>OZ012735.1:774001339-774601339 GCA_963859935.3 Lathyrus sativus
GTGGTTGGTGTATGTTGGGTGATATTTGATATGATTGCTACCTTTATTTGATGTATCTTATTACCGATTATTTTGATCATGTTTTCTCACCCCTTTGTTGTTGTTGTTGTGGTATGTGCTTCTTCAGAGGTACAAGTAATCCAGGTACTTAGCTAGCTTGGATAGTGGTATGCGAGTCGAGTCTTAGGATGCTCTGATACGTAGCACGGAACTTGGATGTTTATTTGTTTTATGTTGAACTTGCTTTAATCCTGTGATGTATCATGTTTGGTGAACTTATTAATGAATAATTTTATGTAAATTGAGCAAATGGTCGAGAATATTGGATTAATGATTATTTCCGCTGTTTTATTTTGAAAACCAACTAATGAAGATGTATGTTGAACGTTTTGATGTGATATCCCACTTGTGAAGGGAAACTCCGATGTTTGTGTGAAATAATTGTGTTTTATTTGAATTTTGGGAAGTGGGGTGTTACATTGGGCCCAACTTTCATTTTCAAAGTTTACACTCCCATTGTCGCTTGCACCCCCGTTTCCTCTAGTTTTTTTGTTTGGCTGCTGGTTTCTTTTGTGGGCTAAACCCAATTGTTTTTTCAGCCTAAACCCCTGGGATGTTGTACCCCCTTGCTGTATTTCTTTTTTTGTAAATATTATATTTTCTTTTGCATATGTAAATATTTTACATATTCTATATTTTAGATGTTATTTTCCTTTTAGAATAGTACTTTTGTATAGACGTTATATTCTATATTCATTTCTATTTCTATTTCCTTTTAGCATATGTTACAAGAATTTTATTCTATTTTCTTTAGAACATATTTTCTTTTGGAACTTTTTCTTATTAGAAGTTTATTTTCTATGTTAGAAGTTGAATTCTTGTTTCCACTTGTTATTGGACTTTTCTCATCATTTTCATATTGTAGGTCGATGATGAGACCTCCGTTAGGCGTTATTAATCGAATTATTGATGGATAATGTAGGATCTGAGACCATACTTCTTTCTCTCCTCATTTTTCTTTTCCATCTGATTTTATTTTGACTTTATGATGTTCTGTTCCGTGTGACATGATTCAATTGGAGAATGATTCGTAATATCATTTCTCTATCTTGTCTTTGACACGGATATCAATATGCTACCTCTGAATTTTTGACTTCATTTATAAGTCAAATTACGACGATTCAGCGTCACATTGGTTCTGATTCGAAATGTCATCATCAAGGATCAAAAGAGGAAAGCTTGGAAATGGAGCTTGCATGCAAAAAGTCAAGGGTCAATGGAACCTCTTTCATCTTGTTTATTCAACCGTCGAGTGTGGTGAGAGCGTTAGATATGTGGGAAATGATGAGTGGGGGCTTCCTCTTTCTCGTCTAGAGTGTTTAGTGTACACCCTTTGGGTGATATGCGACGCATTCGCTCCTACGTCTAGGACTAAGCGTGTGCGTCCCGACCCGAATTTTTTCTCTCGCATCCTGGCGATTGAGACTCCCTTTTCTCTCGTATCCTGGCGATTGAGATACCTTCTCTTACCCCTGTACAATCGAGACCGTTTTTCCGTAGTTGGCTGAACTACGGCTGCTCTGATCTCTCATATCTGATGAGAGTACGTAGGCATAGGATTGCGATAATCCTAGCGAGTACTTTTCCCCCTATCCTGTAGTTAGCTGAACTACAGCTGCTCTGATTTCTCATTCCAGATGAGAATATGTAGGCACAAGACGCGATGTCTTGGCGAGCACACTAACAACTAACTTCTCTTTTCTCTCGCTTCCGTGCGATCGAGACGTTTCCCGCTGACGACTAATATCCCTTTCTCTTGCCCCAGTGCAATTGAGACCAGCTTGTTGTTCTGAACCCGTTAGGTTCCCGTACCCTTTAAACCAATGACATACTACGTCTG
This sequence comes from Lathyrus sativus, assembly GCA_963859935.3. Lineage (NCBI taxonomy): Eukaryota > Viridiplantae > Streptophyta > Magnoliopsida > Fabales > Fabaceae > Lathyrus > Lathyrus sativus. The sequence continues at coordinate 774,003,240 of OZ012735.1, forward strand.
TTCTATCGCAAATATGTAACGCCTAAGTCTCCAATGGTCGAGCAGCATACGCCTAACTGCTAGAATGCGTACGCTAGTATCGTCTACCTCTTCTCTCACCCCCGTGTGATCGAGAACACCCTTTTGTCCCGTAGTGAGCCTGAACTATGTTTTGCTCTGATTTCTCATGCCAGATGAGAATACGTAGGCACAAGACGCGATGTCTTGGCGAGCAATCCCCCCTGTAGTTTCCCGAACTACGTTGACTCTGACTTTCCCATTGCATGAGGGAATACGTAGGCATAGAGCGGCGATGCTCTATCTAGTCAGTTCTTTCCGTTTAGTTTTAGAAGCCGTAGATAGATTATTTTTTTCACCCATAGACTAGACAACTAAGCGTGGATCCCGTCGAGTACGACGGTCGTGAGGGGTGCTCATACCTTCCCCTTGCGTAACCAACTCCCGAACACGAGATTTGGTTGCGATGACCAATCTTATCCTAATTCGCAGGTTTTCTCTAATCGTTTCCTTTCCCTTGTTGGGATAAATAACGAACGGTGGCAACTCTTATGTCATTGCTGGCACCTTTTTTCGCAGTAGCGACAATTATGTAGGGCCATCAGGGAGGCTCCACTACCCGTAGGGATGGAGAAACCCCCGTCCTTGGCAACATACGATGGCACGACCGACCCGGACGACCATATCGAAAGCATCAACGCGATGCTCGATTATTGAAACGTTTGGGGAGCCATCAAGTGCAGTTTGTTCCCTACTACCCTGAGGAAGGGTGCGATGGCATGGTACAAACGCCTCGCGCCCGAATCTATCACCTCTTAGAGCGAACTGAAGAGGCAGTTCTCCAGGCACTTCATGGCCTCTCGTCGCCATCCGAAGCCAGAGGCAGCCCTGGAAGCCATTATCTAAGGGAAGAACGAATATCTCTGAGACTACATATATAGGTTCAACCGAGAGGCCGTCCAGGTGTCCACCACGAACGATATGAAGAAATTCCTAATCCAGAGAGGCATAAGACCTCACTTCGACTTCGCCAAGGCCGTTGGGATTGAACGTCCCCGCACCTTGCATTTCTTTCTCCATAGAGCCCAATAATCATACATCGAGTATGAAGAGATAGAAGCCGCGAGCACCACTAGGGACATGCGGAACCAGGAAGGCTTCAAGGGTGCCAGGCATGAGGACGTCGTTCCTCCTCGACGAAGCGGGGAAAGAAGACGTGAAGACTAACCCCACGAGCAAAGGGGGCCCACAAACCGGTTCATTGAGTACACGCTGTTCACAGCTCCCCGCGAGTGCATCCTGTCCGAATGCATCAATTCGGAATTTTAAAGGGGCGGTGTCTGTTTCCGAAACCGGCGCCCTCGAAGCCCAACGTGGACAAATCCAAATACTGTCGATTCCACCGAAGTCATGGACACGTCACGGAGGATTGCATCCATCTCAAGGATGCAATCAAGATCTTAATTAAAGAAAGGCACCTAAGACAATACACCCTGAGAGGTGAATCTCCCTAACCTGAGGCCCACGAAGCCAAGAGGGTCGATGAAGTATGTCATCCCTCCAACGAAGCGGGATTACAAGTCACCCTGGGCATCTCCTGACCAGAGGATTTTATCCTTTTTAGCAAGCCCGCCAGACCGTTGTCCATCCACAGTCTGTGGGAGGATTTCCTAGTCACCCTGGTCATATCCGGCGGGGGGCCCAACAAGCTATCAGTCGGTTCGGTCAAGAGGAAGTTCGAGGAACTCATTGGCAAGAGCTCGGAGACAACCCAGGAAGAAGCGTGAATATTGGCACAGGACTCCCCGACTTGGCGAGGAAGCAGCTTAAAGCCTGCCTCCGGGAGAACGCTGACCTGTTCGCTTGGAGCGTTGCGGAGATGCCCGGCCTTGATCCCGACGTAGCATGCCACCACCTTACCATAGATCCGACTACTAGGGCCATAGTTCAACATAGGCGTAGGCAGTCTCCCGAGAAAGCAGAGGTTGCTGTAAAAGACTTCCTAGAGGAAAATTTTATATCGGAAGCCCAATACACAACCTATTTGTCCAATGTTGTACTAGTTAAGAAACATAATAAAAAATGGAGAATGTGTGTTGACTATATTGATCTTAACCGGGCATGTCCCAAAGCTGCTTACCTGTTGCCTAACATCGACAAACTCGTCGGAAATTCTGCAGGTTTGAAATTGTTGTCATTCATGGATGCATACTCGGGATACAATTAAATCCCCATGGCTAAGGCCGACAAGCAACACACGACCTTCATGACCGAGTCGGGAAACTATTACTACAACGTAATTGTCGTACCTCGAAAAATATGATCCTCGCGATGGACGCGGAAAAAACGTTTGAACAGAGTCGCCACCGAATTTTATTCATTCCAAGGAAGGAATAGGAAAATATCGATAAAACCTTAGAAGGGATAAGAACATGGTCATCGCAACCAATATTATAGGTTCGAGAGTCGATTACATAGAGGGAAGGTATTAGCACCCTCTACGTCCGTTGTACTCAACGGGAACCTCTTGATTCGATTCGAGAGTAAAGTTAGCTATGCTTATTTGTTTTCTTCTAAAGATTTCTCCTATTGTTTATTTATTGTTTTCTCTTTCTATCGTATGTTGTTTATTATATCTACCTTTGGACAACTTGAGATAAATGTGCATACAAGCAATTCATTTAAAGAGAAATCTTGGAGATCGTGGCCAGAAGTCATGAAGTAGTAAAACATTCATTAAATACCGAAGTAGGACAAATTTGGGGTATGACAGATGCCCCTATCTAATTGCCTTAAACCTGAGAGAATGAACCGTTGTATGGCGTTCATTTTTAGGGTGGAAGTCAATTAGATACAAAAAGACCCCGAAATTTGTCCGATAAGTGAGTAAACTGCAGTGAGATATACTAGAACGGGATGACAGGATGCAAAATAGATGAACGAGATAACCAAATATTCTCTGGGTGGTCAAAGCAGTCCCTTATTCGTTAAGGTCCTTCGATGATACCAAAGCAGTATCTCGAACAAAACTTGAGATTCTTCGGGTGGTCGAAGCAGTACCTTATCCATTAAGGCTCTTCGATGATACCAAAGCAGTATCTCGAACAAAACTTGAGATTCTTCAGGTGGTCGAAGCAGTACCTTATCCATTAAGGCTCTTCGATGATACCAAAGCAGTATCTCGAACAAAACTTGAGATTCTTCGAGTGGTCGAAGCAGTACCTTATCCATTAAGGCTCTTCGGTGATACCAAAGCAGTATCTCGAGCAAAACTTGAGATTCTTCGGGTGGTCGAAGCAGTACCTTATCCATTAAGGCTCTTCGATGATACCAAAGCAGTATCTCGAACAAAAACTTAAGATTCTTCGGGTGGTCGAAGTAGTACCTTATCCATTAAGGCTCTTCGATGATACCAAAGCAGTATCTCGAACAAAAACTTGAGATTCTTCGGGTGGTCGAAGCAGTACCTTATCCATTAAGGCTCTTCGATGATACCAAAGCAGTATCTCGAACAAAAACTTGAGATTCTTCGGGTGGTCGAAGCAGTCCCTTATTCGTTAAGGTCCTTCGATGATACCAAAGCAGTATCTCGAACAAAACTTGAGATTCTTCGGGTGGTCGAAGCAGTACCTTATCCATTAAGGCTCTTCGATGATACCAAAGCAGTATCTCGAACAAAACTTGAGATTCTTCGGGTGGTCGAAGTAGTACCTTATCCATTAAGGCTCTTCGATGATACCAAAGCAGTATCTCGAACAAAACTTGAGATTCTTCGGGTGGTCGAAGCAGTACCTTATCCATTAAGGCTCTTCGATGATACCAAAGCAGTATCTCGAACAAAAACTTGAGATTCTTCGGGTGGTCAAAGCAGTACCTTATCCATTAAGGCTCTTCGATGATACCAAAGCAGTATCTCGAACAAAAACTTGAGATTCTTCGGGTGGTCGAAGCAGTACCTTATCTATTAAGGCTCTTCGATGATACCAAAGCAGTATCTCGAAGAAAACTTGAGATTCTTCGGGTGGTCGAAGCAGTACCTTATCCATTAAGGCTCTTCGATGATACCAAAGCAGTATCTCGAACAAAACTTGAGATTCTTCGGGTGGTCGAAGCAGTACCTTATCCATTAAGACTCTTCGATGATACCAAAGCAGTATCTCGAACAAAACTTGAGATTCTTCGGGTGGTCGAAGCAGTACCTTATCCATTAAGGCTCTTCGATGATACCAAAACAGTATCTCAAACAAAACTTGAGATTCTTCGGGTGGTCGAAGCAGTACCTTATCCATTAAGGCTCTTCGATGATACCAAAGCAGTATCTCGAACAAAACATGAGATTCTTCGGGTGGTCGAAGCAGTACCTTATCCATTAAGGCTCTTCGATGATACCAAAGCAGTATCTCGAATGATAATTTTGCTGAGGAATAATTGAACCAGAATCCCTATTAGAGGAACAACGTTGTCCAAATTCTGCAGGGGAGAAATCTTCAATAAACTCTCTAAGATAACCTCTGCTTGGGGAACCACCAGAGCAATAGTTGCTGGGGATTATCATCATCAACTGCATGGTTGAAGAATGACTTGTTGGGGAGTAGAATTCCTTGAACTCATGGGGTAATAACTCTTTTCAGATTTATACTGCCAACTTCACTGGAAGACTGGCCAACATGCTTGCAAACTGATCATGGATCCTGCTACATTGCTATGTAATGCAATGTTTTATGATGCCCAAACATGCAACTAAGATGTAACTGCTAGGGAGTGCACGATGCGAATGCAAATTATATGTTAATGCTTGATATGATTATGATATGAGGTTGTATGTCGTGCTTATGATAATGCAGCGACCAGGTATGCTGGGGATAAAATCCTGTCGGGGACATCACCAGGGATTGGATTCGGTAGTTGCCAAATGGTTTGGACCTTGGTTATTGAGGATGCCAACGGGTGGACTTTTAGTGGCTTCCAATGAAGACTGGACTTTTAGGGTGAATTTAAGGTGCCAATTGGAATGGCTTTTTGTGGTTGCCAATAAAAGGTTGGACTTTATGTGGGGTGTGCCAAGCGAGATCGGACTTTCATTGGTAAAAGGATTTGACTTCCCGACACATGGTATATGACAGCGCCACAATCAGAAGACAGATGTGGATACTCTTGGTGTCCCAAGTTGGATCCTTTGCAGAAGTGGTATACTTGTTCTTGTAAGAACCTTGCTTCTAGCTGATATGTCATGATGACTTACAAACATTGAGCGTAGCGACTTATCCAAAGCATGTTGAATGCGCGAGCGTAGCGACTTAACCAATGCGTGTTAATCGTGTGAGCGTAGCGATTTAACCAATGCATATGGATTGCGTGAGCATAGCGACTTAACCAATGCATATGGATTGCGTGAGCATAGCGACTTAACCAATGCGTTTGGATTGCGCGAGCGTAGCAACTTAACCAATGCGTATTAGTCGTGCTTTAGCTCTGCCCCAAGGCCTTTGACGCTTGTTGACCTCAACCATCAGCTAGTTTGCCCCAAGTTGAACCAGTTTGCCCCAGTCTGCCGGGTGATTGAAGGACTTTCTTCTGGGATGAGAACTTTGGCGATGATTATACCAGGATATGGCTTGAACCCATTTTCCCCAGTGTCTGGGCCTTGTAGTGGTTTGCCCCGGTTTAAACCTCAAAAGGACTTGCCCCAGATTCGTAGGGTTAGGAGAAAGTCTTAATTCAGGTCAACACCAATGAGTGATCAAGTTCCTCTTTGATTGCACTTTGTTGGAATTTCCATTATGCCAATTACTAATTTGCCATTAAAATTGTTCATTCAAAAAAAATGGTAACTTTAATGCGACATTCATGCAAGTTATGAAAATATCATTTATTGGGAATGATGTGAAAATGTGTGACGAGTGGACTGTTAATCCAAATGCAATACTGATTTAATTGGTGTGAAAGATATAACAAGAATATGACACCAATACATAAGATTAACAAATATGTAGGAGTCAGTTTACGCAACCTCGCAATAGTATGCTTTCAGAATAAACCCGCCTCAATTAGGTCTTTTGAGGGTTGTATCGTGGTCTGGTTCACGGTTATAGAAAAAAAAAGATATTAGGCTAAAAGTATTATTTGTACCCACCCCTTCTTCGTAATGATCTCCATACCTGCGTTCAGTTAAATTTGCACCTGCTTGACGGTGTAAACTTGATGGTTCAAAGTTTGCTTGAAATGGCAGCCACCTTATTTTGATGGATGTCAGTAACCCCTTGATTTGGGTGGCCACTGAATCTTATTTTATTTTCGTTGAGGGTTTGAGGACCTCTTTTTGGTTTTGTTTTTGATCCCTAACTTTTGCCTGGATTGATCTTGTTTTTCGAGTCCATCGGGATTGCCTTTATTTTTGCCTAAGTCTCCTTTTGAGGTGTTCGACTTAGCAGGCTTTTTATTTCTTTTTTTGTTGTTGGAGGATTTGTGACTGCCAAGTCATTGGTCATTGATGAACAACCGTCATGTCTTTTGGATGTTGTCTCGTAATTCAAGTGCGTAATCAGGTTAACTGAACACTACCCATTCCCCAGGTTAAATGTAAGGGTTTATAGATCCGAAGGAAACTCCTATTTCTAGGCTCGAAGTGGTTAACTAGGGACTAACACCTTATCTCTCCAGTGTATGAGGGGTTGAATCAATGCCTGTACATCATCAGCAGGACTTTATCCAAAAGCATACTATCAGCAATTATGGGTATTATAGTTTCGTCATCCTCCCTCAAATCTTTGCTAAACAGCAGTGTGATGAAGGAAGTAGAGTAAATTTCTTTGTGATTTTGGCAATAAGTGAGAAAATGTGAGTGGATACGAATGGATTTGATCAAAAGCATGCATAATCATCACATTAACAATACCATTAATAAGAAACAATGTCTAAAAGCAAGCAGCACTTAACATAAAGGAAACTACAAATGCACAAAAATGATAAGGAAACTGCCAGTATTGAGGAACTGGGCTCTTCTTTCTTGCTTCACAGTTGGGCTAACTTCTGGCAGCTGTTTCATCTTGCCTTCTGCGTTGTTCTCGTCTTTTCTTAGCTCAACTTGATTCTGCCTCAAGTGTTCCATGGTCTTCCAGCACTAAGTCAAGTTCATTACTTGTGTCGGGAAATCAACCGCGGATTATGGATAAAGGGTGGATAGGCTTTTTCGGTTTTGGAATATGATATACGATGCAAATGAAACGCAGATGCAGTGATATGCGAATGCAATGCAGGTGCAAACAGGATCCAGGATAACATAAGCAACTCAAAGCAACCTAACCGGTAGGCTATACCAGGCAAGTTCTAGATTCTTTACCCACAGACCCACTCACAGGATAGCTTTTATGTTGATGGATAAGGTTCCCAGGATCACGGACACTGATCGCATCAACATCATGCAACAGGCTAGCTGTATTATAACGAGAGTACGATAGGGTCTCTCCTGAGCGGAGTCCTCATGCTAAGCACACGAGGAGCAGGTCCTCAGAGACTAACACTACACGACTACCAATATAGACACTGGTTCTAAGAGCGGTTCCCAGAGTCACGGACCCTTCATGAATCAAATCATGCAACAGGCTAGCTGCGTTACGATAGGATCTACGAAAAGGTCTATTCTGGAGGAGCTTTCATGCTAGGCACACAAGGAGTGAGTCCTTGGGGACTAACACTACTCGACTACCAATTCTAAACTATGTTTTCTCTCTTCTTTTTCCAAAGCTCGGGTGTAGAGCTTTACTTGTGATATTTTCCCAGAATCCAACAAGCAAATGTAATACATAACACATAATAGAAAGTGAAAGTAATAAATAAACAACAGGAGAACATAAACACAAAGAAAACAGTTAAGAAAAGGTTAACACTCTCAAATCGAGTCAAGTTAGGCTTGACTCTCTCTTGCATAGGGAATGCGTATCCCCAGTAGGTCATTCTTCAACCATGCAGTTGATGATGATAATCCTCAACAACTATTGCTCTGGTGGCTCCCCAGCCGAGTCGCCATCTGTCGTACCTCGAAAAATACGATCCTCGCGATGGATGCGGAAAAAACGTTCGAACAGAGTCGCCGCCGAATTTTATTCATTCCAAGGAAGGAATAGGAAAATATCGATAAAACCTTAGAAGGGATAAGAACATGGTCATTGCAACCAATATTCTAGGTTCGGGAGTCGATTACATAGAGGGAAGGTATTAGCACCCTCTACGTCCGTTGTACTCAACGGGAACCTCTTGATTCGATTCGAGAGTAAAGTTAGCTATGCTTATTTGTTTTCTTCTAAAGATTTCTCCTATTGTTTATTTCTTCTTTTCTCTTTCTATCGTATGTTGTTTATCATATCTACCTTCGGACAACTTGAGATAAATGTGCATACAAGCAATTTATTTAAAGAGAAATCTTGGAGAGTCGTGGCTAGAAGTCATGAAGTAGTAAAACATTCATTAAATACCGAAGTAGGACAAATTTGGGGTATGACAGTAATGCCCTTCAGATTGAAGAACGCCGACACGACCTATTATCGGATGATGAACAAGGTCTTCTAAGGAGAAATCAGGGACATGCTCGAAGTGTACATGGACGACATAATCATAAAATCACGAGAAGAGGTCGACCACACCATCCACCTAAAGAAGGTCTTCGCGACAGCGAGAATGTGCAGGATGAGGTTCAACCCCGAGAAGTGCACCTTCGGCATACAGGCAGGCAAGTTCCTCGGAATCTACCTGACAAAACGAGGAATAGAAGTGAATCCAGACAAGTGCAGGGCTTTCTCCGAGTTCGCCACGCCGAGCACAATGAAGTCCATTCAATTACTAAACAAGATGTTCATATCTTTGTCATGATTCGCCGCTAAGTCTGCTCAGCACGCCCTCCCCTTCTTTAAGCTTCTACACAAGGAGGCCACATTTAAATGGACTGAGGAGTGCGATGAGGCCCTTCTCCACCTTAAGCAAGTCCTCTCAGAAACCCTATACCTGTATCTCGTTGTCGCCATGAAGGTCGGCAGCACATCCCTGATCCACGAAACTCCTAAAGGGAAAAAACCGATATACTTCACGAGCAAAGCCCTCCAAGGTCTTGAGCTTAGATACTAGCAAATATAGAAGGTCGCTCTATCCCTCATCAACGCGACCAGGAGGTTACAACATTACTTCCTGACCCACACGATCATAGTCAGAACCGACGATTCCGTCAAACAGCTACTCGGGCGGCCAGATATGTCGAGAAGAATGCTTAAATGGTCGCTCGAACTCTATGAATCCAATGTCCAATACGAGAGTAGAAAATCCCTAAGGGCTCAAGTCCTGGCCAACCTTTTCGTGGAGATGGCTTCCACAGAGTCCCCGACCCCCCGGGCGCACAAATTAACCAACTTCGTCGATGACACCTCTAGCTCGACGGTAAGTGGAGCGGGCATCATACTAGAAAACGAAGAAGGTATCCTGATAGAAGTCTCCCTCTCCTTGGTGTTTCCAACATCGAACAACCAGGCCGAGTACGAGGCGTTCCTCACAGGACTCCGTCTGACTGAAGACCTTGGCGCGAAAGAGGTGAAGATATTTACCGACTCCCAACACGTGGCATCCCAGGTACGTGGAGAATATCAAGCCAGGAACGATGACCTCGCCGAGTACCTCTCCTTGGTAAGAGAAAGAATGAAAAGCTTCGATTCTGAAGAGGTACGAAACGTTCCACGGGAACATAACACCTGGGCAGACATCTTGTCAAAACTGGCTAGCACGAAGAAGAAGGGCAGAAACAAATCCGTAATCTAGAAGGTCCTCTCTCGCCCCAGCATCGAGAGGGGCACAATAACTGATGAGGTAAACGCTATCAGCGACAGTGATTGCTGGATGACCTCTGCGTACACCTACCTCAGCATAGGACGACTGCCCGACAATGCCAAAGAGGTGAGCATAGTAAGACATCCCCCTCCTCAAGTGCGTCGAAGAATCCAAGGTACCGGGCATACTCTAAGAGATCCACGAATGGATCAACGCCCAATACCTCGACAGAAAATTACTTGCACGCAAGGCCTTACGAGCAGGATATTATTGACCCACCATGCAGCAAGACACCAAAGAGCACGTCAAGAAGTGCAACAAATGCCAACGACATGGAGACATTCACCTGACCTCGCCAAACGAGCTCAAAACACTTTCGTCGCCAACGCCATTTGCATGGTGGGGGATGGACATCCTTGATGAAGGTGAGAAAAATACTTAGAAGGGGGGGGGGGGGGGGGGGGTTGAATAAGTATGACAAATAATCACAGATTAAAACACAGTTATTTTTATCCTGGTTCGTTGAACTCAACTACTCCAGTCCACCCTCTCAAGAGTGATTTGCCTCTCTCAGTCAAGGACTTAATCCACTATTTAATCAAATAAATTACAATAGTAACACCTAAGAACAACTGTTCTTAGTCTTCTTAAGAGCTACTGATCCCAACTGGATCCTCTTAAGGAAACCTTTTACAATCAATGTAAAACTATTACAAGAGTAAGAATGCTTCTAAAAAGCTATTATCACAACTGTGATATTTCTCTTAAGTTTAAGAACAATGTTTCAGCAAAATAGAATATAAGAGCTTTGAGAGATTTTCTTTGATCAGTGATTTTGCAAGTTGTTTGTTTACTGAAGAAGATGGAGTGGACTTCTTTATATAGGCACTTATATCCATGAAGTCTTCTCAACATTGAAGGTTGTGCTGAAAAAGCCTGGAGCCTTTTGTCTTTTCATTGGAGGCTGTGCTGAAAAATCCTGGAGCCTTTTGTCTTTTACTTTGCAGAAACTTTCCTTAGAATGGAATGCACAGATAAAACCTTTTTGTCTGTGTTCTTGTGTCTAACATAAAAGAGGAAAGAGCTGTTGAGATATGCCAACGTACATATTCAAATCTTCTTCACTAAGTAAATTCAGCTATCAACATCAGAGTCTGGATCTTCAGAATCTCCAGAGTAGAGATCTTCTGGATCTGCAGAGTCTTGGGATGTTCTTCAGATTATGCTGAATCAGAGTATATGCAGCTTGTGTGCTTGAGCGCGTAGTTCTGTCAGATCAGAGTCTTCTATATCAGATTCTTAATAATATGCAGCGCAGTATCTTCAGAGTCTTCTGATGACTAAGCTTCTGAACTCTCAGAGTCTTCTATTATTTAGAGGCTTCTGCTTCAGAATCTTCATTAGATAGCACTCAGATTCTTCTGGAGGCAGCGTTCAGATCTTCATCTAAGATGCTCTTGAACCTTTGAAGCCTTTCATAATATCATTGTTCAGATCCAAATTTGCTCTTTAAAAATATTTTCTTTAGTACCTGTAGCAAACAGTCTAGAACAAATTTAGAGTATATAATTCTTGAATACAAAATTCATAAGTGTTATCATCAAAACATAGAGATATTACTAAGAAACAATCTGTGTTCTTACAATCTCCCCCTTTTTGATGATGACAAAACATGAGAAATTTTGTTCAATAAAAAGATATGAATTATAACTCCCCCTGAGATTAACAATCCCCCCCTGAAATAAATACTCTAATAGGAGAAAACACTTCCCTTTTTGATTAAGTATATTTCAGATTCAGAGCCTAATGCAAGAGGTTTGACTTTCAGAATCAAATCTTGATACCAGATAATTATGACTTTCTTTAGTCAGAGCTCCTGGTTATCATCTTGCTTGATTCATCTTTCAAAGTAAAAGTATCAGAGTAAGATATCAAAGTTGATTAAATACTCAGATTTGCTTTGAAGATCAGGTTCTGGTTGGAAAAGTCTCAGGATAACTTCAATGAATTATGTCAGATATATCAATGTAATCTGAAAGACTTAAATTCAAAGTAAGTTAATAAAATGTCTGAATTTCAGTTTTAGTAATTGCTTATAGTTTGAACAATCAGATTCTCTTTTTCTCCCCCTTTTTGTCATAATCAAAAAGATTTTTAAAGACATAAAGATACAGAAGAAAAGAAGCATATAAAAGCAAAAACATCAACATTCATTTAAGCATATCAGAGTTCACAATCACAGAGTCACAAAAGAACAGATAGATGCCAAAAAGCATAACACAACAATAAGAAAACAACAGAAGCAATAACATGTGCAAAAACATCAAATAAAACTAAGTCTGGCGTGAGGCAATAAGGGTCAGAAGCTCTGTCATTTTGGCAGTTGACTCTTCTTGCTTGGACATCCAGGTCTTAATCTCATCATTTGTCTTCTCTTGCTTTACCATCCAATCTTTTATTTCCTTGACATCATTCACAAGTTCTGTGACCACAGATGAAGAAGGAGCAGATGCAGTAGCAGCAGTGTTCTCTTCAGACTGGTTCTCTTCAGAAGCTTGTTCGACCATTTCAGATTCAGGAGCTTCTGGAGGAGCAGCTTCCAGAAGCAACATAGGAGGAGGAGGAGGCATGTTCATCAGAGTTATCTTGATTAATTCTGCAAACTGAGTCTTAGCAAGCTTAGAGCATTTAGCTCTAACTTTTAAAGCAGCTTTATTGAACATCCAGATGAAACGCTTCCAAGCAGCATTTGAAACAGCTGGATCCAAACTTGACATGCACACATCCTTAACACGAGCATATTCAGAATCTATCTCCTTCTTGAATATTTCAAACATAGCATTAACACATGATCCTAGATCTGACTGTTCAGAGGGTTTAGGATTAGGAGTGTTAACAGGAGTAGGTTCAGATGGTGTAGGTTCAAATGGTTGTGGTTGAGGTGATGTTGGTTGAGATGTTTGGATGTCAGATTGAGGGAGTTCAGATGGTTGAGGAATGGTTTGTGTTTCAGATAGATTGGTTTCAGATGGTTGAGGGATGGTTTTTGTTTCAGATGTTTGAGTTTCAGATGGTTGAGAGATGGTTTTCTGAGGTGGGGAGTTGGGTGGAGTATGAAACATAGAAATGTTAACATGTTCCTTCATAGCAATGTCAGAACGTGCTTGTTTGAGAGACTCTGGTTCAAAATCAGATGAATCAGATGATTCACAATCAGAAGATTCTTCTGAGTAAACATATGTTGAAGAAATGTTAATGGATTGATTGAGGGGTTCTATATCTAGAATATCTTCAGAAAGATTTGGATCTTCTGATGGAAATGGTTGTTCAGAGTGTTCAGTTTGAACAGTCTCTGGTTGGTTTGGTTCTGAGATGATTATATCTGGTTGGGGAATTTCTAATTGGGGATTTTCTGGTTGTGAAATTGCTGGTTGTGGAATTTTTGTTTGTGAAATTTCTGGTTGAGTAGGTTGAGGGGGTTCAGATGTAGTATGAGGTTGGGGTTCAGAGGGAATTGGTACAGAAGATGGTTGTGATTGTACTGGTTCAGATGAAGGTGGTTCAGATGTTTGAGTTTAGAAGTTCTATGTCTAAGGTTTGGAGAGAGTTGAGGTGATGAAAGGGGTGAATGAACAGCAGGTGTAGGATCAGATGTTAATACCTGATGAATAGTGTCTCTAATCTCTTCCAGAGTAGCATCTCTAGAATTGATTCTGGCTTTCTTTACTCCTTTCTTCTTCTTCCTTGGAACTTCAGATATTTTCCTTTTCTTCTAAACCTATCCTTCTTCAGCTTTTCTCTTACTACGCCTTTCCTTCATCAGATTGGGTATTTCTTCTCCTTGTTTCTGAACAAGGTTAGCAGGTAGAGGAATTCCTTCCTTCAGACATTCTGCAATGTAAGTCCAGACAATACTTTTTGGTTCATCTGCACTGAACATTGGAAAATCTTCTATGGGTATCCTTCTGCCATTGACCTCCTCAGATTTTATCTTCCTTAGTTTACCATTCAGCTCTGAAATGATCTTCATTCTTTTCAGAGTAAGTCCATTTATTTCAGATCCAATGATGTAGGACAGATCCTCTATTATTTTTGCATCTGTCAGATGCTTCACCAACTTGTTTTCTATAAGGATGTCTGAAATAAGTCTTCCCAGAGGTATCCAAGTTCTAACTTTCCCAGCTTTAGCTCTGACCTCTTCTCTAGTCTCTTTGACATGAGTCAGAAGATGACTGAAAATCAGATAGGGCAGGTCCACCTTAATATTCTTGCTGATGCAGTACATGAAGTACAGATGCTCTGAACTCACATAGTATGGTTAGTTGGTTGACTTTCTGTGAAAGATTGTACTCATAAATATCTTTGCCCAGATCCTATAGATAGGTTTCAGATCTTTAACCTTACTTGTTGGTGTTCCAGCTACAGTAATCTCTTCATATACCTTAGCCATATCAATACGTGAAGAAGCTAGGTTTGTAACACCATCAGATTCTTCATAACTGAACAGTTGCCTGATCAGTTTCTCAGTAATTATTATCTCCTTCCCAAGGACAGATGAGCGAATGAACTTAGGACCAGTACTAGCGTGAATCCAGAATTCCTTTACAAGAGTTGGGTATACAGGACCCATTAGTCTCTCAAAATACTTCTCCCAGCCTTGAGCTTTAATGGCAGTTGTTAGGTCAAACCCATTTTCTTCTATTGATTCAAGATCAACGAAACTCTCACACAGAACCTCAAGATCCACTACTGGAGTAAAAAGAGTGCGTTTTGGTTTCTTGTACATTATATTTTTGTAGGAGATTTCAGCAGCATTTGATGTAGAAGCCATTGATGAGGATGAAGCTTTTGATTTGGGTTTAGGGTTTTGGTAGAGGTTGAAGAGAGAACATAAACGCATAAGTGTAGTGAGTGTGAAAAGTGTGAAAATAGTGTGATAGGTGGTATTTATAGAAAACTAAAAAAATCAAGCATTGGGCACATCAATAGACACCTACGCACGTTTACACATAGCATTTAATGAAAGTAATCATTTCAATTTAAAATTATGACAATTGGGGGGAAATCCAAGAAAAATGAGATTTTTAGAGCAATACCTCAAACGTCAATTCAGTAGAGCACTCCATCTTTTCAGATACTGAGTGACACGTGTTTGATTTGTATGTGCATCTGATATCTCTCAAGAAATGAAACGTTTCCAACGTTCAGATCTTCTGAGTTTGTTAGTTCAGAGTTTCACACAAATAAATTAATTAAAGATAAATGAACAAATAATCAGATGAAATACTTCAGATCTTTAAACATTTTGCATCTGAGAAGTTGCCTCTGATAAATATTACTCTGGACAAAAATCCATACAAATATTTTTCAGAATGAACTTAAACCTATCTTCAGCAAGGGGTTTTGTGAAAATATCAGCCCATTGATGGTCTGTATCAACAAAAGCTAGATTTATTACACCCTTCTGAACATAGTCTCTGATGAAGTGATGTTTAATTTCTATATGTTTAGCCTTAGAATGTAAGATTGGATTTTTTGACAAACATATAGCAGAAGTATTATCACAGAAGATAGAAAGATTACTCTCAAAGATCTGATAATCTTCTAACTGACTCTTCATCCAGAGCATCTGCGTACAACATCCAGCAGCAGCAATGTATTCTGCCTCTGTAGTTGATAGTGCAATAGTGGGTTGCTTCTTGCTGTACCATGAGATCAGATGACTTCCAAGAAACTGACAGCTTCCAGAAGTGCTTTTACGTTCAACTCTGTCTCCAGCATAATCAGCATCACAGAATCCAACTAATGAAAATTCATCAAATCTTCTGTAACACAGACCCATGTTAGTAGTACCTTTCAGATACCTTAGAATCCTCTTAACAGTTGTTAAGTGTGATTCTCTAGGATCTGATTGGAATCTTGCACATAAGCAGACACTAAACAGAATATCAGGTCTAGAAGCAGTCAAGTATAAAAGAGATCCTATCATACCTCTGTAGAGTTTCTGATCTACCTTCTTACTTACCTCTTCCTTACCTAGAGTGCTTGTAGGGTGCATTGGAGTCTTTGCCATCTTACTATCAACCATGTTGAACTTCTTCAGAAGCTCTTTAACATATTTGGTCTGATGTATGTAGGTGCACTCTGGAGTCTGGTTGACTTGGATTCCCAAAAAGAATCTCAATTCTCCCAACATGCTCATTTCAAACTCTGCCTGCATACATTTAGCAAACTCCTTTCCAAGCATAATATTTGTTGATCCAAAAATAATATCATCTACATAAATTTGACAAATCAACAGATCTTTCTTAAGAGTTTTACAGAATAAAGTTGTATCCACTTTTCCTCTGATAAAATTTTTCTTCAAAAGGAAATTGCTCAACCTCTCATACCAAGCTCTGGGAGCTTGTTTTAAGCCATAAAGAGATTTCTTTAGTTTAAAAACATGATCTGGAAAGTTTTCACTTTCAAAACCAGGAGGTTGGTGGACATATACTTCCTCTTCTATAATACCATTAAGAAAGGCACTTTTAACATCCATCTGATATAGAGTGATGTTATTTTGTGCAGCAAATGAAATAAGAAGGCGTATAGATTCTAACCTTGCCACTGGAGCATAAGTTTCAGTGTAATCAATACCTTCTTGTTGAATGTATCCTTGAGCAACTAGCCTTGCCTTATTCCTTTCAACTTCTCCCTTTTCATTCAACTTATTCTTGAAGACCCATTTTGTTCCAATAACGTTGAATCCTTTAGGTCTAGGAACCAGATCCCAAACTTCATTTCTGGTGAATTGATTTAGCTCTTCTTGCATGGCAATAATCCATTCATTATCTTTCAGAGCCTCATCCACAGATGTTGGTTCAATTATTGACACTAAGCCAAACAATGAAGATTCAGATGTTCTTAGATAGGATCTTCTGGGTGAGATGCCTTGATTCTGGAAGAAGATCCTCTGACATTTGATCTTTCAGAAATGTGTAAGTTGTCCAATTGAGAAGATAAGGGAATAACATCTGGAGTTGCTTCAGATTCCTTCTCTTTAGCCTTTTCTGCCTCTGATCCTTTAGAGTCTGTGAGAATCACTTCTCTATCTGCAGAATTCTCAAACTGCTTTGGCTTTTCAGAGCCAAGCTTATCATCAAATCTTACATGAATAGATTCTTACACAATCTGCGTTTCAGTATTGAATACTCTGTAGCCTTTAGAGCGTTCAGAATAACCAAGCATGAAACACTTCTGTGCTTTGGAATCAAACTTGTTAAGATTTTCTTTAGTGTTAAGAATATAGCAAGTACATCCAAAAGGATGAAAATATGATATGTTGGGTTTTCTGTTCTTCCACAGTTCATATGGAGTCTTTTTCAGGAGAGGTCTTACAGACACTTTGTTCTAAATGTAACAAGTTGTGTTGATTGCTTCTGCTAAAAAGTGTTTTGCCAGATTTGTCTCATTGATCATGGTTCTGGCCATTTCTTGCAGAGTTCTGTTTTTCCTTTCTACAACCCCATTTTGTTGTGGAGTTCTAGGACAGGAAAAATCATGAGCAATGCCATTTTCAGAAAAATATTTTTCAAAATATTTATTTTCAAATTCACCACCATGATCACTTCTGACTTTTATAATTTTGAAATCTTTTTCATTCTGGACTTGCTTGCAGAAGTCAAAGAACACAGAGTGTGACTCATCCTTGTGTTTTAAGAACTTTACCCATGTCCATCTACTATAGTCATCAACAATGACTAATCCATACTTCTTGCCTCTGATGGATGCAGTTTTCACTGGTCCAAACATATTAATATGAAGTAATTCTAGTGGTTTGGAAGTAGAAACAACATTTTTTGATTTAAAAGATGATTTTGAAAACTTCCCTTTTTGGCATGCTTCACAAAGAGCATCTGAGGTGAACTTCAGATTAGGAAGTCCTCTGACAAGATTAAGTTTATTAATCTGAGATATACGTCTCATATTAATATGGCCCAATCTTCTGTGCCAGACCCATTGCTCTTCATTAACAGACAAGAGGCATTTAACATTCTGAACTTTAAGTTCTGAAAGATTTATTTTATAAATGTTGTTTTTCCTCTTACCACTGAATAGGATAGAGCCATCCTTCTGACTAATAGCTTTACAACATTTTTTATTAAAGGTAATATCATAACCATTGTCACTTAATTGACTTATGGACAATAAGTTATGCTTTAACCCTTCAACAAGTAAAACATTAGTAATAGAGGGAAGTTTACCATTTCCAATGGTGCCAGATCCAATGATCTTGCCCTTCTGATTCCCTCCAAACTTCACATCACCTACAGATCTAAGTTCCAGGCTTTGGAACATAGACCTTTCTCCTGTCATGTGTCGTGAGCATCCAGAGTCCAGGTACCATGACTGGAATCCTGATCTTGCTGCTAAGAACATCTGCAACAGGGATTATTTTGCTCTTAGGTGCCCAGATCTTCTTGGGTCCTTTAGGGTTAGTTGGTTTGTAGGTTTGTCTAAACTTCTGTTTTTCAATATAATGTTTATTCTGACTTGCCTTGGGTTTAAACACATAAGTATTCTTATCAGAGCTTGTGTGTTTAATGTCATTTAAGTGACCAAACTTAAATTGGGAGTACAGAGGTGTCTTCTTGATGAAGAGTTTGTCAACAGATTGTGGATTACTTCCAGAGGAAGATTCATATCCAATACCTCTTCTGTTATTCCCACTAACACCATAGATCATAGAAGCCATCTTGCTTCTGTCTATGCTCTTAGTAAGGAATCTCTGAAAGCTAGAGTCATATTTTTCTAAAATGTTTTCACATGACTTAGCCTCAGATTCAGATTCTTGTTGAGTTATTTCAAACTCATTTTTGATTTTCAGATTAATTTCTTTTTGCTCAACAAGTTCTGTCTTCAGAAGATCAATCTCAGATTCAAGACTGCTTTTCAGCTTCTTGTATTTGAGCTTGATATTGTTATAACTTTTCAGAACTTCTGATAATACTTTGATAAGTTCTTCTTTAGTAAGTTTAGTCATTACCTCTTCAGCGTCATCGTCAGATTCAGAATCAGATTCAGATCCTGAAGTTCCTTCCTCCTGATCTTCTATGCTGGCCATCAGTGCAACATTAACACATTCTTCTTCTGATTCAGAAGATGATTCAGATTCATCTGAGTCATCCCATTTGCCACCAGAACCTTCTTCTTTTTGTCAACCTTCTTCTTGGGTTTTTCTCTTTGAAGTTTGGGGCAATCATTCTTGTAATGCCCAGGTTCTTTGCACTCATAGCATACAACTTCTTTCTTGCCAGATCTTCTGTGCTTAGAAGATTCCTTTCTATGATCAGATTTTCTGAAGTTGTTGAACTTCTTTCCCTTGTGCTTCCAGAGTCAGTTGATCCTTCTGGACAGCATGGATAATTCGTCTTCTTCTTCAGAAGAAGATCCTTCAGAGCTTTCTTTAATAACCTGCAAAGCTTTAGCAGATTTATTAGATTTTAAAGCAATAGATTTACCTTTCTCTTTCTTCTGAGGTTCATCTTCCTCAAGCTCAATTTCATGGCTCCTCAGTGAGCTGATGAGTTCTTCTAAGGAGATCTTGTTCAGATCTTTAGCCATCTTCAAGGCAGTCACCATTGGTCTCCATCTGGTAGGTAGACTTCTGATGATTTTCTTTACATGATATGATGTGGAGTATCCCTTGTCCAGAACCTTTAGACCAGCTGTGAGGATCTGAAATCTAGAAAACATAGTTTCTATATTTTCAGACTCTTCCATTTTGAACGCTTCATACTTCTGTATAAGCGCCAGAGCCTTGGTCTCCTTCACTTGATAATTTCCCTCATGAGTCATTTTAAGTGACTCAAACATTCCATGAGCTGTTTCTCTGTTAGTAATCTTTTCATACTCAGTATGAGAGATTGCATTAAGCAATATTGTCCTAGCATTATGGTGATTTTTGAAATCCTTCTTCTGGGCTTCTGTCATTGATTTTCTATCAACTTTCTTGCCATCCTTATTTGTAGGATGTTCATAGCCATCAATGACCAAGTCCCGCAAATCAGCATCATACCCAAGGAAGAAACTTTCTATCATGTCCTTCCAGTAATCAAATTTCTCTCCATCAAACATGGGAGGCTTTGTGCTGATTCTATCCCGTTCATATTTGTTACAGTTGGATGTAGAAGCATCACCCATAATGACAAACAGATATATATCAAAGTAACTTTTCTCACTGGATCTTTACCGACACGCTTAAGTGGTAGCACACGCAGAACCGGAGCTCTGATGCCAACTGAAGGTGAGAAAAATACTTAGAAGGGGGGGGGGGGTTGAATAAGTATGACAAATAATCATAGATTAAAACACAGTTATTTTTATCCTGGTTCTTTGAACTCAACTACTCCAGTCCACCCTCTCAAGAGTGATTTTCCTTTCTCAGTCAAGGACTTAATCCACTATTTAATCAAACAGATTACAATAGTAACACCTAAGAACAACTGTTTTTAGTCTTCTTAAGAGCTACTGATCCCAACTGGATCCTCTTAAGGAAACCTTTTACAATCAATGTAAAACTATTACAAGAGTAAGAATGCTTCTAAAAAGCTATTATCACAACTGTGATATTTCTCTTAAGTTTAAGAACAATGTTTCAGCAAAATAGAATATAAGAGCTTTGAGAGATTTTCTTTGATCAGTGATTTTGCAAGTTGTTTGTTTACTGAAGAAGATGGAGTGGACTTCTTTATATAGGCACTTAGATCCATGAAGTCTTCTCAACGTTGAAGGTTGTGCTGAAAAAGCCTGGAGCCTTTTGTCTTTTCATTGGAGGATGTGCTGAAAAAGCCTGGAGCCTTTTGTCTTTTACTTTGCAGAAACTTTCCTTAGAATGGAATGCACAGATAAGACCTTTTTGTCTGTGTTCTTGTGTCTAGCATAAAAGAGGAAAGAGCTGTTGAGATATGCCAACGTACATATTCAAATCTTCTTCACTAAGTAAATTCAGATATCAACATCAGAGTCTGGATCTTCAGAATCTCCAGAGTAGAGATCTTCTGGATCTGCAGAGTCTTGGGATGTTCTTCAGATTATGCTGAATCAGAGTATATGCAGCTTGTGTGCTTGAGCGCGTAGTGCTGTCAGATCAGAGTCTTCTATATCAGATTCTTAATACTATGCAGCACAGTATCTTCAGAGTCTTCTGATGACTAAGCTTCTGAACTCTCAGAGTCTTCTATTCTTTAGAGGCTTCTGCTTCAGAATCTTCAGTAGATAGCACTCAGATTCTTCTGGAGGCAGCATTCAGATCTTCATCTAAGATGCTCTTGAACCTTTGAAGCCTTTCATAATATCATTGTTCAGATCCAAATTTTCTCTTTAAAAATATTTTCTTTAGTACCTGTAGCAAACAGTCTAGAACAAATTTAGAGTATATAATTCTTAAATACAAAATTCATAAGTGTTATCATCAAAACATAGAGATATTACTAAGAAACAATCTGTGTTCTTACACTTGAGCCCTTCACCATCGGATCCTACCAAAATAAATATTTGATAGTCGGCGTCAACTACTTCACTAAATGAATAGAGGTTGAACCCTTAGCCAAAATCACGACCTAAAACATACTCCATTTCTACAAATGGAACATACTTGCCCGGTTCGGCGTGCCCCAAGCCATCGCCACCGACAACGGGATATAGTTCACCGAAAAGAACTTCCTGGACTTCATCACTGGATTAGGCACGAAGCAACACTTCACGTCGATCGAACACCTGCAGACGAACGGGCAGGCCGAAGCCGCTAACAGAGTGATTTTGCGCGGCCTGAAGCAAAGGCTGGAAGACGCCAAGAAAAGATAGGTCGAGGAGCTACACAACGTCCTATGGGCTTACAGAACCACATCGCACTCGACAATCGTGGAGACCCCATTTCGACTGACCTACGGGACTGAGGCGGTGATTCCAGTGGAAATAAGGGAACCTTCCAAGAGAACCGAGTCCCCCCTCCCCGAGGAGGCAAACGATGAGGCACTAAGGGAAGAGCTCGACCTAGTCGAGGAAATCAAGTCGGGGGCCTCCCTACGGGAAGCATCGTTAAAACAAAGGATAACCTTGCGGCACGAAAAAAAAGTCATCAAGCGCAAATTCTAGGTGGGCAGCCTGGTTCTACGAAGGAACCAAAATGATTCACGCGAGGGAAAGCTCACTGTAAACTGGGAAGGCCCCTATCGTGTCCGAGACAAAACAGGCAACGGGGCCTATTACCTCGAAAACCTACACGGGGAAGAACTTGCTCGACCATGGAAAGCAAAAAAACTCAAGCAATACTATAATTAGACACTGCCCGTGACTCGTTGGCGTCGCGACCACAGGGGCGCGACACGGTACAAATGCGACTCCTGACTTTAAAAACTAAAAGACAAGAGTCAAACCCTTGCGTGTGCGGGCAAGACCCTTGATCCAACGAGGACCCCTCAACCGAGCCCCACCCTGCCGTACCATTGGGGCAGAACACCTAGCTCGTGGTGGGAAGTTCACGCCCGGGAAAAATACATTGACCGAGATCTTGGCCCCATCATCGATCAGATACCAACTCCGATCACCCGACCAGTTCCCCACACAATCTGTCACCAAACAGATCGAGCAAGAAAACAAACAGAAATGCAATTCATACATAGAAAACAAGGAAACATAGAAAATAAAGCACACATAACATAAAAGTAAAGTTACTACATTCCCAAAATAAAAATTACAAGAATGGCACGCAGGCTAGAAACAGATACATCAAAAGTAGGCATGCAGGCTAAGAAGATAACATAGACACGCAGGCCAGAAAGACAAAAAAAAACTAAGAGGCTTAATTCTCCTCCTGCTCATCGCCCACCTCGACCGGGCCGTCGTCTTCCTCCTCGGCTCCTAGCGCGACCACGCGACCCTCGACGACCTGATGGAAGGACCCTATCCCTTCGGTGACAAACGGAATATCCGGGTTCACGATCCGGAGTTGCTCCACGGCACTGTCGTAGCCCACCTCGAGAGCCCCCAAGCAATCCTGTTTGAGCTGTCGGATCCTCAACACCAGAGCCGCCCGAGATGCCATGAGTTTTTCCTCAGTAGTCATGTCCTCTGCAGGCTAGGAAGTCGCCTCCAATTATGCAATGCGCGTCAAAAGCCTCATCCTTTCTTCACCAGCGGCCTTCAACTGCTTTTCAACCTCGTCGTGGAGCTTAAGCTGGGCATCACTTTTTTCTTTGTCCTGGTCGAGATCAGCAGCTAGCTTGCTCCTCTCTGCCTCAATGGTTGCAAGGTCGTCCCGCAATTTGGAGAGGTCGGCTGAAGAGCAAGCCTCATTATTTAGGACCAGAGTCATCTCAAAGACCCGTATCACCGTGGTCAGGTCCTCCGTCATAACCTTCTTCCTCGTCTTCCGATCAGCGCCTAAGATGGCTTTGGTCTCCGCAGAACCCACCACTGGGAAGTTTGCCCCACAAAAGAACGCGGGCTACAGATAATAGGGTTTGAGCAAGAACCTCTCCTTGGCACTACCCTCGATGAGGTCAACGGTCTCGGGCTTATTAATCTATGCCCCCTTAGGTGTCCCCTGCAAGGAGGGGGACTGGCTGCCCTAGGGGGGAAGAAGAGGAGCCACCAGGCCCCTGGTTGGGACCAGGCATCTGCTATACTTGGGCAATCCTCCCCTTACCAGATTTCTCCATGCCCCTGCAGGCTGCCAACCTCTTCACACGCTTTTGCATGCTCGACATCTCTCCTGCAAAAGAAAAATAAACAAAGTCAGCAAAACACAAACCAACAACGAATGCATAGACAAGGTTCGAGCGGAAAGCGGACCCATTACCTAAAAGACGCAGGGCCTCCTCATCAGACGCACAATCGAGGAGGGCCCTCGTATTGATCAATCGCCACTCCTTAAGAATCTCCCTGTTTGAATCGAGGATAAAATTCTCGTCCGACGTCACGCACTTTTCAAGGGTGAAACTAGCCACAAATGCGACCAGCTTCTGGTAGGCCACTTGGTTGTCGGTATCCAACGAGTCTACCCGCACTATGTAGTTGTCCTTGCCCTTGTCCAAATGTTCCTCTGTACAAATCAGCAGAATCTTCGGCACTAAGACTTCCTCGGGCTGCCCGTCTTTTTCCCGGACCTCGATGTTGGAAAGCAAGTCCACCGACGTGTGAGTGACGAACTTAACAACGTAATATCGGTCCTTGAGAATTCGGATGGAATCCATGTACGTCCGAAAAAGCCTCCTCAGTTGCTTCAAGGAAACCCAATTATGTCGACCATCGAGCATTTGTCTTTGAAGGTGGAAGATGCGGAAGAAAAGGGTGAGAATGGCCCTGATGTTGAGATGTCGACAGACGAGCTTACATACCCCCGCACGAAGGCAATCGCGTTAGGATGTAGTTGTGAGGGTGCCATTCAAAGCCAGTTAAAAACTCCTAGTTGGAAGTCGGTGAAGGGAAAACGCAATCCCGCTTCCCGAAAGGTAAACTCATACATGGGGAACCTCATCCCCTTATACGCCGAGCATATTTGATGATTTGCTCGTGGTTTGTACACCTGCCAGTTCACAGGGGAACCCTCATGGAGGTTCTCGATATTAGCATAGGTGTCCGACTCATCCCCAAAAAAGCGAGAAGAGACACTCAGGGGCTCCTCCCCAGTCAAATCCACGGCAGACCTTCTTCACTCTTCACTGGCCTGCACCATTGGGGAATCAGGCTTGTCGTCACTTTCAATAACCCTCTATATCTAAGAAATCTTTTACACCTAAAAAGCAGAGGAAATCAGTGAATTTGATAGTCCAAATCAAATCCACCCTTCCACCGCAGATCAAGTGAAAGGGCGAAGAGGGGAGACCCCTAGGGGCAGGGCCTATCCCGCCTCGACAGACGAGAGCGGACCCTTGAGACTTCCAGTGCTTGTCCCTGGGAGGTTCATCCAAGAATATCCTACGCCCCCGGGGACTTCATTGCTTGTCCCCAAGAAGTTCATGCAAAACTATCCTACGTCCCCGGGGACTCCATCGTTTGTCCATAGGAGATTCATTAAAAACTATTCTATGTCCTCGGGGGCTTCATCGCTTGTCCCCGAGAGCTTCATCCTAACCCTACTCTAATTCAAAGAAGTTTTGGTGTATTCATCAGATACTTCACGGTCTCCCCGGGGCATTCATCAATTCCACCAGAGAAACCGTAGGAAAATAGGAAGAACGAGGGCAGGGCAGCAGAGACTTACATTGTACGACAGTTCTGGGAGGACGATACGGCAGCGTACAGCAGACGTCTCGATGCTGAAATTTGAGAAGCGCGACAAGAAGCAGAGGAAGCGTCTTGAATGCTAGAAGCGAAAAGTGAGAAATGAAGCAGACTCGGTCCTATTTATAAGCCTATCATGGGACTCGAGGCACCCTTAGGCACTGAAACGCCCCTACCCCTAGTCGCCCTAGCTAAGAAATGATTACCTGACACATTGCAGCACCAGAAGCTTCGCATCCATTCGTCTCCCTTTCGGGCTCGGAGAGTGGGCACATCCTTTGCGTTGTCTACCTCCTTGACATATTGTCCCGTCGAGCATCCTCCGCTCACGACCTGGTACGCGGCTCCCAATTTTATGCGTCAGGAAAATACCTTCTTCCAAAGAGGTCCTCAACATTTCGACCTGCCCTTAAGTCATTACTCTTCCACCTAGGAGCAACGACTTAAGGGCTCTTGTTCTAGACTAGGTCGGGACCTGTCCCTTAGATGGGCAAGCCCAACTCAATACTATTATGATGAGGCCCAACAAGGCCCAATCCTCTCTGTCGAGCACAAGCCCCAATAAAGAGTACACTAGTCAAGAAGAGCATTCTCTGACATGGGGAGATCTCACGCGCTTTCCCCATGGACTCCACGTGCCCCCCACACAGGGATACGTCATTAGGCGACTATCCACTTCCAAAAGAGTTGGTCAGCCCACCTTTCGAAGATCACGAGGCATTTGATCCAGGGAAAAGACAACATGCTCGTCTTCACTACACCACATAAGCCCTGGTAGTTACTTGTGTTGGGCTTGGCAATTCGGTCCACTGTAATGTAACCGTTGGCTCTACGCTGGGGGCACTTTATAAATACCCTCTTTCACTAGAGGGTCATGTATTCCATACACTACACATTTTCTTTGTACTCTCTCTCTCTCTCTCTCTCTCTCTCTCTCTCTCTCTCTCTCTCTCTCTCTCTCTCTCTCTCTCTCTCTCTCTCTCTCTCTCTCTCTCTCTCTCTCTCTCTCTCTTATTCTGTTACTTACTTAAGCATCAAAGCATCTTGTAGGTACACCCTATTTCTCCTCTATAACACCGGTGAAGGCAACAACTCATGACGTGTGGCAGGCTACTGACTCCTTTCTGATCAGGTACGATTAGAAGGTAATATTTATTTAGTGTGTGAAAATGTCTATTTAAAATCACATAAACCAAAATAAAAATAAGAAAATTTTTATAAATAAGAGTAAACAATAAATAGAGAAAATAAAGGAGAAAGAAGAATAATAAGAAAGTAGAAAAATAGGGGAGGCCTCATGTGATCTATGAATTTGAGAGTAAATGGGTGATTTAGAGATGATGAATATCATATCTTAAGCAAGTTGTTGTTTGACACTATTAATATTGAATTGAGGTAAACTCTCATTTTCTTTCTTTTTCTTTTACATCTCCTCCTTTTCTTTTCTTTATTTATTCATGAGACATTACATGATTTGATACTAAAGACTATTACATTTACTCTCAAATTTGATCATCCATATCTTCTTGTGACTCTAGATATATTTTCCAGTCATCATCTCACTCTTTTTCTTTGAGAGTTTTCATATCTGCTTCTAGAATCTTGTTCTCTTTAGAGACTCCATCAGATGTTTCTTTTTCACTTGCAGTTATAGATCTCTGAGTCTTTGATAAATCCTCAGTCTTATTCTTTTCCTTTCTTTCCTCCTTCTTGAATAGATTGCATATATCTTTTGCAAAATCTCTCTTGGCAACCTTGAATTTCTTTCTTTTGTCCATTCTTGTGCTTTCCTAGAGAAACTCTAAAGTTATGTGACTTAATTTTTTATTCTACATCTGATCTTATAGAGGTGTGTTTAAGGCAAACCTCTTATGTCTTGAAGACTGTGTTATTAGAGTCTTGTGCCTCCTTGATTCCAGTTTCTTGAAAACCATGTTGTTAGAGTCTACCTTTGACCATCTTGAAATTTATGGTACAAATGGTTATCAGTCATCAACTTTTATTTTTATCATATTTTTGTTGATGACAAAACAAGGATAAATTTATGGGAGTATTTAAGAGGATTTAAGTATTTTTGAATGCTTTTATTTACCTGGACCCTAATTATTTTGATATTGCTTTTATTTAAATATTATTCGATCATGATAAGTTTAATTAACTTGGATATGACTTAAGGGGAGCTTACAAAACTCAACCTTTGTACTATTAGACTCAGAGGGAGCTTACAAACCTTAGACTTTGATATTGTCAAGATAGTTAAATTAACCAACCATTATTCTTAAATACATTTGTTTATCATCATCAAAAAGGGGGAGATTGTTGAAACAAAATTGCACATATCCCTTAGGTTCTGATGATAACAAAGT
The DNA here is from genome assembly GCA_963859935.3 of Lathyrus sativus. Taxonomy (NCBI): domain Eukaryota; kingdom Viridiplantae; phylum Streptophyta; class Magnoliopsida; order Fabales; family Fabaceae; genus Lathyrus; species Lathyrus sativus. The sequence continues at coordinate 774,030,677 of OZ012735.1, forward strand.
ACTTAAAGAACAATTGGGTATACTAATATATGTTCAAGTATGCATGACCATAAGTTCATATTCAACTCTGAATATACCCTATTAAAAGCATCTGTGAAGAAGCAAAGTATCTCAGATTCTCAAAGATCTGAATCTGATGACTTAGAACGTATTCATCGGCCTCTGAAGGATCATAATCTGATCATGGTATTCCAGCTTCTGATGTCAGCTCAGACTCTAAAGGTTAAAGGTGCCTTTAATCCGTACTCTATCTCATAGACAGATCTACCTTGTCAAACGCCAAATTTTTGGAGAAAGTCAACTAGAAAGATGCCTCTGATTTCATTTTGCAAGGCTCAAGGAGTGGTGGTGTGATCTCTTCAGTTTGTTCTAACTTTTGGTACATACCTAGTACTTAGAAAGATGTTGTGGACAATACCATTATTCATTGGAAACATTTTCTAATCATATACATCCTCCAACGTCTCTCTTGGCATGCTTCTTCATGAAGAAAGCTCTTATGCTTATTCCTTCCAACGACTCTTTTTCTACCTCTACAAAATGAAGTTAAAGATTTGAAAGAGGTATACAACACTACATCAGAAAAACTTGAGCATAACTGTGGTCTATTGTTTATATATGTTATTGCATAAGGTCTTAAGATTTCTTATCTTTGTATATCTTTGAAATCTTAAGAGTTAAGAACCTTTGTGGTTGTTGTATAACTACTATGTTTCTGATTGTGTATCAAAGTACAATTATAATCATTTCTATTAAAATGTTTGTTTAAAGTATAGGAAATCTCTTGCATGGTTGCTTGAGCAGTGAAGTATGTGTGCTTGAGCAGTGAAGTCTCTTTCTAGTGTGATTGAGCATAAGTCTCTTGCTAGGTTGCTTGAGCGAAAGTTTCTTTCTGAATTGATTGAGCAGTGAAGTATATTTTTGGTTTAATTGAGCAAAGTTGTAATCAATTTGGTTATAGTCGAAATCACTTGTTGATACAAGGGGACTGAACTACTCTTAATTTAGGATAAGAACAAGGATAAATTTTGTTTGTTGAGTTATTCTTGCTTCTGAACTTTATTATTCCACTGTTACTCTTATTCTATGTTCAGATTCTGAAGCAATGTTTTTCAGAAGTTGAAAAAGAAATCGATATACACAATTCAACCTCTTTCTTATGTATTTTTCTCACCTTCAGATAACACCCGATATTTATAGTGCTTCAGAATTCGTCCTCGCCTTGCCAATGTGCACTCTCAATGGTTTCCCACTGGAACCTGCATAGTTCCTTGTTATTTGATAAATATTTGTTAGAGTTCATACAATCAATAATCCATAATACAGGTGAGAAAATAAATTACCTATTTGGATCTTGAATTGTATACAACACACTTGCCAAACTCTTTCACATAACCTTTACTTGAATATGTTTCTTGAATCTTCCAATAACACCAAATTTGATTCAAACTTTCTTATATAGTTATCAACCCTTTGATCCTACTAATTTCTTAAACGGTGAAGTTGTTCGATGATCTGAGAAGAACTCCACCTTATTCGTAGTCTTCCACACATTCACTACTAAGGCAATTATGGAAAGAAGAACTTGTTTCTTTTCAATGGAATTTGTCACCACCATTGACAATCACCTCAATCTTGCTAACAACTTGAAAAACTCAACAACATCTCCAAGAACAATTAGTTTCATGTACATGCCTCCTTCAGTCAATTACAAAACTCTCGTTATCAAGATAGGAACTCAATTGAAATTGAAGATGCAAGAATTTCGTTACAAGAATTTGAACACTCAAAATAGAGGAACTTGAGTTTTCACTAAATCACATTGAAAAAATTATGATTATAATGATAGATAATTATTGAGAAATGATGACAAAAATATTTTTATGTGCTTGAGATTAAGCACAAAAAATGGTAGAAAAAGTCAATTAGACTTGAATCAAAAGCAATATATGATTTGAATCATATGAGAAAATGTAATGGAATAAAAGAATAACAAAATTTATTAAAAAAAACTGCCAGTTGACTCAAATCATACAAAGGGTGATTCGAATTAAATGCCACGTGATTCAAATCATGTGTAAATATTGATTCAAATCAAATGCACAACCCTGACACTGGATTTTTTGAAAATGTGAATGATTCAAATCACAAACAAAGTTTGATTCTAATTAAATTAAACAAAATTGGTCATCATGAAAATGATTCAGATTAAATACAAATATTGATTCGAATCAAATGACTAGGTTTCACTTCTGTCTAATTTGATCAGAATAAAAAATTTAGAGTAAACTGAATGATTTGAATCAAATATGTAAAATCTCATTTTTTTTTTCAAAATTTTATAGGCACTTTAAGACTTTACTTTGAATTAAACTTGAATCAAAAACACAAAATGTTTTCATTCCACTAACATAGGTAACTGATCAAAGGTCATCATGATAAATATCATATCTAACAAAAAATTTATGCATTCTAAAAACGTATCTTTTCAAACTTAATTTCGAGAAGTGCAATCATGAAGGAAACTACATATATCAAAATAAAATCAAAGATGAAAGAGATAAGACAAGAAGTAAAACAATCACATATTGATACTCCCCCTAAGTGAAGTAGGGACATGGAACTACAATCTCCCCCTTTTTATGCTTGACAAGATTTCACGTGAAATTGAGTTAACCTTTGAGCATAACACATATGTTCCCCCTAAAACATTGCACATAAGCTACTCACAACATAAAAAACACATAAAACAATTCTAGACTCATTACAACTTCTCCCCCTTTGACAACCTATAAAATAGATATTTCTAAATGTGTCTAAAACCAATAAAACAAGCATGAACAAATAATTCCAATGAACATAAGAGCTAAACAGCTAAGAAGCATATGCAATAACAATGGTCTCATATTCAACAAAGATAGACTTGTCACAAGAAACATAATGTAAATAGACATGCAGCACCAACATTCAATAGCTAACAATAAAGTGGTTAAACTTGTAAATCAAGGTATGCATTAAAAATCATAAATAATGCATGAACAAGTAATCAAAAGTTCAAATGCGCATAATTAACAACATGCATTTAACATACGTAAATTCAAATAAGAATAATCAAAGACATAAGCTACAGATGAATGAGTAAGATATGGAGGAAATAAGCAAACTAATGCATAACTCTAGCACAAATACATAGAAAGATACAAGGGTTATAGAGATATATCATTGTAGTTTGGTAAAAGGTATGATCTGCTACAAAATAGTGTTGGTGAAATCAACATATATATATATATATATATATATATATATATATATATATATATATATATATATATATATATATATATATATATATATATATATATATATATATATATATATATATATATATATATATATATATATATATATATATATATATATATATATATATATATATATATATATATATATATATATATATATATATATATATATATATATATATATATATATATATATATATATATATATATATATATATATATATATATATATATATATATATATATATATATATATATATATACTCATTCTATTTAAGGCATGAAGAGTCTAAGACTCCTAAATCCCTACTAATCTTGTGGAAGGATTCCGATGATAATGGTTTTGTAAAAATCTCAATGTGTTTGGTATGTGAATGTAGTATCAGATTCTTAGTAAGACTTATAGCACTAGTACTATCGCACTTAATTAGAACACATCCAAGTTTTAAATCATAGTCCAATAAATGTTGTTTTATCCATAAGACTTGTGCACAACAACTATAGGAGGCTACATATTCAGCCTCATTGGTGGAGTTATGTTGCTTCTTACTATGCCAAGAAACTAAATTGTTTCCAAATAAGTGACATGTACCACCGGTACTCTTCCTATCAGACTTGTACCCCGTGAAATCAGAATAGCCTACTAAGCTACAAACACTTCCTTTAGGATACCAAAGACCATTATTAGATATTCTATTAAGATACCTCAAAATATGTTTAACGATCTAAAAGTTGGAATCCTTAGGCGATGCTTGATTTCAAGCACACATGCACATAATAAACATGATATTTGGCCTACTTGTGGTTAAATGGAGTAAGGATCCAATTATACCTCTATATCTGGTTACTTTAAAATCCATTTCTCTTTCATATTTGTCAATAAGAAAATTTAAAGTAAACATCATACTTCTACACCAATGGCTTTAGTTTGCAAACTTCCTCTTTTGATATCTCCCTGGATTTGATCTAACAGATGGTCCTTTGCGATTGTCCAATCTCGAGGCAACTGGTTTCAGGTCTCTTGTTTTTCATCCTCATGTAAGCTTTCCTTTTATCTTCTGTAATGTTCTTATCCTTTATTGTTGGATCATGATCCTCTTTAGAACATTTGTTTTTTATCAATCTTTTGGTTATCACACATGAAACATCATAATAAATACTTTTCACTGACTTTTGGGGTGAGGACTAATAAAAATAAATATGAATAGATTCTTCTAATGTAAAAAAGTTTAATGCAAATAAGATAAATAAAGTGCAACTACACGAAGATAAAAGAGAATAAAACGATCATACCAATTACGATGATCTAAGACTTAAACATTCTGCACAAGTAACGTTAGCAAATAACAACATTAATACAACAAAAAGAATACAATATGATCAAAAATATGATTGGATGCATCTTCCTTCACTTGTCTTAAGAATCCATAAAGATACCTAGACACTTCTGCACAAAACAACAATAAATAGAACTAGGTACCCAGTTTTAGTTGGGTTCTTCAGGGTTAGTTGAGTTACAATTTAGGAATCCATGTCATTTACCATTGTAAACTTGAACATTCCAAGCAAGAAAAATAGGCCTAAAGAGGCCCTTATCTCCAAAATAATGTCAAATGGTTTTAGATGAAACCCTTCTTCTATTTGTTCTAGTGACTTGAGGGTTTTTCTTAAACACCTTCCCTATTTTACTTGAAGAACTAAAACAAGTATTAGATAGTAAGACAATATGTGTTAATTGTCCCTTAATTTTTCAATTTTAAGTTTTAAAATTTGATACTCAACACATTCCATAACTTTTATCTTTTCAACTAAAGTATCTGAAACATTACAATGCTAATCCATAAGAGATGTATGAGCTTCCTTGAGACAATCTAAAGCACGTTTAAGATTATTCATCTCTTTTTCAAGTGTTATAATCATTTCTTTTGGAAGATAAATTTTCTTAAATGCTTTAATGGAATCACCATACATGTCATTGAAAGAATTAGACAATTCACTATAAGTATACTCATTTTCAGAATTAGAATTATATACCTTTGAAGTTCCATCTTTCTTACGTGCCACCAAGCAAAAGTTGACACATTCATCATCTAAACTCGAGCAAGAATAGTAGGAGGAGCTCTCAACCTCTTCTTCCCGCGCGATGTAGGCTCTACAACCTTTGGAAAATTTTCCCTTCGTCTTGTAGAAAGCCTTCTATTTGCTTTTATGATGTTTGGTGAGATTTGGATGGGTAGTTCTATAGTGTCCTAGCTTACCATATTCGTAACACGTTATATCATCGTCGTCTTCCTTGTGATTCTTCTTGGATGAATGAGTATTTCTGAAATTCACTAGACCTTTGTTTGTATGCTTGAGCATGTTCTCTTAAGATATTTATTGCAGTGTTTGACGAATAAACTCATTTCATACTCTTTGGAAACTTCTTCATCAGAGTTGTCACTTTATTCCTTTGACTTCTATCCTTTAGAAGATGAAGATTTCAAAGAAATATCTCATTTTTCTTCTTTTCCTTTCTCTTTCTTTTTCGACTTTACTTCGCTATCGCCGATTTGTTTCAACTCATTATTATGCTCGGCTAACTTTCCAAACAGTTTTGTAATGTCCAAAGTACTAAGATTATTTGCTTCTTTTATATAAGTGACTTTTGGTTGCACTCCCAGCACATGGATATCAATATTTTATTAGTACAATCTTTGTTGGAAAAGGTTTTACTTAAGTCTCGCAGTTTGTTGATTAAATAGAGGAGTCTAGTTTACATGGATCTCAAACTCCTTTGTAAACATATTTATTTTAGAATCCTTTACGTCCTCTATTTCCTCATAGGGAGTTTGGAGAGCCTCCCACATGCCATATGATGTGAAATCGAATATAACACTTTAGCACTAAGTGTAGAAATAAGTATGTTCCTCACTTTCAAACTATATGAAGCCTTTTTGATTTTAGCATCATCCTAATCTTTAGGATTTTTAACAACATCGTCATCATCCTTGGGAATAATTGCTCCTTGGGTGAAGGAACACCACATATATTTTTTGACCGATAACAAGTGTACACACAAATTGATTTCCAATAAGTATAATTTTTGCCTTTGAAAACTAGTATTCTATTATACGCTCCCTTAGGATCGTCACCTTTTAGCATATTTACAAACTTTTGGATGTCGATTAGACATAATCAAAAGACCAACTCTTGATGCCAATTTTTAGGTGTGAATATGGAAGTAGAAAAACGGTCTAGAGAGGGTGAATAGACCAAAATTAAAATTCAACCATCGTTTTCCCAAATCAGAGTGTTTTCAAAAATGAGTTGCGAGCGAAAGGTTTAATGCGAAAAATAAATATTATACTATATGAATATTGATCAAGTCAACACGGACCTTTTCACAAATATCAAAAATTATAATTGTGAAACACTTCGTATGAATTGATTCATTTGCTTAATGCACGAGAAGTGTTTACACAATAATTCAATTAATGGAGTTCTAAATTTAATTCGCTTTAGATTGTTAATCTTAAAACCAACTTAACCAGTTATCTAATTCCAAAAAAAACTAATGCTTACCTGATAAATCACTATTAATGAACAAATAATATAATATAATACAATGGAATTGGAAAACATAAGCATGCAATCACTATGAATCTTAAAAGTTCATGCAATCACCAATCCATAATACAGCTGAGAAAATAAATCTCTTATTTGGATCTTGACTTGTATACATAACACTTTCCAAACTCTTCCACATAATCTTTATTCGAATACATTTCTTGAATCTTCCAATGACACCGATTTTGATCCAAACCTTCGTGTATAGCTATCAACCTCTTAATCCTACCGATTTATTGAGCCGTGAAATTGTCCAAAGATCTGAGAAGAACTTCGCATTATCCATATCCTTTCACACAGTCACTACTAAGCCAATTTTGGAGAGAAAAACCTATTTCTTTTTAATGGAATTTTTCACCACCATTGGCAATCACCTCAATATTTCTAACAACCTAAATAACTCAACAAGATCTCTAAGAACGATTGGTTTCAACTACATGCCTTCTTCAATCAATTACAGAACTCTCATTATCAAGATTTGAACTCAATTGAAGTTAAAGATGCAAGAATTTCGTTGCAAGACTTTGAATACTTAAAACAAATGAAATTGATTTTTCACTAAATTACAATGAAAAAATTATGATCAGAATGATAGATGTTTATTGAGAAATGATGGCAAAAATCTTTTAAATGTACTTGAGATTTAGCACACAAAATGGTTGAAAAAGCCAATTAAATTCGAATCAAGAGCAAATTTATGATTTGAATCCAATGAGCAAATGTAGTGGAATAAAAAAATAACAAATTTTTTAAAAGAAAAATTGCCATTTTATTCAAATCGGTAAAATGGTAATTCAAATCAAATGCCATGTGATTCTAATCATGTGTAAATATTGATTTGAATAAAATGCCACAACCATGACAATGAGTTTTTTGAAATAGTGAATGATTTGAGTCATGTATAAAGTTTGATTCTAATCAAATCAAACAAAACTGGTCACCATGAAAATGATTTGGGTCAAGTGCAAATGTTGATTCATATCAAATGACTATGTTTCACTTCTGTACAATTTGATCAGAATAAAAAATTCAGTGTAAATAGAATGAGTCGAATCAAACATGTAAATCCCTGAAACCTTGATTTTGTGTGCCTTGTTAAGAGGATTAAGGTTAGGCTTAACTCTCCATCTGTTATAACATTTGCAACATAAACTCTTGTTGTTGTCGTTGCATCAAAATTTTGTGCTAATGTTGTCGGTGCAATATTTGTGCCCAACGTTCGTTATCATTTCTACATTCCCTGTTAGCTCCCACACTATGAGCTTGAGATCCCTTTGGTCTTCTGCGTCCTCATGGTTGCTCAACCATAATCCTACATATCACACATATATGTGTCAAGTTGATCAGGCTCCATAGCTGTCATAACCCTACATTTCCCTCCCCTTTTGTTTTTTCCATGACCTTTGGCTTGAGATTCATCTGCGTACATCTATTCCATTTCACCTTAACCTCTTTCAAAGTGATCATCATGGATTCACAGGTTGTGGATGTTTGTGCTTGAATCAAACCCTAGGATTGTTTGTTGTTGCATTTAACCTGGAGCAAGATGAAACCATAATATCTTGATGCCTAGAAGCTTTTGTTGAATCATCATCCTAATCTTCCTTTAGGCCTAAACTCTTGTTCTTGACTAGTCACTCATTAGGCATTTGGCCTATCCATTTGGTTTAAAACCCTAATTCTTAATCTTGAGTTAAACCATATGATCATGGTTTAGACTGATGCTTCCCTAACTCACTCTTGGTGCATTGTAGTCTCTTGTATTTGATACATTAGTGGTGCAGGTGTTCATTTTAACTCATGTGGTACACTTGGAGTCGTATCTCTTCCATTTTTAGTCTGTCTTGTTCAAATTGCATTGCGTTATATATTGTTTGTCTAGATTGACTTTTGGTCAACCATTTGATCAAAGTCAATTTATTTATTGATATGTGTTTTAAGTTTAGTGTATTAGTCCACAACCATTCATTGTCATATTGCTAAATCATTGGTTATTGCATTGATAGGGTGCATTTTGCAAATCTTTGAAGCAAAACGAAATTCCATTAAGTGAATAGATGTAGTCATAGTCATACACTTTTGTTCTCATGGCATAACAGGTAAAAGAGAGAGCTGAATTGAAATCATAAGATTTTTATTACATACAAGTTACAAGTTCCTTTTATTACATGAAGAAAACCATAAAAAGTTGGGCAATTGACTTTTAATTGACAAGTTGACCGGTTGACCATTAACCATTTGACCCAAAAGCTTTTGCTCTTGACTTTCTACACGTTGTGCCCCTTGTGCATGCCTAATGATTAAGCTATCTTTATCTCCATTCTGCTAGGCTCCCTTCATGGTTCATGATCCATAAATTTGTCACCCAATATTGTCAATGCCAAGCCATTTGAGCTTCCAAAACCTACATGACAATTTCAGCAAACCAACCTCAATAAGCATTCAAATCTCCTGACACTTGCAGAATCACATATTGAATCATGAATTCTTGCTAAATTCATTAAAGCGGTGCAGAGCTGTCCTGCCCCGATTACTCAAGAAGCTCTGAAGCTTGCCTGTGATCTTTATGCGTTGAATCGAATATGGAATGACATTGGAAAGTCTATGTTGACTATGCCGCTCCACGTCTCAAAGATGCAGATCTACCTTTAGACAAGTTACTGAAAGGCTATGTTGAGATAGTTGTCGCAATGCGGACATTATATCAGAAGTGCGAATTGGTGCATGGTGACCTCAGTAAAGACTGTACTCACAAAATGTAGGTGTCATGACAACATAAAAGAGCATCCATTGCTGATGTTGTTGTGGATAGAGTTATTCAGAAGATAAACAAGAATGTCCATGATGTATCTCGACAAACCATAAAAGAATATTTTGGAGAAACACGTAGAAGGAATCAAGCGTTATTGTGGTTCAAATGCAAAAGCCAGTAGCCTTGCTTCTCAGTATGTTTACAAGCTAAGCATCTGAATGGGGGTCGAACGCAATCGAAAATCTGTTTTTTTCATCAAGATACTTCAGAGTCCGATCCTTTCATTCTAGGAATCCAAACAACAATTATACTCTTTCTAGAAATGTACCTCTTGCTCTAAAGAGACTAGATGATAAATTTGTGGAGATGGATTTCTATCCTTGAAAGCTTGCAATGCTTTAGATCATGCCAATCCAAGCAGGCCTGAGCCTTATGGAGAGGGACTTGGTGTTACGCCAAAACAAATGCTGCAAACATAATGTTGCCTTGCAATACAACTTGGTGCCAAGCTCGTCAATGGAAGATGAGATGCTTCTCTGTGAAAAGATTGTTCCACATGTTTATGGCAGGTGCAACAAAGAATGGCTTGCTGTAGTCCCAGGCCCGCGTGATACATGTCAGTAGATTGTCACACAACCCTCCAGCAATATTGCAAAGAGTGTTTGCCGATAACGGAGCAATGACCACAATATCAGCCCATTTGCGAAGCTCAATGTAAAGCACGCTACCGCCTAGTTTCTTCCAACGAGACCATTTATCATTCTCCGTATACAAAATCACATCCTTGGGAATCGTTGTTCTGTCAATAAAACACAACGATGGGTTTGTGGCCATTGCTCTGACTTCGGTCCATTTACAGAAACATTGACAAAGATTTTCAAATTTAACGGCAACAACATCTGCTAGTGGAAACTATTGATGTGATGTCTCAAGCAGCATGGTAGGTGTTCATAATGTTTGATTCCTGTCATGACACGATGAATTTGGTTCCAGCTATTATCAGCAAGATCATCGGGCACCATGTTCTAGTCGACGGGTTCTTGGCCTTAGTGGCACTTCTCTCCGGCCATTCCAAGGATGAATCGGCATTGGAAAGTCACAGTGTTGGCCCCCTCTTTATGGATATTTTAAGAGATAGTAGCATTTCGGATCGTAGCAAGGAGAATTGTGTTGCAATTGCATACATAATGTGTTTCAATAATATGCAGGAATTGCTAGATTTCCCCAAGTCAGAATTGCACTATAAATAAAAATTTCCCAGCTTCAAGGTTGTACCAGGATCTGCAGCACTTTCACAATTGATTTGAACAGGGCTGGAGAAAAGGCTAAGTCTCAAGATCGGATTATCGGAGCCATTACTTCAATCCTGCAAATATTATACTACTTTTGGAAATTGTACATATCAAGCATACATCTCCCAAGTCTGTTTTAGACAGCACTGATGGCCAGGATAAGTCATTTCCTATTGAAATTTTTTTAGATGAATAAGGCAGAGGACTCCGAAGAAGTTTGATCATTCTCGTCAACAAAGTCATGAGTTGCATAAAATTGATGATGAGATGTAACTTTTATCCACCATACAAAACCCGTCTTGTCAGAAAAAGCACATTCCCTGAGGCACTGTTAACACTGGGCTCAACCGTCGATATTAACAAACTTCTGTCAATCCTGAGACAAACAAAGTTTCCCCCGGCGATAAGGCGTTCAAGTCTGTGTCTCTATTTGGACTCAAACTCGAGGGATTCGAAAGTATATAATCTCTTGCTCAATGTACCTAACTTTCATATGACTGCCTCCTAATTTATCATTGGGCTGTTCTTGAATTATCTTTTGATTCGAATAACTTGTTTCATCATCATGGCCCTCCATCGTTTGGTGATCTGTCTTTCCCAGGTGTTGTCTCTACATCCATTCGCTTGATAAGCTCGTCAACAACATAACTTACTGCCTATGGTAATAACCGAAACGGTGATTTGGGCTTGTCAAACATAATCACTTGAATTCAAGCTTCCAAAGACCCTGCCAAGTTCATTTGGTTCTTTGATGAACCATGAGAAGCTGTATCTGCATGGTAACACATTTACTAATTATTAACGGAGGCACATCTAATTTTCTAATGGGATTCAAAACTAACTTTACAACTAACTTAACTGACAGTATCACTAACCAATTCAAAAACTAACTGAAATTAACAGAAACTGAATTTAATTTCCAACTAACATCATAACTGAATCATAACAAACTTCAGTGTGAATTCCCATAATCTATCCCTCACTCCATCTTCTATAAATACAATAATCACAATTCATTTTGAGAGGGCTCATTCTTCTTCTCTCACTCACAATTCATTCTAAAACTCTCTCTCTTTTTCTCTCTGCATCACCCTCTCACCCTCACTCATAGGTCCTTCTACCACTCCATTAAAATTTCACATTGAAGCTTCAAAGGAGTAGAGCTTAACCTTGCATCACTCTCCATCATTCACACGCAGTACACGTCAATAACACACCAATAGCAACAAGAACACGCAAAGCAGAGGGAAGAAAACTGAAGAAGATTGAGCAACACAGAACTGAGAAGAAATTTGAGCAAGAATCAAAGAAGAAGATTGAGCAGGAGTAGATTGAGCAAGAAGAAGAAGCGAGGAAGAGAAGTATGAAACGATACCTGTGAAGCTACGGACAACACCGATTTTGGAGAGCTATCGCGTCGGAATTCCACTTCGGTACGTATTCTTTGATTTCTCGCTTAACTTATTAATGTATGACGCTTCTAAACCTCTTCCAACCCATTCCTCGTCCAAATTACGCGCCTGAAATGTTGAACTTATGGATTCCCAATCCTGAATCAAAACAATCTGAAGGCATTAAAACTGAGCTATGGCGTTTCCGGCGTTTGCTCAAAGCGACTTATTTCAAGACGCGATTATCGAGTTCTTGGTGTAATTCCTAATGCCGTTTTCGCAATTGATTTGAGTTCATGTTTGCAATTGACTGTTGAGTAATTCCTGATGCTGCCTTTCATTATTTGCATTTTGCTGATGGTTTTTGGGCCAGATACATTTGGGCTCAGGGACTCTTTTTTTCCACTGCACACTACACATCCCTCGCCTTCTTTCCTTGTTTTGGCTTTGGGCCTGGGTTGGCCACCCCAACCTGGTGGTTATTTGCACCATTACACACAAAATACACCCTTGGATGCTTATTGGCTTGGGACATTTTGGAAGAATTTTATGAATTAACACCTTAGGATTATATACACCTTGATAGAATCTTAGGATTATATACACCTTGATAGAATTTTAGGAATTAATTTCTTTGTTTTTTTGCATTGTTTTGATAGAATTTAGGAATTGATTTCTTGGAATTTGGCATTATTTTATTAAATTTAATATATTAGTTTCTTAGAGGTTTAATATCATATGGATTTGTTAGAATCTTTAATCAATTTTAATCTTAGGATTTGTTTTGGGTAAATTAACTTCTAACCGCAAAAATCAACCATGCTCCCATAAGCTAGGCTAGATTTAAGAATTAATTTGATCATCTAGGAGATAGACTTAGAATTTTGGATTCTTAGTTCAAATTCTTGAATTTCTCTTTGACTAAGTTAATCAAAATTTCATTTGATTAACTAGTCTATTCACTGTTTGACTCCCAATGATCTAGTCAACTAATTCTGATAACTTGACAAGATAGTCCCTCACCTTGCAAACATAAGACATTGAGCAACAAGCTGGAGCATTGTACAAATCGTCAATCATGTCAATCTCAATTTTTGCACTACACTTTGAGAGATAGAGAAGGAATGGGGATGAAATCTTTCATACCCTCATTCTGACTATTTTGGGTAAGGACGTTTGACCTGAACTTAGAATAGTCACCTTTATCTCCAGATTGTGGTGTCTCTTGAGTCGACCATTGGTAGTCACTCATTCCTACCCCAAGTATTTTCTCTCATTTTGGGTTAACACCTTCGCTTGGTTCGACGCCCATTTTTTGGATTAACACATTCGCTTGGTTTGACACCCGTTTCCTTAGGTTAACACATTCGCTTGGTTTGACACCCGTTTCCTTAGGTTAACACATTCGCTTGGTTTGACACCCGTTTCCTTGAGTTAACATCTACACTTGGTTCAACACATGTTTCCTTGAGTTAACACATTTGCTTAGTTCAACACCTGTTTCCTTGGGTTAACACATTCGCTTGGTTCAACACATGTTTCCTTAGGTTAACACCTCTACTTGGTTCAACACCCGTCTCCTTGGGTTATCAACCTTCGCTTGATTCAACATTTGTCTCCTTGGGTTAGCAACCTTTGCTTGGTTCAACACTCGTCTCCTTGGGTTAGCAACCTTCACATGGTTCAACACCAGTCTCTTTGGGTTAACATCTTTGCTTGGTTCAACACCCGTCTCATTGGGTTAACATCTTCAATTAGTTCAACATTCATCTCCTTGAGTTAACACCTTCACTTGGTTCAACACCCATCTCCTTGGGTTAACACCTTCGCTTGGTTCAACAACCATCTCCTTGGGTTAACACCCTCGCTTGGTTCAACACCTTTGCTTGGTTTAACACCTTTGCTTGGTTCAACACCCATTTTTTGGGTTAACATCTTCGCTTGGTTCAACATCCATTTCATTGGTTAACTACTTCTTGTCAGATAAAAGACTAACTTCCTCCTTTTCTTCAGTTAATCACTGTCCGTCAATTAAAACACTGATCCCTATTGGGTTAATCACATTTTGGTTAAAACACCCAGTTTTCTTGGTTAACCACTGCCTATTAGTTAAAAGACCAATTCTCCTCTTCCCTGGTGAAGCCAACACCATCCTCTTAGTTAATCATTGTGCCTCGGTTAAAATACCAATTTTCCTCCTCAGTTGAGTCATCCCCTTTCTTCGGTTAACCATTTCTTATCAGTTAAAATACTGAATCCCCAGCAGGTCAAACACTGAGTATCGGTTAAAACACTCTTGTTCTTACTCCTTACTTCTCTCTCTTGGTTTTGACATCACTTCCTTCTCTCTCCCTCTCTTGGTTTTGACACCACTTTCTTCTCTCTCTTGGTTTTGACACCACTTTTTTCTCCCTCTTGGTTTTGACACCACCTCTTTACTCCTTTTTTCCTTAGTTCCATGAACTACGGAGCTCCGATTTCCTCACTGCACTATGAGGATACATAGGTAAAATATCTCTAGATCTTGGTGAACACCCTTCTTCCATAATCTTATTCCAACATTCTCCTTTCTTCCCTGGTTTCATGATCTAGGGAGCTCTGAATTCCTCATTGCACTATAAGGAAACGTAGGCACGAAGGCTCCAATCCTCTGCGAGCACTCTCTTTTTCCATTTTCTTTCTCTCTTTCATGAGTAAGCCTTTAAATAGAACATTCATCCGAGCCTAGAAGCATTCAGAATGGTTCCCGTCGAGTACGACGGATGTGTGGGGTGCTAATATCCTCATCTCGCATAAATGACTCCCTTACTCGTTTCTCTTTCCCTTGAGTTTTATCGATATTTTCCCTTTCTTTTTGGAATAAATGATGTTCGGTGGCGACTCTGTTGTACCGCGAGCATGCGATGCGCTCAGGTATATTTCCGCTAGCTTCAATAACTAAATGCCATGATATTAAAATATAGGTCAGAAATCACACACATATGAGGAATAACAAATTCACTATTTCACTTTCATGGCTGGGTCAAGGATCGACCTGTTCCAATACAAACTATAACACCCCGAACAATATCTATCTAGAATCATATTATTCAACATGTTATATTTGGTACTTAAACATAATACAACAATGCAAATTACACGAGTACATAATTTTTTCATACTTATACATCAAGTATGCTTAAAAATGAAACATGTTCAAAACTCCAAATACAAAGTACATAATGGAATATAAAAATGAGAAAATATATTCTACCAGCTTCTCAGATCCTTTGCTTCTTCCGTCACTTGATACCTTCTTATCTGAAAATTAAACAACAAAAATGGGGTGAAATGCTACATCTTAGTGGATTTACTTCTAAACCATAAGTGCACTCGACTCTAAGGGTATCTTGAACTATTTTAAAACTATGGTCCTAGTTCGTACGAGATTCTCATGAACCAATGGGTCCTCGAGGTATACCAACCTCATACTATACGAAGGTGCTAACATACTATCCACCTAGGTAATTATACACCAACATGAATTAATACTTTACAGAGAATAACACTCATCAATTAGAGCTTACTTGGTCAAGCTCAGTTTATCAAATATGTAACTTTTGATCAATCCTTCTCAATTACAGGTTGTAACTTTGGGACTCAACTTATTCCCAAGAGATTAAGGTATATCCACCTCCTAATATGTTACAATACTAACACACTCAACTTGACGACCAAATGCAAATCAACAAGAGACTAATAGGTCACAGGATGACACCTACCAACTATCACTTACTACATAAAGAATAATTTGCAGGTCGCTGACTCAAAATATTGTCATTGTTTACAAATTTCATTTACGAACCAAGCATATTGCTAGTTATTCTTTTGCACATATTTTTATAACATCTTCTTTTACGCTAAGTTTATCGCGTATATATTTCTCATAGAAGCGGTTAGACACTCTTACTCATTATTTCCAAGACCAACCTTTCTATTCAAACTTAGAATTTCCTCACCTTTTTCTATTCCTTTAAATTCACACATGAATAAGTAACAAACAATTCATTAGATACTTCTTGATCTTGTAATGAGTTAATTAACCATGCAAGTATTTTATACTATTACGATTCCTTTTAATGTTACAACATAATACTAGTTATCATTTTGGTTTCATTGCTTGGAAACACACACACACTTCTTATTATGATATCATTTACTTCAAAACACAACATTAAATCTGTTAATTTAATTTAATTATTTGTTTTTTAGTATGTTTAAAAAAAACTTAGTCCTTACAGGTGTTGTTAGTGCTGTTAGTTTGTTTAGTGGGTAGCTTGTTTTTAGGAATTTTAAGTTAGTGGCTTTGTTGAACTGTTCTGATGTACTGCCTATTTATAAGGCTATCTATTTTCAATAATAATACAACCTCTCCAATTCAGTTATTAATTCTTATCAGTGGTATCAGAGCTGGTTTTACTTGAGAGGGATTTGAAAAATGGCTTTAGAAAATGGCTTTGTGCCAGCGGCTATTCCACGCTTTGATGGTCACTATGACCATTGGAGCATGCTCATGGAGAACTTCTTGAGATCCAAGGAGTATTGGCAGGTTATGGAATCTGGAGTACCAGAGATAGGAGATGAAGCTGCATTGACTAATGCACAAAAAACAGAAAGAGAAACTTTGAAGGCAAAGAATTACCTCTTTCAAGCCATCGATCGAGCAACTTTAGAGACGATTCTTTGCAAAGACTCCTCCAAGCAGATTTGGGACTCTATGAAAAGAAGGTATATGGGAAATGCAAGGACAAAGCGTGTGCAACTGCAGGCACTTCGATCAGAATTCGAAACTTTGCGAATGAAAACAGGCGAACCTGTCGCTGATTATTTATGTAGAACCATGGCAGTGGCTAACAAAATGAGAGTTCATGGAGAAAAAATGGAGGACGTGAAGATTGTAGAAAAGATTCTTCGATCAATGACACCCAAATTCAATTTTGTTGTCTGCTCCATTGAAGAATCAAAGAACATTGATGAACTAACACTTGATGAGTTGCAAAGTTCCTTGTCGGTTCATGAGCAAAAAATCATCCAGCAGGACACCGAGGAACAAGCTTTGAAGGCTTCAACCTTTAAAAGTTCTGATAGAGGAAAAGGGAAGTGGAAGGACAAGAATCCATATCACAAATCAGATGGGGATTATGCATCAGATACGCGAAAGGGTAACAACTACAGTCAATCCAGAGGCAACAAGATGAATAATGACAAGTCCAAAGTTGAATGTTTTTGATGTCACAGATATGGCCACTACAAGTCTGAGTGTCGAACTAAATTGCATCATGATCGTGGTCAGAAGTCTAACTATGCGGACGAAAAGGAAGAGGATATTTCTCTCTTGATGGCATGTCACAAGGAGGAGAAAATTCATAGAAGTGTGTGGTACTTAGACACAGGCTGCAGCAACCACATGTGCGGGGATAAATCTTTGTTTTCAGACTTGGATGAATCATTCTGAAGCACTATAAAGTTTGGAGATAACTCTACAGTTTCAATCATTGGCAAAGGAAATGTCAAAATCTATACAAAAGACAACACAGAACATTGTATAGGTAATGTTTACTTTGCCCCTGATTTGAAAACTAATCTTCTTAGTGTTGGACAACTCCAGGAGAAGGGATTTGAGATTAATATCAAAGATGGGGTGTGTTGTATCCAGAATAAAGAAAAGGGATTGGTTGCTGAAATAAACATGACATCAAATCGCATGTTCCCGCTACATTTCAAAAACACTTCCCAGATTAGTCTCTCAGCGAAATTGAAAGATGAGTCATGGCTATGGCATTTTCGCTATGGTCATTTGAGCTTTGGAGGATTGCAAACTCTCCAACAGAAGAATATGGTGAAAGGTCTGCCACAGTTTCAAAGACCATCCCAAGTCTGTGAAGAATGTGTTGTTGGAGAGCAAAACAAGTCTTGGAGCTGATTCATTCTGACATCTGCGACCCAATCACGCCAACCTCAAATGGCGGTAAACGTTACTTCATAATGTTTATTGATGATTTTAGTCGGAAAACATGGGTTTATTTTTTGTAGGAAAAGTCTGAAGCTCTATCCTTCTTCAAAAAAATTCAAGGTGCTTGCTAAAAATGAAGCGGAGATGTCAATTAAAATCCTACACAACGATCGTGGTGGTGAATACAACTCACGAGAATTTGTATATTTTTGTGAGACACATGGAATCCGGAAGCAGCTTACAACAGCTTATTCCCCACGGCAAAATGGCGTCTCAGAAAGGAAGAATAGAACCATAATGAATATGGTTCGAACAATGTTGAAGATGAGCGGGATGCCAAAATGTTTTTGGCCAGAGGCTGTAACCTGGAGCATTCACTTGCTGAACAGAAGTCCCACATTTGCTGTCAAGAATATGACACCCGAAAAAGCATGGAATGGACACAAGCCAAGTATTGAGTATTTCAAAAAATTTGGTTGTATCGCATATGCTCATGTTCCGGACCAGAAACGAAGAAAGCTTGATGACAAAGGAGAAAAATGCACATTTCTTGGTGTAAGTAACCAATCAAAAGCCTATAAGTTGTACAATCCATCCACCAAGAAAATTATCATCAGTCGAGATGTGAATTTTGACGAAAGCAAGTTCTGGCCATAGAGTGATGACAAAATTGAGCAGAAAGTCCAAGTTGATTTTGATGGAGAAGGAGAAAAAAGTGAGCAACAACCAAGTCAGATTACTTCCACTGATTCTCCAAATTCTGATGTGAGTGCAGATTGCGAAATTGAAGAAACTAAGAGACGAAATCAACGTAAAAGAAGAAGGCCTGCATGGATGTCTGACTTTGAGGTAACTGGAATCATCGAGGATTCTCAAATTCATTTTTCACTATTTGTAGATTGTGATCCTGTAGATTTTGAAGATGCTGTCAAAGAGCCTAAATGGCAAAAAGCTATGGATGTTGAAATTGAGTCTATTGAAAGAAATAATACTTGGGAGCTGACAGAACTTCCAAGAGGACAAAAAACCATTGGTGTTAAGTGGGTTTTCAAAACAAAGCTGAAAGGAAGTGGCGAAGTTGATAAATACAAGGCACGATTGGTCGCAAAAGGTTACAAGCAAGAGTATGGTGTCGATTATAAAGAGGTTTTCGCTCCTGTTGCACGCCATGACACAATCAGGTTGGTGATTTCGTTGGCCGCTCAACATTCATGGCCTATTTACCAATTGGATGTAAAATCTGCATTTCTCCACGGCGAGCTAGAAGAACAGGTATTTATTGATCAACCTCCTGGATATGTAAAATTTGGAAGTGAGCACAAAGTTTACAAATTAAAAAAGGCACTATATGGACTAAAACAAGCTCCAAGAGCTTGGTATAGTCGTATTAATGCTTATTTTTCAAAGGAGGGTTTCAAAAAATGTCCATATGAACATAGGTTATTTTCAAAGTTTGGAGATGGGGCGAAGATGATTATTGCCTGCTTATATGTGGATGATTTAATTTATACTGGAAATGATAGTGCCATGGTTGAAACTTTCAAGCAATCCATGATGTGTGAGTTTGAAATGTCTGATCTTGGAATGATGCACTATTTTTTGGGTATTGAAGCGGTTCAATTCGATGCTGGAATATTTCTATGTCAAAAGAAATATGTGCAGGATGTCTTGGACAGGTTCCAGATGAAGCATTGCAATGCTGTCAACACACCAATTGAAGTTGGTTTGAAATTGGAAAAAGATTCCGGAGGAAAAGATGTGGACAACACTCTTTACAAAAGAATCGTGGGCAGTTTAATGTGCTTGACAGCCACACGACCGAATATAATGCATGATGTTTCTTTAATCAGTAGATATATGGAACGTACAAGGGAGGCACATCTTCTAGCTGCTAAAAGAATTCTCAGGTACCTTCAAGGTACTAAGATTTTTGGTTTGTTCTATAAGAAAGGAGAAAGGACAGATCTGTGTGGGTTTAGTGACAATGATTATGCAGGAGATGTGGATGATCGAAAGAGTACTATGGGATATATATTTATGTTTGGTTCTGCTGTTGTTTCATGGTCTTCTAAGAAACAACCAATCGTCACTTTGTCAACAACTGAAGCTGAATTTGTAGCTCTGACAGCATGTGCTTGCCAAACCATTTGGCTCAAGAGAGTTCTTGAAGAACTTCACTTTAAGCAAAAGGGGGCAGCAGTGATTTATTGTGATAATAATTCTACCATCAAACTCTCTAAAAATCTTGTTTTATATGGAAGAACCAAGCACATAGATGTGAGATTCCATTTTCTAAGGGATTACACAAAGGAAGGTATAATCGATATCTTCTACTGCAGGAGTGAAGATCAGATCGCAAATATAATGACCAAGCCATTAAAGCTACCTACATTTTTGAAGCTCAGGAAGTTACGTGGAGTCTGCACACTAAATGAGACTTAGTGAACTGAAAGCTTCAGTTCAAGGGAGGAATTGTTAATTTAATTTAATTATTTATTTTTTAGTATGTTTAAAAAAAAAACTTAGTCCTTACAGGTGTTGTTAGTGCTGTTAGTTTGTTTTTAGGAATTTTAAGTTAGTGGCTTTGTTGAACTGTTCTGTTGTACTGCCTATTTATAAGGCTATCTATTTTCAATAATAATACAACCTCTCCAATTCAGTTATTAATTCTTATCAAAATCTATTAAAACTTCATTATCTATGAAGCATATACGATATCCAAGGCTAAATGAAACTCAAGCTAGTACAACCCCAATCATCTTTGAAGCATAGCCTAGTTCATGAATTACGGTTTCAAATAATATTAAAACATACTAAACCAATGGAAAAAAATACAAGGAATTACTGTTTCATATCATAAATGCAACATAATACACATACCAATCTCATCAGGTACATACTATTTCAGTTTCAATCGTTATTGAAACATATGATGTCAATGCTAGACGAATATGACTATTACGTATCCAAATCTTGTGGAACATAACACATACACAATGGTGAATTGTAATCAATTCATTTTGTCGTTCGATCATTTTCTTCCTAGATCAATTATATTTTCCAAAAATCAAACAATCAAGGAAGGAATACAAGGTACACATAAGTATGAAAAATCATGGGCAATTAACAAGTAGAAAACATGAATATAAGCTAGATATTACTCCATTATAGAATATCCCTTTGAATGATATTTCTGACACACACTAATTCTACCTCATATTTTGGCTAGTTTTAAGGGTGGTAACCGGTTATAGGCAGAGTTTAACTGACTACATCTCTGCTAAAAGTGATTTTCACCAATTTCTCATGTTTCACCAATCCTAACCCAATGGAATCATGTACTAATATATGATAAAGATTAAAAAAATTAACAACACATGCAATTACAAATTCAAACACATTCATGGCAAGGATGAAAGTCCATAGAGTAGGATATCTATGTAATTAATACCATGATATATATATATTTTCCTATATAAATCATCTTCTAATGTGATATTCAACACACAGTTTAATCTAAATGTGTCATAGTTTAGCTTATATCAAAATGGTATCTAGGGTCTACTAAGAGACAATTCTTTCTTTGTCGTACTTTATTTGGTTGACATACTGTCTTTCGGTGAGAATTTTTTTTACAAACCGTGTAATCAACTTGGTTTGCCTCTCACTTTTCAAAATTCTCGGTAACCACACTGTTGTCGTTATTGTTCCAGCAAAACTTCCGGTGACATTTCAGAAAATCGACCCCACTATCTGACTCTCCGCCCTCCGACCCACCCGTTTCCCTTTTTCCCACCGTCATCCATCTGTGTACACACCCCCATGTGTCGCCTATCTCCTTGCGCGTAGGCCTAACGCGCTGCAGTTGCCCTGCATGCTTTGTGGCATCTAGCGGCCAATTTCGGTCGCTTTCCCGTCGGCCTACTTGCCTTTCCACCCTCGTTCCAGATCTGGTCTCCATTTTACTTTTTGACTCACGAAAACTGTGCTTCGATGCAAACAACCCCGATTTTACTCCACTTTTTTGTTGTCCAAGCCACGGGAGACACTGATTCTGGTTTCGATGATTCGTTTACCAAAGTTTCGCTTATCCCATGTGAAAAGATAATCGGCTCATCCAACTACAACATATGGGTTGGTGCTGTCAAAATGTTGTTTCACGGTCAGGGATATGAAGATCACTTAACCACAAAAATGGATGTTGTTCCCACCGCCAAACTTTCTAAATGGAAGAAAAATGATGCATCGTTGTGCATTATGTTATGGTTTTCCATAGCATCTAATCTCCAAGCATAATACCAAGCCTTCTCCACTTGCTTTGAGGTTTGGGAAAAGCCCAAGAAAGTCTTCACCAACGATGTTCATTGTCTATATAGTGTCATTCGCAAAATCAACACTTTGAAGGTGGAAAATATGGATATGCAAGCCTATTTGAGTAAGCTTGATGCCTTGAAAGCAAATTACTCCACCCTCTTGCCATATGCAAAAGATGCAACAACTCATGCTGAACAACATGGTAAATTTTTCATGATCATGGCACTTATAAGACTACCATCAGAGCTTGAGTCCGTTCGTAACCAGATTTTATCAGGTACTACTGTTTCTAACTATGATGTAGTTAGTGAACAATTATTGCGCTTGGCTATACCACATGTGTAACACCCTTATTCTACCCCACAGATATTACGGTAAAATAACACGGATTTCAAAGTAAAATATTAACTTTCATTAAAAAGCCACAAAAGAGCGTACATTTCTCAAAGTCAACAAAATTGGTCAATACTCAGTAACACACAGGTTTTCTCAAAATACATCAAAACATCATATACAACAGAACTCAAAACATAACTCAATGTTTTCCTCATAAGGGAACATCAGTAAAATAACCCAATGATATACAATCAACTCAAAGAACCCAACCCGATGTTACATATCAGAGTAAGACCCTCTAAATTAAGCATAAAGGCTAACAACTCTAAAACTTCAAAATACTCCTCGACGGCGTCCACGGCTAAACTTGCTCATCTGCACGTTACCCACGTGGAGGTAACATTCAAACATGCAGGGTAAGTAAGACAATTCATAATAATCAATGTATAACAATTAATGCATAAACGTCCTATTACTCATAATTACATTCAACACATTGATATCCTTCAAATATGCCTCAAAGGCCATAACGTCATAATTCATACACAAAGACTCATAGATGCAATGCGACACAACTCAATGCATGTGGTATCAATCATCACAGCACGATGGACACTGGGCCATCAACCCTCCATAGATCCCCATCAATAGGATCAGAGCACATCAAAATACTTCACATCCATACAGTGGGATTGAAGCCAAAGTAATCGAGATCCTGAACCAAAGTCCGGATGCACATGAATGCATGATGCACACGTCACAATAATCCTCATAATAACAACATATGGTGCATCATCATTCATCATATTCGTCATACGTCATAACTCATTATATTAATCATCAATACAACTTATCATCATAATTCATCATATTACTCATCATGCAACATATCATCATAATTCATCATATTAATCATCATACAACATATCATCATAATTCATCATATTACTCATCATACAACATATCATCATAACCCATCATATTAATCATCATACAACATATCATCATAATTCATCATATTACTCATCATACAACATATCATCATAATCCATCATATTAATCATCATACAACATATCATCATAATTCATCATATTACTCATTCTCACACATCATGTCATCATATAATCACGTATAAATCACATATTAGCTCATAGTCATATTATCCCATATTATCCCATATTAATTCATGATACTACCCCCGTATCATCTCATATTAATTTATCAAATTATACTCACGGTAATCCTCACACTGTCGCCTATCAATCACATAGACTTCATAGTTCTACTCATGTTAATTTGTCATATCATCACATAGTATTCACATATTAATCCCTAATATCATCTCATATTACCTCATATTAATTCATCATAATAACACTCGCAGTAATCCTCATACTATCACTTATTACTCATTCAACCCCACTGTCATACTCATGGCAACTCATCCCATAAATCTCAGAATCACACATCACGACATCGTTGCACAACAATCAATATTCGCGAACTCTGCTACGTTCACTGGCTCGCTGGCTAGGCGAGTTGGTAGCGAGCCTTTGCTGGCTAGCGAACCTTCATTGGCTTGCTCGTTAGGCAAACAATGCGATGACAGCAACTTCTGCTATGCACCAGAACTGATTCCTGTCCAAATACTCATGCGATTTACTCACCCAATGCCCCCAAAACATCGTTAAAACATCCCCAATGTCATACGGCGATCACAACACCAAATATATGGTTTATTAGGCCAATCTAGCAACATTCGCACTGCCTAAAACACTATTTTCTGCAATTGCTCTGAATGCATCAGAGTTATTCACATTTGAATATTCTTACTCCTACAGGGTCAAACATATAACGATCCCAGGTTTTGCCCACAAAGGACTAAGGTTTCCTTTCTCATGTTACACATCAAATAGTCCGATAAGGTTTTCTAAATTCATGTCAATATTCAGGGATACATACCATCAATCATAACCTCAAGGTCTATTCATCAATTTCCCTAATTCTCCTAAATCAACCCAACATACTCTAAATCATAAACCTCACCATAAAAAATCATGAAAGGTGATACTCCCCATACCTTAGTCGATTCAAAGCTTTCACGATTAACTCCGGCAATCTTCTGAAGCTTTTGCCTCCACTGATCTCTGGCCTCCATTCTTTTCACGGTTAACCAAAAATGAATCCCAAACCTTCAGAATTCTATTTTGTCAAACTTAGACTTGGGTCACACAATTGGGCTTTTCCCATAACACCCTTACTAACTCTTCATAATACCTAATTTACCCTTACTTCACTTATATTCATTTTAATCAACAATAATACTAATATTCTCATATAGTATACTATTAATTAAATAAATAGTCCAAAATGGACATTTTTTCAATAATCCACAAAACCACGTAAAACCACCCAAAACACGAATATTCTCAATTAAATAAATAAATTAAAATATTCCGATTAAATTCGGGGTGTTACAACTCTCCCCCACTTAAAAGAATTTTCGCCCTCGAAAATTACCTCAATGAACAGAGTCGGATACGACTCTCTCAACTAATCTCCCACTCCCAAATCCAACTTTCTCCCGCTGGTCCTCCCAAACTATCTTCACCAAAGGAATCTCTTTACCTCGAAGTTGCTTCTCGTTCGTCAACCTGAACTAGCAATGCCTCAACAGTCAAATTATCTCTCACTTGTACACCATCCATCCGAATAAATGCACTTCCTCAACTTAGGCACATGCCACATCATGTAAATTCACAAGCGACATCGGTAAAGCAATCTAACATGCTACTTCTCCCACGCTTCCGCTGCGCCACTTCCGATACAAATCAACAAAATACAGTGTATGCTTCTGAGACTTCAAATCTCGACCCACCAGTCACCATCGTAACTCTCAAAACATGTCTTTTCTTTGATCTTCTTGATCTTTTCAGTCGTCTCTTACATAATTCTCAGGTCCGAGCACAACACTCTCTCCTGCATCATATCAATACAAAGGAGTCCTACACCTCCTACCATACAAATCCTCATACGGTGCCATTCCGCTACTAGAATTCTAATTGTTATTATAGGTAACTCAATCAATGATAATTAACTATCCCACGATCCACCTTGATCCAACACACAAGCTCTCCACAAATCCTCTAAAGACTGGATAGTTCTCTCTGTTCGTCCATCCGTCCATGGATGATAGGCAGAGTCCAACTTCAACATGGTACTCAAAGCGTTTGCAAACTCTCCCAAAATCTCGATGAAAACTCAAATTCCCATCTGATACCATATTCGACGACATCTCATACAACTTCACAGCTTCATCAATATACATCTCAGCTAGCTTCAACATAGAATGATTAATCCTCATTGGTAACAAAAGAGACAATCTATCTAAAATCACCAAAATTAAATCATATCCATTCAAACTCTTCGGAAAACCCGACACAAAATCCATGGAAATACTATCTGATTCCCACTCTGGAATATTCCACGGTTGCATCAGACCCAACGGTCTCTGATGTTCAATCTTCGACTTCCGACAAGTCTAACCAGCATATACAAACTCAACCACTTCTCTCTTCATCTATGGCCATCAAAATAATTTCCTCAAATCCGGTTACATGTTCATAGCATCGGGATGGATGCACCATCTACCTCAATACTCTTATTCCACTCAATAATATCTAGAACACAAACTCTATCACGACATCTCATGACATCATTTCCATTAATCCGAAAATTAGCCTTTCGACTTTAATTTATCAAATTCAACCAATCTACCAACTCAAACCAGAGTTCTGACCTTATCGAATATCATCAAGAATACCACTAGTAAGGTCCAACATACTAAGCTTAAATCCATAAGAAGTCTCTTAACACACCAAATTCATATCACAAAATTGCTCAATCAGTTCTAACTCTTTTCACCATCATCATCGGTATATGCAAAGATTTCCAAATCAATGCATAAGCTACCACGTTTGCTTCACCCGAATGGTAATTCAATCCAAAACCATAATCCTTCAGGAGTCCCAATTATTTTCTCTGCCTCATATTCAAATCTTCCAAATCAAGAAACTACCTTAAGCTCTTGAGATCACCAAACATTTCAAATCTCAAACTAACCCATTGAAGCCTCTAACTTCGGCACAAACACGGCCACAACCAACTCTAAATCACTCGTCAGATAATCCCTCTTATGTACTTTAAATTGCCTCAAAGCATAACTAAAACTCGCTGATGTTGCACTTAACATCTCTCCTAATCACATCAACAAAGCATCCCAAAACACAACGAATAGTTCTGCCGGATTCGGCAAAAATCAACACACGAGCTGTTGACAGCTCTCCCAAAAACTCTTTGAACTTTCTTCACAGTAGCGTATCCCTACTTCTTCTCCAACAAGGATAACTCAAGTTCCCGATTCTCAACATGATCCTCTATACTCTTCTAATATATTAAAATATCATCGGTTAACATATCATTAACTCACTCAATTAAGTATGGAAAATCCCATGCCAAACGGACACTCAATTTGCGAGTTATGACGGAAACACGAACCGCACCTTCTACACTTACCACAACATCCAAACATATTCCATCAATAAATAAATTAATTCCATGCCACTACTTCACCATCATATAGAGCATTGAACTAGATTTCCAACGCTTCGAACCACACGTTATTCTGAGTTACGGTTCTCCCGTTACGATAAAAATACCAAAACAACATTCTTCTACCCAGGACATGCTCGCTAGGCAAACACAGCAGCAAGCGGTTGTTCGCTAGGCGAAGGTCCTAGCGAACCTGACAGTCCGAAATTCTATTTTCGACCGTTATCTGACTTCTGGGTGTCCGATTTCGATTCTGTAAAAAGCTGCGATCTCGGAATTCGACGTACAACAACAATTTCACACTAAGGATGTCATTCGACACATCTCCATCTTGGAAATATTTAAAGGTTTAATTATACCAATATTGCATTCCACATCTGACTTTCTCTAATAATCACCAGAAGTCATTGTCCACCTTTAATCTACTTGACCTCACAATCTGCTGCCTTAACACACACACCAGACACAAATCTCAAAGTTACTCAATCAATTTAGTTCTTTGACCATCCAAACGGACATATAATATGGAGCTCTCAATATCAGACTAGTTTCCGTAACTAAGTCGATCACAACTCCACTTCACGTCTTGGCTGTATATCACTATCTCGTCAGGAAAGCTTCTAGACAATCACAATTAACTGGAAAACCACCAACTTCTCAACTTTCACTAACACTCAAAATTCCCATCAAAATTAAACATCTCAACACTGTCCTGCGCCGACTCATCAAAACAATTCTTAAGCACTTAGCTTAACTCAAAACAGTTCACTGCTCACGCCATCTAAGCTTGCGAGACACGTTTATCTCATCCAACATGACCTCGTCTACTATCAACAACAGATTAAGGCTGATCAGTTCCTCAATTTGTCAATAGACAACCGAAAATCATGATGGGATATAAACCATCTTTACCAAACTATAAGAGCGTCCAACCACACACTGATCCCGCCACTTCACACTTGCAGTGTCTTGGAGAAGCACAAGCTTTTCCCCCACTTGAATAATTCCAACTTCTATAGACAAAGGTCAGGCAACAAACATGTACCGACAGTGTTTTCACACACATGTCGCATACCAGGGAACAAACAACATTAGACAACTTGGTCGGACGGACCGACCAGCTCTGATACCACTAATGTAACACCCTTATTCTACCCCACAGATATTACGGCAAAATAACACGGATTTCAGATTAAAATATTAACTTTCATTAAAAAGCCACAAAAGGGCGTACATTTCTCAAAGTCAACAAAATTGGTCAATACTCCGTAACACACAGGTTTTCTCAAAATACATCAAAACATCATATACAACGAAACTCAAAACATAACTCAATGTTTTCCTCATAAGGGAACATCAGTAAAATAACCCAATGATATACAATCAACTCAAAGAACCCAACTCGATGTTACATATCAGAGCAAGACCCTCTAAATTAACCATAAAGGCTAATGACTCTAAAACTTTAAAATACTCTTCGACGGCGTCCATGGCTAAACTTGTTCATCTGCATGTTACCCACGTGGAGGTAACATTCAAACAGGCAGGGTGAGTAAGACAATTCATAATAATCAATGTATAACAATTAATGCATAAACGACATATTACTCATAATTACATTCAACACATTGATATCCTTCAAATATGCCTCAAAGGCCATAACGTCATAATTCATACACAAAGACTCATAGATGCAATGTGACACAACTCAATGCATGTGGTACCAATCATCACAGCGCGATGGACACTGGGCCATCAACCCTCCATAGATCCCCATCAATAGGATCAGAGCACATCAAAATACTTCACATCCACACAGTGGGATTGAAGCCAAAGTAATCGAGGTCCTAAACCGAAGTTCGGATGCACATGAATGCATGATGCGCACGTCACAATAATCCTTATAATAACAACATATGGTGCATCATCATTCATCATATTCATCATATTCGTCATACGTCATAACTCATCATATTAATCATCAATACAACTTATCATCATAATTCATCATATTACTCATCATGCAACATATCATCATAATTCATCATATTAATCATCAAACAACATATCATCATAATTCATCATATTACTCATCATACAATATATCATCATAATTCATCATATTACTCATCATACAACATATCATCATAATCCATCATATTAATCATCATACAACATATCATCATAATTCATCATATTACTCATCATACAACATATCATCATAATCCATCATATTAATCATCATACAACATATCATCATAATTCATCATATTACTCATTCTCACACATCATGTCATCATATAATCACGTATAAATCACATATTAGCTCATAGTCATATTATCCCATATTATCCCATATTAATTTATAATACTGAAGGTGAGAAAATACTTAGAAGGGGGGTTGAATAAGTATATAGAAAAAACTTATGGCA
Source organism: Lathyrus sativus (assembly GCA_963859935.3). Lineage (NCBI taxonomy): Eukaryota > Viridiplantae > Streptophyta > Magnoliopsida > Fabales > Fabaceae > Lathyrus > Lathyrus sativus. The sequence continues at coordinate 774,060,709 of OZ012735.1, forward strand.
ATAAAAACTCAAAGATTTTTATCCTGGTTCGTTGAACTCAACTACTCCAGTCCACCCTATGAAGAGTGATTTGCCTTTCTCAACAAGGACTTAATCTACTATTAATCAACTGATTGCAATAGTAAGCACTAAGAGAAACTGTTCTTAGCCTTCTTAAGAACTACTGATCCCAACTGGATCTTCTTAAGGATCTTTTATAATCAAATGTAAGAATAAAACAAGTGTTTAAATGCTTCTAATTAAGCTATATCACAACTGTGATTTTACACTTAAGATTTTAGAACTATGAAATAAATTCAGCAAGAGAATGATTTGTATGAGAGCTTGTAATGAATTTCTTTCAATTAATTCATCAACTGAAGAAGAGTGATGGAGTCTTGCTTTTATAGGCACAGAGGTCCAAGAAGTCTTTCACGTTGAAGGCTGTGTACTGAAAAGGTCTGAGCCTTTTTGTCTTCACATCACATGACCTTTCCTAGAAGTAGAATGTACAGAGAAATCCTTTTTGTCTGTTTTCTTGTGTCTAGCATAAATGAGGAAAGAGTCGTTTGGCCAAACCAACAGACATAACTTTGAATTCTTCTTCAACAAGTTTCAGCAAATGTCATTAGAGCATGAGTGATCAGAGTCTTCTGATGTTCATCAGAGTTTGCTGAATCAATGCAATGCAGCAAGTGTGCTTTCAGCGTGTAATACTTCAGAGCAGAGTTTGGGATCAGATCCTCAGTACTGGCAGTGTAGTACTATCAGAGTCTTCTGAAATAAACTAAGCTTTAAACTCTTCATACAGAATTCTTCAATGCTTCAGATGCTTCTGGATTCTGCTTCAGATTCTTCTGTAGCTTCTGCTTCATAGTCTTCTGTAGGCAGCATTCAAATTCTTCTAAGAGATGCTTCTGACGCTTCAGAGCGTTGCATATTTTCATGTTCAGATCTAATTTTCTTCCAGAATAAAATTCACTTTAATATCTGCAGCAAACATACTTGAACAAATTTTAGAGTATATAATTCTTTAATACAAAATTTCGTAAGAGTTATCATCAAAACATAGAGATATAATTAAGAACCAATCTGTGTTCTAACAATCTCCCCTTTTTTGATGATAACAAAAACATAAGAAATTTTGTTCAATAAAAATATAATTATAACTCCCCCTGAGATGATGAATCTCCCCATGAATTGAATACTTAGAAGAAATAGAAACTTCCCTTTTTGCATGAGTATTCTTTACAGAATCAGAGCCTGATTGTTCCAAAAAACTTAGATCTTGACTTTGGATACATGTTTCAGAATCAGAGTCTGATAGGTTAAAACTTGATCTGGGGATCTCAGAGTTACTTTTAAAGAATTTTTCAGATTTTTCAAATGTTCTGAAATACTAAGAGTTCACGTTAGTTATAATTGATATGTCTGACTTTCATTTAGGTAGAGTTTATTTGAACAGTCAGATCCATTTTCTCCCCCTTTTTGTCATAATCAAAAAGTAAAACTTTTAAAGACAAATAAAAGGAAATACATAAAAGATATATTCATGTAGAGAAAACAACAGAGTCATTCATTCATTCAGATAACAAACAAACACATCATCAGATAATAAGTTTAAGTACATGTGCACAAACATCAGATACAGAAAAACATAAACTAGGTTTGCTTGGACAGAATCATCTTCAAAAGTTGAGTGATCTCAGAAGAAGATTCTTCTTGCTTTGTCATCCATTTTGGCAAGTTGTCATTCTTCTGATCTTGCTTAGACATCCATTGTGCCATGTTCTCAGTCTTCTGGTCTTACTTGGCCATCCATGACTTGATCTCAGATTGTCCAGCTTCTAAAACTGCAATCTTATCTTCCAAATTTGGATTCTCTTTCTTGATCTCAGTAGAGGTAGAAGGAGCAGATTCTTGTGCAGGAATAGAAGCAAAGTCAATTTCCATTGGAGATGCAGAGTCAGGAGTAACAGATCCAGAGGGATTGTTTACAATTGTCAGAGCCAAAGGATTTTCTTCAGAAGCAGAGTCTGCAAAAGCTTCTGTAGCAGATACTTCAGAAGATGAAGGAACATCTTCAAGAAGCAAAGGTGCAGATCTTTTTACATTCCATATCATGCTTCTGGCAGTTTCAGCAAATCTAAGCTTTGCATCATCAGAACAGACATTCTTCAGATTTGAGGCTACAGTATTGAATCTGTTAATGAAGCTATTCCAGATAGAATCAGATTCATTTGCATCCATGGTTGACAAGCATCTCTTCTGTATAGAGCCTAAATTCATCTTTATCTCTTTCAGAAAATTAGCAAATAAAGTATCAAAGTTTAGCCTAGTTTTTGGTTTGAGAAGGGTTTCCAAAGTGAATGGCTTGGGTTGAGGTGGAGGTGGTATGGTAAATTTTTGAATGGTGATCAGAGGACGAGGGTAGAAAGGAAGAGACAGATGGTCAGATGAAGTGGTAGTTTTGGATCTGGATAAGGCATTAACCAGAGATGGTTTTACACGTGATGCGTAGGAAACAACATCAAATATAGTGGAAGTGTAAGGAATGAAAACAGATTTATCAGACAAAAGAGGTTCTGATGAAATCATATCTGGCAGTTCTTTTAAAAAGGTTTGAAGAACAGATGGTAGAATAGTGGAAGTCTTAGGTTTAAATGGAATGATTGTGTCAGTTGGTTCTATTCTGGTATAGAAATGTTTAAGCTTTAAACCAGAAGGAAGAGGATTAGAGGGATGTGGTTTAAAGGAAGCAACTGAAACAAACTCAGATGTCTTGGGTTTAGGTTTTGGAAAGGCTTTAGGAATGAGAGGTTCAGATGAAACAGGTAGATCTGATTGTTTAGATTCAAATTCTCTGAGAGAGGGAGGTGAAATAACATCAGGAAAGACATCAGATTCAGATGAATCAGATGAGGTGGTTGGGGTACAAGATGTAGAAGAAACTTCAAATACAATCTTGAGAGGTTTAATGTTTAGAACCTCAGAGTCAGGTATATTTGATTCAAAAGGATTGGATGGTTCTGGTTGAATATCAGAAGGTTTGGATGTTGGTGGTTCAGATACAACTGGTTCAGATGCAACTTGTTCAGATGTAACTGGGTCAGATTGTATGGGTTCAGATGCAGCTGGTTGTTGAACTTCAGGTTGTTGATGTGTTGTAGGTTGTTCTGTTGGTTTTGTTTGTGGTTCTGATTGTGAAATATCAGAAGATTTAAGTGGTGTAGTTGAAACAGGATCAAATGATTTTGGTGGTTCAGAGGTTTGAGATGGAGCAGGAATAGTTTGATTTTGAGTGGGAGGAGGTTCAGACATAGAACTAATTATTGATACATTCACAACAATTTTAGAAATAGAAGGTAAAGATGTTTTAGTACCTTTTGTCTTGATTCGCTTGGTGGGAACTTCTCCAGAAGCTTTTCTCTTGATCTGCTTCTGTGGTTTGTCAGCAACTCTTTGTTTCTTATGAGCAGCAACTTCTTCTGCTTCTAATTGTTTTCTTTTCCTCATGTTCTCTTCATATACATCTGGCATGGGTTCTCTAGCACGAAGCAGAATATCTGCAGGAAAAGGTGTTCCATCTGCTTTGCACACATCAATATACCTAAGAATAATATCCCTAGGTTCTTCAACACCAAAGAGTGGAAAGTCTTGAACTGGAATCCTTCTCTGACTAACTTCAGAAACATTCAACTTCTCAAGAACAGCTGTGAGTTCATCCGCAACTTTTAGCCTCTGAAGACTCTTTCCATTCAATGGTTTTCCAACAATTGATTCAAGCTCTTCTTTAACTCCAGCTTCATAAAGAGCAGATACCAATCCATTATCTGTCAGAATGTTTGAGATCAACCTTCCAAAAGGAATCCAAGTCCTGATCTTCTGTCCCTTATCCTTTATGGATTCTCTAGATGCATTGATGTGATTCCACAGATGCATAAAGAGAATGTATGGAAGATCTACCTTTGTACTCTGACTCAAGCAGTGCATGAAGTAGAGTTGTTCATTATTTACATAATCTGGAGAATTAGTGGATTTTCTGTGATTGATGCATCCCAGAAAAATATTTGCCCAGATTTTGTAGTCAGGTTTCAGATCCTTAAATTTGTTAGAGGCCTGCCCAGATGCAATGACTTCCTCATAAACTTCTTCCATGTCAACACGCCCAGCTGGAAGATGACAAACTCCATCAGTTTCCTCATACCCTATGAGTTTTCTAATGAGATCTTCAGTGATGATGATCTCCTTTCCCAGAATAGAAGAGAGGATGAACTTTGGATAAACAGAAGCATGAATCCAAAATTCCTTCACCAAGTGTGGATACACTGGGCCAAAAAACCTGTCAAAATACTTAACCCAGCCTTGTGCATCAATGATAGAACGTAACTCAAACCCATTTTTAGCCAGAGAATCAAATTCCACCATGGATTCACAAAGAACTTCAAGCTTGTCCACAGGGGTTAACAATGTTCTCTTAGGTTCCTTAAAGGGAGTAACACCCATGTTTGATGATGCAACTGCAGCCATAGATGATTGAAAATGAGCTAATGTTGAGGATGATGTTGCCATTGTTGAAGATGAAGAAGATTTGGATGAAGGTTTAGGGTTTTGATGAAGAGCAAATAGCAAACAGAAATGCATATAATGTTTGTGAAGTGAAAAGTGTGAAATGGTGTGATTTGTGGTATTTATAGAGAAAGAAATTAGGGCATTCAAAAAGACACATTCAGCACGTCCCACTTATAAATTAATAGCATTTAATGAAAAGAATAAAAATCATTTCAAAGCATTAATTGATTCTGACAATTTAGGGGGAAAACCAAGATTTTAACTATTCAAACAATACCTCAAACGTCTCTTCAGTATTGTGCACGCCATCTTTTCAGATTCAGAGTGACACATGTTTGCTTGCATGTGCTTCTGAATTCTCTTGAGAAATGAAACATTAGCCAACGTTCAGATCCTCTAAGATTAGTTAGTTCAGATACACACAAATAATAATAATAATAATAATAACTCAAGAAAATGACAGATGAAATACTTCAAAGTTTTAAACATTTTGCATCTGAGAAGTTTTGCTTCTGATAAACATCATTCTGGACAAAAATCCATACCAATATTTTTCAGAATAAACTTGAACATATCTTCAGCAAAGGGTTTTGTGAAAATATCAGCCCACTGATGATCTGTATCAACAAAGGCTAAGTTTATAATACCCTTTTGAACATAGTCTCTGATGAAATGATGTTTAATTTCTATATGTTTTGCCTTAGAGTGTAAAATGGGGTTTTTAGACAAACATATAGCAGAAGTATTATCACAGAAAATAGAAATATTACTTTCAAAGATCTGATAGTCTTCTAGTTGACTTTTCATCTAGAGCATCTGCGTGCTACATCCAGCAGCAACAATATATTCTGCCTCTGTAGTTGATAGTGCAATTATAGGCTGCTTCTTGCTGTACCAGGAGATTTAATTTCTTCCTAGAAATTGACAACTTCCAGAAGTACTTTTTCTTTCCACTCTGTCTCCAGTGTAGTCAGCATCACAGAATCCAACTAATTTGAAATCATCATATTTTCTGTAACACAAACCCACATTAGAAGTACCTTTCAGATACCTTAGAATCCTCTTAACAGCTGTTAAGTGTGATTCTCTAGGATCTGATTAGAATCTTGCACACAAGCATACACTGAATAAAATATCAGGTCTAGAAGAAGTTAAGTAGAGAAGAGATCCTATCATACCTCTGTAGAGTTTCTGATCTACTTTCTTACTTACCTCTTCCTTACCAAGAGTACTTGTTGGATGCATGGGGGTATTTGCCATCTTACTATCAGTCATGTTAAACTTCTTCAGAAGCTCTTTAACATATTTGGTCTGATGAATGTAAGTGCAATTTGGAGTTTGGTTGACTTGAATTCCCAGAAAGAATCTCAATTCTCCCATCATGCTCATCTCAAATTCAGCCTGCATACATTGAGCAAACTCCGTTCCCAGCATAACATTGGTAGATCCAAATATAATATCATCCACATATATTTGGCAAATTAAAAGATTTTTCTTAAATGTTTTACAAAAGAGAGTTGTGTCCACTTTGCCTCTGATGAAAATTTTCTCCAGAAAAAAATTGCTTAATCTCTCATACCAAGCTCTAGGAGCTTGTTTTAAACCATAAAGAGATTTCTTTAGTTTAAAAATATGTTCTGAAAATATTTCACTTTCAAAACCAGGAGGTTGGTGAACATAGACTTCTTCTTCTATAATACCATTTAGAAAGGCATTCTTAACATCCATCTGATATAGACTGATGTTATTCTGTGCAGCAAAAGAAATGAGTAAGCGAATAGACTCTAACCTGGATACAGGAGCATAAGTCTTTGTATAATCAATTCCTTCTTGCTGGCTATAACCTTGAGCAACAAGCCTTGCTTTATTTCTTTCAACTTCTCCTTTTTCATTTAATTTGTTTCTGAAGACCCATTTAGTTCCAATTATGTTGAATCCTTTTGGTCTTGGAACCAAATCCCAAACATCATTTCTTGTGAACTGATTGAGCCTTCTTGCATGGCAATTACCCAGTCATTGTCTTGCAGAGCTTCATCCACAGAAGTTGGTTCAATAACCGACACCAACCCAAATAATGATGCTTCAGATGATTTGAGAAAGGATCTTGTTCTTATGGGGTCATCCTTCTTTCCAATGATCACATCCTCTGGGTGAGAGGCCTTGATTCTGGAAGATGATCCTCTAACAGTTGATTCTTCAGAAAATGTTCAAGTTGTTCATTTGAGAAGCTAAAGGAATTGCATCTGGCGTTGCTTCTGGTTCCTTCACTTGAGCTTTGGCTGCCTCTGAGCCTTCAGAGTCTGTGAGAATTACTTCTCTATCTGCAGAACTTTCAAACTGCTTTGGCTTTTCAATGCCAAGCTTATCATCAAATCTAACATGTATAGATTCCTCCACAATCTCTGTTTCAGTATTGTATACTCTGTAGCCTTTAGAGCGTTCAGAATACCCAAGCACGAAACACTTCTGTGCTTTAGAATCAAACTTGTTAAGATTCTCTTTAGTGTTCAACATATAACAAATACATCCAAAAGGATGAAAATATGAAATGTTGGGCTTTCTGTTCCTCCACAATTCATAGGGAGTCTTTTCCAGAAGAGGTCTTACAGACACTCTGTTCTAAATGTAACAAGTTGTGTTTATTGCTTCTGCCCAAAAATGCTTTGCCAGATTAGTCTCATTGATCATGGTTCTGGCCATTTCTTGCATAATTCTATTTTTCCTCTCTACAACTCCATTCTGTTGTGGAGTTCCAGGACAGGAAAAATAATGAGCAATGCCATTTTCATTAAAATATTTTTCAAAAAATTTATTTTCAAATTCACCACCATGATCTCTTCTGACTTTAACAATTTTAAAATCTTTTTTATTCTGGACTTGTTTGTAGAAGTCAAAGAACACAGAATGTGACTCATCCTTGTGTGTTTAGGAACTTTACCCATTTCCATCTGCTATAGTCATCAACAATGACTAATCCATACTTCTTGTCTCTGATGGATGCAGTTTTGATAACATGAAATCGTATATATATTTTGATGCATAATTCAACTAAAGTTTAACCGTTTTTGATCCGATTTCGGGTTATTTCTGTGTTATTTGTCTGATGTTTTGCAGGTATTCAACGATCACGTCTAAACAAGGCAACATGAAGAAAAGAAGCAATCTCAGATGAAATATGGACGAAAAAAGAGTGAAAACATCATGAAAAGCGCAGAAGGCTGTTTTGCTGATGTGACGACCGTCACAGCTCCATGACGACCGTCACACGGGTGACGACCGTCACACCTTGTGACGACCGTCATGCAGGCAAAAACGCCCCACTTCAATTACACGTTAAAGAAGCAGTTCCAAGTCCCAAAGAGTGGACCACTACTCCCTGATTTTTCTGCCTCAAAGTCCACTCTCTCTAATTATAACCGTTAGAATTCCATTTCTATAAAAGGGGAAGCAGGGGACCTCAGAAGGGAGCCGCATTTCATACCACGAAGTGCTGCCCAAATTTATTTCCAGAGCAACCTTTCCAGTTTTATTATTCTTATTTGTTTCTCTTTACTTTTTCTGCATTATTTTCATTCTTCCATAATTTCTACTTCTATTGTACGACCAAATTGGCATAAAGACCAGAATCCTGCCAACATCTGTGGAGGATCTGCCCAAAGGCCAATTGGAATATTTACAGGTTTCTCATTTCAATCGTAATTCCAGTTTTATTATAATGCAAATCATTATTTATTGTTTTTATTTATGTTTTATCTTTCCCAAATCCATGTCTAGCTAAACTTAAGTAGTCGATATGTAGTAATAATTCGAAAGGGATTTGATAACAACTGGTTGAAAACTGTCTTTTCAAAAGTAATTTATGGTCTGAGTGTTTAAAATTAATTTACTGAATAAACTTCGTCGCGAAAGCGAGAACTTATTTAAAAGTAGTTTTGCCACGAAAGTGGGAAATTAATTAAGATACGAACCAACAAGCGAAAGCTGCGGTAAGGTCAGATAGTAAACACTAGTCATTCATTTTAATAACAGCGAAAGCACTTTAAAATGAATTAGAACTTAGAGATTTCCAAAAAATAATTTTAACCCCGAATGGGATACGAAAGTGTACGTTTGGCCCTTAGAATTATGATTAGCGTCAATAACCATCATGAGGTGAGAGTCTTTAAATCACGATTTTCTGCTTAAACAAACTCTGAAAACTATTTCATACACCGGTAATTTGTCAAATCCCTGAAGAACACAATTACTGCATATCGATTCGATCATTTATAATCTAAGTAGCATTCTTAGTTCCCTTTTAGTGACAATCTTATTCCCTTAAACATATTCTACCTAGCTAAACATAGTAACTCCCGAGAACACTAGTTTGATTACGAGTCCCTGTGGGATCGATATCTATTATTACTACGCGATAGACTGTGCACTTGCAGTTAGGTTGTATTAGACATAGAAAGTCGCGATCAAGTTTTTGGCGCCGTTGTCGGGGACCCGTTTAGTCAATAGTGTAACCTTCTGTTACGCCGTATAGACTAGGTTAACAATTTTCATTTTTTTTCTTTACTAGTGTTGTCGATTGCATGCCAAGTAATCGCTCACAAGGCGATATCTTGAAACCTTCAGTCGCAGAACTAGAACGCTTCTTACATCTAAGAAGCCGAATCATTGAGTATTAACTCAAACATAACATTCCCGATCCTCTCACTCCCATTCCCAAATCCGAAGAAGAATCAAACATGACTGAAGGACCTCCAAACAAACCGCTGAAGGCATACGCTACACCCTCTCAGATGGAGCCTAGAAGTAGCATTGCTGCCCCAGCTATTACCCGAAATGATTTTGAGCTGAAACCATCATTGCTGTCAGCTGTACAACAAAACCAATTATCAGGAAATGCAACTGAGGATCCGAACGAACATCTAACGAAGTTTGTACAATACGCAGACACAATGAAAGCAAATGGAGTAACTCCAGACGCGATAAGAGGATACCGCAAGTGAAAAAACTCAAGCACCTCCAGCGCCATATAAACCACCTATTCCTTATCCTCAAAGATTAATAAACTCCAAAACTTCAGGACAGCTTAAGAAATTTGTAGAGCTCCTTAAACAGCTGAATATTACTATTCCTTTTACAGAAGCGATAACTCGAATGCCGTCATACGCTAAATTTCTCAAAGAAATCCTGTCGAATAAGAGAAAGATCGAGGATAAAGAAACAGTTACACTTACTGCAGAGTGTGGCGCTATAATTCAAAACCGCATGCCTCCTAAATTAAAAGACCCAGGTAGTTTCTCCATACCCTGCGTCATAGGAAAGTTCGTAATAGACAAAGCTCTATGCGATTTAGGAGCCAATATCGGTGTTATGCCTTTATCTATATGCAAAAAGCTGAATATGGGAGACCTCAGACCAACCAAAATGTCCGTTCAATTAGCTGACCGATCAGTAAAATACCCCGTTGGAATACTGGAAAATGTTCCAGTACGCATAGGACAATTCTACATTCCAACCGACTTCATAATCATGGACATCAAGGAGGACACTGTTACCCCGATTATCCTAGGAAGACCATTCCTAGCTACAGTCGGAGCTATTATAGACGTGAAGAAAGGAAGGCTAACATTCGAAGTAGGAGAAGAAAAGATAGAGTTCATTCTCACCAAGTTCTTACAAGCACCAGCCATAGACGATATCTGCTATTTAGTAGACGAAATTGACGAATGCATAAGAGAACTTGAAAATGAAGAGACCACGTATTCAGAAATAATAAAGATTCAAATACCTGATATTTCTGAAGACGACTTTTGGCATAAACCGTATAAAGACGACAGCCTAAGCGAAAGCTTAGCATTGACCCCAAACCACATGCCAAGTCCGAAGAACCCATCTTTAGAACTTAAAACACTACCCAAAAACCTTAGATATGAATTTCTAGACGATGAACTAAAAAGACCAGTGATAGTCAACGCCGACTTAGGACAACTAGAAACCAAAAAGCTATTAGAAGTCCTAAAGAAGTACCCCCACCGCGTTAGGCTATAACATAAGCGATCTAAAAGGTATAAGCCCTTCGATCTGTATGCATCGAATTACAATAGAGGAAGACTCTAAAACCTCTAGAGAGCATCAGAGGAGACTGAACCCCATCCTGAGCACTGTAGTCAGAGATGAAGTAAAGAAATTGCTAGATGCAGGAATCATCTACCCGATCTCCGATAGTGAATGGGTCAGCCCAGTTCATGTCGTACCGAAGAAAGGAGGAGTCACAGTAGTTAAAAACGAAAAAGGCGAATCAATAACAAAAAGAGTCATGACTGGTAGCAGGATGTGTATTGATTATAGGAAGCTTAACAAAGCCACACGCAAAGATCATTTCCCGTTACCCTTCATAGACCAAATGTTGGAAAGATTAGCCAAACATTCATATTTCTGCTATCTAGATGGTTATTCAGGATTCTTCCAAATTCCCATCCATCCTGATGACCAAGAAAAGACTACATTCACCTGTCCTTATGGTACTTTTGCTTATCGCCGAATGCCGTTCGGACTCTGTAATGCTCCAGCAACCTTCCAAAGATGCATGATGGCAATCTTTGCAGATTTCATAGACAACATCATGGAAGTATTTATGGACGATTTCTCGGTATGTGGACAAAGTTTCGAAGGATGCCTACAAAACTTAGAAATGGTATTAGAACGTTGCGTAAAAGTGAACCTCGTCCTAAATTGGGAAAAATGCCATTTTATGGTCCGACAAGGAATAGTTCTAGGACATGTCATATCATATAAAGGAATTGAGGTGGACAAAGCTAAAATAGAGATTATAAAAGATCTTCAATCTCCAAAATCCGTACGAGAAATACGGAGTTTTCTAGGACATGCCGGTTTCTACAGAAGATTTATAAAAGATTTTTCGAAAATCACAAAACCTCTAACCGGCCTGTTGATGAAAGATGATGAGTTCGTCTTCGACGACGACTGTCTAAAAGCATTCGAAACATTAAAATCAGCCCTTATCACCGCACCAATCATGCAACCACCCGATTGGCGACTACTGTTCGAAATCATGTGCGATGCGAGTGATTATGCCGTAGGCGCAGTTCTAGGACAAAGGAAGGACAAGAAACTCCATGCCATCTACTATGCCAGTAGAACCTTAGATCATGTCCAAATGAACTACACTACCACAGAAAAGGAACTTCTAGCAGTTATATTTGCGCTTGACAAATTCCGTTCTTACTTAGTAGGAGCAAAAATTATCATATACACAGACCACGCTGCCATAAGGTACCTAATAAGCAAAAAGGATGCCAAACCAAGACTATTGAGATGGATCCTGTTATTACAAGAGTTTGACTTAGAAATCAAAGATAAGAAAGGAACCGAGAACGTTGTTGCAGATCACTTATCCCGTATAGAAGGCTTCAGACACGAACTAGTACCGATAAACGACGATTTCCCGTACGAACGTCTGATAGCCAAATTAGAAAGTGACATACCCAACTCAATCTCGGAAGATCCATAATTCGAAAAAGTCGTAGAAGCCGTCTATGCCCAAGTCACATTACCTTGGTATGCTGACATCGTTAATTACCTCGCTGCGGGCGTGCTTCCACCGAATCTCACTTATCAGCAAAAGAAGAAATTCTTCCACGATCTGAAACACTACTACTGGGATGAACCTCTACTTTTCAAGAGGGGGACCGACAATATATACCGTCGCTGTGTCCCAGAGGAAGAAATAGAAAATATTATTTCCCAATGCCATTCAGCACCATATGGTGGTCATGCTAGTACATCCAAGACGTGCGCTAAGATTCTCCAAGCCGGCTTATTCTGGCCTAACCTCTGGAAAGACGTTCACATCGCTGTGCTAAAATGTGATCGATGCCAACAAACTGGCAACATCTCACGACGCGAGGAAATGCCTCAGAAGGGAATCTTAGAGGTAGAAATCTTTGACGTATGGGGAATAGATTTCATGGGACCATTCCCACCTTCTTTTGGAAATAACTACATACTCGTCACTGTAGACTACGTGTCTAAATGGATAGAAGCCATTGCTGCTCCAACAAACGACGCACGAGTAGTAATCAAACTCTTCAAAAACACAATCTTTCTTAGGTTCGGTGTACCCAGACTCGTCATTAGTGACGGCGGATCTCACTTCATATCGCGAATCTTTGATAAACTTCTCTCTAAATATGGAGTCTGACACCGGGTAGCTACACCTTATCATCCGCAAACTAGCGGACAAGTAGAGGTCTCGAATAGAGAAATAAAACAGATATTGGAAAAGACTGTCGCTACCTCAAGGAAAGATTGGTCGTCAAAGCTACAAGAAGCTTTATGGGCTTATAGGACCGCTTTTAAGACACCAATAGGCACTACACCCTACAAATTAGTTTATGGTAAATCCTACCATCTCCCTGTAGAACTAGAGCACAAGGCCTTCTGGGCCATTAAGACACTCAATTTCAACTACACCGAGGCAGGAGAAAAGCGAATCTTGAACTTACACGAATTGGAAGAACTTCGATTAGACGCTTACAAAAATGCCCGTATCTACAAAGAACGAACTAAAAAGTGGCATGATAAACGTTCAGTTAAGAAACAATTCAGTGTGGGAGACATCGTATTGCTATTTAATTCAAGATTAAAACTCTTCCCAGGTAAACTAAAATCTAGGTGGTCTGGACCTTATGAAGTGACTAAAGTACTTCAGAGTGGAGCTGTTGAAATTACCGATAAGACGAATGCACCATTTATCGTAAACGGGCAACGTCTAAAACATTATAATAAGAATGAAACTAACCCTCAAGTCTGCAGTATATCACTGCTTGAGCTTCCAGCTCAAACACCTGAATAGCTTCTCACCAAGCTATCGTCAGGCTTTAGACGTTAAAAACAGCGCTTACTGGGAGGCAACCCAATGTCCCTCATTTTGTATTTCATTTTTCTTTAAAATTTTACTTTGAAAATTTAACAAAAATTCTAAACTTATAACTACTATTACTTTTCTACTTTCGTTTGTTTTCGTAATTTTATTTTATTTTTCTCTTTTGTCTTTTGTTTCTACCATTTTTTGTTTTTCAAAATCCTGACTTCAAACTCCTGTTTTAAACTTTTCAGGATTTTTAAAGTCTTCAAAACATTCCTTCTGTTTTCTCCGAATTACTTGCGAGTATGGCCGCGTACGACTTCACCAAAGTTCATTTTCGAGGACTAGCTCAAAAGGCGAGATTTGAAGCACTAACTGAGAGAGAAATAGCTTTAACGTTGTATTATGATAAGTCTACCATGGATAAACTAGGAATCACGGATAGCATTCAATACTTGTTCAATCAACTGGGTTGGGAGAACACTGCTTTGAAAACACGTTTTGCTACCTATAAGGATCTCACCTATGAATTCCTTAGTTCTTTCAGATACCTACCTGTAATACCCCAAATTTTACCCTTACAGTTAGTCAGTCATTGCGCATAGCATTTCATTTTGCATCCATTAATCACTAACCAATCGTTGAGTGCGATTTGTTTTGCAGGAATTACCCCTAGGGGCGTTTTGGTCATTTTAAGCAGAATTCGTAATTTTTGGGACAAATGAGGCATTATTCCTGAGGCATTTATTTACATGGGTTGATTATGTCAAGGTGTCGGCACGTTTTGACTGGTATTGAGAAACTCTTGTCAGAAGTATTTGGACTCAGGGCCGTTTCGGTGTTTTGTTTTGAATAATAGGAGCTTGGGCTGAAAGTGGATAGTGTTAAGGCTGTTCAGAGAATTTATGTGATCAACGGGATTGTAGTTTGAATTTGTTTGGATATAATCATGTCGCGGGATACTAGTTATAAAATTGATCAAGGCAAAGGAGAAGGGAGTTTTAGATATTTTTGAGACTTTTATCCATAAGTATTCATAAGTTACAACTCAAAGGTGGATTTAAATAATTTGTGAATTATTATTCATGGATATTTAAATTTATAATTGAGAAAATAAACATGAGTATTTGTTGGATTTTATTTCATAAATATTAAAGTACAATAGAATTGAAAGAACGCTTTTGAATTTTATTCAAGATGTTCATTTGCTTACAAGAGGATGGCATCTACAATAAGTATCTACTCTAAAAAAGGTCCTAAGTCCTAAAGATCCTATTGTGTCTTCATGATGTTCATCCACTGGACATTACTTCATGCTTCTCCGATTAACCTGCACAATCAAAGAGGAACAAACAGAAGCAAGAAAGGGTTAGAAGTTATTTTTGACACTCTCAGAACATCATCATCATCGAGTGCCGGGAGTGGCACGACCGAAGCCGCATCCTACCCCGTTACCAATCTGAACCATCGGCGTCAGATCAAGTGGCTACTGTTTCTTATCTAAGGGGCAACCGAGAGAGATGAAGAGTAAAATGAAGTAGGGACTGAATAATTTGCCGAAAGGGATCATATGCCGAAATTGGATTCGTTTTCAAAACCAAGCAGAATGCCGTTCATCAAGTAAAACATGGTGACATTATCAAGTAAATTTCAAGATTGCTTCCAAACTGATACAAGGGTAAAACAGCACAGCCAATTCGGACTCAGACCCGGATGCCGGCAGGTCTGAGTCGCTTTGTTTTCGAAGATTTCCAACACCTGAAATTCACCACAACAGCATCAGTACAAAGGTTATAACAGAACTCAAAACCAAAACAGTTCATAAGCTGCATTGCATAAACAAAACAACTCACAGGATGCTCAAAATTGAATAAAAATTTCAATTCGCAAGGCACCAAAACCAGCACATGTTCATAAAAAAGAAGGACCAAGTCCAACAATTCGCAAGCCGCTGAACCAGCTCGAAAATAGAATGGCAAGTACATCAAAAGAATCAGGTTCAAGTCAATTCGAAAACAAGAGAGGGCAGAGGTCCAGTTCACAAACCACAGCAGGAAATGCAAACTCAATCAAAAGAGCAAGATAAATTCACATAATCACATTCACCTAATCAGCTCAGGGCAAGCCTCAACCAAGGGTGCAAGTCACAATGAAAAGCCAACAGGCAAAGTCTAAAACACGGTAATGAATACCCTGATTAATGACAGAAAACCACCTCAGAAACAATTTCATAATCATGCCGAAGACTGAGATTCAGTTCGCTGCATCAGTCATAATGATTCCAACCGAATGTGTGGGTCACGATGGGATAGCTAAAGTATAAAGCTCAAAGCTCAGTGAAAGTCATAGCCCAAAAGTCGCAGCCACCTATCAGTTCAGGAAAAAAGAGATGTGAGTTTCAGTTTAGACAAAGAAGAATCGAGGTATCAAAATGGATGGAACAGGGATTCAGCCCTCAGTTTAACCATCATTGGGCGTGAGAATTTGAGTGGCCGGGAGAGCCACGGCCAAAGCCGTTACCAACTCCCTACCGAACGTCGAACTGCAATTTCATGCGAACTATCAGCTCAAAAATATCAGCTCAGACCCGAAGGTCATCATCGCTAAGGCAACGCAACCAAAACCACTTGGCAATGGCATCCAACACAGGTTCAGACAAAGCCGTCAAACATAATCGAAAACCACACAATATCAGTTCAGACAAGATGTCATCATCACTGCGTGACCTCTCTCGGCGGCGTCGACCCGGCAGTACCCGCACCACCAGTTCCCTCTGAAAGAAGAAAAAGGAAAGTCAGTAAACTCATCAGAAAAACAAGATAGTGACTCGTAGGAACCAATCTCATCAGAAAAAAAAAAGCAGATATTTATTCTGAAAGGGATCCAAAAATATATCAGCATCTGATAACATCAGCCAATATCAGAGTCAAAACTGAATGGCAATAGCATCCCTCAAAGGTTCAGACAAAGGATCATCACTACCGGTGACCTTCCTCGGCAACTTTGACTCAATTGAAGCATCAGCATCAGTTCACTGAAAAAAGAAGAGGAAAAGTTAATTCGAAGGGGAAAATCCAAAAGCCGTGAAGACCAAACCAGATATCAATTCGTGAAAATCCACGGAACCCTAAAAGGAAGGGAATCCAAAACGAAACCTCAATCAAATCTGAAAAGGAAACCGAATCAGAACATATCAGAATCCAATCAAGATAAAAATGGCAAGTTCAAATCACATCAGAAAATCCAACAAGATCAAATCATATCGCAAGATTACAAGGGAAATAACCACAATCCAACAATCAGAGGCCCAAAACGAAATCACAAAGGGATATAAAAAGGAAGGACATCACCTCGTAAGAGCGCCTAGACGAAACGAGAGAGAGTGCGAAAAGCGGCAAAAAAAATCATTTAACGAAGAAACCCTAGCGGCCGCGAGATCAAAAGAAGAAGAGCTTCGCTCAAAGCCATCACAAGCAGCCAGCGAACAAACCCGACGGAGAAGGTCCACCAACGCCGCCATTCGACGACGAGCAAACAACTCCTGAGGCTCAGCTTCTCACATCATCGCCTCGAAGAAAATACCGTCATCGCAACTGAGATCGTGAGTAAAAAACGTGTGTGGATTCCACCCCTAATGTTATTGTGTTTGATTTCAGGGTTTCAACATGATCGAAGAGAGAATCGCAGCGAGAAAGACGAAGAGGAATCGAAGAAACGGCGCCGCTAAGAGAATAGGGTTTTGAAACCCTAGTTCTCCCCTTTTTTGCATTTTACACCAACCGGGTTGGGTCCGGGAGTGATGACCGGCCCAACCCCTTTTTATTTTTATTTTTTTATTTTTTTATAATTAGTTAGTTTAAATTTTATTAAAACTTTTTTTAACTAAATATTAAAATTGTTTTTTTAAAAAATAAATAAAATTAAAAAACCTTTTTTTTATATAATAAATAAAAAACCTTTTTTTAAATAAATAACTTAAAATCTTTTTTAAAAAATATATAAATTAAAACTTTTTCTTAATACAAGTGGAAACTTTTTTTTTTAAGATTAAAATTAAAGTATTTTTTTTTTTAAACTAACATTACTCTTTCTTTTTATAAATTCAATTAAAATCTTTTTTTCAAAACAATAAAAACTCTAAATTTACATCTTTTTTTCTGCACTGTCTCATCATCCACTGTATTTATGCCTAACCCTACTGACATCCTCTTATTTTGTGTTGTCCAACTGATTGTTTTAAATTCGTTTGTCATTGGTTAAATTTTTTCATTATCATATTGTACCTGCTCCTCTCATGTAACCTCGCGAACTTAACAATCGCTCTTTAATTTCTGCCTTTAAATTTCTGCTTGCATGGTTTAAATTGGGACATTATCTCTCTGTTTGCATGATTCAATTATCTCACGCCTTTACCGTTATTCTGTCACACTACATACATCTGAAGATTAGGTCTAACTATTTGGTCGCTGCGCCAATAGTCCTCAACTTCAAACCCTTACAACCTCACAAACCCTAATTTGCATAAATGCCTCGCCGTAGGCGCAATTACCAAGTTTGCCCCTAGCATTAGGTCAAAGAGCCGCCGCGCTCATTTTAGGGTTTCCCTCCGCGGAATCCCTAACCTAACCTAACCCTATTTCACTTAACAATTCAACGTAGAGATTTGGAGTTTCTACACTCCGCGTAAGCGTGTCCTTAAGACGCGTTTATTCCCCTTGAGACCTTGACCACAGTCAAGAAGTCTCTAACCTCCCTTTTGAGGGGAACTACGATTACTCTGATTCTATTCCCGTAAGGATACGTAGGCACAAGATGCGATGTCTTGCCGAGTAAACTTAGAATTAACCCCTAGGTCTTTTTTAACTTTTAATCCTTTGTACATATACCTTAAGCAAATAAATAAAGCAAATAGTAAACATTTGAACAAAAGGTTCCTGTAGAGTACTACAGAAGTTTAGGGTGCTAATACCTTCCCTAAATTTTACCAACCCCCGAATCCTAGAATCTCCCCGCATTGTGTTTACGATGCAAAAATAGGTTTTCCCTCTTTTGACCTTTTCCTTCGGATAAATCAAAGAGCGGTTGTGAATTGAATTGCGATTCAAACTCATTAATAGTTTGTGATCCTATTTCCACCGCAACACTACCCAACTATGGTTTTGGATCCAACACAGAGCTGATTACCTTTCGAATATTTGGAATGGACCAATCCCATAGCCGGATGTCACTAGCTACCCTCCTAGGATTTCCTAGCGGACCGCATGTGTTCATCAGTGCAGAAGATGACGATATTGATCTTCAACTCGACCAATTCTGGGGTAGAATCACAGGCGACTATCACCCTGAACTAGACAGAATGTATAATGATGATATTTATAACCCAACTTCCAGATGCTTCCATAAGATACTAGCTCACACCCTTTTCGGGAAAGAAGAAAATATTACTACGGTATCTAAAGAGGAGTTATTCATCATGTTCTGTGCTTCCCAGGGACGTACAGTAAATGCAGTACCTTTCATGATGAGATCTTTCAGACGCCTCACTCAGGAACCACAAACACCTATTCTTATAGGAGGCCTAGTGACAATGATTGCCCACGAGCTTGGCCTTAGATTCCACTTAAATGTAAGCACTCGTTTTGGCACCATCTGACCCATGAATATACAATTCTGCTTCAACAGGCGCATTTTAGGAACTATGGGACCTGGACCATATGAGTACCTCATTAACAAAAAACCAGTACAACTATTCACGCTGCCTGATCATCTGATGACAAGTATCCACAACAAGGACAACTGGCTTTATGAATTGGATGAGCCCATGGAACCTCCTTCACCTCAGTCAACACCACAGAACTATATGTATGACAGTGACCACATCTCTGAGGCACACGACTATATGTACTATGAGGATGCTGTATCAGAAGCTGAAGTAGACCCTACGACTCCTCCGCATTACACCACCTATCCTGAGCCTATCCCTGAGGAGACCACCGACAAAATGGATACTGTTTTACTCCGATTGGACAACGTTGATGCAGCTCTGACTACTGTAAAAGATGACATCACAGGCATACACAACGAACTGGTAGTCTTCATGGACTTAGTATGTGACCAACTCGACTACTACGCACAGAAATTCGATGAGTTGAAGGCACAAAAAGACTAGATACTAGTTTTAGCAGTAGATTCAGTTTAGTTTGGTTTAAGTTTAGTTTCGTTTAATCATTTGGAATTTTTTGCATTGTTAGTTTTGTTTATGTACTACATACAATCATTTCAATTTCATGTTATTTCAATTATAGTCTTTATTCAATTATTCTGTTTTTACGTTACTCTTTGTTTGTTGGCTACTATAACACATTTCCGTATCAATACTAGGCCTTAAAGTCACTGCAAGAACGCCCTCAGAGCAAAATTTTGCGTTCTGCAGATTTTGCTGCTGTGACGACCGTCACAGGACCCTGACGAGCGTCACGCGGGTGACGACCGTCACACATACGTGACGACCGTCACGAACCTAAAACTGCTATCTGATATAACAGGGTTGCGTTTTCTCTCCCACTACCCTCACTTCAACTTCCAATCACCAAAACTCCTACCCCACTACAAATTTTCGTTCTCCCCACATTGCACCATATATTTCAACTCCAATCTCAACTTCCAACCACACTTCTGTCAATTCTTCCCACTCTGCAGAAAAACCCCAATCTTCAGAACCCTTTCCATCTTCCAACAATGGCGAGAAATGCAGAAACCCCAGATATCAGTAACATTATCTTCAGCGAAGGTGACTCTGGCGAAAGACAGCGGGCAAACTACATCGCATTCCATCAAAGGTCTCTCCAGCCGACTCATTACCCATACATCCCGTCGCTTACGGAGCTCGGACTCCTTGAAGGCGTAACTTGGATGCTTCAAAGAGCAGGCCTCTGGAACCTATGCACCAATCCACTGCCGACATACGAACAACTCACTCTCGAGTTCCTGAGTTCGTTTACCTACCTCACTTCCAGCGGCGACCTCAACCAATACACCGGTGCCGCATGCTTCAGGCTGTTCGGCACAAGCTATCAGGTGAATCAAAATCAGATTTCCGAAATCCTACACTTCCCTCGAGGCGACAATGCTCACCGCCGCCTCACCGATCAGTTCCAGCACGAAGCTTTCGCGCTGTGGTACCAGTTGACCGGCATCAATGCCAATGGTTGGGACTCTCTGCACGCCACGCATATCCATAACCCGACCATCAGGTACTTTCACAGAGCATTGAGCAACACAATTTTCGCCAGAGACAGCAACCATAAGGTGAACTCGAAAGAGCTCTTCTTCCTCCACTGCGTCTTCAACAACGAGCCTGTCAACGCCTCCCCGTTCCTCCTGGCTCACATTCAGGCCAACTGCAACCGTGGCTCGAAGCCATTTTACTTTGGCGGGATTGTCACTGCCATTGCACTTGGGCTGAACCTTGGCGACCGCCTCCAGCACCTCCATTCCATCCCCTCGGTGTTCCTTGACACTGACCACTGCAGAGCCTCTCACCTTATCCGCTCCAGAGCTGACGACAAGTACCATCCCGTAGTGCGTGGCAAGACCGTCCGAAGCATCATCCTTCCATCACGCACCCTCACACACCCAGAGGATCGTACCAACTGGTTATTTGACCTCACTGCCCCTCCTGCTGCCGCTGTTCCTACTCAGGACCACACCCAAGGTTCTGACGATGAAATCTAAGCTGAGTTGGACAGGTCCGAGCAGTCAGAGGCATCGCAACATCCTCCTTCCGAAGGTACATCCTCTCGCCGCCGCCGCCGTCATCCAGTGCCCGACTACACAGAAGAGGATCTTCGCCGCTCTCTCGACCAGCAGGCCCAGATACTCGCTATGCTGCAGCAGCAGAATCAGCGAGCCGACCAGTTCGAAGCTTGGCACCGGACTCAAATGCAACAACTTCAAACCGGCCAAGCTACCATTACTGAGAACCTGGCGAATCTGACTTTGCAGGTCGAAGGACTCCGGGACACCGTCTACCACACAGGAGCTATGAGTTATGAGGACCGAGTAGCCCTTGCCAGAGCCAGAGGAAGCCAGCGTAGACGTGACCGAGGCAGCGAACGTGATTAGTCATCCATTTTTCCTTAATTGTTTACTATATTTCCAGTTTATTTGTACTTTCATTTCAGTTGTATCTCCCTCTCGCATGCTTCAAAAATCAGTGGGGACACTGATTGAGATAGTGTGGGAGCGGAGCCTTTATTTCCATTCCACTGTACTTTGAATTTCGTAATTTCTATTTAAACATTTTCTATTTTTAGCAAATAAAGCTCGTTTATATATCCTTTTTCCGTTACGCAAACATCCCCACATTATTCAACGTAAACAAAAATTTTCGTTCGTTCCTCAAAAGCAAAAGCACCACGAGAATGCACCCGAGTTCAAAACAAATTTTGAAACTCCGAGGAAACGACAGTTCTAACAAAAACCAGTACCGTCCTGACACCTTAGATCTCCGGTTTATGCGAGTCGGATTCACTACCTACATGTACCAAAGTCTCGAGTGTCTACGCAAACTCAGCCCCAAGTAGTTTATACTAGCAGTCAGCACCATCCTAAAGCACTTCTAAGCGAACGACCGATGCAAATAAGTGTATGATCTCCAAAAAGATGAAAAATCATGAAAAGAGAGCTAAATAGCCCAAAAACATAAGACACGTTTTCTTCTAAGTTAGGTGCTCCTCACCCGAGCATTTAGCCCAACGGCACGAAAACTCATTGAAAAATCAATGACATAAGCTTATGATCAATGAAAAAGATCAAAAACAGAAATGAGATCATATTCACTAACAGGTCGACTTGCCATGAAAGTGTACGGACAACGGGCTTAATGTGATTGCGCTAAAACAAACAGGGTGAACTTGCCGCGAGAACCTTGACACCAAGCTACAGTAGCATGAATGGGACCGATTTGCATAAAAAGAAGACCTCCGAAGACTTGTAGTCTAGGGTCGTCATGGTGCTCGTTTTGTTCTTACCAAGAATCCCGGTTTTTTCCAACTTTGCAAACGAAGAAGCTGCCTCGTGCTTGCCGACCTTTTCATGTTTTACTTGAGGACAAGCAAAGATTCAAGCTTAGGGGAGTTTGATAACACGAAATCGTATATATATTTTGATGCATAATTCAACTAAAGTTTAACCGTTTTCGATCCGATTTCGGGTTATTTCTGTGTTATTTGTCTGATGTTTTGCAGGTATTCAACGATCATGTCTAAACAAGGCAACATGAAGAAAAGAAGCAATCTCAGATGAAATATGGACGAAAAAAGAGTGAAAACATCATGAAAAGCGCAGAAGGCTGTTTTTGCTGATGTGACGACCGTCACAACTCCATGACGACCGTCACACGGGTGACGACCGTCACACCTTGTGACGACCGTCATGCAGGCAAAAACGCCACACTTCAATTACACGTTAAAGAAGCAGTTCCAAGTCCCAAAGAGTGGACCACTACTCCCTGATTTTTCTGCCTCAAAGTCCACTCTCTCCAATTATAACCGTTAGAATTCCATTTCTATAAAAGGGGAAGCAGGGGACCTCAGAAGGGAGCCGCATTTCATACCACGAAGTGCTGCCCAAATTTATTTCCAGAGCAACCTTTCCAGTTTTATTATTCTTATTTGTTTCTCTTTACTTTTTCTGCATTATTTTCATTCTTCCATAATTTCTACTTCTATTGTACGACCAAATTGGCATAAAGACCAGAATCCTGCCAACATCTGTGGAGGATCTGCCCAAAGGCCAATTGGAATATTTACAGGTTTCTCATTTCAATCGTAATTCCAGTTTTATTATAATGCAAATAATTATTTATTATTTTTATTTATGTTTTATCTTTCCCAAATCCATGTCTAGCTAAACTTAAGTAGTCGATATGTAGTAATAATTCGAAAGGGATTTGATAACAACTGGTTGAAAACTGTCTTTTCAAAAGTAATTTATGGTCTGAGTGTTTAAAATTAATTTACTGAATAAACTTCGTCGCAAAAGAGAGAACTTATTTAAAAGTAGTTTTGCCACGAAAGTGGGAAATTAATTAAGATACGAACCAACAAGCGAAAGCTGCGGTAAGGTCAGATAGTAAACACTAGTCATTCATTTTAATAACAGCGAAAGCACTTTAAAATGAATTAGAACTTAGAGATTTCCAAAAAATAATTTTAACCCCGAATGGGATACGAAAGTGTACGTTTGGCCCTTAGAATTATGATTAGCGTCAATAACCATCGTGAGGCGAGAGTCTTTAAATCACCATTTTCTGCTTAAATAAACTCTGAAAACTATTTCATACACCGGTAATTTGTCAAATCCCTGAAGAACATAATTACTGCATATCGATTCGATCATTTATAATCTAGGTAGCATTCTTAGTTCCCTTTTAGTGACAATCTTATTCCCTTAAACATATTCTACCTAGCTAAACATAGTAACTCCCGAGAACACTAGGTTGTATTAGACATAGAAAGTCGCGATCAAGTTTTCACTGGTCCAAACAGATCAATGTGAAGTAATTCTAATGGTCTTGAGGTTGAAACAACATTCTTAGATTTAAAAGAAAATTTTGAAAATTTTCCTTTTTGACATGCTTCACAAAGAGCATCTGAGTTGAACTTCAGCTTAGGAAGTCCTCTGACCAGATTGAGTTTATTAATCTGAGATATACGTCTCATATTAATATGCCCCAATCTTCTGTGCCAGACCCATTGCTCATCATTAACAGACAAGAGGCATTTAATATTTTGAACCTTACGTTCTGAAAGATTGATTTTATAAATGTTGTTCTTCCTCTTTCCATTAAATAGGATTGAGCCATCCTTCTGACTAACAGCTTTACAACATTATTGATTAAAGATTATATCATAACCATTGTCACTTAATTGACTTATGGATAATAGATTATGTTTTAATCCTTCTACAAGTAAAATATTAGATATAGAGGGAAGGTTACCATTGCCAATAGTACCAGAGCCAATGATCTTGCCCTTTTGATTCCCTCCAAACTTCACTTCTCCTTCATATTTAAGCTCCAGGCTTTGGAACATAAACCTTTCTCCCGTCATGTGACGTGAGCAGCCAGAGTCCAGGTACCATGACTGGCGTCTTGACTTTTCTGCTAAATACATCTGTAACAGAGATTATCTTATCCTTAGGTACCTAGATCTTTTTGGGTCCTTTTGGGTTAGTTGCCTTGAAAGTTGGTCTGAACTTCTCTCTTTTTACAACAGTTTTGTTCTGACTTACTTTTGGCTTAAACACAGGAACGTTCTGATCAGAACGTGTGTGTTTAATGTGATTCAAATGACCAAACTTGAAATGAGAGTATAAGGGAGTTTTCTTGATTACAAGTGTATCAACAGGCATTGGATTTAAATCCTTTCCAGAGGAAGACTCATATCCAATTCCTTTCCTGTTGTTTCTGCTAACTCCATAGATCATTGAAGCCATCTTGCTTCTATCTATGCTTTTAGCAAGAAACTTCTGAAAGCTGAAGTCATATTCTTCTAAAATGTTTTTGCATTTAGACTTAGTTTCAGACTCAGAATCTTGTTGAGCTTTTTCAAAATTAGTTTTCATTTTTAAATTGTTTTCTTTTAGCTCAGCAACTTCTGACTTTAACAGATTATTCTCAGATTCAAGATTTCATTTAAGCTTCTTGCATTTGAGCTTAATCTGATTATAGTTTTTCAGGACTTCTGATAAAACTTTAATAAGCTCTTCCCTAGTGAGATCAGAAAGTACCTCTTCTGAGTCAGATTCAGAATCAGACTCAGATCCAGATGATCCTTCATTCTAATCTTCAATTCTTTCCATCATAGCCATATTGGCGCATTCTTCTTCAAAATCTGATCAAGATTCAGAGTCATTTGAATCATCCCATGTAGCCATTAGAACCTTCTTCTTGTGCTCATGCTTTCTTCTGGGCTTTTCTTTCTGAAGCTTTGGACATTCATTTTTGTAATGACTAGTTTGTTTGCATTCAAAACAAACAACTTCCTTCTTTCCAGATCTTTTTGGTCCAGAGGACTCCTTGCGCTGATCTGGCTTCTTGAAGTTCTTGAACTTCCTCTACTTGTGCTTTCAGAGTCTGTTGATTCTTCTGGACAGCAAGGACAGTTCATCTTCTTCTTCAGAAGAAGACTCTTCAGAACTTTCTTCTAACACCTGCAAAGCTTTCACAGATTTGTTAGATTTTAAGGCAATTAAATTACCTTTCTTTTGAGGCTCATCTTCCTCAAGTTCAATTTCATGGCTCCTTAGTGAGCTGATTAGCTCCTCCAAAGTGATCTTGTTCAGATCCTTAGCAAGCTTCAGAGCAGTGACCATAGGTCTCCATCTGATAGGCAAGCTTCTGATGATCTTCTTCACATGATCAACAGTTGAGTAGCCTTTGTCCAGAACTTTTAGACCAGCTGTGAGGATCTAAAATCTAGAGAACATAGTTTCTATAGACTCAGATTCTTCCATTTTGAACGCTTCATACTTTTGTATTAGTGCCAGAGCCTTGGTCTCTTTAACTTGAAGGTTTCCTTCATGTGTCATCTTCAAAGACTCAAACAAGTCAAATGCAGTTTCTCTGTTTGTGATCTTCTCATACTCAGTATGAGATATTGCATTTAACAAGATTGTTCTAGATTTGTGATGATTTCTGAACTCCTTCTTTTGAGCTTCAGTCATTGATTTTCTATCAACTTTCTTGCCATCCCCATCAGTGGGATGAACATACCCATCAATGACCAAGTCCCATAAATCAGCATCATAACCAAGGAAGAAACTTTCTATCCTGTCCTTCCAATAATCAAATTTCTCCCAATCAAACATAGGGGGTTTTGTGCTGATTCTTTCCCTTTCTTCATATCTGTTGTTGCTGTTAGATGTTGAAGTTTCAGCCATAATAACAACCAAATATATATCAAAGTTTTCTCACTGGATCTTTTCTGTCACGGTGAAGTGGTAGCACACCCAAAACCGGAGCTCTAATGCCAACTGAAGGTGAGAAAATACTTAGAAGGGGGGTTGAATAAGTATATAGAAAAAACTTATGGCAATAAGAACTCAAAGATTTTTATCCTGTTTCATTGAACTCAACTACTCCAGTCCACCCTATGAAGAGTGATTTTCCTTTCTCAACAAGGACTTAATCCACTATTAATCAACTGATTACAATAGCAAGCACTAAGAGCAACTATTCTTAGTCTTCTTAAGAACTACTGATCCCAAATGGATCTTCTTAAGGATCTTTTACAATCAAATGTAAGAATAAAACAAGTGTTTAAATGCTTCTAATTAAGCTATATCACAACTGTGATTTTACACTTAAGATTTTAGAACTATGAAATAAATTCAGCAAGAGAATGATTTGTATGAGAGCTTGTAATGAATTTCTTTCAATTAATTAGTCAACTGAAGAAGAGTGATGGAGTCTTGCTTTTATAGGCACAGAGGTCGAAGAAGTCTTTCACGTTGAAGGCTGTGTACTGAAAAGGTCTGAGCCTTTTTGTCTTCACATCACATGACCTTTCCTAGAAGTAGAATGCATAGAGAAATCCTTTTTGTCTGTGTTCTTGTGTCTAGCATAAATGAGGAAAGAGTCGTTTGTCCAAACCACCGGACATAACTTTGAATTCTTCTTCAACAAGTTTTAGCAAATGTCATTAGAGCATGAGTGATCAGAGTCTTCTGATGTTCATCAGAGTTTGCTGAATCAGAGTAATGCAGCAAGTGTGCTTTCAGCGTGTAATACTTCAGAGCAGAGTTTGGGATCAGATCCTCAGTACTGGCAGCGTAGTACTATCAGAGTCTTCTGAAATAAACTAAGCTTGAAACTCTTCATACAGAATTCTTCAATGCTTCAGATGCTTCTGGCTTCTGCTTCAGATTCTTCTGTAGCTTCTGCTTCAGAGTCTTCTGTAGGCAGCGTTCAGATTCTTCTAAGAGATGCTTCTAACGCTTCAGAGCCTTGCATATTTTCATGTTTAGATCTAATTTGCTTCCAGAATAAAATTCACTTTAATATCTGCAGCAAACATACTTGAACAAATTTTAGAGTATATAATTCTTTAATACAAAATTTCGTAAGAGTTATCATCAAAACATAGAGATATAATTAAGAACCAATTTGTGTTCTAATAAATACTACTCCCGTATCATCTAATATTAATTTATCAAATTATACTCACGGTAATCCTCATACTATCGCCTATCAATCACATAGACTTCACAGTTCTACTCATGTTAATTCGTCATATCATCACATAGTATTCACATATTAATCCCTAATATCATCTCATATTTCCTCATATTAATTCATCATAATTCCACTCGCGGTAATCCTCATACTATCACTTATTACTCATGCAACCCCATTGTCATACTCATGGCAACTTATCCCAGATATCTCAGAATCACACATCACGACATCGCTGCACAACAATCAATATTCGCGAACTCTACTACATTCGCTGGCTCGCTCGCTAGGCGAGTTGGTAGCGAGCCTTCGCTGGCTTGCTCGCTAGGCGAGCCTCTAGCAAACCTTCGTTGGCTTGCTCGTTAGGCGAACAGTGCGATGACAACAACTTCTGCTACGCACCAGAACTGATTCCTGTCCAAATACTCATGCGATTTACTTACCCAATTCCCCCAAAACATCGTTAAAACATCCCCAATATCATACGGTGATTTATTAGGCCAATATAGCAACATTTGCACTGCCTAAAACACTATTTCTTTCCATTGCTCTGAATGCATTAGAGTTACTCACTTTTGAATATTCTTACTCCTATAGGGTCAAACATATAACGATCCCAGGTTTTAGCCACAAAGGCCTAAGGTTTCTTTTCTCATGTTACACATCAAACAGTCTGATAAGGTTTGCTAAATTCACGTCAATATTCAGGGATACATACCATCAATCATAACCTAAAGGTCTATTCATCAATTTCCCTAATTCTCCCAAATCAACCCAACATACTCTAAATCATAAACCCCATCATAAACACACCGAAAAGCATACATAGAAAATCATGAAAGGTGATACTCCCAATACCTTAGCCGATTCAAAGCTTTCACGATTAACTCCGGCAATCTTCCGAAGCTTTTGCCTCCACTGATCCCTCCTCAAAGCTATGGCCTCCATTCTTTTCACGGTTAACCAAAAATGAATCTCAAACCTTCAGAATTCTATTTTGTCAAACTTAGACTTGGGCCACACAATTGGGTTTTTCCCATAACACCTTTACTAACTCTTCATAATGCCCAATTTACCCTTACTTCACTTATATTCATTTTAATCAATAATAATACTAATATTCTCATATAGTATACTATTAATTAAATAAATAGTCCAAAAATGCACATTTTCTCAATAATCCACAAAACCACTGAAACCACCCAAAATACGAATAGTCTCAATTAAATAAATAAATAAAAATATTTTGATTAAATTCGGGGTGTTAACACATGATTTTGGCTAGATTTCCCTTTCATCTATTGCTACTCTGACACCATATGGCATTGTTGCCTTTGCATCTCTTGGCAACAATCAGAATCGCTTTCAAAGAGGTTCAACTCTAAACCTTGCCTAAGTATGACCATTGTAACCGACTAGGGCATACTATTGACCATTGCTGAAATTTGCATGGAAAACTTCCACACCAGGTAAAAGCAGCTCAAATCGATCACCCAAACACTCTGTAGACTTCACATTCTCTTTAGAACTCTACGCTAAGGTAGGAGGATTTTCTCAGATGGTGTTAGACCAATAAGAACTCGGGTTTCATGGCTTTGGTTGCACACAATGGTAATTCATTTATTTTCTTCTCTCAATCATCTCGTCTTAGTCCTTGAGTCTTTGATTCTAG
This sequence comes from Lathyrus sativus, assembly GCA_963859935.3. Lineage (NCBI taxonomy): Eukaryota > Viridiplantae > Streptophyta > Magnoliopsida > Fabales > Fabaceae > Lathyrus > Lathyrus sativus. Next base: position 774,090,052 of record OZ012735.1, read on the forward strand.
TGCATCTGATCATGTTACCAATAATAAAGGACTTTTCTCTTCCCTATCTACCTCTGGGTTCTTACCTAGTATAACTTCCGTAAATGGTTCTCAAATCCGATCTCAATGGATTGACAATGTTCAAATTCTACCATCTCTCTCTCTCTCTATTACTTCTATTCTATACGTACCTAATTTCCCATTTAATTTATTGTCAGTCAGTCATTTAACTTGGTCCCTTAATTGTTATATCACCTTTACCAACAGTAATGTTACGTTGCAGGATAAAACTTCAAGATAGACGATTAACGTCAGATGTGAGCTCAAGGCCTCTACTACTTCTCGACGTCATCTATTACATGCTCCACCACAGATTCTCTACTCAATATACATGCATAGTTAAGTCATCCAGGTCTTACCAAGCTACAAAATTTGGTGCCCAATTTATCTAAATTATCCACTTTACATTGTGAGTCTTGTTAGTTAGGGAAACATACTTGTAGCCACTTTCTCAATCAAGTCAATAAATGGGTTACATCCCCTTTTGCTTTAGTTTACTACGATGTTTGGGGTCCTTCTTGTATTGAGTGTACTTTTGAGTTTAGGTATTTTATAACTTTTATTGATGATTTTTCACGTTGCACGTGACTATTTTTAATGAAAAACATATATGAATTGTTTTCTATTTTTGAAAAATTTTATCGGGAAATATAAACCCAATTTGGTTTGTCTATTTGTACCCTAAGAAGTGACATTGCACGTGAATATTTATGCCAACAATTTCAAACTTTTATGTCATCCAATGGTATACTCGACCAAACATCTTGCCCTCATACACCTCAATAAACCAGGGTAACCGAATGCAAAAATTGGCATCTCGTAGAAACCACTAAGACCCTACTTCTCCATAGTAATATTGCTCTCCAATTTTGGGGAAATGTTGTGTTCACGACATGTTATCTTATAAATCAAATGCCCTCATCTGTCCTTAATAATTAAATTCCTCATTCAATTTTGTTTTCAAACTCTCCCCTTCACCCAATTCCTCCTCGAGTCTTCGGGTTAACATATTTTGTACATAATCTCTCCCTTGGACTTGATAAAATATCAACTCAATTACTCAAGTTTGTCTTTCTTAGTTACACTGATCCTAAAAGGGTTATTGTTGTTATTCGCATACTCTACAACGATACCTCGTATAAGCCAATGTTACCTTTTTTGAGTTTGTTCCATATTTCGAGTCCAGCCAAGTAACTCTGGAACCCCTTCAAGAAAGTACTCTCAAATATCTTCTGGAAGTTCCATTTGTCATTATTCCTCATCATTCTAAGGAACATGGCACACTAAATACCCCTACAGTTGACCCATCCACTTCTTGTCCACTTCAAACATATCAGCTTTTCCATCCAACATCTACCATGCCTATCCTTGAGGTTATAACTGCCCCTGAGGTCATTGTAGGCTCTCACCTGATGCCTTTGACTTCACCGGATCTAATCCTACAACCTGATTCTGATCTTCGGATTGCTCTTTGAAAAGGTATATGTCAAACGCGAAATTCTTCTCCATATTATATTGATTTATGTTATCATCGTCTTTCCCCTTTATAGTATACTTGTTTGTCTTCTTTGTCTTTTGTTTCTATTCCTAAAACTTCAGGTGAAACATTATCTCACCCTGAGTAGAGAAAAGCAATGATTGATTAAATGTGTGCTCTTTAAAGTAGTGGTACTTGTGAACTAGTTCCTCTACCCCCTTGGGAAATATTTAGTAAGTTGTTGTTGACTTTATACAGTGAAGGTTGGACCAGATGGTAAGATCGATCAGTTTAAAGCTCGTTTGGTAGCCAAATAATACATTCAGATTTTTGGGTTGGGTTATAGTGATACCTTCCCACCTATTGATCAGTCACTATTTTTACTATGTTTCTGTCACTTATTCGACACTTCACCTATGAATCGATAATATTTTGTTTGTTCTTTTTATCGTTTTTGGAGTGAATTTGACCGTTCTTATTTTATTCTCGAAATTTATGTTTTCTGGTATTATTTCACTTTTTGTTGCATTTTACGCGTTTGGTTGTAGTTTTGATGATTTCAGATCCTTGTGGAAAAGCCTAAAGGACTCATGCGAAGAAAATAAGAATTCTGGGAATTCGGAAGAGTGTTTGGAAGGAAGATAGTGGCCTAACATGACCACCCGTGTCACCTGACACGGGCCGTGTCAAGAGCAGCTAAAAAGAAGAGGATTTTGGTGAGAAGTAGTGGGCTGACACGGGTGCCCGTGTCACCTGATACGACCCGTGTCAGCAAGTCTGGGGCATTTTATGTTTTGATCTGAGGTCCAGTGGGCTAACACGGCCGCCCGTGTCAGCTAACACGGCCGCCCGTGTCAGCTAACTCGACCCGTGTTGGCTTGGTCGTGTCACCTTCTAATTTTCTTGGATTTTTGACTTTGTTAATCCTTGATGGTATTTTGGGTATTTCCTTACTGCTGTGTAGGACCTAGGAATATTTAAAACACATTTTGAGAAGGAAAAAGGGATTTTTTTGACAACGTAGAAAGAGAATGATCAATATTGGAGCGATCACGGAAAGTTGGGAACGAGGATTTTCATGAGCCTTTGCAATTGAACATCAAAGGAACCACTATTATTAATGTTTAATATGATTATGATTGTAATTTCTATGATTATTATGAGTAGTTAAGCCCCCGATGCTAGGGGTGTCCTTGAATTGCTTTTGTAATGATATTGTTCGCATTATTTTAATGATATAAGTGCGTATTTTCTTAATCAATTTTTATCGTTTAAGGTTCTTACTGCTTTTTCAATCGGACAAATTGAATTAGATTTACGGTTAACCTTAGGGTGGACAAACCTTCATTAATGCTTTTGAACGATAATGCTTCAGTAGATATTACCTAGGACTAGGAATACCCTGTTGCACTTGGAACACTGTTAACATTATTTGTAACGCTTGATTTCAAACTAATTGCCTATGGACATAGTAATTAGGTTATGGAATTAAGAGGTTTTCTCACTAAGGATTTAGGAGTAAATAATCTATAGTCAAGAACTTGATAATTTGAGTTATGTCTTTGAAATAAGGATTGATATTGTTACAACGCAATTCATACACTATCCCTAGTATGCTTCTCATATCTGTCAGAACCTTATTTTATCCTTTTCTTATTTTTATTATTGCAACTTTTAATTTTAAAAACAATTTCTAAACCCCCAATTACTTTTGTTTAATTGAATTATTATAGAGCTTATATTCTCCTACGAGTCCTTGAGATCGATACTGGGGATAAAGCCCCTATTTTAACTACAATCGGCAAACGTAGTACACTTCCTATTTTTCTAATCACCTATAGCCAAGATGGCATATGTCAAACTTTTTCTAGCCATTGCAGTCATTCGACATTGGTCTCTTCATCAACTTGACATCAAAAATACCTTTTTATATCTTGATCTTCAGGAGGAAGTATATATGGAGCAACCACCTAGGTTTGTTGCTCAGGGGGAGTCCTCGAATATGGTTTGTAAGCTACACATGTCTCTTTATTATCTTAAGCAATCTCTTAGGTCTTGGTTTGGCAGATTTAGCATTGTAGTATAACAATTTGGTATAATCTGTAGTGAAGCTGGCCATTCTATTTTTATCATCACTCAGCCCAATGGGCATCTATATTATTGTGTATGTAGATGATATCATCATAATCGGTAGTGATCAGTAGGGAATACTCCAGGTGAAACAACATCTCTTGAATCAATTTCAGACAAAAGATCTTGGTAAACTCTACTACTTCTTGGGAATTGAGGTGGCCCAATCTAGAGATGGTTTGGTGATTTCCCAACGAATAATATGTTATGAATATTCTGGAAGAAATAGGGTTGTTTAATGCTAAACCAGTTGATACTTCTATGGATCCAAGTATCAAACTTCTATCCAATCAGGGGAGCCTCTATCTGACCCAAGAATATATAAGAGATTAGTTAGAAAGTTGAATTATCTCACAATTACTCGTCCGGATATTTATTTTGCAGTTAGTGTGGTAAGCTATTTCTTAAATTCTCTTTGTCAGGAACACATGGAAGTTGTTATCAGGATTATGAGATACATCAAATATGCTCAAAGAAAAGGTCTTGTGTATGAAGATAAAGGACATACTCAAATAATTGGATACTCCGGGGCAGAGTATACCCATTGATAGACGATCTACCTCTAGGTATTCTATACTTGTCAGAGGAAACGTTATATCTAGGAAAAGTAAGAAACAAAATTTAGTTGCAAGATCAAGCACCGGGGCAGAGTATACGACCATTGCAATGGCATCATGTGAACTTATTTGGTTAAAATAGTTGCTAAAGGAACTTCAAATTGAAGAAGCAAGACCAATCACACTTATTTGTAATAATTAAACTACATTTCACATTGCTTCAAATCCATACTTCCATGAGAGGACTAAACATATTGAGATTTCCATACCCCAAATTTTACCCATAAGATTCCATCCTTATTAGTTGCATCATTTACATAGCATCAAGAAGACCAAGTGGTTGATCAATCAAGGCTTGTGGTGTTCATCAACATCTCAACTATCTCACTCATGGAGCAAGAGTTTCTCTCCATCAATAATTAAAGTTTGAGTTTGCATCAATTTAAAATAATCAAGTTTTAATTCCTCAAGTGCACCAAACTAGGGTTTTGGTCAAAGTCAATTGGATATTGACTTTCCAACCAAGACATGATCCCATGCTTAGGAACATGATTCAAGACCCTCAAATACATCTTTGGAGTCCAATCATATGGTCTATTTAGCTCAAGAAGTTTGATTCATTGACAATTGCAAGACTTGAATTCATTTGATACAAAGTCAAAGTGAAAAGTTACAATTTTGGTCAAACATGACTTACTCATGTCCATCTGCTATAGTCATCAACAATGACTAATCCATACTTCTTGCCTCTGATGGATGCAGTTTTCACTGGTCCAAAAAGATCAATATGAAGTAACTCTAATGGTCTTGAAGTTGAAACAACATTCTTAGCTTTAAAAGAAGATTTTGAAAATCTTCCTTTTTGACATGCTTCACAAAGAGCATCTGAGTTGAACTTCAAATTAGGAAGTCCTCTGACCAAATTGAGTTTATTAATCTGAGATATACGTCAGATATTAATATGCCCCAATCTTCTGTGCCAGACCCATTGCTCATCATTAACAGACATAAGGCATTTAACATTTTGAACCTTAAGTTCTGAAAGATTGATTTTGTAAATGTTGTTCTTCCTCTTTCCATTAAAAAGGATTGAGCCATCCTTTTGACTAACAGCCTTGCAACATTTTTGATTAAAGATTATGTCATAACCATTGTCACTTAATTGACTTATGGACAATATATTATGCTTTAATCCTTCTACAAGTAAAACATTAGATATAGAGGGAAGGTTACCATTGCCAATAGTACCAGAGCCAATTATCTTGCCCTTTTGATTCCCTCCAAACTTGACATCTCCTCCAGATTTAAGCTCCAGGCTTTGGAACATAAACATTTCTCTCGTCATGTGACAGAGTCCAGGTACCATGAATGGCGTCTTGACTTTGCTGTTAAATACATCTGCAACATGGATTATCTTATCCTTAGGTACCCAAATCTTTTTGGGTCCTTTTGGGTTAGTTGCCTTAAAAGTTTGTTTGAACTTCTATCTTTTTACAACAGGTTTGTTCTAACTAACTTTTGATTTAAACATAGGAACGTTCTGATCAGAACGTGTATATTTAATATCATTCAGATGACCAAACTTAAAATGAGAATATAAGGGGGGTCTTCTTAAAAATAAGTTTATCAACAGGCATTGGATTTAAATCCTTTCCAGAGGAAGATTCATATCCAATTCCTTTCCTGTTGTTTCTGCTAACTCCATAGATCATTGAAGCCATCTTGTTTCTATCTATGCTTTTAGCCAGAAACTTCTGGAAACTGTAGTCATATTCTTCTAAAATATTTTTGCATTTTGACTTAGTTTCAGATTTAGAGTCTTGTTGAGCTTTTTCAAAATTGTTTTTCATTTTCAAATTGTTTTCTTTGAGCTCAGCAACTTCTGACTTTAACAGACTATTCTCAGATTCAAGATTACATTTAAGCTTCTTGCATTTGAGCTTAATCTGGTTATAGTTGTTCAGGACTTCTGATAAAATTTTAATAAGTTCTTCCCTAGAGAGATCAGAAAGTACCTCTTCTGAGTCAGATTCAGATCCAGATGATCCTTCATCCTGATCTTCCATGCCTGCCATCAGTGCCATATTGGCGCATTCTTCTTCAGATTCTGATGAGGATTCAGATTCATCTGAATCATCCCGGGTTGCCATTAGAACCTTCTTCTTTTTGTCAAACTTCCTTTTTGGCTTTTCCTTTAGAAGCTTTGGACATTCATTCTTGTAATGACCAGGTTCCTTGCATTCATAGCAAACAACCTCCTTCTTTCCAGAGGACTCTTTGTGTTGATCTGGCTTCTTGAAGTTCTTGAACTTCCTCTGTTTGTGCTTCCAGAGTTTGTTGATCCTTCTGGACAGCAAGGACAGTTCATCTTCTTCTTCAGAAGAAGACTCTTTAGAACTTTCTTCTAACACCTGTAATGTTTAACAGATTTGTTAGATTTTAAAGCAATTGACTTACCTTTCTTTTGAGGCTCGTCTTCTTCAAGTTCAATTTCATGGCTCTTCAGAGAGCTGATTAGTTCCTCCAATGTGATCTTGTTCAGATCCTTAGCTAGCTTCGGAGCAGTGACCATTGGTCTCCATCTGATGGGCAAGCTTCTGATGATCTTCTTCACATGATCAGCAGTTGAATAGCCTTTGTCCAGCACTTTTAATCCAGCTATGAGGATCTGGAATCTAGAGAACATAGCTTATATAGATTCAGAGTCTTCCATTTTAAAAGCTTCATACTTCTGGATCAGCGCCAGAGCCTTGGTCTCTTTAACTTGTGAGTTCCCTTCATGTGTCATCTTTAAAGACTCAAACAAATCAAATGCAATTTCTCTGTTGGTAATCTTCTCATACTCAGTATGAGATATAGCATTTAATAAGATTGTTCTAGCTTTGTGATGCTTTTTGAACTCCTTCTTCTAGGCTTCAGTCATAGATTTTCTATCAATTTTCTTTCCATCCCCATCAGTGGGGTGAACATAACCATCAATGACTAAGTCCCATAGATCAGCATCATAACCAAGGAAGAAACTCTCTATTCTGTCCTTCCAATAGTCAAACTTTTCCCCATCAAACATAGGGGGTTTTATGCTGATTCTATCCCTTTCTTCATATCTGTTGTTGTTGTTGGATGTTGAAGCTTAAGCCATAATAACAACCAAAGAATATCAAGAGTTTTTCTCACTGGATCTTTTCTGTTCACGGTGAAGTGATAGCACACACAGAACCGGAGCTCTGATGCCAATTGAAGGTGAGAAAATACTTAGAAAGGGGGGGGGGGTTGAATAAGGATTTTGAAAATATTATGGCAATAAAAACACAAAGATTTTTATCCTGGTTCGTTGAACTCAATTACTCCAGTCCACCCTATCAAGAGTGATTTGCCTTTCTCCACAAGGACTTAATCCACTATAATCAAACTGATTACAATAAAACCACTAAGAATAACTGTTCTTAGTCTTCTCAAGAACTACTGACCACAACTAGGTTTTCTCAAGGAACTTTTACAATCAAATGTAAACTAAACAAGTGTTTGAGTGCTTCTAAGAAAGCTATATCACAACTGTGATTTACACTTAAGTTTAAGAACGTATGAAATAAATTCAGCAAAGAGAATAATTTGTATAAGAGCTTTTCAATGAATCTTTATCAAAGTACGTCAACTGAAGAAAGTTATTAAAGTCTTGCTTTTATAGACTTAGAAATCCAAGACGTTGCAAGCTTGAAGACTGTGTACTGCAAAGTAGCTGTAGCCTTTTTGTCTTCACATCACTTGACCTTTCCTAGAAGTAGAACGTTCAGAGAAATCCTTTTTGCCTGAGTTCTTGTGTCTAGCATAGAAGAGGAAAGAGTCGTTTGGCATAACCAACGGATATAACTTTGAATAATCTTCTTCAACAAGTTTCTAATTCACAGCAAATAACATCAGAGCCTTGAGTGATCAGAGTCTTGATGTCCTCAGAGTTTGCTGTATCAGAGTATTGCAGCAAGTGTGCTTCAGCGTGTAATAATCAGAGTAGAGTTTGGAGATCAGATCCTCAGTACATGTAGCAAACAGTACTATCAGAGTCTTCTGAAAAACAGTGCTTGAAACTCTTCATACAAAGTCTTCAGTCTATGCTTCAGATGCTTCTGTAGCTTCTTCTTCAGATCCTTCTGTAGGCAGCGCTCAAAGTCTTCTGTAGACAGCGCTCAGAGTCTTCTAAGAGATGCTTCTGACGCTTCAGAGCCTTGCGTAGTTCAACGTTCAGATCCATTTTTGCTTTCAGAAGAATATTAACTTTAATATCTGCAACAAAAATACTTGAAAAAATTTAGATTATATAATTTCTTAATACAAAATTTCATAAGAGTTATCATCAAAACATAGAGATATAACTAAGAACCAATCTGTGTTCTAACAGAGTCGCCACCGTTCGTTATTTATCCCAAAGAGAGGGAAAGGAAACGATCGAAGAAAACCTACAGAAAAGGGAATAAGACAGGTCATCGCAACCAAATCTTGGGTTCGGGAGTCGGTTACGCAAAGGGAAGGTATGAGCACCCCTCACGTCCGTTGTACTCAACGGGATCCATACTTGTTGTCTAGTCTATGGGTGAAAAACAAACTATCTAAGGCTGCTAAAGCTAAATGGAAAGAACTGACTCGATAGGTGTTGTAACCCAAATTTTGACCCCTTAGATTCTCATTATCATTTTAGAAGCATGATCATGAATTATCTAACCCTAAATCAGTGCAAGTTCATTATTGTCAAGTTACAGATGAATCAGGGTTCTCGCACCGACAAATTCAAAACAACCAAGGAATGATCAACCAATGATTTGGGCCAATTCAATCATGGAATGAAATCAAAGATAATATCAAAGTCAAATGAGAAGTCAATTTGAAGAAATCATTTCAGAATCAAGAACAGTGCAGTCAGGAGGCCCCGATTAGGGTTTTTAACTAATGAAAAGTCAACTATGATTTGACTTTGATGTTGGAAGATGTTTTAATGGTGGGATTGAGGTCCATGAAGTTCACATAGCTTATTAAAGACCATTCAAGAAGTATCAAAGTCTCAGGATATCCAGAATGTCAACAGGCGACTCAATCGGCACCGATCGATCGTACGGTTGACCGAAAAGTCAACTCCTCAAATTTTGAGAATTGGAATCCAAGTTGTGAATCAAAGTTGTTCCTTATGTCATAATGGACTTGCATATCAATTTTCATGATCATTGGATCAAGGATGAGATAGTAATCAAGAAATCGGGAAATTAGGGTTTTGAAAAGGGCTAAACCATAACTCCTTAACCACACATCCAATTGAGTTGGTTCAAATCTCATTTGGAAGCTCTTGACAAGTCCTACAAAAGTCCCATACTAGTCCACAACCAGAAAATGCATACTTTTTGAGATAGAAGCAAAAACATTCCTAGAAGGGAAAATAACTTAGAAAATTTCTAAGTTATTTTCACTTTAAAAGCTTGTGTGCAGCCAACTTTGAGGGGTTTTTTCACCTAGTTCCAATTGGAGTTTGATTCCTTGACAAAAATAAATGTTTTAGAGCTATGTGAGGGCTTTCTAAATTGTACTAGAACATATCAAAAGGAGTTATGAGCAGAAAGTTACATAGGTGCAAAGTTGGAGGTTTCACATGTTAAGTCCCACATTGGCTGAATTTTCAAGATTGATTTCTTTCACCAAATTTTCCAAATTTTCTTGATCCAACTTATTGAATCTGATGTATGAGATGTATGTAACATGATACAAGAAAGAATTATGCAAAATACCACAAAATCAAAGCTTGAAGTTCATTGCCTTGCAAGTGGAGCAAGTTGGCAAGTTGAACTTTCCAAGCATGAGGTGGAAAGTAAAAAGCTGTACCAGCCCCTTCCCTATGATCCTAGCCTGCTACAAACATCAGAAAACCATCAAAGAACATGGGCAAGTTGTATTTGCATCAGAATTAGGTGGAAAACCCTCCAAGGGAGGTTTGGTTCAAAATATCCAAAGATTACTTCATGTTGAAGAAATCTCCCTAGCAAGCACCTCAATCACTTTCTCTATAAAAGGAGAGCTCTTTCACTTCATTCCATACACAATTCATCTGATAAAAACCATAGAGAAGTTCTGTAATTACATTTTCCACATCTTGCACCAAATCTCCAAAATCACAAAATCCATGAAAACACCAAAAATGGTCATGAAGTGAAATTTGCTCAAAATCATTTCTACCCTTTCAAACACCCCAAAAACCCTCCATACACTCTCTAAATATCATATGGGAGGTGTCTAGCCCTTTGAATCACCCAGAAACTTCAAAAATCAAAAAGTCAATTTCCTACCTAGCTTACTTTGACCAAAAGCTACAAAAACCACCAAAGTGAGTTCTAAACCTTTCCTTGAGGTTGTGATCACTTAGACACCTCACATACAACATATCTCAGCTGTCAAGACCCTTAGAAACCATTGGAGATTCATAATTCTCATTTTGGCATCATAAGTGGTTGTTTCTTAAGTTTAAAGCAAAGGCAAAGAGGTGAATTCAATATCTCTGGTTTTCTCAACAAATTTTGCTTGCTTGAAAGGTCCTTCAACAGGTATGTAACCAATTCTCATTAGCCATTGCATCATCCTTTATGTATTTTGCTTTGATGAACATTTTGTGAATCTTGAACTTATGAACAATTGATGATTTTTCATGATACTTGGTGTGTGATAAACATGTGATTCCTTGTAAGTATGAACATGAAGTTATGCTTGCTAAATGTTGTTTTTGAGTTTGAAATTGGATAGCATGCTACCAATGCAGTTTTGAAAAATTGTTGAATTTGCTGTCATGACATAAGTTGGTTTGGATTTGGTGTTGTAGGCTTTGGTTCACTTTGTTTGAAATCCTTGGATCTATTAAAATGATCATTGATGCTTGGTGTGTATGCTATGTGTTGATCTATTATGTCTTGTTCAAACCAACACCTGGCTCAATGTGTTAATACTGCCCTGCCATAAATTCAAAAACTTGATGCTAATGTTCTTTGTTTGTCCTGCTGTAACTTACTTTGTTCATGACACTATGTTTGCAATTCATGAGAAAAACATGTTTGATCTTCAAAGAAAATAGCAGGTTTTGTTTCACCAATTTTGTTTGAGAAAGGTTTGTTTTAATCACTAATACTGCTGTTTGATTTTGCTCTAATGGGATAATTTATTCTGCTGCTAGTAAGAGCAGCTGTTTAACATGAACATGACCAATTTGCTCAGCACTTCTCTTATGGCTAAAGACACTTTAATTGTTAACAAACCTGTCTTTTGAATGAGTAACAGTATTGTGATAGGTAGTCCTTGGTCTTCATGTCAAAATTTCACCTGCATCAAAACCTGTTTGAACAATCATTTACATCAAAATCAGGATTTGCACATTCATGTTATAGCCATGGAGATTCATTTTGGCATAAGACATCTGCATTAGTAGCTTAAGTCTCAACCATGTTTTTGTTTCAATGTTAAGATTGAGAACTTTATCTTACTTTCATCTGCTGATATTAGCTAGCAAATCTTGTTACAGCATGCTGTCTTTCATACTTTGCTTCACAATCCATCAAACTCTAGCACCATCAGACCTAATCTTAAGCTTACAAATGTGTAGAAATTGAATTTAGTGGTAGGTTACAGTTGCCATCTAGGCACACTAACTTCAGCCTGTGCAAAAATCTATTTTTCAAAACATATCATGATAGTCTAACAGTTATCTTTTGCTGCTGTTGAGTTTGTTCCTTCAAAATATAATCAGGGGTGAATGTATTTCAACCTAGTACAGACTAATATTACATTGATAGAATTCATCCAACCCTGCTGACCAATCCATGTGACTAACCAACAAAACTGACTGTGTAGAATACAACAAGTTTACATTAGCTGTTCATTTCAAGTTAGGTTGTTTAGAGTTTTTTTTTACCCTTGTGGTTGAGTTACTCTGCCTGGTGTTGATTGTACTCAAGTCTTAGATAGAATTTTTGGAAGAACACTGTTGTTGCACATGTAGGATAGTGATCCTACTACCATTCTTGTTTTGAAGAAAAGGGCTGCTGATTTGAAAGTGGAATTCTCAGCCTATGGTATTTGGATTTTGAACCTTGAGGCTTTTGTTTAATTCTTGATGAAACATTGTTGTGAGGACATCCTTTTTTGATCAGCTTGTTAACTGTCTTGGAGACTCTTGTAAAGACTGTTGTCCTAGGATGGTCATTTACAATTGAGAGCAGTTTTGGTTAGTAATAGGTATCAGCAAGATAGGGTCCTTTCCTTTGGTAATATCAATTCATACCCTTGGGTATGATTTCATTAGGCCTAACATACTCGATCCTTGCCAAAATTTGAAGTTAGTTTTGGTTATTGCCACTGTTAAAAGCTCAGAACAGGTTTGAGATGTGATTTGTTGTTGTAGCATTTGTTTATATTGCTTTTACATAATTTGTCTACTTTACTTTGGCCTCTATTGAATTTAAACTGTTGGAAATTCCCCAATACCAAAACACCAAATCATGTTGACACAAAAATTTCAAAAAAAACACAAGTCACTCAAATGATGTCTTTTGCACATACTTGCTTTTCCATTAAAACAACACCTCACACACCTCATGTCATTCAAATATAACATGTTAGAACATTGGTTTGAGTTGGAAATACACTGCACCACAAATTCACTCACAAAATGCCTTTTGCTTTCACATGCTTGCATATCCTATACCAGATCTTGGACCAATGATTATCTTTGAAATCTTTGTGATATAACAGCTTAATATGATCATATGTGACATGTTTAAATGAACCAAACCACTGAAAATGACCTGAGCACCAACTTGTATCATCTCATGTACATAATACACATAAGATGCACTTTGAATGCCACACTGCTACATGCTTGTTCCAGTTAGGATTTTGTCACACACACACACACTTAATATCACATACTGAAGGTGTTTGGAAGGTTAGTATGACCCTTGATTACTTTGAACTTAAAAACCATACTGTTATGCATTATTGCTTTTATGATCATTTGCAAATTGAATGTGACTTTTCATAATTAGCATATCCTGGCCATGAACATATTTTCATTTGTTTATATATCATGTAATGGATGTGTATGGAAGTTTAGTTGGCATTTAGATTGATTGTATCAAGCTGTCCAAGTCATTTTGCAAATCTTGAACATAAACAAACACCCTATCGGGTTTTTCAGTGAGAAGGTGATCTCAAAAAACCAACACCACCATGTTAATCCTCATGTTTTTCTACCCCAAAAGAATATAAGGTTTGTCAAAAAAGTCCAAAAATTGAGGAAGATATGACCATTTTGAAAATCCATAGAAACCATAGTTTTGCCAAGCCATGAATGAAGATATACATCATATATTTATTGTTTCACATTTTTTAATGGATGTATGGCCGCCCCAGCGGTTGAAACTTGCGCGCGTATGGTACTTGGCATGGGTTCGATCCTTGGTGATAACCCTTGTTGCCACTTTTTCTCATTTTTCACATGAAACTTCAAAAAATCATAACTCTCTCATTTTTTATCATTTTTCACCCATTCTTTTTTCATTGTGTTTGTTTTAATGTGTACTTTCATGTCATAATTTTATTTTCCATGTTTTATTAATTTCTCACCATGTTTGACTATGTGCAACTTGTCATATTGACAGTACTAACCCTAGCTGTTGCAGATGAAAGTTTAAAGGGTTCCACTTGTTTTTCTTTGTGAAAATTGATTGTTCTCATGCATATACATGTTAGCCAACATGCTAGGATTTTTACTTTGAATTATTATCATGCTCAGTTCATCTGTTTGTTAACTGTACTTCAGGTGCGATCTGTCGTCACCGCTTTTGTACTAATCATCTGCTTTGATTGTCATCATTGCTTTTTCATCCTTAATCTTTTTCATTGGTTGTCACCATGAATGCTCTTGTATAATATTTTTGTATTTTATTTTATCCCCAAGTGATGAAGCTTGTTAGCTTTCATCCAGTTACCGCTCATCTGTCCCTCCAAAGGAAGGTCTGTTCACTTGACTGTCAATGTCTTGGACCAAAATCTCTGCTATCCTTTGACTTTGTTAAGTCACTTCAACCCTAGTTTAGAAACCTTTATACTTTGCTTGAAGTCTAAGAAACCCACCCATACTAGGAGTGTTCTTCAACTAGAACCCTAGGAAATAGTTCGTCAACTCTGTGTAAGAATCATCGTCATGACTTCTTACTTCCCCTTCAACTTAGCTTAGGGAGTTTTGTCAAACTCCACACAAACATTGTCATGTTTGTTCCCCTTTGAACCTTGATCATCATCAAGTTTTATTTTCCCTTGTGAGGTGAACTACGATTGTGTTGCACCCCAAAATTTGACCAACAATTATTTATTCATTGAGTGTTTGAAAATGGATACCTTCATCAGAAAGTTCAAGAGATCCTCAGAGGAATTGGTTGAAACCAGGTTTGTGTGCTTCATAGCTTGAGAGTTGTGGGAGCTCCTCAGATGATTCTGAGACTTTGAGAATGAACTAGATGTTTTGAGGAAGCCTGTGAGATGTCTTGATAGCCACCATGAAGCCCAGAGAGGTCATTATGCAAGAATTCAGGAGATTCAACCATGAATGGTAGAATTAGGGTTTTTGATTGGGTCAACCCTAGGATAACTGAAGATTTGGAGAAGGTTGAGACCTAATCCAAGGGCCATGAGATCATGGAATGATGCATAGAGATGTTATAAAGATGATTCCTAGACCAACTCATCATGATTGAGGAGTTTGAGAAGTTTCAAGTCAGGGTTTCCAAGGATTGTCAGTGAAAAACCCTAATTTGATCCCTATCTTCCAGGCAGTTTTAGCTCAGGATGTGATTGATATCTCATCTTCCCCACAACATGAATGTTGTAGAGCTTGATCTTAGATTTAATTTGAGTGGTGGAAGTCCTTGATAGGAGTTGCAGAGCTCAAGTTATGGTTTTGACGAATTACAGGTCAACTGAGGTGTGTGAATCTGGGTCCTTGAAAGTCACCCAACTTGCAGACAACTTTTGCCCTAGTAGGATGATTCCTATGATCTCTTGGTCAACATGAATGTTGGAGGGCATCTTCTTAGCTTTAATTTGAGTGGTAGAAGTCCTTGATAGGATTTGTGGAACTCAACTTATGGTTTGAACAAGACAGGGGTATTTTGGTCATTTGTCAGTTATAGGTCATTTTTAAGCAAAGGCCATATCTCCTATTTCCAAGCCTCAAATGGAAAAACTTAAAACATGAAAGTTGTTCAAAATGTGATTTTAAGTCTAGAAAGAAGGTCATGAATTGTTGGAAAAGCTCATAGCATGGATTTGCATGATTGGTCAAAAATGAACTAAAAATGGCTTATAAGTTTAAAAAGTTGAATTTGAAAATTGGTTTGGAGGATCTAGGAATCCAAAATAGGTCATCCAATATATCATTTTGATTGGAAACATCATTTTGAGAACATTGGTTTAAATATAATTTCCATTTGAAGCTTTGAAATGGGACTTACTTTGGAAATTCATTACTTGCATATTAAGGTACCATAGTAGAATGTAAGGGAAGTGCAAGGAATCAGCATGTGAGCTCATATTCTCTTCAATAACTCATGGAATGAGAATTTCAGAAGTGTTTAAGGAGGGATTAAAGGAGATATCATGAGATAGTAAAATGCCATAACATGAGAGATATACATGAAGTTTCTAGAAGTCTCCAAGATCATTCCAAAAGTTCTAGATCATTCCATCCATCCTATATATATTGAAGTGAGTCCATTATGACAAGGGGTTGGTGACTCTAGAGTGAAAAAGTGGAGAATTTTCTTGGTAGCTTCAAGTGCAAGTAAGAAGACAATTGCTCATACAGCTGCAAATCAACTCATTCTTCTTCTCCATTCATGATCATGTGAGCTTGGTGAGTGTATGCAAGAAGGTTCAGGGGCTCATCCATGGAGATTTGATGGTGTATCATTGAAGTTGCAAGAATCTATAATCAGATTTGGACCTCATAATACAAGCTTTCTCCCTCAAGTTTTTTGCATACAGAAAGATCTCCCTATCACAAGGATCAGTTGTGAAGCATTGCAAGCCTTGAAGTGCAAGAATTCATAGTTGTTTCACCAAGAACTCAAGGTATGAAGTTTCACTCGAGCACTCTTATTTATGTCATGTTAGTGTATGTTTTTAGTTTAGAAATGCTAGGTTAGGATAATAGATCAAGTACACAATCTGTTGTAACCATTAGTGAATGTTAGGGTTAGGGCAGTGAAAATGTCTTGGCATAGAACTCTTGATTTAGGGCGCGATAATACTAGTTCTTGTGATTAGAATGCTCACCATAGCGCATAGATTACAATGGGATAGGTTTCAGCAAGAATTATTACCATGCATATCAGGTGAATTTGAATTGTGCCCAGAACTTGCACCTATCGAGTTTAATTATGGAGGGATTCAAGAGAAACTGAAACCATAGTCTTGTAGAGGGCAGTGAGAGGATCAAGTTTGATGTTTGGATCGTGAGTTTTCATTGCGAGGTGAGGGAGCTATGGATGATGGAAGATGTGCGCATGGAGGGTGTCTCGTGAAACCCTAGCTGGCTTGAGGTAGGAGACGTAATCTCCACCGTTGGTTCGTTTTGGAATGTTGGACTTTGTCCCTCAATCTCACGGCCCAGATGCATTAAGAACGGAGGGAAAATTTGAAAAGTGGAACGCTGTCGTTTTGATTAGTGGGGGCGCCTGGGCTTGCCCCCTCCTATTGGCACCCCCCTGATTCAGCCCATTCAGAAAACCACCTAGGCGCATATACTTTCAACACCCCCCCCCCCCTCATTTTAATTGTTTTGAATTTTAATTTCTTTAATATTCTTGTAACTTAAAAAATTCATATAAAATTGATAAATAATGATTTTTTGTTCATTCTTTTTGCTATGTTTAGATAATAATGTGTAGAAAATTATAAAAATAAAAATGGAATTTTATTTTTAATGTAGAATTTTTGGTGATATTTTCTTTAATATAGTGTATTTTCTTTCTTTTAGTTGATACCTTATTTTGTAAGAATTGTTTTAGGACTTTCCCTTAGGTTTTTTTGCCCATTCTTTTTGGCAATATTAGATATTGAATCATAGTCCCCCATAGGATTTAATTCTGGATTTTTAGATTAAAATTTGATTAGTTTAATTAGGGTAGCTTTAGGGTATCCTAATTAAGGTTTAGGTTGTGCATAGGTAAAGAAATTCATCTTCTTTAAATAGTTTTGTCTTGATTTTTGGGTAGAGGCCCATGTGGATGTTATGGATAGATATTGTAGACCCTTGTGAATAATTGTTAGATTTTTCCCCATTGGTTTAGTATTTTTAGGTATTTTCTGAAGTTGCCTATTGATTTTGTCTGTGTTGTGGTTATCTGTTCATCTCTGGGGTTTGTTTTGGGGAATTTGTTGTGGGGCTTGTGTTGTCTTGAAGAGCTTGTTGGAGAGCATGATGAAGTGAAGATTGTAGATCAAGACTCAGAGACCCAGAGCTTGGCTTGTTCCCTGTCTGTGAGGTTTGAGATCCTGAAGTTTGGAGGAAGTTCATGGTACTTTCCTGAGGAAGGCACTATGAATGACTTTCATTCCTTCTTCTCACCTCTTTCTCAAGTATCCAATGATGTTGGAGCCAACTTGTGAGTTTAATTTCTCCTGAGGAGGAATGTAAACTGATCACATGTTGTTGAGCCACATGGGATACAACTCCTAAGTGGAAGCCTCCCAGTACTTTCCTGAGGAAGGTCCTATGGGTCTATTCACTTAGTTCCATTAGTTTATCTAGGATTTCTCAAGTATCCAATGATGTTGGAGCCAACTTGTGAGTTTAATTTCTCCTGAGGAGGAATGTAAACTGATCACAGTTGTTGAGCCACATAGGATACAACTCCTAAGTGGAAGCCTCCTAGTACTTTCCTGAGGAAGGTCCTATGGGTCTATTCACTTAGTTCCACTAGTTCAGATAGGATTTCCTAAATATCCAGTGATGTTGGAGCCTGCTTGTGAGTTTAGTTTCTCCTGAGGAGGAATGTAAACTGATCACAGTGGTTGAGCCACATAGGGTATGACTCCTGAGTATACACCTCCTAGTGCTTTCCTGAGGAAGACATTATGAGTCTGCTTACTTAGCTCCCTTTCTTTGGTAAGCTTGTTCTGAAGCTTGAAGACTGGGATTGATTTCTTTTGATTAGGTTTTGCTTTAGGGCTTTGCTTAGATTTGGTTCAGATTCTGTGTTAGGGTTAGGATTAGAGAGTAGATGATTCTTTCTCAAATGTGTTTTGTCTGCCTGATGGAACTTCATTCCTTTTATCTGTATATTGCTTGATAGCATGTTGTTTATCCCTCAGTATGATTACTGTTATTTCATGACTGGCTTGAGGTCGAGACGAGCTTGTGGAGGCTGAAGCCCCACACACATTTCCTCCCTCACTTGCATTGCATGCATTTTACTGTTAAAGCTGATGCTTTTGTCTGTTTTGGTGTATCATTGATATGATCCCTTAGGACTCTCATTTCCTTTGATAAGGATTTGATGATAGACTTTTAGGTTGAAACCTATGCATGACAACATCTGGGAGTTCCCTGTTCAAACCTCAACCATAGGATGAATCCATGGCATGACAACAGTAGGACTTGATAGTCTCCCTCCTAGTTGGGCCTGTTCTCTTCTCATCTCGAAGCAGTTTAAAATACAGTAATCATGAATGATTTCTTTCGTACGTCACGAGCCTTAAGCTATCTGAGGTGGGATGTTTAGTATGGTACCCTTTGGGTGACATGCGGCGCATTCACTCTCAGGTCATAGTCTCTAGTACGGTTGAGATCGCAAACACAATAAAAAACACTTCTTTTAGGAGATAACCCGTAGTTTCCCGAACTACGTTTGCTCTGATCTTTCATACCAGATGAAAGTACGTAGGCATAGGACGTGATGTCCTAGCGAGCAACCTTCCCCACCTTCACCCGTAGTTAGCCGAACTACGTTGACTCTGATTTCTCGTTCCAGACGGGAATACGTAGGCATAAAGCGCGACGCTTTGCCGAGTCATTTTTCTTTTCTTTTTCAGCCAGCCTTGATAGGTAGATAGATTATAACCAACCCGTCCAAGTAAACAAACAAGCGAGGATCCCGTCGAGTACGACGGACGTGAGGGGTGCTAATACCTTCCCCTTGCGTAACCGACTCCCGAACCCAGACAATGGTTGCGACGACCTTGTCTTACCCTTTTTCGTCAGGTTTTTCCGATCGTTTCCTTTCCCGCTCTGAGGGATAAATAACG
Source organism: Lathyrus sativus (assembly GCA_963859935.3). Taxonomy (NCBI): domain Eukaryota; kingdom Viridiplantae; phylum Streptophyta; class Magnoliopsida; order Fabales; family Fabaceae; genus Lathyrus; species Lathyrus sativus. The sequence goes on from OZ012735.1 coordinate 774,109,579, forward strand.
AAAGGTGGCGACTCTTCTGTCAAGCCGGCACCTTATTTTCGCGCAAGCGACAGATTGCTCTGATTCTATCCTAGTCAGGATACGTAGGCAGAAGGTGCGATGCCTTTGCGAGCAAACTTAGAAAACCACTTAGGCCTTTTTATTTATTTTATCTCAATTCCCAATCCTTAAACCATAGCACAATTCACAAACTTAGCAATTAATTAAACAAAAGGTTCCTGTAGGGTACTACATATATTTAGGGTGCTAATACCTTCCCTAGATATAACCAACCCCCGAATCCCCGAATCTCTTAAAAGCGTTGTCATCGCGAAAAAGATTCTTTCTTTCTTTAAACCTATCCTTTGGATAAATTAAAGTTCGGTTGTAAAAAGAAATACGGTTCAAGTTAATTAATAGCTTGATATCAAAATTTTCACCACAACAATAGGACATCGCCGCCCTATACCTACGTATTCCCGCGTGCAATGGGAAAGTCATAGTAAATGTAGTTCAGAAAACTATAGGTGAAAGATGGGGGAAGGGTGCTCGTCAAGACATTGTTGTCTTGTGCCTACGTATCCTCGTCTGGTACGAGAAATCAGAGCAAACGTAGTTCAGGCTGACACGACCACAGGTTGGTTCAAGTGTTTTAATCGAGTAAAGTCAAACCTTCGTTCTAGCAGTTAGGTGTATGCTGCTCAACCATTGGGGACTTAGGCGTTACCTGTTTACGGTAGAACCAAGAGTTAACAACACTCTCTTTATGAAAATGATGTTCCATTAATCCCGAAGGATAAAAAGGTTTGATGTTTTTTTTTGTTTTTGTGTTTTTTTAGACAAAGAAGTGAATTGAGTTAGGTTTGTAACTTATGTTGCACTAAAGACTATGCCTCGAGAGCGAATGCGTCGCATAACGCCCAAAGGGCATATGCTAACTCTTCTGTCATGCCGGCACCTTATTTTCGCGCAAGCGACAGCTGGCGACTCTGCTGGGGAACGAACCCAGAATCTCTGGTTCTCCGGTTCCCTATGAGAGTCAATCCTATCGGTTGTGTGTTTGCTTGTTGGGTTGCGTTTATTTATCGCATTTTTACTTCCCGCATTTTTACTTCCCGCATTTTATTTCCAGTTTGATATGATTATCTGTGCTGCTGTGGGAGAGGGATGTTACTGTGAGTGAAAAGCCGGACCTGGGCTTGAGTACACACCTAGATATAGTTGCGGAGAAGTAGTAGACTAACCTGTCTGCTGAGCAGGCACAGTTCCCTACGAAAATCTGCGCTCAGACGAGATTCTTGCAAAGGTGCTCCTTTCCGGTCCTGAGGATCTGAGGGGAGTCCAGACGTGAGGATTGTCGACTCTGGGGACCGATCATTTGGAAGTCAGCTAAGAGAGGCCTCTTCATGACTTGACGATGCCACTCCTTCTGGGAATCGTATCGCCACTCATGAAAGTCTGTGACGCTGACGACCGCATAGGATGCCGTACCTTCGTCCGTGGATTAGGTCCATACCTGTGAGTGGGGTCGGGATATTGCAGGAAACTTTGACCTCCAGACTACCTGGTTTTCTTGACAGTGAATCAGTTATGTTGGTATCAGGGTTCTCGGTGGCAGATTTGACTGTTCTTGACAGAGCGAGTTTTTGATCAGAGGATTTTCACCGTCGGGTGTTTGTCTGTTCTTGATAGAGCAGGCTTTGGTCAGGATATCGTCACCAGAGGTTTGTTCCGGATAGAGCAGATTTTGAGTGGGGTCTGAAGATCTCGTCAGCAGCTGTGCATTTGTTCTTGATAGGGCAGATTTTTTATTTGGGGTCTGAAGACTTCATCAACAGATGTTCTCTGATCATGCACCCCGGGTCCTTATTATCAGGCACTTACTCTGGGCAGAGCAGAATTTTGATCTCGATCCCATCAGATGGTTATTCTCAGCAGATCAGATCAGTGGTTTTACACCGGGGTTCCCTTCTCATCAGTGACTGTTGATACCGAATCTCCACAGCAGCCACCTGGATATATTATTGCATACCTGCATTTTGCATTAGTTTGCATAATCATTCGTATTCCATTGGCGTGTGTCTGTGACAGGTACCGTTTCTCCGATCCAGGATCTCTCGCCTCTTATTGCACTACTACAGCCTCTCTCGGAAAGACTATTGCGTACGAGTTCTCGATCCCTGGTGTGTCGGAATTGGCTATCACCAATGCTATGGGCTTCCTGTGTATGTGTGAGGTTGCTGTTTCCATGATTGGGCCCAGATTCCTCTCCTTATTATTGTCAGCACCGGTACTAAGGCGCCAGGATCGAGGGAAATCTCTCAAGCACACAGACACACGCATACATCTGCATAAAGCATTTTGCATGACATACATTCTGTTGCCTTTCCTAACCTTTAATGTTGACAGGTTTTTCAGGTACTCAGGTTCCGAGCTGCTTTCGATCTCCAGGATTGATCAAAGACTCATCCACCGCTACTCAACTCGCGCTAATCAGACAAGGATAATGGACCAGGTACAGTCAGATGTTCAAGAGCTCCGTGAACGGACGGATCGTTTTATGGAGCCGATGCAAGTAGTTGCGAATGGGCAAGACCAGCTTCGTACTTTGGTTCAACCTCTCATCTCCAGGGTTGACAGTAATGGAATACTTCACGACGGGGCCGTGCCCACTCCTCCTCCAGGGGATACTCCACAGAATGTTGTTCCTGCTGCCGGGGGCAACGGCACTGCTAACGGCAATCTGATGACTAATCTCGGACTCAATGCGGCAGGCGTCGGCAATGGTAGTCTGGGAGCCAATGTTAACATAGGGCCGGTCAATGGCAATGCTGGTGCAGGAAATCTGTTGGTGCCCCAACCGTGGCTGGAGGACCATCAGGATGACGTATTCTCTCAGAGAGGTGTAGAAGCAGAGTTGAATGCTGAAGCTCGACTCAGGTTCAAGGCGCTGGAAGACAAGATGAGAGACATAGAAAATCAGAACACATTGGGCGTTGACATGTCCAACCTCGGGTTGATTGCTGACTTTAAAGTACCTCACAAGTTCAAGGTGCCTACCTTTGAGAAGTATAAGGGTACTACTTGTCCCCGGGTCCACCTCCGATCTTATTATAGAAAGATGTCCGCTTATTCTGACGATGAGAAGCTGCTGATGCACTTCTTTCAGGATAGTCTTTCTGGTCCATCGCTCGAATGGTATATGGGTTTGGAGCCCGCTACTGTGCGCACCTGGAAAGATCTTGCAGAAGCGTTTGTTCTTCACTATCAATACAATAGCGACTTGGCTCCCAACCGAGTTCAGCTTCAGAATCTCTCACAGCGGAACAATGAAAGCTTCAAAGAATACGCCCAGCGGTGGCGTGAATTGGCTGCTCGGGTTCAACCGCCGATGGTTGAGCGTGAGCTAGTGCAAATGTTCGTGGCTACCCTTCCTGGAATCTATTATGAAAAGCTGGTCAGTGGCATGTCTGGAACATTCTCGGCTCTCATCACTCTGGGTGAGCATGTTGAGAACGGTATAAAGATCGGAAAAATTCAGGGCGAATCATCCTCAGTTGGAGGAGGTAGCAAGAAACCCTATACTGGCAAGCGTCGAGAGGGAGATGCCAGTGTCGTCACTAATGCTAGGAGAAAGGGCAAGGGTCCTCAGTCTCAGATTGCTAGCATAAATATCCCAGCTGCCCCACCGCAGCAGCAGCAGCAGCAGCCTCACCAGCAGAATCAGCAGGGGTATAGGAGATATCAGAATCGGGCTCCTATGACAAATCGTCAGTTTGAAACTCCACCTATGTCGTATGCACAGCTTTTGCAAACGTTGCTTCAGCTCCAATTAATTCAAAAGAGGACGTTGGCTCCCTTAACAGGGGCACCACCACCGGGGTATGATGCCAATGCTACTTGTGAGTTCCACACTGGGGCACCTGGCCATACGATTGAGAATTGTAAAGCTTTTAAGCACAAAGTCCAGGACTTGGTGGACGCCAAGGTTATCAACTTTTCTGACAACGTGCCCAACGTCACCAAAAACCCGATGCCTCATCATAAGGGAGGCGGAGTGAATGCTGTTATCACTGAGGAGAGTGCGGACTTGCTGACTGATGTCAAAGATTTGAAGACGCCGCTGAGTTTTGTCAAGGCTAAGTTGCTGAAGAAGGGCTTCTTTCCTGGATGTGGAGAGTTATGTATGGCTTGTGCTACACTTCCTGATGGGTGTGAGCAGCTGATCGAAGGTATCTAAAGTCTGATGTCCGAGGGTATTTTGCAATTCAGCCGGAGCATTGAGAGTGCCTCAGGGGAGGTCGTGCTAAAGCAGGCAGACGAAGTTGCTACCATTACTATTCCTCGTCACCCTATTACTATTTCTGCGCCTCGTCCGCCTACTATCACAATCACCAGGGCCGGACCAATCCCATTCGAGAGTACTAATGCCGTTCCATGGCATTACGGCGCCGAAGTTTATTGTAATGGTCAGAAGATAGAGCTTGAGCCATTCGGATCGACTGTGCAGGATCTTATCGAAGTTAGTGGTATCACTAGAAGCGGTAGAGTGTTTGCGCCAGCAGAGGTTGCAGCAGAGAAAGTGGTCCGAGCTGACGTTGTGGATAAAGGTAAACGTAAAGCTGTTGAAGAAAGCCCTGTAGGGGCAGAGAAGGACTTGCTGGTTAAAGATGCTGAAGAGTTCATGCGACTAATCAAGAAGAGTGACTACAAAATTGTGGATCATCTTCATCAGACTCCGTCAAAGATCTCGATTCTTAACTTGTTGTTGTGTTCTGAGGCGCACCGCAATGCATTACTGAAGGTATTGAATGCTGCATACGTGCCGCAGGAGATATCAGTAAATCAACTCGAGGAGGTGGTGGCCTATGTTAATGCTGGTAATGGGCTGGGGTTTACAGATTTGGAGCTGACTCCTAAGGGTAGAGATCACAACAACGCCTTGCACGTCTCAATAGAGTGTCGAGGCACGATTATGTCACATGTCCTCGTGGATACGGGTTCCTCGCTTAATGTGCTTCCGAAGAAAGCACTGATGAAGTTGGACACCCGTGGATTGCTTTGCACGCCCAGTGATCTGGTCGTGAAAGCCTTTGACGGAACCAAGCGCCACGTCTTTGGAGAGTTGACCCTGCCAATTCAAGTTGGTCCAGAGACATTCAATACGGTTTTCTATATCATGGATATCATGCCCGCCTATAGTTGCCTCTTAGGTCGGCCATGGACCCATTCTGCTGGTGCCGTGACGTCCACGCTGCATCAGAAGCTTAAATATGCTATCGGGGGCAGCATAGTAACCGTCTGTGGTGAGGAGGACATCATGGTGAGCCACTTGTCGTCCTTTAAATACGTTGAAATGGATGGCGAGATCCATGAAACGCTCTGCCAAGCATTTGAAACCGTCAGGGTGAAGGAGGTAGCTCCCGTCGTCGCAGAGAAGCAAGAGATGAGTCTCTCCTCGTTTAAGGAAGCTCAAGCCGCTGTCGAAGCCGGTTCCACCCCAGACTGGGGGCATGTCTTGGATATACCATTCAAGCAGGATAAGTTTGGATTGGGGGTATTCTCCTGGAGCTGAAGCTTCATCTTCTTCTGGCAGCTCGTCTCGTGGGAAAGGGCCGATCCTATTCACCAAGGGGGGAGTAATTTTCGAGAGCATCAACGCTGCGTCGGAGGACAGCGGGGATAGTGATTGCGATCTTGACGCCTGGATTCAACCGAGCAAGCCGGGCGAGCGCCTCCACAATTGGACCATCAAGGAGATTATCAAGCTGACAAGTGAAGAGTAATGATTTGCTTTTTACAATCTTTGTACAACCCTATGTCCTGCCTAGGGCATAATGGTTTTACTGTCAGAGCCTTGTTGGATTATGTGTATGCATTTTGTTAATAAATAAAAGGCGTTTTCTTCGTAATCAAATATTGTGTTCTCTGTTATTCCTATTTTATGTTTATTTCGAAAAACAGTAAAATGGCAACGAGGCTTGTGCTAACCTGCATATTCTTGCTTTAAACTTAACCCTTGTTATTGCAGGATCCACGTAACAGATGACATCGACTCTGGACCCTCTACGGCTCACTACGACTTTGATTGCCCGATCTATCAAGCCGAGGATGAGATTGATGAAGACGAAGACCTTCCGGAAGAGTTGGCCCGCCTGTTGAGACAAGAGGAGAAGGTTATTCTGCCTCACGAAGAGGATATTGAGATCATAAATCTGGGTTCTGAGGAGCTCGTCAGAAATGTCAGAGTAGGGGCTGCGCTGCAGAATGATGTCAAGCATAGACTGGTCGAGATGCTTCGAGAGTATAGTGACGTCTTTGCTTGGTCATATGAGGATATGCCCGGACTTGACACTGATATCGTGGTTCATCGCTTGCCGTTGCGAGAAGATTGCCCTCCAGTCAAGCAGAAGCTTAGGAGGACGAGACCAGACATGGCTGTAAAAATCAAAGAAGAGGTCCAGAAGCAGTTGGACGCAGGATTTCTAGCCGTTACCACTTACCCTCCGTGGGTCGCCAACATAGTACCTGTACCGAAGAAGGACGGTAAGGTACGCATGTGCGTCGATTATCGGGATTTGAATAGGGCGAGCCCTAAGGATGATTTCCCGTTGCCTCATATCGATGTGTTGGTCGACAATACAGCCCAGTTTTCCGTGTTTTCGTTCATGGATGGCTTCTCCGGTTACAATCAGATTAAGATGGCGCCGGAGGACATGGAGAAAACGACGTTCATCACCCCCTGGGGAACATTTTGCTACAAGGTAATGCCCTTCGGTCTGAAGAACGCAGGGGCCACTTACCAGCGAGCAATGGTAACTTTGTTTTATGATATGATTCATCATGAGATCGAGGTCTATGTTGATGACATGATTGCAAAATCCCAAACGGAGGAAGAGCATCTGGTCAACCTATTGAAGCTGTTTGAAAGGCTTAGGAAGTTCAGGCTGAGGCTGAATCCTAATAAGTGCACTTTCGGAGTGCGGTCCGGAAAGTTATTGGGGTTTATCGTTAGTGCACGAGGTATTGAAGTTGATCCTGCGAAAATAAAAGCTATCCAAGAAATGCCAGCGCCAAAAATAGAAAAAGAAGTTCGTGGTTTCCTGGGCCGGATAAACTACATTGCAAGGTTTATCTTTCAGCTCACGGTCACTTGTGAACCAATGTTCAAGCTTTTAAAGAAAAATCAGGCGATTACTTGGAATGAGGATTGCCAGAAGGCATTCGACAAGATAAAGCAATATCTTCAAGAACCTCCAATCTTGATACCCCCAGTGGCTGGACGGCCATTAATCATGTACCTGACGGTTCTGGAGAATAGTATGGGGTGTGTTCTCGGTCAGCACGACGAGACGGGCAGAAAAGAGCATGCCATTTATTATTTGAGTAAAAAGTTCACTGAGTGTGAGTCTCGATACTCAATGCTGGAGAAGACGTGTTGTGCACTAGCTTGGGCTGCCAAACGTCTACGACAGTATATGCTCAACCACACCACTATGCTAATTTCGAAGATGGATCCGATCAAGTACGTCTTCGAGAAGCAGGCTCTTTCGGGCAGGATTGCCAGATGGCAGATGGTGTTAACAGAGTATGATATTCAGTACGTCTCTCAGAAAGCCATTAAGGGGAGCGTACTGTCTGATTATCTTGCCGAACAGCCAATCGAAGACTACCAGCCGATGAAGTTCGAATTCCCTGACGAGGACATTATGTTTCTCAAAGCGAAGGACTGCGATGAGCCATTGCCCGATGAAGGGCCAGATAGGAAGTCTCAGTGGAAGTTGATATTCGACGGAGCGGTTAATTCCTATGGAAGTGGTATCGGGGCTATCATCACGACTCCTCACGGATCCCACATCCCGTTTACTGCGAGACTGACGTTTCCAGTTACCAACAATGAAGCCGAGTATGAAGCATGTATTATGGGTCTAGAAGAGGCAATTGATTTGAGAATCAAGAATCTAGACATATATGGTGACTCAGCGCTTGTAATCAATCAGGTTAAAGGGGAGTGGGAAACTCGTCAAGCGAATCTAGTGCCGTACATGAATTATGCCAGGAGGCTGCTTCCGTTCTTCGATCGAGTGGAACTTCATCATGTACCCCGGGCTGAAAATCAGATGGCTGATGCCTTAGCCACGCTGGCTTCAATGTACAAGGTCAATTATTGGAATGAGGCTCCAAGAATTGTACTTTCGTGTCTTGATAGACCAGCATTTGTCTTTGCAATCGAGGATGCCACCGACGGCAAGCCATGGTTCCACGATATCCAGACCTTCCTTATGACTAAGGAGTATCCTGCGGGTGCGTCAACCCAGGATAAGAAAACTCTAAGGAGGCTATCTGGAAACTTTTATCTCAATCCTGATGGAGTGCTGTATAAGAGAAACCACGATCTCGTGCTGCTCAGATGTGTAGATGAGAAAGAGGCGAATATGCTCATGGAAGAAGTCCATGAGGGCACATTTGGTACGCACGCCGGCGGGCATGCCATGACGAGAAAGATCCTGAGAGCAGGGTATTACTGGCTGACGATGGAGTCGGATTGCTTCAGATTCGCGAAGAAATGTCACAAATGCCAGATTTATGCTGATAAAGTTCATGTGCCGCCGTGCCCATTGAATGTCATGTCCTCCCCTTGGCCGTTCTCCATGTGGGGCATCGACATGATAGGCAAGATCGAGCCCACTGCATCCAATGGTCATCGTTTTATTCTGGTAGCTATCGACTACTTCACCAAATGGGTGGAGGCAGCCTCGTACGCTAATGTGACCAAGCAGGTGGTAGCTAAATTCATAAAGAGGGACATCATCTGTCGCTATGGAATTCCCGAGCGGATCATTACTGATAATGGTTCGAATTTGAATAACAAGATGATGAAGGAGCTGTGCCAGAGCTTCAAGATTGAACACCACAACTCATCTCCTTACCGGCCGAAGATGAATGGCGTTGTTGAAGCGGCCAACAAGAACATCAAGAAGATTGTTCAGAAGATGGTTGTGACGTACAAAGATTGGCACGAGATGCTGCCGTTTGCCTTGCATGCTTATCGTACTACGGTGCGTACGTCGACCGGGGAAACTCCTTTCTCCTTGGTGTACGGTATGGAAGCTGTCCTGCCGTTAGAAGTGGAGATTCCCTCTTTACGAGTTTTGGTTGATGTGAAACTCGACGAGGCAGAATGGATTACGAATCGCTTGAACCAACTCAGCCTGATGGACGAGAAGAGGTTAGCATCGATTGCATTTGGTCGCCTGTACCAAAGCCGAATGAAGAAAGCTTATGATAAGAAGGTGCGTCCTAGAAGCTTTCAGACGGGTGATCTCGTCCTGAAGAAGATTCTTCCGCCACACTCCGATCACCGGGGCAAATGGACTCCGAATTACGAAGGGTCGTATGTCGTCAGCAAGGTTTTCTCAGGAGGAGCTTTGCTGTTATCCATGATGGATGGTGAAGATTTTGCATCCCCGGTGAACGCGGACGCAGTTAAAAAATACTTTGCTTGAAAGAGACCCGCTGGACAAAAAAAGAAAGAGTCCAGGCAAAAAGGGGCATCCCGGCGAACCAAAAACAGAATAGAAGGTTCGGGCAAAAATTAGGGATATATTGAAAAAATGTACACCCGCGAAGTCGAAAACCTACACTGGGCGGCTTCGGCAAAAAAGGGTATCCCGGTGAACTGAAAACCCGTAAAGGGCGGTTCACGCAAAAGTTAGGGATTTGAATAAGTAAATGACTGTGTTCCGCGTGTGGACTTTCATTGTTTAGTGGTTCGGAATACCCGAGGGCCGTTTATCTGAATCAATCTCTTCCGAAGCTGAAGCGTCGGAGAAGTATCAAAGTCGAGTGGGTCTTAGAGGGATCAACTCATGGTGTTCGTCTACGCCCCGTTGCCGACATTTGTATATGCTGATGTATATTTATGTTTTCTTTTTGCGCGGCTTCCTCATTCCAGGAGCTTGCCTCTGTTGTAAAACATTTTTGCCCATTCAGGGGTTCATCATCAATAAAATGCACATTATTCAGCAATTCTGCTTGTCTGTTTAGCATTTATCTGTTTTGTTTGCGAATGAAAACGCCGATGTTTTTGATAAAATGCGCATACATAAACTTGCGGGCCTAGGCCCATTGATTGTTGAAACAATTGATTAACTGAATATTGTCACGAGATAATAACCTGGATAGGCCCCTTTGAGGAGGGTATCTTGTCTTTTTGTTTGTGTTGTTGCAGGTGTAGCGCCTTCTAGAAGATGCGCCATGCGCATCCCCGAAGCAGGATGAGTCCTCCTTCTCCAGCAGGGTTCAGTAGTCTCTCCTCCGCGGAATCTGAACGCAAATGGTGAGCAGTGATATGTCTTCCCCAGGCAGAGATGATTCTCTTCCCCAAGCAGACGCATCCTGAGGGAGCGTCACCTCATCAGCTGAGTCAAGCACTGAAGAATGGTGTCTTCCCCAGCACCGGGTCACAAGTGCAGATTTCATAAAAGTGTTCGGGTGCCGAAGCTCGTGTTTCCCCAGTAAAGTCGCCGAAGCAGGTGTCTCCCCCCAGCACCGGGTCACAAGTGCAAGTCTTGTAGGAAGCTGTTCGTATGCCGAAGGATGTAGTAACTGATGGTGCCAGTAAGGTCTCCAGCGGAACTGAGATTCCCCACCAGAGTTATATTCTCTCCTGAAGTTGGATGATTCCCTCTTCCCCAGTAGGGTGTTGGAACGGCTGATGTTGCATTCCCCTGCAGAGTTGCACTCTCCCCCGAAGTCAGATGATTCTTTCTTCCCCAGCGAAATTGAAATCCTTCATCAAGAGTCGTACTCTCCAGTGAAGTAGAATGATTTCTCTCCCCGGCTGAGTCCGCAGATCCTCAGGAGAGCCGAATCCTTGAAAGCAGTTGGGACCACGAGTGGGTTTTCCTAGCAGAGCGTGGGGCAGCTGATGCTGTATCTCCCCAGAGTCGTACTCTCCTTGGCGAAGCAGAATGACTTCTCCTTCCTCAGCCGAGTTTGCAGATGTCCAGGAGGGCCGAGTCCTTGAGTTGATCAGATCATGATTGGTCTTTCCCCAGCAGAGTGTGGAGCAGCTGAAGTTGTTTCCCCACAGAGTGGTTATCCCCAGAAGAGTAGCCGAGACGGCCGCGCAGCTCGTTCCCGCGATTGATATCAGCAGCAGATCAACTGAAGTTGTTTTCCCTGCAGCAGTCAACGGAAGATCAATTCCCCAGACAGAGTCCGATTGATATTAGCGTGTCCACGTTCTCCTCAACGGGATGATTCCTCTATCTGAGTAGTTCTTTCTCCTTGACAGGAGAATTTCCCCCTCGGCATTTATTTTGCTGACGGGATCACATCATTGTGCATGATCGCATAGCATTGTGCACGATTGCATAGCATTTAGCATAAACGCATGTCATTCCCACCGTGTGGGGCATAGCGCAGAAGCATATGCACCATAAGCATGATCTAGGTCATTATTATTCTTGCCTTACAGGTGTTCGGCCAAAAGACCAGTTACTCAGGACGATTCCTGATATGCTCCCCAACAAGGTCACTTTCTTAGGATGATTCTTAAGACCCCGGTGTAATCCCCGCAGTCGCTCGCTCAAGGTAATTTTTGAGATCCTCAGCGAAGTCAGTTCAAAACGACCCTTGAACTCCTCAGCAGGGCCGTTTGCTTAAGATGATTCTTAAAGACTTCAGCGCAGTCTCCCGGGTTGTTCGCCTAGTATGATGCTTGAGTTCCCCAATGGCGTCCCCAGCAAGAGTTGCCCAGGAAAATTCCTGGAATACCCAACAGAATAAAGTCTCCAGAAAGGTTATCAGTTCAGGATGATTCTTGGAAGCGCCCTACGGAGTTGTTTGTTCAAGATGATTTCTGGAACCCCCACCAGAGTGGAGGGCTTTACCCCAGCCATGAGTGGTGGATGAAATGTTTCCCCAGCAGCAGGCAGGTAGATTAATATCCCCAGCCGAGCACAACCATGAGTGGTAGATGAAATGTTTCCCCAAGCGGATCCTGAAGCCTGAAGGCTATGTTCCCCAGAAGGGTCGTTCCTCAGAGAGCCGGTCAGGGCATTTATCGCATTCCCCCATGCAGAGTATAGCATAGGATAGTGTGTTGATCAGACTGATGTGCTGTGCTCTCTGAAGGAGCCCATCGTCCTCAAGTGTAAGTCCAGACGAGATTGGCAGAAAATGCAGTTCCCTTGAAGGGTAGCTCTTCCTCAGCATAAGGGTTACTCTCCCTGAGTGGATGGTTCCTCTTCCCAGCATTTATTTTGCTGGGGCATTTCCTTGCATGATTGCATAACATTTACCCAAAAGCGTAGCATTCCGTTTCGCACGGAGCATTACGCTCATTCTTCCAGCATTTGCATATGAAGTATAAACCAGGTGATTATCGTACAGAAGTACTTGCTCCCTAGTAAAGATGGTAGGAATCGGCTGAGTGAACTCTGTCGTTATTCCCCAGCAGTTGTTGAAGTCGTTTGGGTGAACTCTCTCGTCTTTCTACAGCAAAGTCTACAAGGTTGTTTGGGTGAACCCTTCTTCCTTTTCCCCCAGTGGGTCGTCAGGTTTGTTTGGGTGAACCCTCATTCCTCTCTCCTCCACAGAGTTGTTAACTTGACGATTATGTCCGGTGACCCGGCGTGTGTGCTTTTATTTAGCAATGACTCGACAAGATGTCAAGATGACAGCAGCGTGTTTGTTTGAATCCAAGCTCAGGTTTAGTACCTTTGGATATATTTGCTTCCAAGCTCAGGTTTAGTACCTTTGGATGTATTTGCTTCCAAGCTCAGGTTTAGTACCTTTGGATGCGTTTGATTCCAAGCTCAGGTTTAGTACCTTTGGATGCGTTTGATTCCAAGCTCAGGTTTAGTACCTTTGGATGTGTTTGAATCCAAGCTCAGGTTTAGTACCTTTGGATGTGTTTGCTTCCAAGCTCAGGTTTCGTACCTTTGGATATGTTTGCTTCCAAGCTCAGGTTTAGTACCTTTGGATGCGTTTGATTCCAAGCTCAGGTTTAGTACCTTTGGATGTGTTTGATTCCAAGCTCAGGTTTCGTACCTTTGGATATGTTTGATTCCAAGCTCAGGTTTTGTACCTTTGGATATGTTTGATTCCAAGCTCAGGTTTCGTACCTTTGGATATGTTTGATTCCAAGCTCAGGTTTCGTACCTTTGGATATGTTTGATTCCAAGCTCAGGTTTCGTACCTTTGGATATGTTTGATTCCAAGCTCAGGTTTCGTACCTTTGGATATGTTTGATTCCAAGCTCAGGTTTCGTACCTTTGGATATGTTTGATTCCAAGCTCAGGTTTCGTACCTTTAGATATGTTTGATTCCAAGCTCAGGTTTCGTACCTTTGGATATGTTTGATTCCAAGCTCAGGTTTCGTACCTTTGGATATGTTTGATTCCAAGCTCAGGTTTCGTACCTTTGGATATGTTTGATTCCAAGCTCAGGTTTCGTACCTTTGGATATGTTTGCCTCCAAGCTCAGGTTTCGTACCTTTGGATATGTTTGCCTCCAATATTAGGATGTGTACCGTTGGAAGTGTTTGTTTCCATCCCAAGCTCAGGTTTTGTACCTTCGAGATGTATACTTCGGATTCCCGGACCGGGTTTGTGTTCGACGGCAATGTTGGACGCTTGTTTCCCCGAGTTATGGTTGTTCTTGACGGCGATGTCAGGTGATTTAATCCTCCAGCGGCGATGTTGGGTGTTGTGGTTGTCTGAAGGCAATGTCAGAAGAAGTTGATGTGGATAACTGACGGCGACGTCAGATCGATATTTCTCCAGCTAGTGGTCGTGCGGCTAGCATTGCAGTACTCAAAGATTTGTTCCCCGCAGAGTACCGTGTGCTCGTGCAGTTGGCAAATTTTCGGGTTTACCGATATTCAACCGTCTCGTACCTTGATTGGTTGAGAGCCGTTCGCTTCTCACCCAGTCAGGTTCAAGCCATTTGAATAGGGGCAGCTGTTGCACCACAAAATTTGACCAACAATTATTTATTCATTGAGTGTTTGAAAATGGATACCTTCATCAGAAAGTTCAAGAGATCCTCAGAGGAATTGGTTGAAACCAGCTTTGTGTGCTTCATAGCTTGAGAGTTGTGGGAGCTCCTCAGATGATTCTGAGACTTTGAGAATGAACTAGATGTTTTGAGGAAGCCTGTGAGATGTCTTGATAGCCACCATGAAGCCCAGAGAGGTCATTATGCAAGAATTCAGGAGATTCAACCATGAATGGTAGAATTAGGGTTTTTGACTGGGTCAACCCTAGGATAACTGAAGATTTGGAGAAGGTTGAGACCTAATCCAAGGGCCATGAGATCATGGAATGATGCATAGAGATGTTATAAAGATGATTCCTAGACCAACTCATCATGATTAAGGAGTTTGAGAAGTTTCAAGTCAGGGTTTCCAAGGATTGTCAGTGAAAAACCCTAATTTGATCCCTATCTTCCAGGCAGTTTTAGCTCAGGATGTGATTGATATCTCATCTTTGTCGCTTGCGCGAAAATAAGGTGCCGGCATGACAGAAGAGTCGCCACCTTTCGTTATTTATCCCTCAGAGCGGGAAAGGAAACGATCGGAAAAACCTGACGAAAAAGGGTAAGACAAGGTCATCGCAACCATTGTCTGGGTTCGGGAGTCGGTTACGCAAGGGGAAGGTATTAGCACCCCTCACGTCCGTCGTACTCGACGGGATCCTCGCTTGTTTGTTTACTTGGACGGGTTGGTTATAATCTATCTACCTATCAAGGCTGGCTGAAAAAGAAAAGAAAAATGACTCGGCAAAGCGTCGCACTTTATGCCTACGTATTCTCATCAGAGAATGAGAAATCAGAGTCAACGTAGTTCGGCTTACGAAGGATTACGGGGGAAGGTTGCTCGCTAGGACGTCGCATCCTATGCCTACGTACTGTCATCTGGTATGAAAGATCAGAGCAAACGTAGTTCGGGAAACTACGGGAAAAATGGCTCAACTAGGAGGGAGACTATCAAGTCCTACTGTTATCATGCATAGGTTTCAACCTAAAAGTCTATCATCAAATCCTTATCAAAGGAAATGAGAGTCCTAAGGGATCATGTCAATGATACACAGAAACAGACAAAAGCATCAGCTTTAACAGTAAAATGCATGCAATGCAAGTGAGGGAGGAAATGTGTGTGGGGCTTCAGCCTCCACAAGCTCGTCTCGGCCTCAAGCCAGTCATGAAATAACAGTAATCATACTGAAAATAAACAACATGCTATCAAGCAATAAACAGGTAAAAGAAATGAAGTGCCATCAGGCAAACAAAACACAAGCTTGAGAAAGAATCAACTATTCTCTAATCCTAACCCTAATCACAGAATCTGAACAAATCTAAGCAAAGCTCTCAAGCAGCACCCTAACAAGAGAATTCAATCCCAGTCTTCAAGCTTCAGAACAAGCTTACCAAAGAAAGGGAGCTAAGCAAGCAGACTCATAGTGTCTTCCTCAGGAGAACACTAGGAGGTGTATACTCAGGAGTCATACCCTATGTGGCTCAACCACTGTGATCAGTTTACATTCCTCCTCAGGAGAAACTAAACTCACAAGCAGGCTCCAACATCACTGGATATTTAGGAAATCCTATCTGAACTAGTGGAACTAAATGAACAGACTCATAGGACCTTCCTCAGGAAAGTACTAGGAGGCTTCCACTTAGGAGTTGTATCCTATGTGGTTCAACAACTGTGATCAGTTTACATTCCTCCTCAGGAGAAATTAAACTCACAAGTTGGCTCCAACATCATTGGATACTTGAGAAATCCTAGACAAACTAAGGGAACTAAGTGAATAGACCCATAGGACCTTCCTCAGGAAAGTACTAGGAGGCTTCCACTTAGGAATTGTATCCCATGTGGCTCAACAACATGTGATCAGTTTACATTCCTCCTCAGGAGAAATTAAACTCACAAGTTGGCTCCAACATCATTGGATACTTAAGAAAGAGGTGAGAAGAAAGAATGAGAGTCATTCATAGTGCCTTCCTCAGGAAAGTACCATGAACTTCCTTCAAACTTCAGGATCTCAGACCTCACCAATAGAGAACAAGCCAAGCTCTGGGTCTCTGAATATTGATCTACAATCTTCACTTCATGATGCTCTCCATCAAGATCTTCAAGGCAACACAAGCCTCTCAACAAATTCCCCTCAATAAACCCCAAAGATGAACAGATAACCACAGGGGAGACAAAATCAATAGGCAACTTCAGAAAATACCTAAAAATACTAAACTAATGGGGAAAAATCTAACAATTATTCACAAGGGTCCTCAACACCTACTCATAACATCTACAAAGGTCTCTACCTAAAAATCAAGATAAAACTCAATCAAAGAAAGGGATTCATCACCTAAGCACAATTTAAACCCTAATCAGGATACCCTAAATCTACCCTAATTAAACTAATCAAAATTAATTCTAAAAATCTAGAAAAAATCCTATGGGGAACTATGATTCATCATCTAATTGCACCAAAAAGAATGGATTAAAAACCCTAAGGGATGGTTCTAAAACAATTCCTACAAAATCACATACCAAATTAAGACTATTAAAAAGCTATTTAATTGGAAAATCTATTAAAAATATTAAACCTAAAAACAAAATCTCATTTTTATTTTTATAATTTTATATACATTTTCATCTAGTCATAGAAAAAAGAAGAAGTAAAAAATCATTTTTTATCAATTTTTAATGAATTAAACAAAACAGAAAAATATTAAAAGAAAATTAAAACAAATAAAATGAATTAAGGGAGGGGGGGTGCAACAAGTAAGGCGCGTTAGTTCAAAATAAATGGGCCAGCAATAAGGGGGGTGGGGATAGAATTTTGGGCCCAGCGCTGGTTTAATGAAACGCAGCGTTTGGGATTATTTGAATTTTCCCTCTCACTCTCAGATTAACACACGGCCGCACGATCGTTCCCCCAGTCAATCCCTTGACTTCCATCCAACGGCCATGAACCCTTCTTCTTCCTTGGACCAAACCCTAACCTGCAAACCCCTCCTCCATGCCCGAAACTTCGAGCTCCTCTATCTCTCTCCACACGCCATGATTCATCAAGATCCCACAACAAAAAATGACCTACTAAATGCCTAGAATAAAATGGTATGATTAGTTTTCCTTGATTCCACCTAGGTTGTTCTAACAGAATACTTCAACATCTTGGTACAACCATATTCAACTGCTATCAATCTTCACCAAACTCAAAACTAAAGCTACAATCTTGTTCTTGATGTTATCCTGGTGATTCTAACCTAATTCTTGCTACCTAAAACTCATTAAACAGCCAGTTATGGAAGATTAAAGATTCATGGTTCTGGTGTGAAACCTCATGGATCGTGCCCTAGTTCAAGGGAAAGAATCCTCTACCCTAGTGAATCATTTCTATGCCTAAGAAACTAACTGAAACTGCATAATTTAAGAGATAGAGAGTGAAGAAGAAACCTGTCAAGAGGTTATGGTGCAGTGATGTAGAGCACGATTCAAGCCTTGGAATTGCTTCTAGATGATCCTTGGATGACCACCAGTATTCTGTTTGCAATGGTGATGAAGGAGATGGCTGGTAGTGCAAGATATCTTGACTTGCTTCAACTTGAAGGAATTGCTTCAATGGCTATGTATCTCTCTCTCCCCTCTGACTTGGCTCAAGTTTCACCAACCTTAGACTCTCCACAATGCACTCTTTTTATAACAATCTTTAGATGCTTCTAGATTCATCTAGAATGGGGTGGAAACTTCTTGAAATTCTCATGTTATGGTACTTTGGGATCTCATGACATATCACCTCTAACCAACTTACACACCTTTTAAAATCTCACCACATGATAATATGGAATGGTAAGGAAGCTCACATGCCTTGTAATTGCCTTATGTTAAGTTTTCCAACATTGCCTTCTTTTTAAAGTAATGACTTTCCAAAGGAAGTCCATTTTTGGAACCTCAAATGAAAAATCTATTTAAACCAAAGTTCTCAAAATGGTTTTTCCAATCAAAATGATATATTGGATGACCTATTTTGGATTTGTGGATCTCCCAAATCACTTTTCAATTTCAACTTTTCAAAGTTATAAGCCTTTTTTAGTTCATTTTGGACCAATCATGTGATCTTGTGCTATGAGCTTTTCCAACAATTTGTGACCTTCTTTCTAGACTTAAAATCACATTTTGAGCAACTTTCATGTTTTGAGTTTTTCCATTTGAGGCTTGGAAATAGGAGTATTAGGCATTGGATAAAATGACCTATAATTGACAAATGACCAAAATACCCCTGCCTTGTTCCAACCATAAGTTGAGTTCCACAAATCCAATCAAGGACTTCTACCACTCAAATTAAAGCTTAGAAGATCCTCTTCAACATTCATGTTGACCAAGAAGCCATAGGAATCATCCTACTAGGGCAAAAGTTGTCTGCAAGTTGGGTGACTTTCAAGGACCCAGATTCACACACCTCTGCTGACCTGTAATTTGTCAAAACCATATCTTGAGCTCTGTAACTCCTATCAAGGACTTCCACCACTCAAATTAAAGCTTAGAACAAGCTCTACAACATTCATGTTGTGGGGAAGATGAGATATCAATCACATCTAGAGCTAAAACTGCCTGGAAGATAGGGATCAAATTAGGGTTTTCTCACTGACAATCCTCAGAAACCCTAACTCAAAACTTCTCAAACTCCTCAATCATGATGAGTTGGTCTAGGAATCATCTTTATAACATCTCTATACATCATTCCATGATCTCATGGCCCTTGGATTAGGTCTCAACCTTCTCCAAATCTTCAGCTGATCTAGGGTTGACTCAGTCAAAACCCTAATTCTACCATTCATGGTTGAATCTTCTGAACTCTTGCATAATGACTTCTTTGGGCTTCATGAAAGCTATCAAGACATCTCATAAACTTTCTCAAAACATCAAGTTCATCCTCAAAGTCTCAGAATCATCTGAGGGGCACCCACAACTCTCAAGCTATGAAGCACACAACCCTGGTTTCAACCCACTCCTCTGAGGATCTCTTGAACTTTCTGATGAAGGTATCCACTTTCAAACACTCAATGGATAAATAATTGTTGGTCAAATTTTGGGGTGCAACAGCTGCCCCTATTCAAACGGCTTGAACCTGACTGGGTGAGAAGCGAACGGCTCTCAACCAATCAAGGTGCGAGACGGTTGAATACCGGTAAACCCGAAAATTTGCCAACTGCGCGAGCACACGGTACTCTGCGGGGAACAAATCTTCGAATACTGCAACATTAGCTGCTCAACAACTAGCTGGAGAAATACTGATCTGAATCTCCGTCAGTTATCCACATTAAATTCTTCTGACGTTGCCTTCAGACAACCACAACACCCAACCTCGCCGCTGGAGAACTGAATCTTCTAACATACCCAACATTGCTGCTGGGAAACTGAATCTGACATCGTCGTCGGAAGCAAACATCGCTCTGAGAGACACTCGACATCGCCGTCGTACAAACATCATCTCTGTTGGGGATTTAAAGAGTCTGACATTGCCGTCGAACAAATCATAATCTGACCTCGCCGTCAAACAAACATTCAACCTCGCCGTCGGATAATCAAAATACCCTGCCTCGCCGTCGGAGAAAATACAACACTGAACAATTCTGACCTGGGGTTCACCCCTGGTAAATGGAACAAAAGGTACACGTGCATACCTGAAGCTACTCCGCTGGGAATGAGAGACTTAACCGAGCACACTCTGATCTGGGGTTCACCCTCAGAACCATAACGAACATCGGAATACTGCTGCACACTGCCTGCCGTAGAACTTCAACATCAGAACTATATGAAACCCTGGCCCCCTGGCCACGTCCAGCTTCAGCTAGAGAAGACCTTCAAGTACTTCTGAAGATAAGCATCCTTGGCCTTCAAGGATGGCAACCCTGCAGGAGGTATCTTTGACTTCAGTCTAAAGAAATGGTCCTTGGCCTTCAAGGATACATGGATCTACCTTCAGGCAACTCCACCTCTGCTATATAGTATCCGTGACTTCAGTCAGGGATATACTTCGGCCTTCAGTCCGAAAAATGAATCCTAGGTCATTCATGACCTTGGGGGATAACCTTGCCTTTAGGCGCCTTCGCCTCAGCTTGGGAAATCTGTGACTTCAGTCAGAGAAATGGTATCCTGAGCCATTCAGGACTCTACGGGGATTCAAACACTTTGCCTTCAGGCAAAACTCCGCTTCAGCTGGAGAAACATCTTTGACTTCAGTCAGAAGAAACACTATTCACCAGATCGCTCTCAATCATCACCTCAGGATAACTGACTTGGTCTTCAGACCCACACGAATCACACTGTTGTATCTACAACCCTGGAACCTTGTCTTCAGCTACCTGTTGATTCTTCAACACGGAAATCTGGACTCACCGGAACCTTCTGATGTCGCCATCAGGCGCTTACGAAACCCATCTTCAGTTTAGACATCGTTGCTGGAGCAGACATATCACGCTGCTGAGGACTTCAAGAATCATCTTGAACAAACAGATCCGTCGGGCATCTTCAAGAATCGTCCTGAACTGATAACCTTTCTGGAGCAAACATTCTGTTGGGAATTCCAGGAATCTTCCTGGGCAACTCTTTGCTGGAGGCGCTATTGGGGAGCTCAAGAATCATCCTAAGCAGACAACTCGGGAAGCTGTACTGAGGTCTTAAGAGTCGTCTTAAGCAAATGGCCCTGCTGAGGGACTTGAGAATCGTCTCGAACTGAAGACTTCGCTGGGGATCTCAAAAATCATCTTGAGCGAGCGACCGCGGGGATTACACCGGGGTCTTTAGAATCATCTAAGAAAACAACCTTGCTGGGGAGAACATCCAGAATCGTCCTGAGCAACCGGTCTTTCGGTGGTACACCTATACAATAAGGATGATAATGACCTAGGTCATGCTTATGATGCGTATGCTTCTGCGCTACGCCCCACATGGTGGGAATGATATGCGTTTATGCTAAATGCTGTGCAATCATGCACGATGTTATGCAACGTTTAAATGCTATGCAGTCATGCATAATGCTATGCAATCATGCACAATGCTATGCAATCATGCACAATGCTACGCAATCATGCACAATGCTATACAATCATGCACAATGATGCGATCCCGTCAGCAAAATAAATGCCGAAGGGGGAAAATCCTCCTGTCAAGGAGAAAGAACTATTCAGGTAGAGGGGTCATCCTGCTGAGGAGGACTTGAATACGCCAATATCAATTAGGCTCCGTCTGGGGAATTGGTCTTCCGTTGATTGCTGCAGGGGAACAACTTCAGCTGACTGCTGCGGGGGACGAAGCTCTACGAGAACTTGGATCTGCTGATATCAATCGCGAGAATGAACTGTGCGGTCGTCTCGGCTACTCTTCTGGGGATGACCGCTCTGTGGGGAACCAACTTCAGCTGTTCAACACTCCACTGGGGAAAAACCAATCATGATCTGATCAACTTCCAAGGATTCGGATCCCTTGGACATCTGCAAACTCGGCTAAGGAAGGAGAAATCATTCTGTTTTGCTAGAGAGAGTGCGACTCAGGGGGAAATACAGCATCGGCTGTTCTACGCTCTGCTGGGGAAAATCGATCATGATCTGATCAATTTCCAAGGACTCGGCTCTCCTGCAGACTCAGCCGGGGAGAGAAATCATTCTACTTCATTGGAGAGTGCAACTCTGATGGGGGAATTTCAATTTCGCCGGGGAAGAAAGAATCATCTGACTTCGGGGGAGAGTACAACTCTGCAGGGGGAATACAACATCAGCTGTTCCAACACTCTACTGGGGAAGAGGGAATCATCCAACTTCGGGAGAGATCCTGACTCTGGTGAGGAATCTCAATTCCACTTAAGACTTCAGTCTGGCACCATCAGTTACTGCATACTTCGGTATACGACTAGCTTCCTACGAAACCTGCACTTGTGACCCGGTGCTGGGGAAAATCCTGCTTCAGTGACTTCACTGGGGAAAACACGAGCTTCGGCACCCGAACACTTCTCTGAAATCTGCACTTGTGACCCGGTGCTGGGGAGCAATCATCCTTCGGTGCTTGACTCAGCTGATGAGGTGACATTCCTTCAGGATGCGTCCGCTTGGGGAAGAGAATCACCTCTACCTGGGGGAGGACATATCAATGCTCACCATCTGATTCTGATTCTGCGGAGGAGAAACTTACTGAACTCTGCTGGAGAAGGGGGACTCGTCCTGCTTCGGGGATACGCACGGCACATCTTCTTGCGAGGGCTACACCTGCAACAACACAAACAAACAGACAAGATACCCTCCTCAAAGGGGCTTATCAGGGTTATTATCTCGTGACAATGTTCAGTTAGTTAATTGTTTCAACAATCAATGGGCTTAGGCCCGTAAGTTTATGTATGCGCATTTTATCAAAAAAACACATCGGCGTTATCATTCGCAAACAAAACAGATAAATGCTAAACAGACAAGTAGAATTGCTGAATAATGTGCATTTTATTGATGGTGAACCCCTGAATGGGCAAAAATGTTTTACAACAGAGGCAAGCTCCTGGAATGAGGAAGCCGCGCAAAAAGAAAACATAAATATACATCAGTATATACAAATGTCGGCAATCGAGGCGTAGACGAACACCATGAGTTGATCCCTCTAAGACCCACTCGACTTCGATACTTCTCCGATGCTTCAGCTTTGGAAGAGATTGATTCAGATAAACGGCCCTCAGGTCTTCCGAACCACTAAACAATGAAAGTCCATACGTGGAACGCAGTCATTTGCTTATTCAAATCCCTAACTTTTGCGTGAACCGCCCTTCACGGGTTTTCAGTTCACCGGGATACCCTTTTTTGCCGACGCCGCCCAGTGTAGGTTTTCGACTTCGCGGGTGTACATTTTTTTCAATATATCCCTAATTTTTTGCCCGAACCTTTTATTCTGTTTTTGGTTCGCCGGGATGCCCCTTTTTTGCCTGGACTCTCTTTTTTTGTCCAGCGGGTCGCTTTCAAGCAAAGTATTTTTTAACTGCGTCCGCGTTCACCGGGGATGCAAAATCTTCACCATCCATCGTGGATAACAACAAAGCTCCTCCTGAGAAGACCTTGCTGACGACATACGGCCCTTCGTAATTCGGAGTCCACTTGCCCCGGTGATCGGAGTGTGGCGGAAGAATCTTCTTCAAGACGAGATCACCCGTCTGAAAGCTTCGAGGACGCACCTTCTTATCAAAAGCTTTCTTCATTCGGCTTTGGTACAGGCGACCAAATGCAATCGATGCTAACCTCTTCTCGTCCATCAGGCTGAGCTGGTTCAAACGATTCGTCACCCATTCTGCCTCATCAAGTTTCACATCAACCAAAACTCGCAAAGAGGGAATCTCCACCTCTAACGGTAGGACAGCTTCCATACCGTACACCAAGGAGAAAGGAGTTGCCCCGGTCGACGTACGCACCGTGGTACGATAACCGTGCAAGGCAAACGGCAGCATCTCGTGCCAATCTTTATACGTCACAACCATCTTCTGAACAATCTTCTTGATGTTCTTGTTGGCCGCTTCAACGGCGCCATTCATCTTCGGCCGATAAGGAGATGAGTTGTGGTGTTCGATCTTGAAGCTCTGGCACAGCTCCTTCATCATCTTATTATTCAAATTCGAACCATTATCAGTAATGATCTGCTCGGGAATTCCATAGCGACAGATGATGTCCCTCTTTATGAACTTAGCTACCACCTGCTTGGTCACATTAGCGTACGAGGCTGCCTCCACCCACTTGGTGAAGTAGTCGATAGCTACCAAGATAAAACGATGACCATTGGATGCGGTGGGCTCGATCTTGCCTATCATGTCAATGCCCCACATGGAGAACGGCCAAGGGGAGGACATGACATTCAATGGGCACGGCGGCACATGAACTTTATCAGCATAAATCTGGCATTTGTGACATTTCTTCGCGAATCTGAAGCAATCCGACTCCATCGTCAACCAGTAATATCCTGCTCTCAGGATCTTTCTCGTCATGGCATGCCCGCCGGCGTGCGTACCAAATGTGCCCTCATGGACCTCTTCCATGAGCATACTTGCTTCCTTCTCATCTACACATCTGAGTAGCACGAGATCGTGGTTTCTCTTATACAGCACTCCATCAGGATTGAGATAAAAGTTTCCAGATAGCCTCCTCAGAGTCTTCTTATCCTGGGTTGACGCACCCGCAGGATACTCCTTAGTCATAAGGAAGGTCTGAATATCGTGGAACCATGGCTTGCCGTCAGTGGCATCCTCGATTGCGAACACATATGCCGGTCTGTCAAGACGCGAAAGAACAATGCTTGGAGCTTCATTCCAAAGATTGACCTTATACATTGAAGCCAACGTGGCTAAAGCATCAGCCATTTGATTTTCAGCACGGGGCACATGATGAAGTTCTACTCGGTCAAAGAACGGAAGCAGCCTCCTGGCATAATTCATGTACGGCACTAGATTCGGTTGACGAGTTTCCCACTCCCCTTTGATCTGATTGATTACAAGCACTGAGTCACCATATATGTCTAGATTCTTGATTCTCAAATCAATTGCCTCTTCTAGACCCATAATACACGCTTCATACTCGGCTTCGTTGTTGGTAACTGGGAACGTCAGTCTCGCAGTAAACGGGATGTGGGATCCGTGAGGAGTCGTGATGATAGCCCCGATACCACTTCCATAGGAATTAACTGCTCCGTCGAATATCAACTTCCACTGAGACTTCCTATCTGGCCCCTCACCGGGCAATGGCTCCTCGCAATCCTTTGCTTTGAGAAACATAATGTCCTCGTCAGGGAATTCGAACTTCATCGGCTGATAGTCTTCGATTGGCTGTTCGGCAAGGTAATCAGACAATACGCTCCCCTTGATGGCTTTCTGAGAGACGTACTGAATATCATATTCCGTTAACACCATTTGCCATCTGGCAATCCTGCCCGAAAGAGCCTGCTTCTCGAAGACGTACTTGATCGGATCCATCTTCGAAATCAGCATAGTGGTGTGATTGAGCATATACTGTCGTAGACGTTTGGCGGCCCAAGCTAATGCACAACACGTCTTCTCCAGCATCGAGTATCGAGATTCACACTCAGTGAACTTTTTACTCAAATAATAAATGGCATGCTCCTTTCTGCCCGTCTCGTCGTGCTGACCGAGAACACACCCCATACTATTCTCCAGAACTGTCAAGTACATGATTAATGGCCGTCCAGCCACTGGGGGTATCAAGATTGGAGGTTCTTGAAGATACTGCTTTATCTTATCGAATGCCTTCTGGCAATCTTCATTCCAAGTAATCGCCTGATTTTTCTTTAACAACTTGAACATCGGTTCACAAGTGGCCGTGAGCTGAGAGATAAACCTTGCAATGTAGTTTATTCGGCCCAAGAAACCACGAACTTCTTTTTCTGTTTTCGGCGCTGGCATTTCTTGGATAGCTTTTATCTTTGCAGGATCAACTTCAATACCTCGTTCACTAACGATAAACCCCAATAACTTTCCGGACCGCACTCCGAAAGTACACTTGTTAGGATTCAGCCTCAACCTGAACTTCCTAAGCCTTTCAAACAGCTTCAGCAAATCGACCAGATGCTCATCCTCCGTTTGGGACTTTGCAATCATGTCATCAACATAGACCTCTATCTCATGATGAATCATATCATGAAACAAAGTTACCATTGCTCGCTGGTAAGTGGCCCCTGCGTTCTTCAGACCGAAGGGCATTACCTTGTAGCAAAACGTGCCCCAGGGGGTAATAAACGTCGTTTTCTCCATGTCCTCCGGCGCCATCTTAATCTGATTGTAACCGGAGAAGCCATCCATGAATGAAAACACGGAAAACTGGGCTGTATTGTCGACCAACACATCGATATGAGGCAACGGGAAATCATCCTTAGGGCTCGCCCTGTTCAAATCCCGATAATCGACGCACATGCGTACCTTACCGCCCTTCTTCGGTACAGGCACTATGTTGGCGACCCACGGAGGGTAGGTGGTAACGGCTAGAAATCCTGCGTCCAACTGCTTCTGGACTTCTTCTTTGATTTTTACAGCCATGTCTGGTCTCGTCCTCCTAAGCTTCTGCTTGACTGGAGGGCAATCTTCTCGCAACGGCAGGCGATGAACCACGATATCTGTGTCAAGTCCGGGCATATCCTCATATGACCAAGCAAATACGTCACTATACTCTCGAAGCATCTCGACCAGTCTATGCTTGACATCATTCTGCAGCGCAGCCCCAACTCTGACATTCCTGATAAGCTCCTCAGAACCCAGATTTATGATCTCAATCTCCTCCTCATGAGGCAGAATAACCTTCTCCTCTTGTCTCAACAAGCGGGCCAATTCTTCCGGAAGGTCTTCGTCTTCATCAATCTCATCCTCGGCTTGATGGATCGGGCAATCAAAGTCGTAGTGAGCCGTAGAGGGTCCAGAGTCGATGTCGTCTGTTACGTGGATCCTGCAATAACAAGGGTTAAGTTTAAAGCAAGAATATGCAGGTTAGCACGAACCTCGTTGCCATTTTGCTGTTTTTCAAAACAAACATAAAACATGAATAACAGAGAACACAATATTTGATCACGAAGAAAACGCCTTTTTATTTATTAACAAAATGCGTACACATAATCCAACAAGGCCCTGACGGTAAAACCACTATGCCCCGGGCAGGACATAGGGTTGTACAAAGATTGTAAAAAGCAAATCATTACTCTTCACTCGTCAGCTCGATAATCTCCTTGATGGTCCAGTTGTGAAGGCGCTCGCCTGGCTTGCTCGGTTGAATCCAGGCATCAAGATCACAATCACTGTCTCCGCTGTCCTCCGACGCAGCGTTGATACTCTCGAAGATTACTCCTCCCTTGGTGAATAGGATCGGCCCTTTTCCACGAGACGAGCTACCAGAAGAAGATGAAGCTTCAGCTTCAGGAGAATATCCCAATCCAAACTTATCCTGTTTGAATGGTATATCCAAGACATGCCCCCAGCCTGGGGTGGAACCAGCTTCGACAACAGCCCTAGCTTCCTTAAACGAAGAGAGGTTCACCTCTTGCTTCTCTGCAACAACGGGAGCTACTTCCTTCACCCTGACGGTCTCAAACGCCTGGCAAAGAGTCTCATGGATCTCGCCATCCATTTCGACATACTTAAAGGACGACAAGTGGCTTACCATGATGTCCTCCTCTCCACAGACTGTCACTATGCTGCCCCCAACAGCATATTTAAGCTTCTGATGCAGCGTGGACGTCACGGCACCAGCAGAATGAATCCACGGCCGACCTAAGAGGCAACTATAGGCGGGCATGATATCCATGATATAGAACACTGCATTAAACGTCTCTGGACCAACTTGAATTGGCAGGGTCAATTCTCCGAAGACGTGGCGTTTGGTTCCGTCAAAAGCCTTCACGACCAGATCACTGGGCGTGCACAGCAGTCCCCGGGTATCCAACTTCATCAGTGCTTTCTTCGGAAGCACGTTTAGCGAGGAGCCCGTATCTACGAGGACATGTGACATAATCGTGCCTCTGCACTCTATCGAGACGTGCAAGGCATTGTTGTGATCTCTTCCCTTGGGCGTCAGCTCCAGGTCTGTAAATCCCAGCCCATTACCAGCGTTGACATGGGCTACTACTTCCTCGAGTTGATTAACTGATATCTCCTGCGGCACGTATGCAGCATTCAATACTTTCAGCAACGCGTTGCGGTGCGCCTCAGAACACAGCAACAGGTTAAGAATCGAGATCTTTGACGGAGTCTGGTGAAGATGATCTACAATCTTGTAGTCACTTTTCCTGATCAGTCGCATGAACTCTTCTGCATCTTTAACCAACAAGTCTTTCTCTGCCCCTGCAGGAACCTCCTCAACAGCTTTACCTTTACCCTTGTCCATAGCGTCAGCCCGGACTACCTTCTCTGCTGCGACCTCTGCCGGTGCGAACACTCTACCGCTCCTGGTGATACCACTGACTTCAGCCAGGTTCTGCGCAGTCGATCTGGACGGCTCAAGCTCTATTTTCTGACCGTTACAATACACTTCGGCGCCATAATGCCATGGAACGGCATTGGTGCTCTCGAACGGGATCGGTCCGGCCCTGGTGATAGTGATTGTAGGCGGACGAGGTGCAGAGATAGTGATAGGGTGGCGCGGAATGGTAATAGTAGCAACTTCGTCCGCCTGCTTCAGCACGACTTCCCCTGACGCATTCTCAACGCTTCGACTGAACTACAAAATACCCTCGGTCATCAGACTTTGGATACCTTCGATTAACTGCTCACACCCATTAGGAAGTGTAGCACAAGCCATGCAAAACTCTCCACACCCGGGAAAGAAGCCTTTCTTCAGCAGCTTGGCCTTAACGAAACTCAATGGCGTCTTCAAATCTCTGACATCAGTCAGCAAGTCTGAATTCTCTTCAGTGATAACAGCATTTACTCCGCCTCCCCTATGATGAGGCATTGGATTCTTGGTGACGTTGGGCACGCTGTCAGAAAAGTTGATAACCTTGGCATCAACCAAGTCCTGGACCTTATGCTTAAAAGCTTTGCAATTCTCAACTGTATGGCCAGGTGCCCCAGAATGAAATTCGCAAGTAGCATTAGCATCGTACCCCGGTGGTGGTGCCCCTGTCAAGGGAGCCAACGTCCTTTTCTGAACTAATTGGAGCTGAAGCAGCGTCTGCAGAAGCTGTGCATATGTCATAGGAGGAGTTTCCAAATGACGGTTTGCCAGGGGACCCCGATTCTGATACCTCTTATATCCCGGGTTATTCTGTTGCTGGGGCTGCTGCTGCTGCTGCGGGGGAGCAACTGGGATGTTTATGCTAGCGATCTGAGACTGAGGGCCCTTGCCCTTTCTCCTAGCATTAGTGACAGCACTGGCATCGCCCTCTCGGCGTTTGCCAGTATAGGGTTTCTTGCTAGCTCCTCCAGATGAGGATGATTCGCCCTGAATCTTGCCGATCTTTATACCATTTTCAACATGCTCGCCCAAAGTGATGAGGGCTGAGAATGTCCCGGTCATGCCACTGATCAGCTTCTCATAATAGACTCCGGGAAGAGTAGCCACGAACATTTGTACCAACTCACGCTCAACCATCGGCGGTTGAACCCGAGCAGCCAATTCACGCCACCGCTGGGCGTACTCTTTGAAGCTTTCATTGCTCCGCTGCGAGAGATTCTGAAGCTGAACTCGGTTGGGAGCCAAGTCGCTATTATATTGATAGTGGAGAACAAACGCTTCTGCAAGATCTTTCCACGTGCGCACAGCAGCGGGCTCCAAACCCATATACCATTCGAGCGATGGGCCAGAAAGACTATCCTGAAAGAAGTGCATCAGCAGCTTCTCATCGTCAGAATAAGCGGACATCTTTCTGTAGTAAGATCGGAGATGAACGCGGGGACAAGTAGTGCCCCTATACTTCTCAAAGATAGGCACCTTGAACTTGTGAGGTACTTTAAAGTCAGCAATCAACCCGAGTTTGGACATGTCAACGCCCAATGCGTTCTGATTTTCTATGTCTCTCATTTTATCTTCCAGCGCCTTGAACCTGAGTCGAGCCTCAGCAGTCAACTCAGCCTCTACACCTCTCTGAGAGAAAATGTCATCCTGATGGTCCTCCAGCCACGGTTGAGGCACCACCATATTTCCTGCACCAACATTGCCATTGACCGGCCCCACGGTAACATTGGCTCCCAAACCACCATTGACGGCGCCCGCCGCATTAAGTCCGAGATTAGTCATGAGATTGCCGTTAGCACTACCGTTGCCCCCGGCAGCAGGAACAACGTTCTGTGGAGTATCACCTTGAGGAGGAGTGGGTACGGCCCCGCCGTGAAGTATTCCATTACTGTCAACCCTGGAGATGAGAGGTTGAACCAAAGTACGAAGCTGATCCTGCCCATTTGCAACTACTTGCATCAACTCCATAAAACGATCCATCCTTTCACGAAGCTCCTGAACGTCTGATTGTACCTGGTCCATGATTCTCGTTTGATTGGCGCGAGTTGAGTAGCGGTGGATGAATCTTTGATCAATCCTGGAGACCGAAAGCAACTCGGAACCTGAGTACCTGAAAAACCTGTCAAGATTAAAGGGTTAGGAAAAGCAACAGAATGTATGTCATGCAAGAATGCTTCATGCAAATGCATGCATGTGTCTGTGTGCTTGAGAGATTTCCCCGATCCTGGCACCTGCTGACAATAATAAGGAGAGGAATCTGGGCCCAATCATGGAAACAGCAACCTCACATGGCCATAGTCAGATTTGACACATCAAGGACCGAGAACTCATACGCATCAGTCTTTCTGAGAACGGCTGCAGTAACACAATGAGAGATCTTGGATCGGGGAAATGGTACCTGTCACAGACACACGCTAATGGAATGATTATGCAGGCTAATGCAAAATGCAGGCATGCAACAATATATCCGGGTGGCTGCTGTGGAGATTCGATGTCAACAGTCGCTGATGAGAAGGAAACCCCGGTGTAAACCCACTGCTCTGATCTGCTGTGAATAACCATCTGGTAGGATCGAGATCAACATTCTGCTCTGACAAGAACGAAAGCCTGATAATAAAGACCCCGGATGCAAGATCAAGGAATATCTGTTGATGAAGTCTTCAGACCCCAAATCAAAAATCTGCCCTCTCAAGAACAAACACACAGCTGCTGGTGAGATCTTCAAACCCCACTCAAAAATCTGCCCTGTCAAGAACAAAATAACAACTGCTGACGAGATCCTCAGACCCCACTCAAAATCTGCTCCATCCAGAACAAACCACTGATAACAATACTCTGATCAAAACCTGCTCTATCAAGAACAAACACCCGGCGACAAGATCCTTTGATCAAAAACCTCTTGCTCTATCAAGAACATGTCTGCAACTGAGAACCCATCATAACTGATTCACTGTCGAGAAAACCAGGTAGTCTGGAGGTCAAAGTTTCCTGCAATATCCCAACCCCACTCACAGGTATGATGGACCTAATCCACGGACAAAGGTACGACATCCTATGCGGTTGTCAGCGTCACAGACATTCATGAGTGACAATACGATTCCCAGAAGGAGTGGCATCGTCAAGTCATGAAGAGGCCTCTCTTAGCTGACTTCCAAATGATCGGTCCCCAGAGTCGACAATCCTCACGTCTGGACTCCCCTCAGATCCTCAGGACCGGAAAGGAGCACCTCTGCAAGAATCTCGTCTGAGCGCAGATTTTCGTAGGGAACTGTGCCTGCTCAGCAGACAGGTTCGTCTACTACTTCTCCGCAACTATATCTAGGTGTGTACTCAAGCCCAGGTCCGGCTTTTCACTCACAGTAACATCCCTCTCCCACAGCAGCACAGATAATCATATCGAACTGGAAATAAAATGCGGGAAATAAAATGCGGGAAGTAAAAATGCGATAAATAAACGCAACCTAACAAGCAAACACACAAACGATAGGATTGACTCGCGTAGGGGATGGGAAACGGTCCCAACATAAGGGATGGGAAAAGTCCCTAGATGCTGTATGTCCCCAGCAGAGTCGCCAGCTGTCGCTTGCGCGAAAATAAGGTGCCGGCATGACAGAAGAGTCGCCACCTTTCGTTATTTATCCCTCAGAGCGGGAAAGGAAACGATCGGAAAAACCTGACGAAAAAGGGTAAGACAAGGTCATCGCAACCATTGTCTGGGTTCGGGAGTCGGTTACGCAAGGGGAAGGTATTAGCACCCCTCACGTCCGTCGTACTCGACGGGATCCTCGCTTGTTTGTTTACTTGGACGGGTTGGTTATAATCTATCTACCTATCAAGGCTGGCTGAAAAAGAAAAGAAAAATGACTCGGCAAAGCGTCGCACTTTATGCCTACGTATTCTCATCAGAGAATGAGAAATCAGAGTCAACGTAGTTCGGCTTACGAAGGATTACGGGGGAAGGTTGCTCGCTAGGACGTCGCATCCTATGCCTACGTACTGTCATCTGGTATGAAAGATCAGAGCAAACGTAGTTCGGGAAACTACGGGAAAAATGGCTCAACTAGGAGGGAGACTATCAAGTCCTACTGTTATCATGCATAGGTTTCAACCTAAAAGTCTATCATCAAATCCTTATCAAAGGAAATGAGAGTCCTAAGGGATCATGTCAATGATACACAGAAACAGACAAAAGCATCAGCTTTAACAGTAAAATGCATGCAATGCAAGTGAGGGAGGAAATGTGTGTGGGGCTTCAGCCTCCACAAGCTCGTCTCGGCCTCAAGCCAGTCATGAAATAACAGTAATCATACTGAAAATAAACAACATGCTATCAAGCAATAAACAGGTAAAAGAAATGAAGTGCCATCAGGCAAACAAAACACAAGCTTGAGAAAGAATCAACTATTCTCTAATCCTAACCCTAATCACAGAATCTGAACAAATCTAAGCAAAGCTCTCAAGCAGCACCCTAACAAGAGAATTCAATCCCAGTCTTCAAGCTTCAGAACAAGCTTACCAAAGAAAGGGAGCTAAGCAAGCAGACTCATAGTGTCTTCCTCAGGAGAACACTAGGAGGTGTATACTCAGGAGTCATACCCTATGTGGCTCAACCACTGTGATCAGTTTACATTCCTCCTCAGGAGAAACTAAACTCACAAGCAGGCTCCAACATCACTGGATATTTAGGAAATCCTATCTGAACTAGTGGAACTAAATGAACAGACTCATAGGACCTTCCTCAGGAAAGTACTAGGAGGCTTCCACTTAGGAGTTGTATCCTATGTGGTTCAACAACTGTGATCAGTTTACATTCCTCCTCAGGAGAAATTAAACTCACAAGTTGGCTCCAACATCATTGGATACTTGAGAAATCCTAGACAAACTAAGGGAACTAAGTGAATAGACCCATAGGACCTTCCTCAGGAAAGTACTAGGAGGCTTCCACTTAGGAATTGTATCCCATGTGGCTCAACAACATGTGATCAGTTTACATTCCTCCTCAGGAGAAATTAAACTCACAAGTTGGCTCCAACATCATTGGATACTTAAGAAAGAGGTGAGAAGAAAGAATGAGAGTCATTCATAGTGCCTTCCTCAGGAAAGTACCATGAACTTCCTTCAAACTTCAGGATCTCAGACCTCACCAATAGAGAACAAGCCAAGCTCTGGGTCTCTGAATATTGATCTACAATCTTCACTTCATGATGCTCTCCATCAAGATCTTCAAGGCAACACAAGCCTCTCAACAAATTCCCCTCAATAAACCCCAAAGATGAACAGATAACCACAGGGGAGACAAAATCAATAGGCAACTTCAGAAAATACCTAAAAATACTAAACTAATGGGGAAAAATCTAACAATTATTCACAAGGGTCCTCAACACCTACTCATAACATCTACAAAGGTCTCTACCTAAAAATCAAGATAAAACTCAATCAAAGAAAGGGATTCATCACCTAAGCACAATTTAAACCCTAATCAGGATACCCTAAATCTACCCTAATTAAACTAATCAAAATTAATTCTAAAAATCTAGAAAAAATCCTATGGGGAACTATGATTCATCATCTAATTGCACCAAAAAGAATGGATTAAAAACCCTAAGGGATGGTTCTAAAACAATTCCTACAAAATCACATACCAAATTAAGACTATTAAAAAGCTATTTAATTGGAAAATCTATTAAAAATATTAAACCTAAAAACAAAATCTCATTTTTATTTTTATAATTTTATATACATTTTCATCTAGTCATAGAAAAAAGAAGAAGTAAAAAATCATTTTTTATCAATTTTTAATGAATTAAACAAAACAGAAAAATATTAAAAGAAAATTAAAACAAATAAAATGAATTAAGGGAGGGGGGGGTGCAACAAGTAAGGCGCGTTAGTTCAAAATAAATGGGCCAGCAATAAGGGGGGTGGGGATAGAATTCTGGGCCCAGCGCTGGTTTAATGAAACGCAGCGTTTGGGATTATTTGAATTTTCCCTCTCACTCTCAGATTAACACACGGCCGCACGATCGTTCCCCCAGTCAATCCCTTGACTTCCATCCAACGGCCATGAACCCTTCTTCTTCCTTGGACCAAACCCTAACCTGCAAACCCCTCCTCCATGCCCGAAACTTCGAGCTCCTCTATCTCTCTCCACACGCCATGATTCATCAAGATCCCACAACAAAAAATGACCTACTAAATGCCTAGAATAAAATGGTATGATTAGTTTTCCTTGATTCCACCTAGGTTGTTCTAACAGAATACTTCAACATCTTGGTACAACCATATTCAACTGCTATCAATCTTCACCAAACTCAAAACTAAAGCTACAATCTTGTTCTTGATGTTATCCTGGTGATTCTAACCTAATTCTTGCTACCTAAAACTCATTAAACAGCCAGTTATGGAAGATTAAAGATTCATGGTTCTGGTGTGAAACCTCATGGATCGTGCCCTAGTTCAAGGGAAAGAATCCTCTACCCTAGTGAATCATTTCTATGCCTAAGAAACTAACTGAAACTGCATAATTTAAGAGATAGAGAGTGAAGAAGAAACCTGTCAAGAGGTTATGGTGCAGTGATGTAGAGCACGATTCAAGCCTTGGAATTGCTTCTAGATGATCCTTGGATGACCACCAATATTCTGTTTGCAATGGTGATGAAGGAGATGGCTGGTAGTGCAAGATATCTTGACTTGCTTCAACTTGAAGGAATTGCTTCAATGGCTATGTATCTCTCTCTCCCCTCTGACTTGGCTCAAGTTTCACCAACCTTAGACTCTCCACAATGCACTCTTTTTATAACAATCTTTAGATGCTTCTAGATTCATCTAGAATGGGGTGGAAACTTCTTGAAATTCTCATGTTATGGTACTTTGGGATCTCATGACATATCACCTCTAACCAACTTACACACCTTTTAAAATCTCACCACATGATAATATGGAATGGTAAGGAAGCTCACATGCCTTGTAATTGCCTTATGTTAAGTTTTCCAACATTGCCTTCTTTTTAAAGTAATGACTTTCCAAAGGAAGTCCATTTTTGGAACCTCAAATGAAAAATATATTTAAACCAAAGTTCTCAAAATGGTTTTTCCAATCAAAATGATATATTGGATGACCTATTTTGGATTTGTGGATCTCCCAAATCACTTTTCAATTTCAACTTTTCAAAGTTATAAGCCTTTTTTAGTTCATTTTGGACCAATCATGTGATCTTGTGCTATGAGCTTTTCCAACAATTTGTGACCTTCTTTCTAGACTTAAAATCACATTTTGAGCAACTTTCATGTTTTGAGTTTTTCCATTTGAGGCTTGGAAATAGGAGTTTTAGGCATTGGATAAAATGACCTATAACTGACAAATGACCAAAATACCCCTGCCTTGTTCCAACCATAAGTTGAGTTCCACAAATACAATCAAGGACTTCTACCACTCAAATTAAAGCTTAGAAGATCCTCTTCAACATTCATGTTGACCAAGAAGCCATAGGAATCATCCTACTAGGGCAAAAGTTGTCTGCAAGTTGGGTGACTTTCAAGGACCCAGATTCACACACCTCTGCTGACCTGTAATTTGTCAAAACCATATCTTGAGCTCTGTAACTCCTATCAAGGACTTCCACCACTCAAATTAAAGCTTAGAACAAGCTCTACAACATTCATGTTATGGGGAAGATGAGATATCAATCACATCTAGAGCTAAAACTGCCTGGAAGATAGGGATCAAATTAGGGTTTTCTCACTGACAATCCTCAGAAACCCTAACTCAAAACTTCTCAAACTCCTCAATCATGATGAGTTGGTCTAGGAATCATCTTTATAACATCTCTATACATCATTCCATGATCTCATGGCCCTTGGATTAGGTCTCAACCTTCTCCAAATCTTCAGCTGATCTAGGGTTGACTCAGTCAAAACCCTAATTCTACCATTCATGGTTGAATCTTCTGAACTCTTGCATAATGACTTCTTTGGGCTTCATGAAAGCTATCAAGACATCTCATAGACTTTCTCAAAACATCAAGTTCATCCTCAAAGTCTCAGAATCATCTGAGGGGCACCCACAACTCTCAAGCTATGAAGCACACAACCCTGGTTTCAACCCACTCCTCTGAGGATCTCTTGAACTTTCTGATGAAGGTATCCACTTTCAAACACTCAATGGATAAATAATTGTTGGTCAAATTTTGGGGTGCAACAATCTTCCCCACAACATGAATGTTGTAGAGCTTGATCTTAGCTTTAATTTGAGTGGTGTAAGTCCTTGATAGGAGTTGCAGAGCTCAAGTTATGGTTTTGACGAATTACAGGTCAGCTGAGGTGTGTGAATCTGGGTCCTTGAAAGTCACCCAACTTGCAGACAACTTTTGCCCTAGTAGGATGATTCCTATGATCTCTTGGTCAACATGAATGTTGGAGGGCATCTTCTTAGCTTTAATTTAAGTGGTAGAAGTCCTTGATAGGATTTGTGGAACTCAACTTATGGTTTGAACAAGACAGGGGTATTTTGGTCATTTGTCAGTTATAGGTCATTTTTAAGCAAAGGCCATATCTCCTATTTCCAAGCCTCAAATGGAAAAACTTAAAACATGAAAGTTGTTCAAAATGTGATTTTAAGTCTAGAAAGAAGGTCATGAATTGTTGGAAAAGCTCATAGCATGGATTTGCATGATTGGTCAAAAATGAACTAAAAATGGCTTATAAGTTTAAAAAGTTGAATTTGAAAATTGGTTTGGAGGATCTAGGAATCCAAAATAGGTCATCCAATATATCATTTTGATTGGAAACATCATTTTGAGAACATTGGTTTAAATAGAATTTCCATTTGAAGCTTTGAAATGGGACTTACTTTGGAAATTCATTACTTGCATATTAAGGTACCATAGTAGAATGTAAGGGAAGTGCAAGGAATCAGCATGTGAGCTCATATTCTCTTCAATAACTCATGGAATGAGAATTTCAGAAGTGTTTAAGGAGGGATTAAAGGAGATATCATGAGATAGTAAAATGCCATAACATGAGAGATATACATGAAGTTTCTAGAAGTCTCCAAGATCATTCCAAAAGCTTCTAGATCATTCCATCCATCCTATATATATTGAAGTGAGTCCATTATGACAAGGGGTTGGTGACTCTAGAGTGAAAAAGTGGAGAATTTTCTTGGTAGCTTCAAGTGCAAGTAAGAAGACAATTGCTCATACAGCTGCAAATCAACTCATTTTTCTTCTCCATTCATGATCCTGTGAGCTTGGTGAGTGTATGCAAGAAGGTTCAGGGGCTCATCCATGGAGATTTGATGGTGTATCATTGAAGTTGCAAGAATCTATAATCAGATTTGGACCTCATAATACAAGCTTTCTCCCTCAAGTTTTTTGCATACAGAAAGATCTCCCTATCACAAGGATCAGTTGTGAAGCATTGCAAGCCTTGAAGTGCAAGAATTCATAGCTGTTTCACCAAGAACTCAAGGTATGGAGTTTCACTCGAGCACTCTTATTTATGCCATGTTAGTGTATGTTTTTAGTTTAGAAATGCTAGGTTAGGATAATAGATCAAGTACACAATCTGTTGTAACCATTAGTGAATGTTAGGGTTAGGGCAATGAAAATGTCTTGACATAGAACTCTTGATTTAGGGTGCGATAATACTAGTTCTTGTGATTAGAATGCTCACCATAGCGCATAGATTACAATGGGATAGGTTTCAGCAAGAATTATTACCATGCATATCAGGTGAATTTGAATTGTGCCCAGAACTTGCACCTATCGAGTTTAATTATGGAGGGATTCAAGAGAAACTGAAACCATAGTCTTGTAGAGGGCAGTGAGAGGATCAAGTTTGATGTTTGGATCGTGAGTTTTCATTGCGAGGTGAGGGAGCTATGGATGATGGAAGATGTGCGCATGGAGGGTGTCTCGTGAAACCCTAGCTGGCTTGAGGTAGGAGACGTAATCTCCACCGTTGGTTCGTTTTGGAATGTTGGACTTTGTCCCTCAATCTCACGGCCCAGATGCATTAAGAACGGAGGGAAAATTTGAAAAGTGGAACGCTGTCGTTTTGATTAGTGGGGGCGCCTGGGCTTGCCCCCTCCTATTGGCACCCCCCTGATTCAGCCCATTCAGAAAACCACCTAGGCGCATATACTTTCAACACCCCCCCCCTCATTTTAATTGTTTTGAATTTTAATTTCTTTAATATTCTTGTAACTTAAAAAATTCATATAAAATTGATAAATAATGATTTTTTGTTCATTCTTTTTGCTATGTTTAGATAATAATATGTAGAAAATTATAAAAATAAAAATGGAATTTTATTTTTAATGTAGAATTTTTGGTGATATTTTCTTTAATATAGTGTATTTTCTTTCTTTTAGTTGATACCTTATTTTGTAAGAATTGTTTTAGGACTTTCCCTTAGGTTTTTTTGCCCATTCTTTTTTGCAATATTAGATATTGAATCATAGTCTCCCATAGGATTTAATTCTGGATTTTTAGATTAAAATTTGATTAGTTTAATTAGGGTAGCTTTAGGGTATCCTAATTAAGGTTTAGGTTGTGCATAGGTAAAGAAATTCATCTTCTTTAAATAGTTTTGTCTTGATTTTTGGGTAGAGGCCCATGTGGATGTTATGGATAGATATTGTAGACCCTTGTGAATAATTGTTAGATTTTTCCCCATTGGTTTAGTATTTTTAGGTATTTTCTGAAGTTGCCTATTGATTTTGTCTGTGCTGTGGTTATCTGTTCATCTCTGGGGTTTGTTTTGGGGAATTTGTTGTGGGGCTTGTGTTGTATTGAAGAGCTTGTTGGAGAGCATGATGAAGTGAAGATTGTAGATCAAGACTCAGAGACCCAGAGCTTGGCTTGTTCCCTGTCTGTGAGGTTTGAGATCCTGAAGTTTGGAGGAAGTTCATGGTACTTTCCTGAGGAAGGCACTATGAATGACTTTCATTCCTTCTTCTCACCTCTTTCTCAAGTATCCAATGATGTTGGAGCCAACTTGTGAGTTTAATTTCTCCTGAGGAGGAATGTAAACTGATCACATGTTGTTGAGCCACATGGGATACAACTCCTAAGTGGAAGCCTCCCAGTACTTTCCTGAGGAAGGTCCTATGGGTCTATTCACTTAGTTCCATTAGTTTATCTAGGATTTCTCAAGTATCCAATGATGTTGGAGCCAACTTGTGAGTTTAATTTCTCTTGAGGAGGAATGTAAACTGATCACAGTTGTTGAGCCACATAGGATACAACTCCTAAGTGGAAGCCTCCTAGTACTTTCCTGAGGAAGGTCCTATGGGTCTATTCACTTAGTTCCACTAGTTCAGATAGGATTTCCTAAATATCCAGTGATGTTGGAGCCTGCTTGTGAGTTTAGTTTCTCCTGAGGAGGAATGTAAACTGATCACAGTGGTTGAGCCACATAGGGTATGACTCCTGAGTATACACCTCCTAGTGCTTT
Source organism: Lathyrus sativus (assembly GCA_963859935.3). Lineage (NCBI taxonomy): Eukaryota > Viridiplantae > Streptophyta > Magnoliopsida > Fabales > Fabaceae > Lathyrus > Lathyrus sativus. The sequence continues at coordinate 774,148,998 of OZ012735.1, forward strand.
CCTGAGGAAGACACTATGAGTCTGCTTACTTAGCTCCCTTTCTTTGGTAAGCTTGTTCTGAAGCTTGAAGACTGGGATTGATTTCTTTTGGTTAGGTTTTGCTTTAGGGCTTTGCTTAGATTTGGTTCAGATTCTGTGTTAGGGTTAGGATTAGAGAGTAGATGATTCTTTCTCAAATGTGTTTTGTCTGCCTGATGGCACTTCATTCCTTTTATCTGTATATTGCTTGATAGCATGTTGTTTATCCCTCAGTATGATTACTGTTATTTCATGACTGGCTTGAGGTCGAGACGAGCTTGTGGAGGCTGAAGCCCCACACACATTTCCTCCCTCACTTGCATTGCATGCATTTTACTGTTAAAGCTGATGCTTTTGTCTGTTTTGGTGTATCATTGATATGATCCCTTAGGACTCTCATTTCCTTTGATAAGGATTTGATGATAGACTTTTAGGTTGAAACCTATGCATGACAACATCTGGGAGTTCCCTGTTCAAACCTCAACCATAGGATGAATCCATGGCATGACAACAGTAGGACTTGATAGTCTCCCTCCTAGTTGGGCCTGTTCTCTTCTCATCTCGAAGCAGTTTAAAATACAGTAATCATGAATGATTTCTTTCGTACGTCACGAGCCTTAAGCTATCTGAGGTGGGATGTTTAGTATAGTACCCTTTGGGTGACATGCGGCGCATTCACTCTCAGGTCATAGTCTCTAGTACGGTTGAGATCGCAAACACAATAAAAAACACTTCTTTTAGGAGATAACCCGTAGTTTCCCGAACTACGTTTGCTCTGATCTTTCATACCAGATGAAAGTACGTAGGCATAGGACGCGATGTCCTAGCGAGCAACCTTCCCCACCTTCACCCGTAGTTAGCCGAACTACGTTGACTCTGATTTCTCGTTCCAGACGGGAATACGTAGGCATAAAGCGCGACGCTTTGCCGAGTCATTTTTCTTTTCTTTTTCAGCCAGCCTTGATAGGTAGATAGATTATAACCAACCCGTCCAAGTAAACAAACAAGCGAGGATCCCGTCGAGTACGACGGACGTGAGGGGTGCTAATACCTTCCCCTTGCGTAACCGACTCCCGAACCCAGACAATGGTTGCGACGACCTTGTCTTACCCTTTTTCGTCAGGTTTTTCCGATCGTTTCCTTTCCCGCTCTGAGGGATAAATAACGAAAGGTGGCGACTCTTCTGTCATGCCGGCACCTTATTTTCGCGCAAGCGACAGATTGCTCTGATTCTATCCTAGTCAGGATACGTAGGCAGAAGGTGCGATGCCTTTGCGAGCAAACTTAGAAAACCACTTAGGCCTTTTTATTTATTTTATCTCAATTCCCAATCCTTAAACCATAGCACAATTCACAAACTTAGCAATTAATTAAACAAAAGGTTCCTGTAGGGTACTACATATATTTAGGGTGCTAATACCTTCCCTAGATATAACCAACCCCCGAATCCCCGAATCTCTTAAAAGCGTTGTCATCGCGAAAAAGATTCTTTCTTTCTTTAGACCTATCCTTTGGATAAATTAAAGTTCGGTTGTAAAAAGAAATACGGTTCAAGTTAATTAATAGCTTGATATCAAAATTTTCACCACAATAATAGGACATCGCCGCCCTATACCTACGTATTCCCGCGTGCAATGGGAAAGTCAGAGTAAACGTAGTTCAGAAAACTATAGGTGAAAGATGGGGGAAGGGTGCTCGTCAAGACATTGTTGTCTTGTGCCTACGTATCCTCGTCTGGTACAAGAAATCAGAGCAAACGTAGTTCAAGCTGACACGACCACCGGTTGGTTCAAGTGTTTTAACCGAGTAAAGTTAAACCTTCGTTCTAGCAGTTAGGTGTATGCTGCTCAACCATTGGGGACTTAGGCGTTACCTGTTTACGGTAGAACCAAGAGTTAACAACACTCTCTTTATGAAAATGATGTTCCATTAATCCCGAAGGATAAAAAGGTTTGATGTTTTTTTTTTGTTTTTGTGTTTTTTTAGACAAAGAAGTGAATTGAGTTAGGTTTGTAACTTATGTTGCACTAAAGACTATGCCTCGAGAGCGAATGCGTCGCATAACGTCCAAAGAGCATATGCTAAACACACTAGACAGTTGAGTGGAGTCCACCCAACCATCATTACCCAAGTAATTAAGGCTCGTAGTGCACAACATATGTTATCCTTTATTAAGTGTTTTGAATTGTTTAGGAGATGAGAAGAGAGACACAAACTAAGGGGAAACTAGACCCTAAAGTTGTCATACACAATGCTCCTAAAGTTGGGATGAAAGATAAGAATTATCCTAATGTTGTCATGCATAGGATTTATCACCTAATGTCTCTCCTACTCCCACCTTAAACAGGGGGACTAGGAATCCTAGGGAGATCATGGCAAAAGGCCAAGTAAACACTAAATAATTCACTCACAGATGAAGTGAAAAGAAAGAAAAGAAGTTGACTTAAACAAGTCAACATGCAATGCAAAAAAAGGATGCAAAGAAAAGATGAAACAAATAAAGAATAGAGGGAGGAAAAAGTGTGGGGCAGCCACCACCACAAGCACATATCAACCAACATTTCTTAAGATTCAAATAAAACAATGCAAACAAAATAAGCAAACAAGCACCAATGTTCATGACAAGTTCAAAGTATACACAAATGACACCAAACTATCATGAACAAGTGATAAACCTCATGGGGCAGAAGTGAAACTCAAAGGAAAAGATCCAAATTCAAGCAACAAACAAGAAGCAAGGCACAATCACAATCATATGCAGTGAAGGAAGCAAAGTTCTAACACAATTTCAACACTTAAACAAGTGGAGAAGCATGATTCATAAGTGACTTGTGATGCAAGTTACACATGCTATTGACCTATGACAAGTAAGGCAACACCTCAAGCATGTCAACATGAGCTAACAAGGCTTAAGAAGTGCTTAAGGGATCACTCATGATCATATCCCAAAAATTAGGTCAAAACTAGCAAGCATAAACAACCCTCAAAGTGACTTGACTTGCAAGATTCACTAAAAATAGGAAAAGGGCTCAATAAATGCCAAGAAAATTACACAAGGTACCCATGTCAAGTAAAAAACAGAAGCCAAAACCTCATGACATAATTTCACTCAAAGCATCACCAAACAAATCAAAGATTGATGGTGCTCCACTTTATCGAGCATGAATCGAGGGGCAACTAAAGTCCACTCAAAGCCAACCATAAATTGATCAAACATGGATCAAAATCCTCCTCATGAGTGTCTCAATCCCTTACCTAGATGAGGGAGAGTCCATAGTCATTGGAGGTAAAAGTTGGAGCTCAAATGCAAAAGAAAACACAAGGTATACTCCAAAAAACACATGATTTTCTAAAATAGAAATAAAATAATAAAGTAAAGTGAAAATAAAAATAAAAATGTTGAAAAATTAAATAACACATTAAAATGGCAGAAACATATTTTTTGATATTTTTATGATGTTTGGAAATATTTTAAAATAAATAAAATGTAACAGCAAATAAATAAAATAAATAAATAAATAAAATAAATAAATAAATAAGAGATGGGGGTGTGCAGGCAAAATAAGTTATAACTGATTCCCTCTTTAATGCGTACGTGGGCTCAAAACGCAGGGGTGTAAATAGTGAAAGTGTTAGGCCCATCCATTAATAACTCAGCAAAAACAAAACAAATTAAACCTTGGGGCAAAATGTAACAGCCCAATTTTTCCATAATTGATTAATTGTACTAATTAATTGGTTTATGTGATTTATCTGATTTAAATAGATTATTGGATTTATTTAATTCATATGTGTTAATGGATTTAACTGATTTATCCTATTTGGAAGAATAATATGGATTTAATAGATATTCTCTATGTTAATGATAAGATGAGATATTTTGGTGAGAAAAGGAATGGATAGATATTTTGAGAGAAGAGTTATGGTGGAAAGAAAATAGAAGGATATAAAAGGAAAATAGAGAGAAAAGAAAAGGGATAGAAAGAAAAGAAGGAAAAGGAGAGAAAGAAAGAGGAAGAGGAGAAAAGAGGAAGAAGAAGGGAAAAGCTTGGGAATCATCAAGAACGACTTCTAGCTTCCGATTAATCAAGGTAAGGGTTTGAAATATTGTTATCTTACCAATGTATGTGATTATGTATGGATTGTTTGGTTGTTTTTCCTCATTTTCCATTCTAGGGCAAAAGATGTTTAATCGATAGGAACCGAGTTTTTACAGTTAAAAATGAGGATAAGTGGTAGTATTTAGTCGGGGGATGTTAGACTAAGGTTACAGAACTTGTTCGGTGAGAATCGGTTGGTTTGGAGAGTTTGGTGGGAGTTGGACAGTGAGAAATTCCGAGTTCGCAGACATTCGCTAGCGTGTTCGCTGAGCGAGCTGGTAGCGAATGTTCGCAAAGTGAGCTAGTAGCGAGCCAGTAGCGAACGGTCCCAGACTTGGACAAAATGCATTTTGTGGTGTTCGCTGGTAGCGAAGGTTCGCTAGGCCTTCGCTGAGCGAGCAAGGTAGCGAACGAAGTCAGTAACTTCTGTTTGCCTTCGCGAGCTTGTTCGCTGGGCGAACAAGTAGCGAATACTTGCTAGGAGCTCGCTAAGCGAGCAGGGTAGTGAACGTAACAGATTGTGATTTTCTTGGAGTTTCCATCCGAGGTCGGTTTTCCGATTCTAGTATGATCAACCCTTCACCTTAAGACATAGATTATGCTGTGATATATATGTTGTGGGTAGCCGTATGGCGTGAATCCTAGATTGTTGAATTAAATTGAATTATGGTCTTTTGACAAATGTAATACATTGTTTAAGTTGATTAAAAATATATGAAGAGTGCATGAGAACATATTGTGAATATGTGTGCGTTGCTAGTGTTTATATGTTAAGAGTACATGAGAGCATATTGTGAATATGTGTGCATTGCTTGTGTTTATGTATTAAGAGTGCATGAGAACATATTGTGAATATGTGTGCATTGCTTGTGTTTATGTGTTAAGAGTGCATGAGAACATATTGTGAATATGTGTGCATTGCTTGATAAATATGATGATTTAAGGTATGAATACTTGAATGATGTGAATATGTTGTGTGTGCAATCATGTTATAATTCTTGAAGAGAGGAATTATTTGAATGCATGAGATTAAGATGTCGGTCTTAAGCGCATTTTGTTGTTGATTGCATATGCATCATTTAGTCAAGAGGCAATGCTTGCTAGTTTCGTGGAGACTAGTGACTTGTCCCAAGCCTAGAAGAGTGAGTTTGAAAGCTTAGAGGACGGGCTTTTGGTGGTTATCGGTCTAGAAGAGTGGACCCGGTTTAATATAAACCGAAAAAAGATAACAAGTGTTGGTACCACATGGCATGAGTTTGCATTAAGTTGTATTGAGTCACATAACATGAATGACATTGTTATATGAAATATGCTTGTGTGTGGAAATTATGGATTATGGATGTGTGCATGATGAAACATGTTTTATGATTGTCCATATTTGTTGGTGTATATATGCTTTATGAAGTATATGATGGGTTATGATGAAGTATAGTGAGAATTGTGAAAATATGCGTATGTGTATGACGTGTGTAAATGAGAATTGTGAATACATTATTATTGTATGGAAATATGCTTACAAGCATGAATTGATGAATTGAGGTTTGTAAATGTGTAATGGTGAGTGTGTAACTGTGAGTTGGTGAATAATCCTAATTGTGTATGGATATGGGGATTGGTGAGAATTGATGAGTTTATATGAGTCTTATGGTATATGTGATTGTTGTATGAAAGTGTGCATATGTGTGTGAGTTGTTAGGATTGAGAATTATGGATGTGTGCAAAATGAAAAATGCTTGAGTGAATTATCCATATTTGTTTATACACATGTTGTGATGTATATGATGATTATAATGAATTGTGGTGAGAAAATGTGGAATATATGTATTCTGTAATTGTGCATTTATATATGATTATATGCATTGTTATTATGATAATATTTCTCACCCTTCTGCTGAAATGATGTCCTACATGACATTGTGCAGGTATCAAGGAGTAGTACTGCTTGTAGTTGCGAGGTTGCTTTTGGCGTAGTTATTTAGTAATTGATTATGTTTGGTCGAGTCATGCTCTGGTCATGTAACACTGGGATTGCTTGGTTTATATTTTAGTGATATACTATGTTTTCATATTATTGAGATATTATGATGTTGGCCTTAGTGCCCAAATGATGTTGGTTTATGTGACGAACACGGATGTTTCCGTTAGGAGTATTATGTATAAATGAATCCGCTGCTACATGCAAAGTGAAATTTTGTAAAGCATGATTTTACATTGAAATGTTAATGAGCATGATAGGTGATTTTGATGTTTTGGAATTTATGTGTGACACCCGTTTATAAATGCATGACAATTTACTCTGATTATTCATATGTTTTTCGTGGGGTTTAGCAGGGTGTTACATTAGTGGTATCAGAGCAGGTTCGTTCGTCCGACCAGGTTGTCTAATGTTGGTTGTTCCCTTTGTAGGCGACATGTGTGTGAAAGCACTGTCGATACATGTTTGTTGTCTAACCTTTGTCTGCAGAATCGGGAATGATTCAAGTGGGGGAGAGGGTTGTGCTTCTCCAAGATGCTGCAAGTGTGGAGTTGTAGCTCAGAGTATGGTTGAACGCTATTATAGTTTGGTAAAAATGGTTTATACCTCATCATGATTTTCGGCTGTCTATTGACAAATTGAGGAACTGATCGCCCTTAATCTCTTGTTGATAGTGGTTGGGATTGTGTTGGATGGGATAGATGTGTCTTGCAAGCTTGGAAGGCGTGAACAGCAAATTGTTTAGAATTAAGCCAAGTGCTGAAGAATTATTTTGATGAGTCGGCGCAGAACAGTGTTAAGATGCTTAATTTTGATGGGAATTTGAGTGTTAATGAAAGTGGGAAGTTGGCGGTTTGCCGATTAATTGTGGTTGTCTGGAAGCTATCCTGAGAAGATAGTGATGTACAGCCAGGACCTGAAGTGGAGTTGTGATTTACTTAGTTACGGGAACTAGTCTGATATTGAGAGCTCCATATCATATGTCTGTTTGGATAAGTCAAGGAATTAAATTGATCGAGTAGTTTTGAGACTTGTGTCTGGTATGTGTGCTACGACAACAGATTGTGAGGTCGAGTATATAAAGGGTAGATAGTGACTTCTGGTGACCACTAAAGAAAGTAAGAGGTGGAATACAATATTGGTATAATTAGACCTTTAAACAATTTGAGAGTTGAAGATGCGTTGAGTGGCCTTCTAAGTGTGAAACGTTGTTTTCGTATTGTTGACATAACGGGAGAACCGTAATTCGGAATGATGCAAGATTAGAAGCGTTGGGAGTTATTATAATGCTTTAGGAGATGGTGAATTAATGACATGGAATTAAGTTATTTATTGATGGAATATGTTTGGATGTTGCAGTAAGTGCGAACAACGAGGTTCGTGTTTCCGCCAGAACTCACAGATCGAGTGTTCGTTTGGCTTGGGATTTTCCATACTCAATTGAGTAAGTCAATGGTGTGTAACCGATGATATTTGGGTTTACTCGAAGAGTATAGGGGATCATGTTGAGCATCGGGGACTTGAGTTATCAGTGTTTGAGAAGAAGTAGTGATATGCTACTGTGAAGAAAGTTCCGAGAGTTTTTGGGAGAGTTGTCAATAGCTCGTGTGTTGGTTTCGCCGAATCCGACAGAACTAATTGTTGTGTTTTGTGATTCTTTATTGAGATGATTGGGAGATATGTTAAGAACAACATCAGCGAGTTTTGGTTATGCTTTAAGGCAACTTAAAGTACATAAGGGAATTATCTAACAAGTGATTTAGAGTTGGTTGTTGTTGTGTGTTTGTACCAGAGTTTGGAAGCCTCGATTGTTTAGTTGAGATTTGAGATGGTTCATGATCTTAAGAGCTTAAGGTATTTGTTTGATTTGAAAAAGTTGAATATGATGTAGAGGAAATAACTGGGACTTCTGGAAGAGTATGGCTTTGGGTTGAATTACCATTCGAGTGAGACAAGGTGGTAGCTAAGGTATCGACTTGGGAAGTTTTGTGTATACCAATAATGATGGTGAGGAAGTTAAAACTGATTAAGAAAATTCAGGATATGAGTTTGGTATTTAAAGAGACTTCTTATGGGATTGAGCTTTGTATGTTGAAACTGACTATTGGTATTTTCGATGAGATTCGAGGAGGTCAGAATCCTAATTTGAGTTAAGAGATTAATAGAGTTTAATGGATTAAAGTCGAAGAGCTGAAAATGGTACTATGAGATGTCGTGATGGAGTTGTATTCCAGAAAGCATGAGTTGGATAAGAGTACTTTGGAAGGAGGACATTGAGATAGATTGAGTATCCATCCAGGTGCTATAAAGAGGTGACCGGATTTGAGGAAATTGTTTTGGTGGTCATAGATGGAGGGAGGAGTGGTTGAGATTGTATATGCTGATCAGACTTGTTGAAAGTCGAAGTGTGAACATCAGAGACTGTTGGGCCTGATGCAACCGTTGTTTATTTTGAGTGGAATGAGATAGTATTCCCATGGATTTTGTGTTGGGTTTTCTGAAGATGTTGAAGGAATATGATTCGATTTGGATGGTTAAGAATGGATTAACAAGAGTAACTCGTTACTTACCAGTAAAGATGAATCATTCTGTTAGATGGGAACCTGAGTTTTCCATTGAGATTTTGGAAAGGTTCGTAGACGCCTTGGGTGTCGTGTTGAAGTTGGACTCTGTCTAGCATCTGTGGACGGATGGGCGGACAAAGAGAACTATCCAGTATGTAGAAGATTTGTTGAGAACTTGTGTGTTGGATCAAGATGGATCAGGGGATAGTTAATCGTTGCTGATTGAGTTACCTACGATAATCGCTATCATTCTATTATCGGAATGACATCGTATCAGGCTTTGTATGGTAGGAGGTGTAGGATTCCTTTGTGTTTATGTGTGTCTGGTGAGAGTGTTGTACTTGGACCTGAGATTGTGTAAGAGACGATTGGAAAGATCAAGAGGAATCCAAGAAAGGACGTGTTTTGAGAGTTACGATAGTAACTGGTATTGGTCGAGCTTGAGGTCTCGGAAACACCCATTGTGTTTTACTGATCTGTATCAGAGTGGCGCAGCGGAAGCGTGGGGAAAATAACATGTTGGACTGTTTTACCGCTGTCACTTGTGGGAATTGCATGATGTGTTCATGTGTCTAAGTTGAGGAAGTATATTCATTCAGATGGAGTGGTGTACGAGTGAGAGAGGATTTGATTGTTGAGACATTACTAGTTCAGGTTGATGAATGAGAAGCAACTTCGAGGTAAAGGGATTCCTTTAGTGGAAGTAGTTTGGGATTTGGTACGCGAGAGTCGTATCCAGAGTTGTTCGAATCAGGTAACATTTTCGAGGACGAAAATTCCTAAAGTGGGGGAGAGTTGTAACAGCCCAATTTTTCCATAATTGATTAATTGTACTAATTAATTGGTTTATGTGATTTATCTGATTTAAATGGATTATTGGATTTATTTAATTCATATGTGTTAATGGATTTAACTGATTTATCCTATTTGGAAGAATAATGTGGATTTAATAGATATTCTCTATGTTAATGATAAGATGAGATATTTTGGTGAGAAAAAGAATGGATAGATATTTTGAGAGAAGAATTATAGTGAAAAGAAAATAGAAGGATATAAAAGGAAAATAGAGAGAAAAGAAAAGGGATAGAAAGAAAAGAAGGAAAATGAGAGAAAGAAAGAGGAAGAGGAGAAAAGAGGAAGAAGAAGGGAAAAGCTTGGAAATCATCAAGAACGACTTCTAGCTTCCGATTAATCAAGGTAAGGGTGTGAAATATTGTTATCCTACCAATGTATGTGATTATGTATGGATTGTTTGGTTGTTTTTCCTCATTTTCTATTCTAGGGCAAAAGATGTTTAATCGATAGAAACCGAGTTTTCACGGTTAAAAATGAGGGTAAGTGGTAGTATTTAGTCGGGGGATGTTAGACTAAGGTTACAGAACTTGTTCGGTGAGAATCGGTTGGTTTGGAGAGTTTGGTGGGAGTTGGACAATGAGAAATTCTGAGTTCGCAGACATTCGCTAGCGTGTTCGCTAAGCAAGTTAGTAGCGAGCCAGTAGCGAACGGTCCCAGACTTGGACAGAATGCATTTTGTGGTGTTCGCTGGTAGCGAAGGTTCGCTAGGCCTTCGCTGAGCGAACAAGGTAGCGAACGAAGTCAGTAGCTTCTGTTTGCCTTCGCGAGCTTGTTCGCTGGGCGAACAAGTAGCGAATACTCACTAGGAGCTCGCTAAGCGAGCAGGGTAGCGAACTTAACAGATTGTGATTTTCTTGGAGTTTCCATCTGAGGTCAGTTTTCTGATTCTAGTATTATTAACCCTTCACCTTAAGATATAGATTATGCTGTGATATATATGTTGTGGGTAGCCGTATGGCGTGAATCCTAGATTGTTGAATTAAATTGAATTGTGGTCTTTTGACAAATGTAATACATTGTTTAAGTTGATTAAAAATGTATGAAGAGTGCATAAGAACATATTTTGAATATGTGTGCATTGCTTGTGTTTATGTGTTAAAAGTGCATGAGAACATATTGTGAATATGTGTGCATTGCTTGTGTTTATGTGTTAAGAGTGCATGAGAACATATTGTGAATATGTGTGCATTGCTTGTGTTTATGTGTTAAGAGTGCATGAGAACATATTGTGAATATGTGTGCATTGCTTAATAAATATGATGATTTAAGGTATGAATACTTGAATGATGTGAATATGTTGTGTGTGCAATCATGTTATAATTCTTGAAGAGAGGAATTATTTGAATGCATGAGATTAAGATGTCGATCTTAAGTGCATTTTGTTGTTGATTGCATATGCATCATTTAGTCAAGAGGCAATGCTTGCTAGTTTCGTGGAGACTAGTGACTCGTCCCAAGCCTAGAAGAGTGGGTTTGAAAGCATAGAGGACGGACTTTTGGTGGTTATCGGTCTAGAAGAGTGGACCCGGTTTAATCTAAATCGAAAAAAGATAACAAGTGTTGGTACCACATGGCATGAGTTTGCATTAAGTTGTATTGAGTCACATAGCATGAATGGCATTGTTATATGAAATATGCTTGTGTGTGGAAATTGTGGATTATGGATGTGTGCATGATGAAACATGTTTTATGATTGCCCATATTTGTTTGTGTATATATGCTTTATGAAGTATATGATGGGTTATGATGAAGTATAGTGAGAATTGTGAAAATATGCGTATGTGTATGACGTGTGTAAATGAGAATTGTGAATACATGATTATTGTATGGAAGTATGCTTACAAGCATGAATTGATGAATTGAGGTTTGTAAATGTGTAATGGTGAGTGTGTAACTGTGAGTTGGTGAATAATCCTAATTGTGTATGGATATGGGGATTGGTGAGAATTGATGAGTTTATATGAGTCTTATGGTATATGTGATTGTTGTATGAAAGTGTGCATATGTGTGTGAGTTGTTAGGATTGAGAATTATGGATGTGTGCAAAATGAAAAATGCTTGAGTGAATTATCCATATTTGTTTATACACATGTTGTGATGTAAATGATGATTATAATGAATTGTGGTGAGAAAATGTGGAATATATATATTCTGTAATTGTGCATTTATATATGATTATATGCATTGTTATTATGATAATATTTCTCACCCTTCTGCTGGAATGATGTCCTACATGACATCGTGCAGGTATCAAGGAGTAGTACTGCTTGTAGTTGCGAGGTTGCTTTTGGCGTAGTTGTTTAGTAATTTATTATGTTGGGTCGAGTCATGCTCTGGTCATGTAACACTGGGATCGCTTGGTTTATATTGTAGTGATATACTATATTTTCATATTATTGAGATATTATGATGTTATCCTTAGTGCCCAAACGATGTTGGTTTATGTGATGAACACGGATGTTTCCGTTAGGAGTATTATGTATAAATGAATCCGCTGCTACATGCAAAGTGAAATTTTGTAAAGCATGATTTTACATTGAAATGTTAATGAGCATGACAGGTGATTTTGATGTTTTGGAATTTATGTGTGACAACCTTTTGTAAATGCATGACAATTTACTCTGATTATTCATATGTTTTCCGTGGGGTTTAGCAGGGTGTTACACAAAACGCCCTGTTTCACTTAAGCAATCAGCATCCACGCAAGCCCTACGCGCCACATCATCATCTTCTTCAAACAACCAAACCCCAAAACCAGTCATGTACACGTGAAACACAAATGGAACCCACTTCTTCTAGCCATCATACCTCTTGGCTCACTCAATCATTTGCCACGATCCAAAGACCAAAAATGATCTACGTAGCAAGAGGAATACAGCCATACCCAATATATCCATTAAAAAGCACTCTAAGGTACTGAAAAGTTAGCTTAAAGGTGCGGGTTCAAATGCAAACTCAACTTACAACTCTCACAAAAAACCAAATAGAAACATGGTAATAACTTCAAAAGCATCACAAGCCAAGCATAAGCATGAATAACACATTTGAATGAATGCAAATATGAGCAGGAAATAGAGGTGAGTTTAAAATTGCTTACCTAGTGGAGAGTGGTCCACTGCCCCTTTATAACTTGTTGAAACTTCCCCAAAAGTTGTTGACCAACCCTTGTAACTTATAGAAGCTCTTGCTAACCTTCAATGGCCCTTAACCCTCCTTAATCTCCAAAAATGATTTTAAGCAGTTGAGATACAAGGTGCTCAATGCTTCATCTTTTGCATTCAGTTGATAGAAGATGTTGTGGTGATGATGTTGTGATGAAAAGTTTGTAGAATGGCTTAGTGAGGAGAGAGATTCAAAGGTTTTTTCAGAGGTGGTCAAAAATGGCACAATATGAGTTTGGCTCCAATGGTGGTTCTTTTTGCTAACAGATTGAAGGTGATGTTATGGTGAGTATGGAATGTGAAAGAGCTTGGTGAAAAGCTCAAAGATGAGTGAGCTTCGAAAGCAAGAATCAAAGGATGCAAAAACTCAACTTCTGATTTTTCATGCAAATGGTGGTTGCCCCTGTCTAGGGTTTTGCATTAGGCTTATATATGAGGTGAAAACAAGGATTTGGAGAGTTTTATCATGGTAAAAAAATGAATGGATCAGATCTTGCATTTTCATGGTTTTTGGATCAATGGTTTGGGATGGAGCAAGGACATGAGCGTGCTTGTCTTGTAGGGTGTTTTGTGAGTGGAAGGAACAAAATGGATGGGCTGTAAGCAACAGAATGGAGGGCAGCTTGTCCTTTCCTTGTTTGGCAAGAAATTCAAAAAAAAAATGCACCAAAAAAGTACATCATGTGTTGGTCTTAATATGGCAATGTTTTGTGTGTGCAAAATGCCATTTCTTGCGCATGGGATGAGAAGTGAAAATGCTGCATAACTGAAGTGCATAAACATACCAAAATGCCTTGCAAAAATGTTCAAAACTCCAACTTTGAGCCAATGGAACTTGGTGCATAAAACTCACTTTGCTTAGATTTTATGCTCAAATGAAAGAGTGCATGGAGTAGAACAAATTTTATGTTGGTGGAAATTCCATTTGATCATTGGAAGGACATGAAATTTGAGGTTGAAAAGCATGGCACAAAATCTGCCTATAGGTAACTTAGAAAATAAAATTCTAAGTTATGGATTTTGGCTTATTTTTCCTCAACTTTGAACTTCCATAATTTGAGCTTCACAAATCATATGGAGAACTTCTAGTAATGGATGGAAATCTGGGAACAAGCTCTACAACTTTCATTTGGGACAAAGTTTCATTTGACATAAAGAACTTGATGGAAATTGGCTTGCAAAGGAGGTGCAAAAATCTGCCTAAACTTGACAATTTTGAAGTCATTGAAATCCCCAACTTTGAATGATCATAACTTGAGCTCCAAGTATCATATGACGATGAATTGGTACTCAAAAGAAAGCTTGGAAGGTGAGGAACAATTTTGATGTTTGACCCAAGTCCATTTAAAACCTTGATCATGGAGAAAAGTGGCCTTGAAGATGGCTGCTTCCAACATGAAATTTTCACTAAATGGAAAGTTTCTAAAACCCTAATTTCCCCAAAATGGCAACTTTCAACCTTTCTTGATTTTTCATGATTCCATTGATATTTCTTGATCAAATTCCATCCATTGGCCACATTTAACTTGAGGAACATGATCTTGACCTCAAAAAGTCAGGACTTGACTTTTTCCTTGCACAATTGACTTTTCCCCCAAATCTCCTAATTTTCAATTGACTGATCAATTGAAGCTCTTCTGATTAAAATTGATGATCAATCTCCCATCCCCAAACACCTTAGGACAAATGGAATACCATGGAAACAAGTCTTCCTCCCAAAAACAATTTTATCCTGATTAAATATGAAACCCTAATTTCATGCTTTTTGCCTAGACATTGTTTAGATGAACTGAGTAACCATTCCAATTCCACAATAACCTCTAAAGTACTCAACAAGCTTCTACCTCATGCCTGCACCAATGATAGGACCTTATGAACCCCTTGATAACCCTCTGATGGTTCTTTACTAATGAGTTATGGCACATCTCTCTCCTCTAGGAGCTCTGATAACTTCATGATTATAACACACACACAACAACCTCTACCAATGCCTTTGCTTGAGCTTGAAGACAATAAAGCTCTACTCTTGTATGGCACACAAACAAACACTTGATCCCCTGTAAGAACAATGTTATGCAAATTCAAGATGCTAAAATGCAATGAAATATAAGCCAATAAAGAAAAAGGGTTGGTCAAATTTTGGGTACAACAAGTGAGAATCGAATTTTCAAAACCAGAGCTTAAACCACTCAAATAACCATCCAAACACATCAAAAATAATTCTGTCAAAACCGCATATCTTTGACTTTTTGCATTTCACAAGCCATGTCTTGATTCTGTCCATTTCAAAACCATCCAACACTTCAAACACCCTCTAAATAAAATCCTTAAATTGTTCCAACAATAGTTTCTTAACTATAACATCATTTGGTAGTGTTTCCATTTTAGTCACTTTTGACCATTTTGCAAAAAGAGGCAACTTTCTGTTCCAGAGATTTTCTTTTGATTTTAAGCATCCTAAAAGCTTCCTAGGGGTATATTTGAAGTGTCCAAATCATCAATACATTGTTGTAACAACTATCTTGAGAGTTCCAAGCTAGCTTCAAAAGGTAAGTTTCCAAAGAACCTTGAACTTATTGAAATGTGTATTGCTTTGATGTGCATTGATTAGGAACATGTTGGATATGTTGTGTTTGAACCATTTTTTGTGCTATTAATAACTGTATAAAGATATGTCATAGAACGTGCAAGAATGTGTCATAATGGATTATGCTATCGTTTTTTAAAATAAGAACACTTTTAGAAAAAACCAACACCACCATTGTGATCCTTGTGAAATTTTAAGGAAGTTTGGTTCTTGTTTCATCCATTTACATGAAGTACAAAGAAAGTTAGAGGTGGTTTTGCAAATGGCGAAAACCTAAATTTGTTGGGAAAGACTTGGCCTTGGGCGCCCTTTGTCTGGCCAGGCCTAGGTCATACTTAGCCTTATCAGTTAATGGGTGGGGGTGATATAACAAATGTATCACCACCCCAGTGGTTTAACCTGCGCGCCTTGTGTACTATGAACCATTGAAACTGAGGTTCGAATCCCCCTCGCCCTAGTTTCTTTTATTTTTTCTAATTTTTCAACTGGACAACATATATTATACCTTAACTTCACCTTTTAATCACCACGTGCGTATGGTTGGATTGACTAGTGTTTTGGTTGGCAAGTGAACTGGCCTGGGTTCAACACCCATGGGGGTCAGTCCCTTTATTTTTAATACTTAATTTTATTCATTTTCTTTGTAATTTCACATGATCATAACTTCTTCATTTTTTATCATTTTGAACCCATTCTTTTTGAAAATTGTTCATTCTAATGCCTATTTTCTGTTTTTGAAAAGGAAACACCAAAAATACTTAGTTTTGATGCATTTGTGTATGCTTAAAGTGTGTGGCATTTTTAGGGTTTCTTAAGGACTTCTTTGATTCTTTTGAATGATTCTTCGCTTTTCCTTGCTTACAATTATTTGTTTGAACCATATACACTTTGCATAAACCTTGTGTATGTTGTGGATCTGTACATCCTTGTTATTACTTGATTTTGATGCATTTTTTAAAGTATATCTTCATATGTAAGTGAACGTTGAACTATGTCCATACCTTGTGTTTTTGTTTGATTATTTTGCTTTAACATGAGATGTTCTTTCCATGTTTACATAACAATGATGTATATGTTTGCTTTTGTGTTGCTTTTACCATGTTTATGTGTCCTTATACACTTGAATTTTGTCTTGAAAGTGATTCTGAATACATGTTTGTATGCTTAAACTCTTTGTGATATTCTTACTTGCTTATGACCATGTTTGAACCCTAATATCCATGTTTGGTTGTTACCAACTTGTCTTAACATGTCCAATTTGTATTCATGCTTAAATTTTCAAGTATTGCCTTAATTTGTTCACATGATGTACAAACTTTAAACTTGTTATCTTTAAAGTATTATCACATGACATCTCTTGTATGTTTACACCTAAATTCACATATTGTTGTCATGAACATGTCCTATTTGTTAAAATATGCTTGGTTGTTACCCTTACTATATTCATTGGATCCTCAATCCATTTTGAATGCATATACTTGCTTGAATTTCTCTATAATTGCTCCCATGTATTAAATCTTTGCTCACATATTCAATTATTTCCTTCATAAACTCTTATCATGATGAATATATTTCTTTGTTTGATGCACATCACATTTTCAAATATTTGGGCCTCTATTAGAGTGTAAGACCCATTACATTTTCAAATCTTTGGGCCTCTATTAGAGTATAAGACCCAACATATTTTGAAAACCCTTTAGGCCTCTATTAGAGTGTAAGACCCATTACATTTTCAAATCTGTGAGCCTCAACTACAACTTAGTTTCAAACCCTAGTTCCCCTTAGATAAAGTCAACTTCATCAACAACCTCCTATTGGGCTTCATACAAGGACCCTTAGACTTCTTAAAAGCATCATAGCCTCCATCTTAGGCTTTATACAAGATATCATCAATTCAAAAACCCACAGTTAAGTCAACTTCCTCTCAGGAAAATAAACCTTTTTGGCTTCACATCTTGGGCTTTAAATAAGATACAAATAAATTTTTAACCTTCACATCTTAGGCTTTGAACAAGATACAAATAAACCTTCAGCTTCACATCTTAGGCTTTGAACAAGATACTCAAATAAATCAACTTCTCCCCAAAGATGAGACATTGAGTCATCTCTGCATAAAGATATCTCTTCTATACACCACAATTCAAAATCAAACATTAAAAATGTTTTTCCATATAAGTGATGTAAGTGGCATACTTGTTAATTCAAAATCCAAGATGGAGTCCTTCTATTATCATGATCCAAAGCTTTTCTTTCATCTAATTGATGTAAGTGACACACTTGTTGATATTATATCCAAGTTAAGGTCCTACTCTTAGCATGCAAAGACTCATAAAGAAAGACGTGGCATTGCTTAGGATTCTTTAACATCCAAGTTCAAAGCTTCTTCCCTTATCATATCATTCTCAAATGTTTGTGATGAGTAGGTGGGATATCTCCTTGTAGAATGAAAGTTTGTCTTTTCTTTCAAACCAACAAAAATTTTAGCTTCACATCTTGGGCTTTGAACAAGACACACAAATACCCTTTTAGCTTCATCATATTGGGCTTTGAACAAGATACAAGTTCCACCCATAGTTACGTAAAACTACGAACGCTCTGATTTCTCAATTTCCTTTTGAGAATACATAGGTATAATATTGCGAGATCTTAGCGAGCACACTTTTAAATAAAACCCCTTAGGCCCCCATACCTTTCATAAAACAAAAACTCCTAAAACATCTCATTTTCTCATTCTCACCCATAGGTTAAGACTTTCCCAATCAAACAGGAAATAACTTAAGTAGATGAAATGAATGATAGTAAAAAGTGTACAAAAGGTTCCTATAGAGTACTATAGATACTCAGGATGTTAATAGCTTCCCTTAGTATAACCAACCCCCGATTCCAAATCTCTTTGCATTTGTAGGGATAACACTTGCACGCAGTAGTGACTTTACTCCAAGCTTTAGGGTTAATTTATATTTCTTCCCCTTCCTTTTAATCATACTTCAACCATTGCTATTGGATTGGGAAGATTCATTTTTGCTGTTGGGACTAAGGTAAAGTTTAACTATGGAAGGTACATATTTGATCAAGTTGTGAAACATGCCACCATAAATGCTATTAAGCTTCCCATTGCATTTCCCTCTCTAATATGTGGAATCATCTTGAGTCAATACCCTGGGGTTCTCACTAGCAATGATGTGGCGTGCAAAATAGAATCAGTTATGTCTCTTCACTATAAGTTATTTGCTGAAAAACATGTCCCATACATTGTATTAACATCCTATGAGAAGACATCTACTTCAAGGGCAGGGGTTATTTCTAATTTAAAGGAGACTTGCAGGGAGTTAGGTGAAGTGATTAGTATGGCTACAACAAGGAAGATTAAGTTGGAAGCTCTGATTAAATGTCTGGAACGAAATGAAGACCATACAATGAAGGATACTGATGATCATGAAGAAGAAGTTGAGGAAGTTTATGGTTCATGGGAGAAGACTGATGATAATACTTCTGGGTCTACAAATGATGGTGAAGATGAGAGTAGTGGGTCTGAAGAAGAAGATTAATTATGTTTGACTGTTGTGTTCTTTGGTATTTTTTTTGTTGCTTTGTTGTGTCTGTTGTTGCAGAATTTGTTTTCCCTTGCACTTAAAGTGTTGTTGGATTGTACTCTATTTAAGTCATCTTTGTACCCTTAACTTTATTTGGTTCTGTTTATTTGATCTCTGATATTTTGTTACCCTCTCAGTATGTGTTCCTAATTTATGGCTAAAAGGGGGGAGAAGTTGTTGCTGATTTGCTGATCCTGCTGGTTGTTTGGGTTATTGTGTGTCTTGAGGAGTTGTTGTTTATGGTGTTGAGGGGGAGTTTGTGTTTACTCCTGTTCTGAAGTTTTTTTCTGTGTATCTGCTGTTGTGCTCTCTGATATAGGAGCTCTTGTGATCTGTTGAATGTTTTAGCCAAAATTTGCCAAAGGGGGAGTTTGTTAGTTCTTGATTGGCAGGAATTTTGGTAAAACTGGGTGATATCACAAGATGTCCTACAGGATGTCTTGACATATGTTCTTAACATTCTGCATGTAGCTGTGTTTGTTGTTGCAGGAGTTAGTTCATGATGTCAAGCATGATGTCCTGACATTTTTGAACATAACATTCTGTGAGAATGTGTTTGTTTATCTGTTACTTTTTGTGCAACTCTTTGCGCTGTTATGATCAGTCATTTATGGTTCAAATCTGCATGGAAATATTCTTTATTCAAAAAAGTATTTTATGCATAATTCGTGGAGTAGTTATGGAATCGTTTATGTTATTCTCTGAAGGAAATCTTGAAGATCTGAAGAGTGATCTGATTTGAGTTGATTGGATCAAATCAAATCTGTTTTGGCTAAAACTCCTTGATACTAATTATGAAAAGAATTAAAGAATTATTTGAATTGATTCTATCAAGATCAGATGTTGTTTTTTTGATAAAGACGAAGCCCGTCCAAGAGTTACTATTTAAAGTCTTCACAATCCTATTTTAAAGATCAGAGAAGCTAAGGTTAAGATAGTGCATTGCGTAAGGTTTAAAGCTTTTAGCTTCGTGTGTTTGTGTTAGTTTGTGATCCATTCACTCATCACTTTAATGTGTGAATTGGACTAAGTTTTTGTGTTATAAGTTGTTCACTCAAAGCTTGTAAGTAACAGTGTATTGTCCTTGATTGAAGCTTTAAGCAATATCAAGTATTGTCTTTGAATAGTGTCTTCTAAAGTTTATTCATTTGTTGTTATCACTGCTTTGATTGAGGGGGAGTGAGAGGTATCTCTTATCTAGGGGTGTCTTAGGTAGAAATTGCAAGGGTAGAGATTAGGTGCGAAGATAGTAAACTAGAAAGAGTCTACTGTGTATCTTCAAACTAATTCTACTTAGTGAATTTCCTTCCTGGCTTGGTAGCCCCCAGACGTAGGAGTGTTTGCACCGAACTGGGTTAACAATTGCTTGTGTCTTTATACTATTGTTAACAGTTTGTCTTTGTTCATATATTGGTGATAGTTCAGATATTAGTGTCGTGACATCGCCTTCGACATCTTATATCTGATACCATAATTTCAAAAAAAAATATAGAGAATGAAAAATAATTATGCAAAGGGTTTTGGAAGGGCGAGCAATCGAGAAAAGAAATTGTTGGATGAAATTATAATGTGGACATAACCTTGTATAGTAAATGTTTCTTTTGCATTGGCAACTTTGAATTCATTACCTTATAAATATTCCTTTATTGTGAACCTAACCAAGCTACAACCTTTAAAGACCTTAGTGATCTTCTTACTTCCATAAATTCTTTGATGATTGATTTAGACGAATGTGTCAATTGGATTGTATTTGCATCATTTGTCAGGTGAGTAAAATTGTCCAGCGGTTGCAAAAACGTTAATTTCTTCAATTCTTATTCGAAGCGGAATGTTAGAGTGATTAAAACATGAGAATTTAGTTATTATTTGAAGCATTGCATGATATTTGTTTAAGAACTAAATTCTTTTGCATTGTTCGATTCTAGGTAGCGAACAATGCTTGTGTGCATTGTTTGTTTATTTGAGCCATAAATAGATCTTGACTGAATTAAATGCTTGAGAAAATCTTTTTATTTTCAATGAGAGGCATACTTTGCTTGAGGAAAAGCAAAGATCTAGTTGGAGAGAGTTTATTGAATGTCAAACTTGCTTTAAATTGATCCTTATTTATTGGTATTTTTTAACTCTTTTGTTATGTTTTGTTGGATTTACTCCATGATATCATGTTATTCTTCAATATTGTTGAAAATACATTTGGTTGCTTTGATTTGTATGTTATTATGCAGAAATTAGGCATAAAAATATCAAAGTGTAAGACACAAGTAATTGGACAAGGAAGGCAAAGGAAAAGAAGGGTCCAGCATGTTCGTTGTGCGAACAGCCAACGAGGAGTAACAGCGAATGTTCGCTAGGCGAACTCATGGCGAAACCCCGATGAACCCTCTCAATCTAGAGGTAGTAAGAAAAGGGCACCAAGTTCGTTGGGAAAACTGGTAGCGAATGTTCGTTGTGGCAAGATTTCAGGCAGTAGCTAAAGGACCATAAATTTGTTGTGCGAACCTGTAGCGAGGTAGTTTGTAGTGTGAAGAATTGCTCACACAACAAACTTCAGATATTTCTCAGGGGTTGTTTAACTGTTCAGAGGTACTTCTGGTGCCTAAAAGTGTGTTCACTGGGCAAAGAAATGGTTCCCACTACAAACGTGACAAATTCCAAAAGTACTATATAAGTACTTTTCACATTTTTTGGGGATCATAACCCATTTTTCACACAAAAACTTCAGTTCTCAGCATTTCTTCACCAAAAGGTGATATTTTGCAAATAGAAGTTGGATTGGCATCCGAGTTCAATTCTTCAACGTGGATGTTCATTCATCTTCTTCCAAGACTTGTAAAGCAAGCTACCATGGCTATATGTAGCTAAATTCCTTTGTATCAAAGGTAGATGTAGTCTACCATTAGCTTGCATGTATTTCTTTTGATTGGCCTTGTATGTGAACAAGTGATGATTAATATATGATGAATATTTTTATTCTTAATGATCCATTCTTGTTTTGTAAAACCTTATACATATTATGAAACTTGATCTAAAATATTCATCTATCGGTTTATATATTGGAGAAGTCAGTCTATGGTCGATAGTTGCTTTGTGTTGAACTTAAAGCTTTCTATATTGGTTGTTATATGGAGAAATCATGTAGCGATGAATACAATATTTCTCACGATGCCGCTCTAGACATAGACGGTATTGAGATAATGCGTAACGATATTAATTGGATTTGACTTCACATGCAAGATTGAAAGAATACATATAAGTTCGGGTAGATGAAAGCTACTTTTGATATACTTTGTTATCAAACTTTTTATAATTTAAAAGCTTTGATACTAAAAATGTGACAATTTTATGAACAAAACTTTGAAAACCCTTTCTCTTGAAACAATAAACTGTTCAATGAAAAGCATCAAAATATCTGCAATCCCTGTGGAGATGATAAAAAAACCCTTTAACTATGATTCGAACAATGTTCTTCGAATAAGCTAGAAGAAATCACGCCAGAAGAATGTTGGTCTGGTGTCAAGCCTAGCCTAAGTCATTTGAAGGTGTTTGGATCTATAGCGCATAGACATGTGCCAGATTAGTTGAGAAGAAATCTTGATGACAAGTCGAGTCAAATGATCTTGATAGGATATTATTCGGCTGGAGGATACAATTTGTTCGACCTAGTGAGCAAGCAAGTAGTGATTAGAAGGGATGCGATCATAGATGAGCTTAAGGAATGAGACTGGACTGAAAATGTTAAGAATGATTCAATGAGAATATTATGTGAATAGCCAACTAGTGAAGTCGAAAGAGAAGTTCGACAAGAAGAAGACTGAGGTGAAGTTGGCCCAAGCAGACCTCAATAAACAAGACACATGCATGCAAGGTTGCGAGAATGTGTGATTACATTAGATGATGTGGTCAATGAAGAAGGTGAGCTGATACACTATGCGTTCTATGCAAATGTTGAACCAGTCAATGCAGTTGAGGCATTGAAAGATTCTAAGTGGGCGAAAGCAATTAATGAGGAGTTATAGTCCATTGAAGTCAACAATACTTTGTCACTTGCTGAATTGCCTCAAGGCAAGAAGGCAATTGATGTGAAATGGGTTTACAAGGTGAAGGTGAATCCTAAAGGAGAAGTAAATCAACACAAGGCAAGATTTGTGGCAAAAGTATTTCTTCAGAAAGAAGGAATCGACTTCGATAAAGTTTTTTCACATGTTGTTAGGATCGAAACAATCAGGTTGGTTGTTGGTCTAGCAAACATGAAAAATCAGCACACATGTCAGATGGATGTGAAATATGCATTCTTGAATAGCCCCTTAGATGAATAAGTATATGTTGCATAACCAGTTGGGTTTGTGAAACAAGGAGAAGAAAGAAAGGTGTACAGACTGCATAAAGCCCTATATGGACTTAAGCAAGCTCCAAGAGCTTGGAATAAGAAGACCGATAGCTTTCTAAGGGAGAAAGAATTTGTGAAGTGCACGACTAAGCATGGAGAATATGTAAGGAGAAACAATAATGAATTATTTATACTATGTCTCTATGTCGATGACCTATTGATAACAGGAAGTTGCAAGAAGGAGATCGAAGATTTCAAACATGACCTAAGTGAGGAGTTTGAAATGTCAGACTTGGGAAATCTCTCATATTTCCTTGGCATCGAATTTTACAAATGTGGTAGAGGTTTGATGATGCACCAAAGAAGATATGCAGGCGAAATACTCAAGATTTAAGATGCAAGATTGAAACATAACTTCGACTCCAGTTGAGCCCAGGCTGCATCTGTCAAAAGATTCAGATGAAGATAATGTCGACCCAACTCAATATAGAAGACTTATTGGTTCACTTTGATACCTTTATCATACAAGGCCTGACTTAGCATAAAGTGTGGGTATGGTAAGTAGATTCATGCACAAGCCAAAGGTATCACACCTAATAGCGACGAAGAGGATACTGAGGTATCTAAAAGGAACTCTCAACTACGGCATTTTGTTTCCTACAACTGATGAAAGAAAAAAATGCAAGTTAGTGGGATACACTGACTCAAGTTGGTGTAGTGATGATGAGGATAGAAAATCCATAATTGGCTATGTATTTATGTTAGGTGGGGCACCAGTTGCTTGAAGTTCGAGAAAGGAGCAAGTAGTGGCATTAACGTTATGCGAAGCAGAATAAATAGCTGCTTCTCTTTGTGTATGTCAAGCAAAGTGGATGGTGAATCTGGTCGAAGAGATTACAACAAAGAGTCGCGGAGCAATTACCATGAAGAACGACAGCATATTAGATATCAACATGGTAAAGAATCCAATAGCACATGAGCGAAGCAAGCACATTGAAATGAGATTCTATTATCTTCGAGAGCAGGAAGCAGAAGTGAAGATAAACTTGGAACACTGCAGAACTGAGAATCAGATTGCAGATTTTATGACAAAAGAAGTGCAAGTCGAAGTGTTTAAAAAGTTAAGGTCTATGATGAATGTAGATAGCTTAGACACAATGAATTAGGTGGTATGTTAAGATTGTAATTTCTTGTGTCGAAACAGTGTAGCTCGATAGAAACAAGGATTAGGAGAATTAGCCTAATGTGTGTGTGTCGAGTTGTTTAGATGTCGAAGTGTCGAAGCAGGTTGCTTGATACAAAATTTCGACTTAGACAAAAAATAGTCATTTTTGGGCTTTTGTAATTTTGGGCTTTCTTCTATTATAAATAGAGGGAGTAATCCCTGTTTTTTAAGAACTTGTATTCACAGATTTTTTGCAGTTGCAAAATAAATAAGATTTTTTTCCCAGTTTGTGGGCGGAGATTCACAGTTTCTTTTTTCTTTAATCTTGTCAAAAATAAAATTGTTCATAAAAAAAAAAGTATTATCACTTCAAATTGTATGTCTATATACATGTAATTTCAATATTCAAAAATATTATTCAATCACTTTTAGAAGAAAAAAAAGAATAACCAGTTATAGAAAAACATATTCAGTCAAATACATGTAATTTTGATATTCAAAAGTATTATTAAAATCACTTTCTAGAAAAATAATAATCAATTATAAGAAAAATATTTTTTCCTAAATACAAGTAATTTCGATATTCAAAAATATTATTAAATTTACTTTTAAAAAATTCAATTATAAGAAAAGAGTTTCTATCTAAATATATGATATATTATATAGGTTAGTTGGGTTAAATGAATTTAAACAATTAGTTTAAGGTTGAATATGTGTTGAAAACATTCATCGATATTTATTTATTTTGTTAAAATTTATAAATAGATAAGTTTAAAATTTAATATTTAAAAATATTCAAAAGAAATGCTTATTGAAAATATTCTAAAAGTATTTATTTTTATTTTAAAAAACTTAATAATTGTTGTATTTTTTTACCATGATGAAAATCACTTTCACAGAAAGAGATTAATAAACTATTAAAGAAAAGATATTTTAGAGAAATTATTCAAAATAGTTTTTCATTTGAAACATTTTTAAATTTTCATTCTTTTTAAAATCTTAAATAAATATATGAAAATTTGTAGAAGAAATTATTTTATTTAAATGAGAAAAGTGAATTTTTCGCTGATAGATGGATAGTTAGAAAATTGATGATCTTAAGTTTAAAAACTCACTAAAATTAGTATCTTTTCCCACGTCATTTCTATTTTTTTCTTCCGATAACAAGTATTCAAGATAGATCTTAGATGAAAATGCATCACTGGAGTTTAGTTACGCTTCCTTTATATTGAAAGATAATAGTAGATAACTATATTTCATATGTAAATAATGTAATAAAATGATATAGTTTTTTCAAAAAGATTCTGAAGTGCTTCAACAAACTCACTATGTGAAGATTGTTGTAGGTTCCACATCATGTAATTACTGAGCAAACTAAGTTGCTGATATTGGTTTAAATTTCTAGTCTTTGAACTAGGGACCATATTATCAATAGTTTTCTTAGTAATTTTCTTTCTCCATTACAAATATATTTTCAGGTTTTTATTTTATATATTTATTTTTATCACGAATTTTTTATAAATCGTCTTTTGTGTCGCTGGATCTAGAGTGATGGGTATACATCAAAACTAGATTGAGATTTGAAGGGAAAGAACATGAGGGATAAAACACCTAGAAGACCAGTTTGGACAGCAAGAGGAAACAAAGTATCTATGGGGGCTGAAGATAAATTGGCCTCCTTCTTCTTCACCCAAACGGTTTTGAAGCTAAAGAGATGTTCGACATTTTCAAACAATATGGTCTGGTTTTGGAGGTGGTTATCCACCCAAAACACGATAAATGGGGGAAGCGATGCGACTATGTAAGATTCAAAAAAGTTGATGATGAAAGACTTATGGAAATCAAACTTGACAGTATTATGGTTAATGGTAGAAAGCTATATGCCAATGTGCCTAAATTTCAACGAACTGGTATGTGGACTCGCAATGAAGAAAGGATGTATCAGCTATACAAAACAAACATACACTTGGAAAGATCTAAAGAAAGTGGCCAAAACCTAGGACAAAATATTCGACCAAATATCACTTTTGCTCAGGCAGTATCTGGTCATAAAAGAGGTAGGAGAGATAATATTATAGGGAGAATCATTAGGAACAAACCTGAAGATTTGAATAAGGACTTTCTAGACACAAAACCTACATTCGAACACTTGCAATTCAACATTGATAAAGAAGAAATACAAAGATTTGAGGTGCATCCATGGTCGCCAGACGATGTGGATAACGAGAGACTTACCTGGATACGCTGCTATGAACTTCCTTTCCATGCACAGTGCCCTTGATTTTTCAGATTCCTAGAAGGAAGAATTGGGACATATGTTCATTCTGATGAAGATACTGAAAATTTGAAGAAGATGGATGTTGCTAGATTTCTGATAAGAACAAAATTTTCCATCAATTTAAATAAGGTCTTCAATGTTGAGATGAATGAAAGGGTTTATAGAATCAAATTGAGTGAATATAATCATGGGCCCATGAGGATTAAACCTTTGAAACCAAATAAAAAAATAGAGTTTGTCTAAAGATCTTAGTTCAGATGATGAAAATGGTGGGGACGACTGAGGAGACTCCATGGAAAAGGTGGTGGAAGATGTAAGTGGTAGTCCAACAGAAACACAGGGGGACGATGATGACAAACAAAATGCTACAACCAACATCATAGGTAATGAGTAGAACGAGGTAGGGAGGCGTGATGGTGATGACTGTATGGAAAAGCTGTCAAAATGGGAAACATGTCTAAATATGTGTGCATGGGTAACAAAAAATGTGTTGTTGGAAGTAGTGAAACAACATGTATGGAAGCCTGCGGTGGTCGGATATTTGGAAATTCCTGTAGTGGTTCGAATTTTTGAACACCAACAGATAAACTATTTTCTGCAATTGTCACAAGACTACAACAAAGATCTCGTTCGGGTGTTCTATTCTGGACTGCATGATCATAACAAATCTACTTTTATATTCACTATTGGAAACAAGGTATATGAGGTTAATGATGACATTTAGAAGAGGTTATTTGACATCACAATTAGTGATCCTAATGCTGAGGATAACCCTGATCCTTTGGTAACAGATGTCCACATCCATAGGGATTTTAAGTGGAATACTCATCTCAAGGAAATGCTCAAGGCTCTGAGGCAAGAAAACTGTCATGAGGCTGTAGCAGTTAGCCAACTCAAGATGGTTTCAAGGATTTTATTATGGCTATTTTCACATATTATGCACCCCAAGAAAGGAGGGTACTCAAGGATGGACAATGCAAAAATATGTCTTGTGTATATTCTTACGCACAAGATCCACATAAACTAGCCACACTACTTTGTACTCAAATCTTCACCATCAAGGAATGTAATAAAGGTACATCCTTCTGCTACACTTCCATGATCTCAAAACTTCTTAACTTTTCCAATATCGGTGTGCCAAACATGTTGCTTATCTCGTCAGGCCCAATTCAAGAATTCTCGTAACGTACCTTAACAAATATGGGGTACTTCTGGGATGAAGAACATCAAGTGTATTACCTCAGGTTGGGAAAACATGGATGGAAGGTGTTCAATTTTGACGATCCTACAAAACTCACTGACTCCACCACTAAGAAACAAGTTAGGAATGATGAGCCTATGCACGATGCGGAACATGTAGCTGTTCAGGGGAATAATGATGCTCATGAAGATCAATCCTCCATCACTTCACTTCTTCAAAATTTGTTGATCAAGCAAGATACCTAAATGACTCAGCTCCACAACATGCAAGAACATATGAAGACCCAATATGCAAATTTTGAAGCTTTTGCATCCTTTGTTATAGAAAAACTGGTCTAATTGAAGGATGAGGTGGATACAAACACATCCTCCACCATTGCAAGGGTCAATCACATGATTTCTCCCTAAAATAAAGACCATCATCACTACACACAATTCTATTAGGAAATATGTGACTTTCTGGACCATCAGTTTGAAAGCAATGGTCAAGGCTGGTCCCGTGGAGTGAGACTTGAAGGTCGAGGAAGGAATTGATGTGAAGAGATTGGATTGCTTTTATAGTGTGTGTCTTAATTTTTCTTTATTTCATTCAGTCTTTTGTTAGTTGTTTGTTTCTATGCATTTTCATTTGGTTTGTTTTGTTATTTTGCTGCTTTGACTTATGTAAGGATACAATGATTGTATTATGATTAATCAAGATTAATAAATATGAGTATTATGGTGTGATTTATTAAGCTTGTGTTCCTTAAATTTGTGTCTTATGTGAGTGCACCTCTTATTATTTGCAATTGCCTCTGTGTAGTTTATGGTATAGGTGAACTGTACATTTGCATGATGCTTCTAACAAATTGCTTTTTCACTTTTTGATGTTGACACAAAGGGAGAAGATAATGACGAGGATAATGCATAAATTTAGGTAGAGCTATCAAGGATAATACATAAAATCAGGGGGAGCTATTCAGTGTACTGAAGAAAAACGCAATGGCTACAACTACATGATTCACGCTTTTCCATCATCAAAAAGGAGTGTGTAAATGTTAAATGCAAATTTAACTGGGTTTGGAATGATGTCAAAAATAGTAGTATAACGTAGAGTTTTTGTATATTGGGCGGTATCAACCTAAGTTTAGATGCGCATTGATCATTATTATCTTTAGGATGCATACAAGTGTTCTTGAAATGATTTGAAAGGTCTTAGGCATGTCATTCACATCAAAAGTCAAGTTTATGTGTCAACAAAATTGTACAGGCCGACTTATGCGTGTTTAGGCTGACCTGTAGAAACTTTTGCTTCAAAACAGGCTAGCACATACGACTATAGGACGACTCCCACACTCCAAGAATGAAGCCTGTGGATTGTGTCCATAGGTAAGCTCCTTCAGGATGAATTGAAGACCTTGACAGGCCGACATATTGCTTTCATAGGCCGACCTATAGCCTTCCAAAACTTAAAATTTCACTTTGCATCTTATTTTTCTTGCATACTTTTTACCTATTTCCACACACATACACACATACATATAATACACACACACACACACACACACACACACACACACACACACACACACACACACACACTCATACATGCACCGTATATATAGCAAGGTACTAATGAATTACCTATACGAAACCAGATTATAAATCATTCCCATCATCTTCAACCTCTCTTCTGTGCATACACACAACTGAACTACGCATAATTATTTTTCGATTGGGTGACCATTTAGATTAGGGTTGATAACATTCAATTAGGTTAGTGTAACTGAGAATATTAGGTTGAGATCTTTGTGCATTTCAAATAAGAAAACCAAGGTGGGGTTTCCTTCAAGATCAAGATGATTTGAAGGTTTTGGACTAGATTACATCATATGGATTCGACTGAGTGAAGGCCTTGGGACAATGTTCTGATCACAAACGATACCTTTCAACAAATCAAGATTGAGAAATAGAGTTCTTGGATGAACAATGAAAACAGTTAGAATAAAGAGCAAAAAAAGAAAGGATAAATAAGAAAGAAGAAGAAGGATTAGGGCAAATTGTTTACTATTCACTTTCTCAAAATGGTTTACATATGATTACAAATGAATATCACAATTTGCCTCATCCAACAACCTGAGTGATCTAGCCTATATATAGGCTAACTAGATAACTTCCAACCCAAGCTAACTAAACAATTTAATTCATAACAAAAGGCCCAATTCGACAAACATTTCGATAATATATATTAGAACAGACATCGACTATAATATGTATCCTTCGACCACAGTATGCGACCCATCTTCGACTTCCTACTTGTCTCCTGTCGAAATACATGAAAGTTATTCCTCGACAAAGCTTGAGTTCGACCCAAAATCTCACAAATCTCCACCTTGGATCTAACTTAACAAACAGGGAATCAACTAGCTTTCATCATGTAGCTTTGTCAACTGCATTCAGTGGAAAAACTTGGAATTGGGCAACGTCTTGGTGATCATATCAGCAACATTGTCTTCAGTCGAAACCTTCAGCACCTGGACTTTACCATGCTCGATTATCTCTCTGATAAAGTGAAGCCTCACATCGATGTGCTTAGGTCGCTCATGATAGGCTGAATTCTTTGACAGGTGTATTGCACTTTAACTATCACATTTAACAGTGATACTTCAACCTTGAAGTTTTAGATTCTTTGCAAAACCTTCAAGCCACAATGCTTCTTTCACGACTTTAATGAGGGTAATATATTCTACTTCAGTGGTTGATAAGGCAACAACCTTATGAATAATTATTTTCCAATTGATTGTTATGCCAAACATAGTGAACACATATCCAGAAATAGACTTTCTGGAATCCATACAATCTGCATAATCAGAGTCAACAAATCCTTCAATTTTTACTATCCTATCACCACCATAAATCAAGACTCTTTTCAGATACTCATTTATGTACATGAGAATCTACTTTACAGCTTGCCAGTGCGCCTTTCCAGGATTGACCATATACCTGCTTACAAGGCTCACACCATACGTTATGTTTGGCCTTGTACAAACCATAACATACATCAGAGAACCTACCACACTAGCATATAGAATGCTACTCATACATATTCTTTCAGCTTCAATACTCGAACTTTAAGTAGTACTAAGCTTAAACTGAGGATTTGTTGGAGTCACAACAGGCTTTGAATTCGACATACTAAACTTGTCGAGAAGCTTCTGTAGGTATGTCTCTTGAGATAAGCATAACTTCGAATGCTTTATATCTCTCTGGATGTCAATCCCAAGAATCCTGGTGGAAACTCCCAGATCCTTCATTTCGAACTCCTTGCTGAGTTCGGCCTTCACCTTCATTACATCCTCAACACTGTTGCTGGCTATGAGGATATCATCCACATATAGCAACAAAATAAAAAGTAAATTTCCTGGGCGAAATCTGAAGTACACACAGTGATCGAACTGGCTCCTAGTGAAACCAATGTGTGCCATGAACTTGTCAAATATCCCGTTCCACTGTTGAGGAGAATGTTTCAGGCCATACAAATACCTATTCATCTTGCACACATAATCTTCCTTATTATTTTCTGCATACCCTTCAGGTTGACGCATCAGGATCGTTTCGTCTAAGTCACCATACAAAAGTGTTGTCTTCACATCCATTTACTTAAGTTTCGACCATAACCTTTCAACTTTTGAAATTCTCAAAATTTGCATCCTTCATCTTCTGAATGAATACTCATAACTTTCTGGAATAGTCATCAACGACGGATAGAAAATACCTTGCACCTAAGTGTGAAGGATTCCTTGTAGGCCCCCAAAGATTAGCATGAATGTAATCAAGGGATCCATGTGTTCTTTATTTTCCTTTGTTAAACTTTGCCCTACAGGATTTACCAAATACACAAGATTCACAAAACTCAAACTTTTCGACTTTGTCACCACCTAACAGGTTCTGCTTCCCCAATTTAACCAGGCCTCTTTCGCTGACATGGCCTAATCTCATGTTCCATAGTTCTGTCTTCGACACAGGTTTTATGGATGCAACATTTGTCGAACCACTTACAACCTTAGTCTCAAGGGTATATAATCCTTGTTTCTTCACGTCTCTCAAGACTTCCTTCGACCCCTTCATGACTTTCAGGATACCTTGCTCTCCTTTGAAGACATGTCCTTTCTTGTCAAATTCACCAAGAGAAATTAAATTCCTCTTAAGGTTAGGTACATACCTAACCTCAGTCAATAGCCTTATTAACTCATCATGGAGCTTGAATCTTACAAATCCAATACCTGCAATCTTGCAAGCTTTATTGTTTCCCAACAACACTGATCTACCATCTTGATCACATAATTCTTCAAGCATATTCTTGTTTGGAGTCATATGCTAAGTACATCCAGAAGCCATAATCACACCTTTTGTAAGAGTTGTTGCTCGATACCACAAGGACATCATATGATTCATAATCATCTTGCATAATATATGCATTACCATTGTCCTTACCTCCATGATTATTCAGGTGCTCAGGGCACACCTTTCTTGTTTGACCCTCCTTCTTATAGTGATAACACTTAATCCCATAAATACCAACACCATAAAACTTTTGTTGAGTTTTACCTTTCATCTTCTCAAACTTACCATCTTTCTTCGACAACTTCCCTTTTACAAACAACCCTTCTCCAACTGATGATGATGGTTTCTGCTCCTTTCTTTTGTTCAAATCCTTCGAATATAAGGCTGCTTGAACTTCTTCAAAGGTCAGAGGCTCTCTTCCATACAAGAGGGTTTCTTTGAAGTGAGCATGTGACTTAGGTAAATAACACAACAATAACAATCTTTGGTCTTCATCATTGATGGTAACATCAATATTTTCAATATCAAGAATCAGCTTGCTGAACGTATCCAGTTGCTCCATTAACGCTTTATCTTCAGTCATATTGAATGAATACAAAGCCTGCTTCAAGTACAAATGATTCACCAAGGATTTTGTCATATACAGTCCTTTGAGTTTTAGCCAAACACCAGCCTTTGTCTTCTCCTTCGAAACCTGCCTGAGAACTTTATCACCAAGACTAAGAACAATTGCGTTGTAGGCTTTCTCGATCATCGTTGTATTTTCCTTCTCCATCAGTGCAGCATCCATGGCATCTCCTCCCTTAAACGCTTCTAGAAAACCCTGTTGAACAAGAAGGGCTCGCATCTTCAAACGCCATAACCAGAAATCATTAACTCTGGTGAACTTCTCAACTTCGAACTTTGTTGACGACATCTTCTCCACACTCACCCACCAGTTTGTTGTGATCACAAAAGATGCCTTTCAACAAATCAAGATTGCGAAACGAAGTTCTTGGGTGAACAATGAAATCAGTTATAACAAAGAGAAAAAGAAGAAAGAAGAAGAAGGATTATGGCAAATTGTTTACTATTCACTTTCTTATAAGGGTTTAGATATGATTGCAAATGAATATCACAATTGGCCTCACCCAACAACCTGAGTGATCTAGCCTATATATAAATTAACTAGATAACTTGCAACCCAAGATAACTAAACAATTGGATCCATAAAAAAAGACCTAATTCAAAAAACATTTCGACAATACATATCAGAACAGACTTCGACTATAGTATGTATCCTTCAACCATAACATACGACCCATCTTCGACTTCCTACTAGTCTTCTGTCAAAATACATGAAAGCTATTCCTCGATAAAGTTTGAGTTCGACCCAAAATCTCACATTTATTATAACAAAATTAGAACAAATACACAATGGATAATTTACACAGGTGAGCATATAGATTATCAGACTGATAATTGGTTAGGACAATACCTCAGTAAAATTATTAATATTCTCATTTAATAAAGACACAAACTTAACACAAAAGTTGCATGCCTAATAGAAGAGAGTAATTGAGTTATACTTTAACTCATCACATATATATTTATAATAGTGGCAACAAAAATCCAGTAGATACATATACAAAGATTTAATTTAAAACACAAATTAGTTTGGACACTCTACCAATGGTCAATTAACATTTAAAAAGGTGAATATGTATCTCACTAGGGAAAAGAATCTAGTGGCTTTAACTAAGGACCTTTAGAAACTCTTCATCCCTCCTTCTTCTTCCTTCACCTTATTAAGACTTGTCCATGAAAAAATCTCATGTGACAATAGTCTCTGGCATATGGGTTACATTATAGTATTAACATGTAGGCTCTACAACTTCTAATTTGAGATAAGCAACCACTTCATCTTTGAGTGACCGCTAGCAATAATAATTTGGAATAAAATATCCAGGAAGCTAACCATCAAAATCAACCCCAAAATCTCTCCCAAGAACTTGTTTGGCTCAGTAATTTAGGGTGGAATATGAAAGCAAATCACATAGTAATCTCAACTTATACACACACAATACACATAATCTGGGTGGGTTGTAACCAAATAAAGTTTAATGTATGAAGACAACAATGTAGGCCTCACTAAGGATAATCTTTTCTAACACCAAAATGAGCTTGACACTTTCTACAAGTTGTGTATCAAATAAAAAGAATGAGTTTCAGATTCTCGACATTCTTCAAATTGGTCATAGATGTTTGAAGGCATTATGGATAATCAGTGTTTTAGAAGAGTCCTATGGTTAGCTGGACAAAATTTAACACTTATGGCTCCTTTAAAAACTTGAGTGTAGTGCAGAAAGCAATGTTTTAAAAACTAGATTGGTCATCAAATCGATTAGGATACTAGGTCACTAGTTCATTGATCAAACCACTAGGTCATTGGTCGAACCACATGACTATACCGAATTAAACTAGATAACTCAGTTGAATAAATCGGTCTCTATGATGAAACTATATAGTTATTAAATTAGTCGAATCGAATGACCCGATCTCTAAAAGAATTACGACATCTACAAAATTTCAAAATTTCAAAATTTCAAAATTTCAAAAGTTCACTCTTTAAATTCAAATTCTAAACATAGTCATCACACATAACAAAATAGTAAAAAAAAAAATACAAATCTGAATAAATTTTGAACAAAGTCTAATTGCAATATAAACTAAATAGAAAAATAACTGCAAATATCTAATAAATTTAATTACAAGGAGGAAAAGTTGTTCTAAATTAGTTTTGAATAAAGTCTACTTATATTTTAATTTTTTTTTAAACAGATTTTTCAAAGAAAAAAAAGCAAGCATTTAACTTGTCAATTTTCCAAAACCACAGGTTCGCAGATTTTTATCGATTTTGGCTGATTCTCACTAGTTTAATAGCTTACCCGATTCAGTAGTCAGACCAAACCAATGACCCTTCTGGTTTCTGATTCAACCGACCGGTTCAGTTTGATTTTTAAAACACTGGCTGAGAGTTATTTTCACGCGATCATTATGGTTGGTATCAGGGTGGTTTTGTTGTGAACATAAGGGATATAAATGTTTTATAGGCACATGTGTTGTCTATTATTTTGGCAGAAGTACAATCACACGTGAGAGGCTGAGAGTAAGTGTGAATTAAGAGTGGTTCTCAATATTCCCTTCAAGAATTGAATAAGGATGAGTTTGAAGGTGAGAAAAACACTTAGAAGGGGGGGGGGGGGGGGTTAAATAAGAGTTTTAAATAATATGGCAATAAAAACAACTCTATATTTTTATCCTGGTTCGTTGAACTCAACTACTCCAGTCCACCTTACCAAAGATGATTTGCCTTTCTCCACAAGGACTTAATCCACTATTAATCAACTGATTACAATAGCAAGCACTAAGAACAATTGTCTTA
This sequence comes from Lathyrus sativus, assembly GCA_963859935.3. Lineage (NCBI taxonomy): Eukaryota > Viridiplantae > Streptophyta > Magnoliopsida > Fabales > Fabaceae > Lathyrus > Lathyrus sativus. The sequence continues at coordinate 774,184,568 of OZ012735.1, forward strand.
GTCTTCTCAAGAACTACTGACCACACCTTGGTCTTCTCAAGGAACTTCTTACAAATTAATGTAAACTAAACAAGTGTTTAAATGCTTCTAATAATATGTATCACAACTATGATATTTACACTTAAGATTAAGTACAAATAAAACTATACAGTTTTATGAAAGAACAAATGTATAAGAGCTTTGAGAGATTTTCACTTTAATGTATCAAACGTGTGTATGAATATTTCTTTCTGAATGAGCAAGCAACTTCTAAATGTTGTAGAAGTTCTCCTTTTATAGCTTTTTCCAAGTGCTTTGAATAATGTGCAACTCAGTATTATATTGAAATATAAGACTTTTTCATCACCAAAAGGTATGGGCAGATACATGCTTTCTGCAGGAAAAGTATGGTTGTAGAAGCTTTGGGATTTGCACCACGTCTCTTCATTGGACAAAATAGCCGTTGGTTACTTTGGAAGTAGCACCACGTCCAATCAAGTTTACAGCTTCTTCAACTAGCTTCCTTCAGGATGAAGTCTTCATAATCTGCACTTCAGAACTTGTAACAAGCTTAAAAGGAATGAAATACTTGAGATGATCATAGCTAAATGATTGAGATGATCATAGCTTTGGTAGATGATCAGAACTTGATATATCAGAGTCTCAATCTTGATCAGAGTCTTCATCAGAGTATGCAGCAGTATATGCTTGAGCGTGAATATTATTTGATTAGAGTATGATTATTAGAGCCTCTATTCTTGCAATGAAATGAATTTCAAAGTCTGATTTAATCAAAGCTTTCAACTCTTCATACAATTCTTTCAGCAACGCTTCAGATCATTCTGCAGCTTCTGCTTCAAATTCTTCTGGCAGCGCTTCATAATCTTCTGATTGTCTTGCATCTGATGCTTCAGAGCCTTGCATAGTTGCTTGTACTTATGTATTTTGCTTCTTTAAGATTATTCAATTTAATACCTGAAACAATAATACTTGAACAAATTTAGAGTATATATTTTCTTAATACAAAATTCCATAAGAGTTATCATCAAAACATAGAGATATAAGAAACACCAATCTGTGTTCTCACAGAGTTAATCCATTAATTAATTTGTAATATATGGTTTAACTGCAAGAGATTCCATATTTATCTATTTCTTTTCACATATCTTTAGAAAAGAGAACAACTACAAAGATAAGTTGGTGAATCATGGTTAATGTTCATAATGTTGCGGAATTTTTGCGGTGAGATAATCTCTCATTATCATCCAGGAGCATATTTTCAAGGACCGTTTTGGCATGTAATCCTGTTGATTTTCTTATTAAGTGATTTTATTTTAATGGGGCATGTTGCATTTGTTCTAACCTTTTTGTGTTTGAGTATTAGAATCGTTCTTTAGAGTATAATATTGTTGTATTTGTGAAATTCGTTGAACTATGATGTTTTTTATGTAGAGATTTTAATTTGAGACACATAAACCTACTTTAAAGTAGGTGAGTTGGTTTTGATTGGATTATATAAATGATAGTTTTTAGACGATAGGATTCGATCTAGAGGGGGGGGGGAATAAATCACAAATTTAAAATTCAAACTTTTGGCAAAAATAGTTTTCAAAATTTTTATGGCACAACGGAAACAAAGTGTTCAACATCGATTAATCACAAACAATTAAATGTTAAGCTACACATAGAGCTTATTTCCAATTATCTAAAAACCAAATAAAAACATAAAAGGCAATTTATCAAACACCTTGTGTGCAATCGATAATGTTTGGAAATTTAATTTGTTTTATTGATGTTAAAGCCAATTACAATCAAAGTGATTATGATTATATCAACAAACCTTAATTCAAAATGTAATCAAAAATTTATTTCCAGACGAATTGATCAAACAATAACAAATTCGATAATTTGCAAACACAAAAACTAAAGAGATCGAGACAGAAAGACACAAGGACTTGTTTAGGCAGTTCCCCAATTGACCTCGCTATAGGTACATCTTCCCTCAATTAAAATTAGAATTGAGATAGTTATGATTAACCTTACTTTGTAAAAAGTGTATATGCAAGAGATAAAGAACTTTAACCCTACAAACCCTATTATTTGTTGTTGAATCTACCACCTCAAAAACTCTTTTATCAAAGATTGATCAAGTCACCAACAATGTTGCTTCAATCCACCAGTTCTTTTTACTACCTTGCAAGACCTCCTCTTCTCAAGGTTTTCACTCGGTCGAATTAATCCTAAATATGCACTTATTGAACCCAAGATTTACGAACACGGTCCACTGTCCCACGCTACTCCCTTGCAAGGAACCACCTTGTCCCAAGGCCTTCACCCGATCGAATCCAAATTATGTAATCTTGTCCAAAACTTTCAAATCCTCAATGATCTTGAAGGAAAACCCCAGCCCGATTTTCTTATTTGAAACTCTCAAAGAACTCAATCTAATATTCTCGGTACAACAACCTAATTGGACGTTATCAATCCTAATCTAGATGGTTAGCCGATCAAAAAAAAAGTGTAACTTGATTGTGTGTATGCATATAAGAGAGGTTGAAGATGACGAGTATGCTTTGAAGTTATGGTTTCGTATATGTTTTGTACTAGAACCTTACTAGAAAAAATGCATGTATGAGTATATATATGTATGAGAGATATGAAGCAAAGAAAATGCAAATGAATGGAGGAAAATGTGAATTTTTGAAAGAAAGCCTCATGTGTGTCGACCTATGATCACTCTTCAAACAAACTAATACCTTTATAGAAAAGTCTTTTTATCTAAGAGATATCACATATATTGAACTATAAGGGATCACACCCAAATGAAAAAATATAAGAGTTTGCTCCATAAACATAGATTCAACAACTTTCAATCGGTGTAAACTAGGGTATTATCGTTTACCCAATATACTAGGTAGTTTGGTCGAAGGGTATTAGGAAAAAATTGAAATACCACATAAATACCCCACCTTTCATGTAAGATCTTTCCGTTGATATATCCTCAAGACCTTCTCATTGATCTGCAACAAATTGAGCATAATTTTTTCCTGGACATCGACTTTATATGAAATATATTGGGATATTCATCAATAACATCATTGTCAAGCCACCTCCAAATCTTAATGTGACTTGAGTTTATTTATAATAATTTAAATCATCAACAAATATCATTCAACCATGCCTAGCCCACACCATAAATCACATGTCACACTGATTTAACTTTATCATTAATAAAACATGACACTCATGAACATATTATCACCATAATTTGACATTTTATCATATAATATCAACAACATAATCAAACATGAAACTTATCATTAAATATTGTTTTTAATTAAATAATTATTAACCAAGCCCATTCAATACATCTAATTAAGCCTAGATACACTTATTTATTTATTTTACATTAATCACAAAAATTTACTAGCTTACATTTATCTAGACATCAATTTGCCACTTCCTAAAAATTGAGTTCTAGAATGCAGAAATATCTCTCATTGTTACTTATATATAAATTGATTTGTATTGCCCTATAAATTGACGTCCATATATAAATAAGAAAAATTAGTTCTAATCACTTAGTTAACCTAATTTCATCACTTAATTAATGACTTAGCATTGTCAATTAACCATTAACTCACTTCCCCGTATTATCACTAATACTTATGGATTTTTAACAATGTTAATTAGTTTTTTTCTAAAAGAAAATCAATATTTTCATGGGTTTTAACACTCATTTTTATTGTGATTTTAGAAAGGATTAGGTCATTATTAGATCTCAGAAGTTTAGAATTCAAATTCTTCTCCCTATATTTCAAGTCCCGTTTAAGTCATTCACTCTTTGGATTTTAAGAATCTTATCAACCCATTGAGTCCCCAATTGAATCCATCTTTTCAGTAAATAAGTTAACCATCAAATTCTTTATCAATTGATATTATTTCTTTTCATTAAGTAAGAACTACAATTTTTGTTCATTTTATTAGTAGAGTGCTTTGTTAGTTTTGTTATGACCAAATTTTGTGCCCTAAAACTCACATTTGTAGCAAAACTTCAATTTAATGTAGCAGTGAGTGATTTTAGTTGGTTTGTGTGTATAATGATGAATGGTGACAAATATGGAATGTCCATTTTCCAACATTGATCAGGTTTTGGCCAATTTTTGAATTTTGTTTAATGAATAAATTAATTAAATGTGATTATGGGTGAGCAAGGCTTAAAATATAAAATTAGGAAAATTATTAAGGTATTGTGAATGTTGTGACACCCATTTTACAACGGTCTTCTTGTTAATCGTTATAATAATTCTTTTTTGGAAATTTTTTTGGTATTTACTAAAAGACATTTCAAAACGGTCATAGGTACCTACCGTAGTGAAATGTACCTAAAGTGAAAGGGTTCGAATCCCAGCACCAACAATTTTTCATTTATCGTAACATAATGGACTTGACCTTGTATATCACCATAATTTTTATAATCAATTATGTTGTAAGTTGCAATCATTTCATCACGTTTTGTACTGTCAATTCTGGTGAAAGGTGTTACTTATTTATATATAAACAAAATTATCTCTCACTTTAGAACATTAAACCGTATCTCCAAAACAAAACCCTAACATTTCTTTCACTCATCTCTCTCAAAACAAAACCCTAACATCTCTTTCACTCATCTCTCTAAAAAAACCTAACATCTCTGTCACTCGTCTTCTTCGAAGGATACATTTGTTATATCAAATCTTAGCAAATGGTTACTTTACAGGTTCGTCTTCACTATAGTTTATGTTTCAAAATATGTTTATGTATTATTGTTTATGTTTCAATAGCTTGTTTCATAATGTTTGAACTTTCTGCTTGTTTTGACTTGTAGGTAGGGATGCATGTTTCAATAAAGAGGAAGAAGCTAAAGCGAGCAATGCAAACTTGTGTGAAAGACCGAGTATCTGTATGTTGGTTGTGGTTTATTGTTAATGTTTGTTTAAAATATGAGTTTATTATATCTTATTTGGTTTGAGTATTTTTCAATCATTTACCGAATATATAACTTTTCAGATTGCATTAGAAAATTATAATATGATAGATAAAGTTATATTAGAAAACAAGTACACGTTCAATTCTAGACAAGGATTCTTCATTCCATTATTTGCATATTGTTCTTTAACTATTAGAACTTTATTTAATGATTGTAGTTCTTCAATTGCCCTTTTCTTCACCTCTAATTTTGTTCGCAAAGTAAATAATATTTTGCAAAATAAACTAGAGGTGAAGGAAGGGGAGGTTGAAGAACTAGAAGTATTAAACAAAGTTTTATCTGTTAAAGAGAACAATGTGGATAACAAGTTGAAGAACTCTTATCTAGCATTAAACATGAACTTGTTCTTCTAATATAACTTAATTTGTCATGTTATAATGTTTTAGATCAGATTGAAAGGTTATATGTTTAGTGAGCATTAGAGGAATAAGCATTACACATAGTTTATAATAAACTCAGTATATGTACCACAACGATTGTTTATACCAACTGTTGTTAAATGTTATGCATTAAAGAATATCACAACGATTGGTTAAAGTAACTGTTATGGTAATAGGTAGCATGCTATATAGCTTATAACCAAGATTGCTCGGCTGTTGTGGAAAGCATCATACATACAATCACACCTTACCTCACATCGACTGGTCAAGCGTAATGGTATCCCTTTTCCAACTGTTGTGATAGGTATTTTCCGTAGTAGTGGATATTTCTATCAAGTGAATTATGTGAATGATGAGTTGTGAAATATGTATTAAGCCATATTATGAAAAAATGTTTATTTAATCCTTAGTCGCTGATTATATTGTATTATAAGAAGTGACTTAAGCTTATAAGGGGAGAGAGAAAGTATTAAAACAGTTGGTCTAAGTGAAGTATCTTATTTATGGCCATCATATATGAATGGTATGACAAACCTAAGTGTTGAGAACACTTTGTTTGGACATGATAACGATGACCTACTTGTTAGGTCACAAGGGTAAAATTGAAGGGGGGATTCCTAAGTGGATTGGTGGATAATTTCCTAGTGGATTAATGGATTAGTTACTTTGACTTGTTACTTATATGGATTTCTAGTAAAGTAGAATGTAGTAGATAAAGAGTTTCTAGTGTCTGCCTCCCGAGTTAGTATGATACTACATTTATTAACATGTGTTCAAAGTTATATGATATTGTCATACCCTAATTTTTACCCCCTAATATTCCACATCATTTTCATAAAATTCAACATCACATGTGTGTCTAAACCATTAAAAATACAAAAATATATGCTTTGATTGCTTGGTTCACAAGGTAGGGTTTAGACCTCTAAAAGCTCAAGCAGATGATTTATCAAAGGATGAGTGTGATCTTCAAAACCAAGCCTCTCATTCATTCACGATGATCAAGATTTTCCCTTGATCAACTATCAAGTGCAAGATTACATCATTTCAAGCTTAACAAGTCTCAAGTCATCTGATGCATCCAAATTAAGGTTTTGACCTAATTTAGTCTCTGGGTTGACTTTTTCATCTGAGGATGATCCTATACTTCAAAACATGATTCAAGGACCTCAAATACATCTTTTAAGACCACTCACAAGATCCTAAGTGCCCAAGAAGCTTAATTCATTGGCTATTACAAGATTGAATTCATCTAATACAAAGTGAAACAACTGGTCAAGTCAAAGCCTGATTTTTGGCATCTCTAGGTCAAACATGATTTCTTTAAGTCAATTATCATGAAAATGTGATTGGAGAATGCATTTTATCAAGAAAAATCAAGAAAATCAAAGAAAATACCAGAGTTGCAAAATTAGGGTTTTGGAAAATTTCACTAAGTTAAGAAATTTCATGATTTTTGCCCTACTTTCCAAGGCCATAACTTCCTCCTCAAGCAACCATTTTCTTTGATCCAAAGACCAAAATTAAGAGCTTGTTGCATACTACAACTTTGTCCTTAAGGATGATTTCCAAAAAAATGCATAGATTGAGAGATATGAAGCCATGAAGTTGGAGGTTCAATACTTTTTGAACTTGGACACTTAGAAATTTTTCAAGCAGAATCTGCCTTGTAAAAGTATCCAACTTTGAGGTCATTTTTCTCCATGATACACATTGATTCAAGACAAACTTTGAACATCAACCTTGAAGTATGTTATCTCAACTTTCCAAAATGTCCAAGAACATCCATTTATCTAACTTGAGCAAGAAGTTATAAATTTCACAATAGGTATTGATGCAACTATTTTGCAAGACAGATTCTACATATTTTGGTGCCACGCGATTTTGCGGATGACTTTTAATGACTTTGCTAGCCTCATCTCTTCACAAGATCAACATCAATATTATAATATTCCATGTTCTCTACAAGATAATACCAGAATCTTCAAAGTTCTACCCCTTTGTATGTGAAAAAAATCATTCCAAAGCTATAAACTTAAGTTTTGTCATCTAGCATTGAAGTGCAATAGAGAATTGATAAAAAAAACCACCACAATCTGTCAAAGAATGATCAAAAAACTAAGGACCATGATGCAATAGGATATAATCAAGCTCAAAAGATAAGAATTTAAGCCATGTGGGGAATAGCCTATGTGTACCTTAACACTCAAGTAATAGGTACATGTTATTACTCCTTGGATAATAACATGTATCCTAATCCAAAGATCTTTACAAAAATATGAAACATTTTCCTATAAATAAGGCTCATTTCCTTCATTATAATCACTCCAAAACATTGCAATAAGCTAGTTTTCTCCAAATCCTCCTCCTTTCCAAAATCCAAAGCTTCAAAGAAGTGAAAACTTGAATTCTCAATTCTAAACAATTTCCATTCAAACCAAGCATCCAAACACTTCATATACACCATATAGAAGTGATCCAAACACTTATACACATTCTGTAACACTAGAATCACATCCTTTATATCCCACTTTGCTCAAGCTGCAGATTAAGTTGGCCAGGGAGTTTCATAAGGTTTCAAGTCAATTTAAACACATTAACACACTCCTTGGAGGTCAAGGAAGTTGTTAGCATCAAGAAATTTCATCTGGAACACCTCTATCAAGGAATTCAATTTTCACTTAGAAGGTAAGTTTTCAAAATCCAAACTATATGATTCATGCATCATTCTTGATTATTTGAGTTACATATATGTTTGTCATGATGTGGTGATTGTTTTCCCTCAATTAATTACATTATATCATGAACATATAGGATTTCATTTTGAATTTTCAAATTAGGGTTCATACTAGTTTCAGTTTAGTTGTGTGAGATATACTTAATATAAATGCAATTCAATTGTACCATTGAATTCCTGGAAAAATTTCAAAAAACTTTCATTTTTACATCATGCAATTTGGTTGCGTATTGAGAGAGTTGGCAATTTGAAAAATGAAGAAGAAGTTGAAGCTCGAGGAAGAAGAACACAATGGTGGTGGCGCCATTTTTGAATTTACCATTTAATTTTTAAATATTATCAATTAAAGTTGGTTTTAATATTGACTTGGGCATTGCGCCATGGTGGTAAAGGGTTTGATTTTCGCGTGTGTTTGTGCATAAGGTTTGGGGTTTAAACCCCCCTCACCCCATACCTTTTGATGTTATTTTTTAAAAACATTTTCAAACTTGAAATTTCATATATTATTCAAAGCGCACATTCTTTATCACCAGTCACGCAATGGCTCAGTGGGCATTGTTTTAAGCCCATCACCCCAAGGGTGTGGTTTCAACACACATGGAAGTCATTCCCTTTCTTTTTATCACTTTTATTTTCATACTTTTTCACAACTTCTATCAATTGTTTCCCTATGCAAAAATCATTATTTTTCAATATTTTTTTCACACTTGTTAATCATCCTCCCTATTATGGAATCCATCAAAAAATCTCAAAAATAATATTTTTTTCTTCATTTTTATTAGGTTGAAAACTTGTGCTTTTTAAAGTGTTTTTCATACCTTTTCATGATTCCTTTTGATTATTCTCTTGACCTAATTGTGCATATGTGTCTGTATGGTTATAATATACTTTATTTAAGTCTTATTGATGTACATAACATGTTGTCTTGACTTATACATACCATGATTAGGTGTTACTTCCTTTGAAAACTACTTTAATTAGATTTTGTTTAGATAGAACTTAGGGCTTTGTCTGACAAATCTTTTGAAAACATCTTGATACATGACTAGGGCTTCCATTTGAGTTTGGATTCCCCAAAGTCCTTGATTCAACCATGTTTAAATGTCTTGCTCATGTTCTTATCTCCATAAATTTTTATTAGGGTTTTGTTTACCCTTTGCTATATTCATCTGATCTTTAATTCATTTTGAATACATGCTTACTTGAACTTCTTTGTGATTGCTTTAATTGATCAAATCATTGCTCACACATTCAAGTATTTCCTTCATAAACTCTCACCATGATGAATATATCTACTTGTCTGATGCTTACTCACATGTTGATATACCATGCTTGATCACAATCATGTTTATTTCATCCTTGATGACTATATTTGTTTAAAAGCTTAATCAATTTTGTCTTGTTAAGTTTCTCTTGACATTTATGACACTTGCATTCATACAATTGTTACATTTCAATACTCATCCTTAAGTTTAGACTCAGTTCAAATTTTAGGATCCTCTTCAAACTATACCTCAGTTAAAATCCTAGGATCCTCTTTGAGATTCTCAACTTGAATAAAACATTATAATTCCCCTTGAAGTTTTCAACTTCATTCAAATCTCAAACCATAGCTCTTTGAGGCTTCAAACCTTCAAAAAACTCAAACCACAACCCCCTTGTGGCTTCAAACCTTCAAAAAACTCAAACCATAGCCCATTGTGGCTTCAACCTTTCAAAAAAAAAAAACTCAAACCATAGCCCCCTTTGTGGCTTCAAGTCAAAACCTAGCCAACCTTTGGCTTCAAACTCAAACTTTTCCCCTAGAGATGAGACATGAATCATCTCTATAGAAGATGTTTCTCTTATATTCCCCACAACATAAATTAAACATTTCAAACTTTTTTTCCATTTAAGTGATGTAAGTGGCACACTTGTTGATTTAAAATCCAAGCTGGAGTCCTTCTCTTATTATGATACACAAACACTTCTTTCATTTAAGTGATGTAAGTGGCACACTTGTTGATTATATATCCAAGTCAAAGTCCTTCTCTTATTATGCAAAGACTCATTCAAAGGAAGACGTGACATTACTCTAGATTTTCTACATCCAAGTTTAAAGCTTCTTCCCTCATTATCTTCTTTCTCAAAATGTTTGTGGTGAATACGTGAGATATCTCCCTTAAGATGAAAATTTGTCTCTTCTCTCAAACCTAACAAACCCAATTCCATCCCTTAGTAGGTGGAACTACGAACGTTCTAATTTCTCAACTTTCTTTTGAGAATACGTAGGCATAAGATTGCGAGATCTTAGTGAGCATAATAATAAGTAAAACCTTTAGGTTCCTACACCTTTGTCTTAGTTTATTTCAACATGCCTTACAAAAACAACAAAATATTTCTCACTCTTATCACTCATTCAAAACAGTCAACAAATTCTCAATACACAACAAATGACTTAATCAACAGTAACACAAATATGCACAAGAGTTCCTATAGGATACTATAAATACTTAGGGTACTAGTACCTTCCCTTAGTATAACCAACCCCAAACTTTTAATCTCTTAATGCATTATTTTACATTGCACACTCACGGGTTTATTTAGATTTTTCCCTTTCCCTCTTTTGGGATAAATTAAAAGTTCACATGTGGGGGGGCGACCTTGAAAACCGCGTGACAGATATTAAGAGAAATTAAAGTGTCAAGTTTTCATGTATATGTCTAATGTAAATGTGCATTATGTGAATGTTATGTGGAAATGGAAATTTGAAATTTGTTATATATGAAATGTGATAAATATTATGCGACTATGAACCCCAAATACTTGATACAATATAAATATAAGAAAATTTTAAAATTCAAGATACAATCCAACTACAACTATGATACTTACAAAAATTTAAAATGCTTATAAATATAACTATCAATGGTAATAAACAAATGTTCACATTATTGAAAATGATCAAAATAAGTGATAATTCTTATTTGCACCAATTAGAATATAGCATAAACAAATCATTAGTTCTATCCCAAAAAATTGGTCTCCATAGAATTGTTTAATACTCATTACTTAATCGTTAACACTAACTATGCTAGTCTCGTTTTCCTATTCCCTTCATCAAGGAACAACATACTTTTCGACTAAGGCTATGTGGAGATGTGAGTGGTGTTTTGGGTGAAAAACCCTAACTTTTGATAGTTATTTATTTTATTTTTTCCATTTACAAAAATAATGTTTAATTGTTGGATACTTTCTTAGTACATATCAAGTCGTACTAAACATGTAGTATTATCGGATTTCTAGTCAAGTAGAATGGAGTAGATAAGAAGTTTCTAGTGTCTGCCTCCCGAGTTAGCGGGCACTACATTTATTAACATGTGTTCAGAGTTATATGATATTAGGAGAAATTGAAGTGTCATGTTTTCATGTATATGTCTGATGTAAATTTGTATTATGTGAATGTTATGTGGAAATGGAAATGTGAAATTCGTTATATGTGAAATGTGATAAATATTATGCGACTATGAACCCCAAATACTTGGTACAATATAAATATAATAAAATTTTAAAATTCAAGATACAATCTAATTACAACTATAATACTTAAAAAAAAGTTAAAATTAAATTTAAAATGCATATAAATATAACTAACAATGGCAATAAAGAAATATTCACATTATTTAAAATGATCAAAACAAGTGATAATTAACTATCTTATTTGCACCAATTAGAATATAGCATAAATAAAATCATTAATACTCATTACTTAACCGTTAACGCTAATTGTGCTAGTCTCCTTTTCCTATTCCTTTCATCAAGGAACAACATACCTTTCAACCAAGGTTCTGTGGAGACGTGAGTGATGTTTTGAGTGAAAAACCCTAACTTCTGATAATTATTTATTTTATTTTTTTCATTTACAAAAACAATGTTTAATTGTTGGATACTTCTTTAGTACATACCGAGTCGTACTAAACATGTAGCAGTATCGGATGCGTGCCAAACAATGATATTTTAACAATTTCGAAGTATCAAGAGTTTTTGTTTAAGTGTCAATATGACCACTTGAACGCATATATTTTATTTAATTGTTATACATTGAATAACGTAATTACTCACCTCTATTGTTTACTTGTGTTTACGTCGTTGTGATGATGCAAATGCTCCATAAGAAACACATGAAACGTAGTTGAGTATTCAATTTTACTTGCATTTTTAAATACTACTTTTTGCGAGACTATTTAATGGTCTATGTGCCAGATATTTATTTATGTATGAATTTGTATACTTTTTTTTGGATAGTTACATTGTGGACATCTGAATACGAATGAATAAATTTTTAAGTTTAAAGGATCTTGCGAAAATTAAGAGAGTTTCATAATACATATGTTCGATGTTTTATATCCATGAACTTAAAGCAATTATTGTTTTGGAGCATGTTCAAAACTGGTATTACACGTGCGAATAAAGGAAACGATAATTTTACATGATACAAGAAAGGTAAGCTAAACGCGGACACCACATACATCCAATAAAGAGAAGAAAAACACATCACTAATGAAAATTGCTTAATTAGACAAGTTACAACTAGGTTTTAAAAGACTACAATGTTTTGAGTAATATAATTCGCTTTGTCAACAAATACCTATTATATATTTTCACTTAACTCACATCTAATCAAACTTATAATTTTCTTGTAATTTAACTTTTATATTTCTAATTGGTAGTTTACTCATGTTTTTATTAACTTAGTAGATCACACAAAATTTAACCTTCTCTATCAAATGACAAAACTTATTCCTTAACATAATCCTTCGACGTTCAAAATTGGTAATCGAATTCTCGACTAATTTTCGTGATGAATAACAATAGGTGTATCTTTCTTTTATATACTACACACAAACTTTAATCATCCAAGTATAATAATTATTATTCTAACTAACCATGCAATTTTTTTAACCAACATTTTGGTCCCCCAACTATCTTATGTTAAATGTGAGAAGACTAATCATTTTTATAAAAAGAAAAACAAACAAAAAGAAAGGAAAAAAAAAGAGAAAAACCCACGCAACACAAAGAAGGGCCAAGAGAGTGTAAGCTAAAGGCAAAGCCTTTGTTATTCCAACAACACCAACTCTTCTCTTTCTCTCTCTCTCACTCTCATTTCACTCTCTCTCCATTTGTTCTCTGATGATCCATCGAAAAACCCTAATCCCCTTTGTTTCCATTTCTGGTTCAATGTATATTTTATAAACCAATTTTCACAATATATATTTTAATTAACTCCGATTTTGTTCATATCCGGTTTTCCTCAAACTGGGGCACTCATAAAAACGCTTGATCACATTTCTCCTTATGTAAATTCTACATTTTTAATTTATTTTTTTAATTTTCCGGCTTCTATAAAAAACGAGATTCTCCTCATTTTTTTGGTCAAAAAAATCATTTTTTTTTGCTTATACTTGTTGAGGGTTTTTCTGTGAGTGCCTCTGAGTTTCACCATGGCTGCTGCGGTTGTTGCTGCTGACATTTCAACTGATGCCAACAAAATGGACTCACAGGCCAAAGCTGAATCTGAATTCAGTGTTCAGAAGCTGGTTGACATGTTCACAAAGCTGAATCCTTTAGCTAAGGAGTTTTTTCCTTCGTCTTATGGTCCTAGCAATGATCATCGTCGTCAGGGGTGTAATATCGTCAGACCAAACAATTTTTTGGTCAACACTAAGGCTTCACCTAATGATGATCATCCTAACAATCGAAGGGTATGATTCGTTTTTCTTTGATCTCTCATTTTTGATGTGTTGGTTTTGTAGTTTTGGTTTTTTGTGCTGGTTTTTGTGATGGGTTTTGCTCAATTGTTTGGCATTTGTCTTGTGCTGATTTTAGTGATGGGTTGTGCTGATTTTTTTTGATGGGTTTTTGCTGAATTGTTTCACATTTATGTTGTGCTGATTTTTGTTATTGTGGTTGTTGTGCTGCTTAATATTGGAACTCTTGATATTTATACTGAGAATTTTGGTGCAGCTTTGATTTGTTATTTTGTGGTAAAAAAAAAGATTGAATTTTTAATCGATTCGGTGAAAGGAAGTTGGATGGAAACCATGTGTCTAGAATTGTCGAATCAGATTGTGAAATCTGTTTCACTGCTGGGAAAATCCATCTGCTGATAATCTATCTAAATTATGTTTCTGGTATTTGATATACTTATGTGCAAGGTTTTGAATAGCGGTCACAGTCGTGTAAGGTTTCGGTCGGTACAGGTGTTGTGACACTGATTGCAGTTGTCACGGTGTGAATTAACCACAATTTGTTCTTTATCATAAAAATGGTGAATAACGGTATCGGCACTGTCTGATACTCTTTTTTCGCGGGGATTTTTTAAAACCTTACTTTTATGCATTATTTATGTATTTAGTTTTTCTGTGTTATTTGTTTGTAGTTTATTTTTACCTAATTCGCCGTTACTACACTGATAGCATTTGTGGCCTCATTTTGTCGCAATCTTCGGCAATTTCAGTAATCACAACGCAGCTGCATTTACGTTTATAAAACCACTGTTACTGGCAAACATGTTTTTTCCCTCGTATTTTCAGTTTACGTAATGTTATGCAGCTAACTATGACTTTTTACGTTACGATACAATATCTTGTAATCTTTTCACCTATTCATGATTGAACCGAAATTGATTATATGATGCGTATCGTGCTATGATGACTTATGACTCTCTTATGTGAAAACTGGTGTATCTGATGAAATAAATATGCCAATACTTGATAACATTGAGTTAGCAGTTTATGTCTGAGTTAATTCTGATATCGTCATTCTCTTTGTGTTTACTGAATATTTGTATTGTCATCTTGCAGAGAAGAAACAACTTTACTCAAGGGAGGAGAAGGTTGAACGGAAGGTCGCTGAAGGCTCAGAGAGAAGACAGCGTTAGGAGAACAGTTTATGTTTCTGATATTGATCAGCATGTAAGTGAAGTGACAATAGCATGAATAAAAGCTTATGTTGATATTGTGTGTTTAGTATTTGCTTTTGAGAATTGGAAACCAAATTATTTGAACTCTGTCTTATCTTGGTCTAGGTTACTGAGGAGCGGCTTGCAGCCTTATTCACCAACTGTGGACAAGTAAGTTACGAATCTTCATTGGTAGCTTGGTTAGTTATTATTATTATTATTTTTTAATTTTAATTTGATTATAATAGGTAAAAACCGTTACATTGCTTAATCATTTTCAACTATGGTATTAATATTGCGGTATATCTATGTTGTTGGAATTTCGCCTTTCCAATTATGCGATATGTTGAGCATTAATGATGTGTGCCTATTATGACAATTTGTTATGTGGGATTTTGTCGCTTTATCTATGATTAACACCGTCGATTTCTTCATTTAGCTACGTGGAACGTTCCTTTCTTTTGATTAAATATATGTTTATTCTTGATTAAGTTAATCTGAGTTTGTTACGAGGTTATGCCGTTATTTTTTCAATTTTCTCAATTAAACCCATTAGTTTATTCTAAACCTCGTATAGAAGGAATGTGTACGTGTAACTGATATGGAGTTTATGCTTTTAAAATGCATCTAGATCGTCTTTTGAAATTATTTTATTGGTAAAGTAAGTATATAAAAATCAAATTATTTGTGAAATATATGAGATTAATTTATCGTATCAGCTAAACCTCTCGTATCTTTGTCTGAATAAAATGCAGATCTGTTTATTCTGAGAAATCTTATTTGATTATTGCTTTCACTGACCTTAATTTGAACATTATGACCTTAGATCGAGCAGAGAAACCCCTTCTTCCAATCCCGCCCCACACACACGCCCATTCCTAAAAGCCGTGACCGCGGTCGCTATCCATAAATCACATGGTCACAAGCTGTGTTGTTTACTATCGGCCGCCATGGCCGATTTGTGAAAGATGGCAGTGTCATGTTGTTTTATGGCTGCATAAAATGGAGAAGTTTTTGCTATCTGCAATCGATAACACTGGTCACAGCACACAGATAAAAGATAGGAGTTTTGCATCAGAAGAGGCAGGGAGGTTTGTATTGCATATACATGGAGAGTTTCACACTGCAAAGACTCGCAGAATGGTAGATAGCGGCATTGTGTTTTTCTGACCTAAATATGTTGTTCCAAACCCTTAAATGCTGTGTTTTATGAACGGTGTTGTGTAAGCTGACCCTCCTTTTCAAGAACGAAACGGATCAACAATCATGTTTCCACAAGCAGGAACGGAAAACCTATGACAATCCCATTCAACGGCGTTTCGATAACCAATTCAACACTGGATGGATACTCATAGGATTATGCGGTTTTACGAGTTAAGACATGATTTTAACAATATTGATTGACATGTTAATTATGCCTGTTGAATGATGGTGATTGTGTGTCAGTCATTAGAGACTACGGATTTTGTTATCTTTTACTAACGATGACATCTCTTCTCTTGCATACTATCTAAATTTTTAAACTTGAAACATAGATCTCACCATTAGAAAATCACCGTGTTTAAATTATTAACATTTTATTGCATCATTTGAATTAAAGGTGATTGATTGCCGAATTTGCGGCGATCCTCATTCAGTTCTTCGATTTGCTTTTGTCGAGTTTGCTGATGAGCGTAAGTTTTTGTCCTTCGAATCTCTATCTCAGTTCTTAAACATTTCCAAAAGATATGCAGTCACACACACACAAACAAACAATCATTTTTCAACCGATTTCATGCTTTTTATGATGGAATATATGTGAACAGATGGTGCAAGGGCAGCTTTATCCCTTGGCGGTACTGTGCTTGGATACTATCCAGTGAGGGTCCTTCCCTCGAAAACTGCTATCCTTCCTGTGAATCCTACATTCCTCCCTAGGGTACGATTACTTTCTGATCCTTTCTGTACTTAGCCGTATTTGGATGGAAAATAGTTTAACCCTTTGGCATATCGATTCTCTTAATCTATAGCGTATATTTACCATTTTTTTTCATAATGTGCAGTCGGATGATGAGCGGGAAATGTGTACCAGGACTGTGTATTGTACAAACATCGACAAGAAGGTACATCATTATTCATTTGTTTTGGAAAATTAGTGTAATGGATATTTTTGGTAAAATTTTTAACTGACCGATCAATGTGTGGTTAGTAAGTGGCGCTTCTTGGATCAATTAGCAATTTTAGCGTGTTTACTAAAATAACATAATGCATCTATGAATTTTCGTAATCGAACCTCTTGATGAATTGGTAAATTTCTATCAATTATCTGAGTGCAGATTTCTCAAGCTGAAGTGAAGAGCTTTTTTGAATCATCCTGTAGGGGCGAGGTCAGACCATGATAATCATTCTATGTTATTAGCTTAAACTTATTTATCTCAAATGTTAAATGTTGGTTGACACTGTTTTTCTATTTCATAGGTTACGCGCTTGAGGCTTTTGGGGGACCAAGTGCATTCAACTCGAATTGCTTTTGTGGAATTTGCAATAGTAAGTTTTTACTTTCCATGTTCTCTGTCTTGAGGCTTTTAGTGATGTCATTTGTGATGTGCTGCTTCTGCCATTATTATGTTAGCTTGGCGTCAGAACGACCGATATATTGACCGACCGTTTCTTTTTTTCTCTTCTTGCATAGGCAGAAAGTGCCATCCTTGCACTAAACTGTAGCGGCATGCTCTTGGGAACCCAGCCTATCAGGTTTGATACCGATATCGTTGGAGTATAGTTTTTGTTATATTAGCTTCAATATGAATAAGTTTGATCTTATTTAATTTTGCTTCTGATTCTGCAGGGTAAGTCCTTCCAAGACTCCAGTGAGGCCAAGGGTCACTCGTCCAGTATCGCGTTAATCGATCGGACATTGTCCTACCTAAACTTGAGAGGGTATTTAGTCAACTTTCCGGTTGAGACTTTTGCATGGAAGGGGCAGTGAAATTGCCGTTTGTTTCTGTATTTCCATCTTTTTCTGTTACAACTGTTGTTACTTTTTTGTTGCCAGAGCTAGCCAGAGCGTTTAGATTTTCTGCTCTAACTAAACTTTTTAGGTACACCAGTCTTGGTCTTGAACTATTTTACAACCATGTTTACATTTAAGTTATTTAGTTTCAGTTTCTTGGCTATTTGGAGCCAGGACCAATCATGGTTTTCACCGGTTTAAATGCTTTGTGAATCATGGTAGAGTAGTGTTTTTCACTGGTTTGAATGTTTTGTGTGAATCATGGTAGAGTTATGTTTTTCACCGGTTTGAATTTTTTGTGAATCATGGTAGAGTCATGTTTTTCGCCGGGCTGAATCTTTTGTGAATCATGGTAGAGTGTGTTTGGATAAGCTGGCTTGATTAAACGCTTGGAGTATAATCGGTTATCGAACAGGTGCATATGTGCAAAATATTTTTATAACAAAGTATAAAATAAAGTCAAACTGTTTTCATATAAGTTATAAACTATTTTTGCGGTGTTGTCATAAAGTTGTTTCATAAGTTCTAAAAGATGAACTCAAGCAAGCATCTCCCAAGAGATTGATTTGAATCACATGTAGACACTATAGCATGTAGATATAGATAGTCGTCTTAGGTTTTCGGAAGTTTAGGTCTTAGGTTTCAGAAGTGTAAGTAGGTTAGTCAGAATTGTCTCGGAAGTTTAGGTCTTAAGTTTCAGAAGTCTAAGTAGGTTAGTCAGAACTGTCATTATGTAGATTAATTATGATTTAGCTTTGGTATATCTATGAGTTATTCTTTAAAAAATTATTATCTATTTTTTATTATAAATAAAATTTGATTTTTTTAATGATCAGAAACATTTGGTTTTAAAAATTAAAGATTATTTTTTTCAAATTTAAAAATTTAAGAATAATGGATTTGAGTAGATGATGTTTTAAAAGTTGAGAATCCATTTTCCTACAATATTAGGATGAAATAATTCTTTTAAAGAAAATGATTTCACTATGTACCTTGATAGAGATTATGTATAGGACGAATCTTTGCTATTAAGAATAAAAGAGGATAACATTCATGGAGAGATTTGAGTGGATCGTGAAAAACACTGGATATAAAATTATTGCGTTCTTGCTTGGTAGAGAAAGGAAAGGTCCCCCCAGGTAAAGAATGTGCATAGATATTCGAACATATGTAATGAACAACTTTTTATAAAAATTTAGTTTAAAGATGTTAGGAATCAATCCATATACTTTTTTGATATCTATCTATCTATCAAGGTATTTGATATTCCTTTTGGTAGAGATGCTTGTTTTTTCTTTGCATTCTAGCTGGAATTATTCTAATCCTCTATGCTTCTTTTATCAATGTCGGCAAGAGGAAAGATAGGTTAGGTGTTTGGATTTTTTCAAAACTGTGATTTGTGGTGGTAAATGTTTGTATGAAATGACAGAGATCTCGTCTAATTAATATAATTTGAAAGTGAAAAAGTTGCATCATTTGAATACCGAATACAGACTCCTGTAAAACCTCTATAAACATGGATAAAAGTTGCAAAATATTTATAAATAATATGAGATATAATCGATGTCACTCCCGAAACTGAGATTGTGCCGACTGTTGCACTTTGCTTTGGTGACCTAGTAAGACACTCTTTAGTAGCATGTCCATCCTTTTTGCAAAAAATAGAATTTTTTGTATAGTTGGAGGAATGATGTCTATAGCGATTACAACATAAGCATTGAAATTGATCATATCATGGTTTCTTGACCTCCCTTGTACATCATATGCCCACTAGAACAATAGATTTCTATGCTTTGATAACATATGCCCACTAGAACAACAGATTTTTGTGCTTTGATAAAGGACAATGTAAATTAGGGGTGGTCAAAAATATGATTAACTGAATTTATTTAAATAGTTAATTAATAAAGAATATAAATCGGTTCAGAACCAATTTTCTTTTATAATATCGATTTTTTTGAAAATACGAAACATATTATTTTTTCGAAAATACGGTAAATTGATTTTTTTCTTTCAAAAATACGAAAAAATCTAGTTTTTTCATAAATATAAAAAATAGAGTTTTTTGAAAATATGAAAAAGTCGAGTTTTTTTTTTTCAGAAATATTAAAAAATCAATTTTTTTTCTAGAAATATGAAAAAAATCGAGTTTATACGAAAATATAAAAAGTCTAGTTTTTTCGAAAATATTAAAAAATTTAGTTTTTTTCGGATATATATGAAAAAAGTTGAGTTTTTTCGGAAATATGAAAAATTCGAATTTTTTCTAAAATATGAAAAAAGTCGAGTTTTTTTTCGAAAATATGAAAAAGTCGGGGTTTTTTATTCAGAAATATGAAAAAGCTGAGTTTTTTCGAAAATATGAAAAAGTCGAGTTTTTTTGGAAATATTAAAAAATTGAGTTTTTTCAAAAATATAAAAAAAGTCGAGTTTTTTCGAAAATTTAAAACAATAATGTTTTTTAGAAAATATTAAAAAGTCGAGTTTTTTTTGAAAATATAAAAAAATTGATTTTTTCCAAAAATTACGAAAAATTGGATTTTTTTAGAAACTCAAAAGTTCGATTTTTTTTTCGGAAATGTGAAAAACGAATTTTTTTTTCAAAAATATAAAAAAAATCAAGTTTTTTTAGGAAAACCGAGAATTTTTTTTTCGAAAATACAAAATATAAAAATAAAAAATTAAAGAAATATATAATTTTTTTTAAAAATAAATATTTTTTAATATAAAAAAATTTAAATTTGTATGAAGTTAAAAATTTTAGTTTTAAATGAGTTCAAAATATATAATTGATTTAAAATTCTAATTTGATTATAAATTAGTTTATAAATATAAATTAGTTCTAAACTAATTTTAAATTAAATTAAAATCATTTTAATAGTTAACTGGATTTTTATTGAAACCGTTATTCCAAACTGAACCAAATCATAAATGTGATTCGACAGTTCATGAATCATAAACACTCATAATATAAACAAATGTTGTTCTCCACGTAACAGATAACTGATAAACAAATCCAAGTTAAATCTTAGTTTTTTAAGAAATTGATCTTATTCAGTAGTATCATGAATTACTTGTATTGTACTTAGACCATTAATGCTCAAATTTAATAAACTATAACAGCATGTTCAACCCAATATACTTGACTTAGAGAGTAAAAGTCAGATATAGAGAGATGTTATCTATATCGTGCTCAAGTTGGAATCTTCAAGATGCATTGTTCTTACCGTAGATTTTCTTCAAGTAAGCCCACAATGTTCTTGCAGTTTTGCAAGGTGGAAGGGTTGAAAAAATATTGAGAATTAGACACCATGCGAATTTTCTATACTGCTCCTAATTTTTTGGAGATATATCTCCGCACACCCTTTTTTTACATTTAAGGAAGACAATTCTGAAGGGCGCCTCACGCATTTGTTAAAGATTTATTCCGAAGATATATCTCCGAAACCATACCGTAGTTATATTTCCGGAACAAAATTAGAGACAGAATCAACATAAAATGAACTTTCCAAACATAAAATGAACATTCATAACATAAAATGAACATTACAATGATGATTTCAATAGAAAATTGCACATTCTCCAAGATATCGTCGACCGATCTTCGTAGTGTATCTTCCATCTCGAGCAGAACTTTCTCTTCAAAACCAAAAAACGTTCGCACATCGCCATAACATCCGCTTGAGTCTTGAGCTCAAATTTTCTGAACACAATGTTCCCTTTGTTGTCAACCGAGGGTGAACGGTACTCAAGTCTGACACTCCTTCGTGTGTCCCAGTAAGGTAGAACATAATGGATTTCGTTTATGATATCATCGAGGGAGGTGAGATCGGTGAGATTGAACACCCTTCCGGATGTAGAGGCGCCGAAGTAGTAGGCACTTGTGACATACCAACGAATGTTTATTTCACACATTTGAGACATTTTGAGTTTGTGTGAAGTATAACACAAGAACATCCAAATTTATAGAAGACCTAGTTCAATAAGGACCACTCATTAACTGCCATTCATACTCTGGATATATATCTCCGGAACGACACCCATTATCTTGTTCCGTAGATGCATCTTCGGGGCTTTCTCTGAACCATTAAAAAACAAAGCAAATAAAAGAACTTTTCGGAGATGTATCTCTGAAACTTTTTCTAATACATTTTTAAAACAGAATCATATGACAGAGAGTTGAGAAAGACTAAATATGCACCAAATATGAAGAATACGTGAATATGTAATACTTCATTTATATTGAGACACACTTATATAGAATTCTTTGTCCGATTACACAAAAAATCAAAACGAAACAAAACATGTGTCCCTAGATAAATTTATAGGTGGTACTCCCTTAGAATTTTGCGCATTCGATTCCTTTTCAATGTTATTCAATCTATCGAATTCTTACATCCTTTCTATAAAATGATCCAGCCACGTCTCGACATTTGCGCTTGAATGAGTCGTCCATTCTGGTGATGTAGGTGGTATGGGGTATCCCGATTTCAAGTAAACTTGAACAAAATGACTTGATTTTGAAAGCCATCCAATACACATGATGCGATCGTTTAGATTTTGGGGGTGGTGCGGTGCGGAATGGAAAAAAAGGTTTTTGAAAACCCGTAGCGTGTCAGGTCAATGCACTCCGTATCATATGCACATGCAATTAGGTGACCCATATCTGGGAAGCTCATTCATTTTAACTTCGGTGCCAGACCGCTCAAGTAAGGAACAAGTGACTCATAAACCGTATCAATTTTTTTTCGTACAACTGCGTGTATGTTTCCTTATGCATCTTCAACTCTTGGATAAATTGATGACGAACTAGCACATGACTATCTTCTCCCTTACCAAGTAAAGCCGAAACGGCTCGGTAACTGCAATTACCGCCTCCCACAACTTTGACGATACAATCGATATATTTGTGCATAAAAACCAGAATCTCGCTAATGAATGGAATCTTCGGTGGAAGCGGCGTCGAAAGTGGTTTTCTAATTCGAGCTCCTTTCACAACATTTTTTTTTTGAGATTTTAGAGCTGGTGAGTCGGGAAATACGTTGTCAACGTGTTCAAAGTATGAAGGAGACCGTGTAGTCGAGTTGTCCTTCGGTGTAGGCTTCATTTTCTTCGGAACACCTTTTGTTTTTACCGGTTGAGAAGGTGGTTTCATGTCGGTGGTTTCGAGATAGGAAAATTTTCTTTGATGTGGAGTTTCATGTTGTAATCGGCCTTCGAAAATCTCTCTTGTATCGCTTCCCATTTGGTCAAAATAGAGATATTTGATTTACCTTCGTCCATTCATCCATCATCATCGAAACTAAGTCTCTTCCAATGAGAGGAAACCTCGTCCATTCTTATTGGTTCACCAAGTTTCACTTTTTTTTATCAATAACACAAGCACATGGGAGACCATATATTTTCACCATCGGAGCCTACATTATCAGCTTGTTTGGCCTCGTGAAAAATATAGCTCAACCCCCCGAGAAATGTTACAAACCAAATGAAAATAAAGAATATTGTCTTTGAATCGGTGTTCTAAAACTGTGATGCTCTGACCAAATATTGTTTGTATCTCATTATGTTGGTTTTGAATCATGTGGTTCACCGAGTCCTAATCTCGACACAAATTCCCTTTTCTATTTCCCAATCAATTTTTCAAAGTAGCATGAGTCGACTCAACTCTGTTGGTGGTTGTATTTCAAGGTGTCTGACATTATCAGTCCACACACAAACTATCTTCTCCTTTACCTAATCAAGAATGGCGCTTTCAACATATTTCAACAAAGTTGGATACTTTTCACACACTTTCCAGAAATGAATGACGGAATCAACATATAATTCTTTTGAGGAAGAATTTATTATGCAATTCCATGCATCCATTATTTTCTCCATAATTACACCCGACTTCAACAATTTTCCATCTTCGGACTCTACTTGTTTCGTACATACCATGGGTTTAACCCGACTTCTCACATTCTTTGTTATGTGATACTTACAGAGTAATGCATAAGAAGAAGGAAACACCTTTGCAATCACATTCATCAATGTGGTATCACAGTCCGTAACAATAGCTTTAGGCATCTCACCTTGATTCTTCAAAAGTGACAGACATACCTCTAATGTCCAAGTAAAATTGTCCTTTCCTCTTTTTCACACTCTAAAAATGCAAAACCTACAAAGTATGTCTTCTCAGTTGAGGTAACACAAACCATCTCAAATATTATAAGTCTATACTTGTTGATCTTGTAGGTAGAATCAAGTATGAGAATTGTCAGAAACGTTGAACAACTTTATTGAATCCGGATGAGTCCAAAAAGTCTCTCTAACCGTAACTCCATCGTCACAAGTTCGATACCGGGACACGTAAATGTTATCGTCCAACATTTTCAATAGTTGTTGCATCACATTTCTATCTCCCCTAATTGTCTTGTTAGTGAGGTACTAAATGTTATACACTTGCTTGATTTTTGATATATTTTCAGTTTGCTTCTGTTTCAATGTTGTAAGTATATCTTTTGGCTGGATAAGATTCAAGGTCATGTCACTAATACATACCTTCTCTTCAGGCTTGAGCCGACATAGACTAGGATGTATGACTAATTTTAAGCATAATTCATGGTTATGCACACCACAAATGACATTAAATCTCCATTTTTTTTAGCTAACATGTAACCACGAAGCTTAAACAGACACTCACATTTTCTACTGCCTGTGTCTTCTCTCTTAAAATTCCGGAGAGGAGTTTGGTATTTCCCGCTTCTTTCGCACAACATAGTCACAAAGGCGTTTCTTCTATCCGAGGCATTATCCGACCTTATGATAGCGACATCAAATCCAAGTCTACATGCCACCATGCGAATCCATTTGAGCATGTTATCATAATTTTCAAACTCTTGCTTGTTATTAAATTCATTGCGAATATCTATCGCCTTAACAACAACCCCTTGAACATTAAGAGAAACTTTGTTCGAAGAAACTACTTGTTTCGAGATATTATCGGGGTGCACCATATCTATTGGAAACAATAAAAACAATAAAAATAATTAATCTACTGCTGCAGAAAAGGATGGAAAATGAACACATAAACATTTCAGAAATATATCTTCGAAAAAGTTCAAGTTCAGCACGTTCCGGAGATACATCTCTAGACACTGCATAAGTTTTTTCAATAGAGTTTCATGATTAATCTAAGTAATGTAGATGGAAATGAACAATCTTTACCTAAAATTCGATCTTCTTTTGATCCCTGTGATATGTTGAATCAAAAGGATGGAGATTTGGAGTGAAAAATGGGATTGAGAATGTAGGGTTTTTAGGGGTGAGGGTTTAAGTTGAAATAGAAGTATGGCAACAATGGGGACTGATCATGCAACTGAAAAATATATCAGATACTTCCGGAGGTATATCTCTGGAAAAATCGGACATGCAAAGGTGACAGGAAAATTCAAATTGCCGCTCACATCTTCCGGAGATATATCTCCGAAATTTTCACTGAATTGATTAATATTCATATTTTCTCCAAATGGTTCCAGAGATATATCTCCTGAATAAATCTTTAGCAACTGCATGGGGCGCCATCTAGAATAGCCTTCCTTGAGTTTAAAAAGGGTGCGTCCAGAGATATATATCTGGAAACTAGGGGCATTATAGAAAATCTGCATGGTGTCTAAGAAATACATAGGGTGCCTTAATAAATTTTCAAAATGTTGAGATCAATAGAGATGATGATCTCAAACACAATTTGAGCACCTTTGACTTTTCATTTGGCATGTTCAACCTTAACTTTATTTTTCTTAGGGACCAAAGTTGTGTTACCAACATGACTCAACAAATGTTTTCCTTTGACATATAATTAGAATTGAAATTCCCAAGCTTAGGATTTTATCACTAAGGAGAACCATGAAAACACGTTTTTCTTTTTACATTGAATCGAAGAACACTGAAACCTGTTGTAAGATACACTAATATTTGACCAGACAAAGACATTTGATGTGGGTGATAAATAAAAATGGTAACCAAAATAAATGACTTCAAGCAAAATTATCTGATATGCCAAATAATGTAAGCAAATCCACACAATCAAGAATAAGATAAAATATGAGTACACCCATAACTTCTTTACTCAATTCGATCAAACCGATCTACTATTGATGAGAAAGAAGTTTTCTAATTCACTATATTTCAAAAGTTATTACAAGATATTAAAAATAAGTTACTAGAAAATAGTCTTTCAAGTTCCTAAGAGCAACTTTAACGCAGGGTTGTTAAACCAAAATTCTTTATAGTTTACGTTAGTAATAAGGAATTTGCATTATAGTAGAGCTGACATGGCATTCAAATGAACTAAAATTTAGTTCCCATTATCTATATAGTTAACGTTAACTATTCTTGTGAAACCTATTATAATATTATTTAATATTAATAAAATATTCCAAATATTTCATTTTAAATAGTAACGGTCATATTACCATTTTTTTACCTTCTATAAATTTTATAGAAACTTTAATTTTTTTTACATACAGTTTTACTTTTAAATTTTTTTCTTTCAATTTTCAATCTTATTTATTTATCAAATGGATGACAACCAATCAAATCCTTATTATAATTATATTCCTATGAAAATGTAATTTTTTTTATTATTATTGTTGTGAAATTTATATCATTTTTAATTTTATAATAAAATATATTTAATATTATTTTTAAGTTTTTAAGGCAATTTTTTTAAAAAAAAATATATGCATTTTAAATAAAATAATTAAATTAATGGTAACTTGAATAAAAAATATAAAATGTGGGATCAAGTCTTGGTTTCTTATAGACAACCACCATTAAAGTAAAAACTACTCAAATCAACTATACATTTTTTAAATCCTACAAATCACTTTGGGCCCACAAAAAGTATCTTAGTTTACCCATTTAGTTTACTCCCACTAAAGATGCTCTAAGAATAAATCCACAATGTTTACCAAGTATTTACCAATCTCTCTAACTCTCTCTATATATGAATCATACAAACCATGATGTTTAGGAGTGATTCTCAATCCCCTTAGACATCCCAAAAGACCTTTAAAACTATTAGAACAATGAATCTTAAAATTTTCTACCATAATATTTCTAAATTTCTTTCACTAGAATCACCACTTCTTACCTTTTTCTTTCATACTATCAAAAGTGACAAAGAACCATATTTATAACAATCAAAACACCTAACGATCTAATTTGGGCTAAAATAACGACCCAACACTAAAATGATATGCAAGTTTAAATGGTATGAAAAACACAACCATAACGTTGACTGTCAAACCTTCGTCACTGACTGAAACTCTTCCGTCGACAATTGACCACCTGTCAAACCTTCGTCACTGACTGAAACTCTTCTGTCGACAATCGACCACCTGTCAAACCATACGCATACATCTTGAAAAGATTTAAAGAACTACGTTTTCCATGCATTAAAACAATGATTTTTTGTGGACAAGTCACAATAGTAATAAATTAATACTTTCTGGTAATTGATTACCAGTTTCGAATTTTAAAAAAAATAGAGTTGTTGGGACTTGGTAATCGATTACTTATTGATAATCAATTACCACACAAAATATTACATCCTTTCATTAACCAATGGGTCTGTTTTGGAATAGAATTCTTCACGAAACTTCTACTTTAATATACACCTTTTTATTAGGGTGTTATAACATGTATATAATACTTTCTAATCAGATTTAAACTTCACATCCTCCATTCAAATTTCTACATGAATTCAAACTCTCCATACTTGAAACTTTTCTATATAATTTCAGATCAATTGTAAAAAGTTTCTAGTAATCTAATTGTATTATATTTGAATTTTTCATTGGAAGTGAAAATTAATTTCTGCATAGGAATTGGCTCAAGTATAACAATATATTAGAAATACTATCTTAAAATTTTTTTTTGATTATCAAGTGTTGGTAATCATTGATTGTAATAGAATATGGCTTTCTTTGTAAACAATTATGAAAAAGAAAGTGATGTCCTTTCTTGTTTATGTTAGAAAAGTGTATGAGTGACCTTGGTGTGAGGTTTACACATATTTTAACATAGTGAAATCTCTCACGAGGTGTAAAAGGACTAGACGTATCCTTGTTTGAAAAGAGGAACGAGTATATATATCTTGGTGCTCTTTATTTTTCTGTATTTAAATTACGCACTTTACTTCATATAATCATTGAAATATTTCCGTAAAAATAAGAACCTAAGAACCATCTTTAACAAACAATCCTATAAATATAATTCATGTTAGATGATAGAATTCGATCTAGAGAGGGGGAGGGGTGTGAATAGATCACAAATTTAAAATCAAACATTTGGCAAAAATGGTTTTCAAAAGTTTTATGGTACCTCAGAAACAACCCGAATCGAATATGTCACACCCTAATTTTTAACCCTAAGATCCCACCTCATTTGCATTATTTTGCTTAGCATAAATCATATCATTTTTGTGTTTTTATGTATTCACTAACCCCTTTTAAATTCAAGAACATGTGCTTTGGTTTTGCTTTGATCATAACTAGGGTTCTGATCTCAGGAAGCTCAAGAGTTGACCAGTCAACGGATTGTGGGATCCTCGATCTCTCAAGACTAACTTATTAAGCATTTTTTAAGGGTATATTCTCATCAAAAAATCAAGTGTAAGTTTGCATTGAATCAAGATCAACAAGACTCAAGTCATCAGATGCACTCAAATTAGGGTTTTGATCTAATTCAATCCCAGGGTTGACTTTTGAAGCAAGACATGATACAAAACCTTAAAGATATGTTTCAAGGACCTCAAATGCATAATTTTAGTCCACTCATATGATTGGATTGATCCAAGAAGTTTGATTCATAAGTTATGGAATAATTCAAATTCATCCGATGAAAGGTCAATTGTTCCTCAAAGTCAAAGTTTGACTTTTGAGATTTTTGGTCAAACATGGGCTCCTCAAGTCAAGGATCATGATAATATGTGATTTAAATCATGATCAATCAAGAAAATCAAAGAAAACATCCAAAGATCATAATTTGTAAAAATTAGGGTTTCATGATTTTTCTAAGTTATGGAAATCCTATGATTTTTGCCTTACTTCTCAAGTCCATAACTTCCTCCTCAAGCAACCATTTTCTTTGCTCCAAAGACCAAGTTGAAAATATTTTTTCATACTACAACTTTGTCCCAGGGGATGATTTCCAAAATGAAATTCTGGTATGCAGATCTCATGTGTCCCAAGAACATTGATCTCTGCTAAACAAGGACGAGGGCAAACCATGAACAATTTATATTTCTTTATATTATACCAATGTTATGACCAACATGATGACGTCTGTTGTAACATCTGCAGACTGACAGAACTATTTATCTAACCATTTAAATTGTGCAGAATTGTAAATGCAGAAAGATAAATAACACCAGTAATTGTTAACCCAGTTCGGTGCAATATCACCTACATCAGAGGGCTACCAAGCTAGGGAGAAAATTCACTATCGGCAAAATTAATTCAGAGTTAAACCTCCAGTTTACACTCCTCACTTAAAACCTACCCAATGACACTTCAACCTAGAGACACTCTAGACCCGAGTATACCCACTCACTCCCCCTCAATCACAGCAGTGATATACAATTCATTACAAAACAGTTATGGAGACTCACTCCAAAAACACACCTTGGTCTTGCTTCACAGCTTTGATCAAGTGACACACACTCTTGCTTAACAGCTTTGAGTGGCACAATGAACACACCTGTTCATACACAATAAACCTGAGTAATCATACAACCTACAATTGCTTGGCACACAAGGAATCCTAAGATCCCTAGACACACGTGAAGAACAAAGTTCTTCACTCACAAAACACCCGTTAAGAGTAACACTCTTCACTCACAAATATGTCTACCACAATGTATCAAAAGATACAAAGGGTGACTTAGACACAAGGGATTTCAAACCCTAGACCTCTATTTTACACTCTGGTTTTTCTTGATGTGAGTGCTTTATTTCCCCTGCTCCTCCTTTTATAGCAATGCAGGCTGGGCTTGGACTGGTCCAAAGTAACAAACATTAGTTTTAACAAAGTAAAACTAATTTCCACAATTCAAGGTGCTACCAAATTAGGTCATGGCTTTTCATGATATGGTCAGCACTGCCTAGAATCTCTCCTGAGATAACTCAGGTGTCATAACAGGTTTCCTGAAGTATAGCCTGAGTTTCCTCTTGCACTATAACTGAAAACTAAACCCTGCACGCCTGATGTCATACGCTCAATGTCATATGACATCCAGTATGACATCCAACTCTCTTTGTGCTTAGCTGACCAAACTTGCCCTGCTGAACACTCCTGCAGAATCTTCTTCACACCAGTAGACACAAGCATATTAAAGTTTCCTAAAAAGTCTCAAAGATCCTTTTTATGAACCCCAACTAAATCTGCACTTTGTTCCTACTAATTCTCTTTGGCCTGCACATACTGATGAGGAATATCCAACAGGACCAAAACATTTCTTCAAGTGATAGCAGCTCCTGCTGTACCAGACATCAATGTCATGATTTTGGTCATGACATTCTGATTAAAACTCATGACATCAGTTTTGTCATCAGCTCCTGCTTGCTCCTTTAGCGATGTCATAACTATGGTAATGACATCCTGCTTAACATTAGTGCAGAGTCATGTTTTACCAAAATTTAGCCAATCATAGGACCATGGATACTCATAGAATCATGGCACTAACAATCTCCCCCTTTGGAAAATTTTGGCTAAAACACAAAACAACTTATCAGGGCAGCAACAATAGTTTACACAAACTATCATGTTCCCCCTTAATAGTTGCATCCAGCATGCAACAGCATAACATCAATAATGCTTTTCTCCCCCTTGGTTTAGTCAAAACTTTGATAAAAAAATGGAGTAATTGAACATACATATGCTCAACACAAACTGTACATACAGTCATCTCACCATCTCCAAAGAAATACACAAGCTGCTTAACCTCTACTAAAGACTGCACCACTTCAGCACCAATCCATGGACAAAGCCTTAATCCCCCCTTGCTGAACTCACTCAGCCAGTGTAAAATCATTCCTGAATCATAGCTCCTTGAGAGTACAACCTGAACAGTCTTGAGTCTTGAGTTCTTGCCTTGTCTGAAGCTGCACCTTCAGGAATGACACTTTTGACATCACCAATTTAAGGATAATCAATTACATACTTGCCAAGTAACAATTGATTTTTAATCCCTAATTTGAGACACACCAATATTTTGTAGAAAAATAAATTCTCCCAGACAGAAACCCATGTTGTTTCCTAGGCCAGTCATCATAGTCCTAGTTCAACCCAACATCAGTGGTCTAAGAACCCAAGCTTGCCTGAGGATCAACAAACTTTGTACAGGGCTCCACACCAGCAGCTACACATCAGACATGTACATAGTACCTCCTGTCAGGCATAATCAGCACTCCCCCTAAAAGAGAGCACCCAAGCACATGAAGAATCATCTCATCATCTTCATATTCACACACTGGTAGCACATGCACTTCTGCACCCCTTGGTTTTATAGACCACACCAGAACCAACCCTTATAGGAGAGGCAGTTGCAGGATAAACAACTATCTGTGAGTTCACTCAGATTCATCTTAGAAACTCCTTCAAGATGTCAGGGTGAATGTCCTTCCAAATGCACACAAGGCAAAACACTTGGATAGAGGCCCAAAACCTGATTTGATCCATTGATACCCAAAGACTGCACCAAGAGCAGAATCATTGTTAAGTTTATTTTGAACAGTAACCCAATGTCACAACACCTGGTATGACATTGAATGTATGACATTCCACTCTCCTAGGGGTATACAGTCACAAACTGCTTGAAGCCACAAGAAATCTTGAGACACAACTGTACCATTGCAGTAACATATCCTAGATAGAAGTATACCTCCCAATACCAAGGATAACTAATGCTCTATTTCCAGAAGCACGTAAATGGAAAACATAAGACTCATCTTCATGTCTTCAAGAGCTCACTCCCTGTTCAACACACCCGCTGAACGCATTCACTTACTGCTTGAACCATAAGTAACTAGTACACTCATCAGATAGAAGCTTTCCCCCTATCTTTTATACAAGCTGCTCCAAGATCACCACAGTATATCTCAAGACCAACCTCATGCTTATACTGCTCCACTTCTTTCTGGAGTTACCACTCCTCCACAATACTTCTGGACTGAACACCTCATAATCCAAGGCATTCTTTCCTCATCATTCTCCCATATGATAAGTTAGAACACTTCTGGTTTAAGTGATGAATATTCACATCCATATAAATCATCATAGTCCAGATGCAATGAACCACTCTAGTCTTATACAAAACCTTCACATCATACTCCAAGACAGTCCTTCTACCTCATCATTCTCCCGTATGACAAGATAGAGTACTTCTTAGTCAGACTGTGAATCATGAGTTCCACAACAGATCTTCAAGTCCAGCAAACAAAGTGATGTTCTGACAGACATCATACATTAACCACTTGGACTTACTATCTGAGCAGTAATCCAATCTGAGGATCTTCAGATAGCACAACTCCACCAGCTTGATTAAATACCTCTCCAAACGAAGGTAATCTTCCATACACAACTTAGGGCTTCTACCACAAGCTCTAATATATGAATAGAACCAGATCCTCCTTTGGTCTTCAACCACTACCCTTCTGCACAAGAGTAATTAGTTCCAAGCATGAACAGACCCAACACCTTCTTTGGTCTTCAAATACTACCCTTCTGCACAAGAGTAGTTTTCTGAGGCACACTGCTTACATAACCAAATGCCACTGTTTGGTTACTCAGCATCTTTCAGAGCTCTAGAAAATCTAAGCAAGCTTGATCTTCACATCCTACATGCTCCAAGGCAGCTTAGATACACCAAGACTTGGACATGTAACACTTCCTTCTTCATATAGCTCCTGCAAACTGCATGAGATAGTATCAATTCCACTCATGCCTGAGCAGATCAACTTATCTTCAATTGATGTACCACAACATCCATTGAGGCCCTGAAGTTACTCCTGGGTGTCACAACATCTGATAAGACATTCTGTTGATGAATTCAGTCCTTCATTATGCCATTTAGAAGAGCCTCATCATTACTGATAGCAAGTTTGAGTAGACAGTCTATACTCTGCAATAGCTACCTTTGAGATGCATTTGCTCCAGAAAACTCCTCTTTAGAGAAACCAAGTGTGCCAGGCTTGATTCTTTTAGGGAGGAAGGATCACACAAGTCTTTACAAAAGGATTCCCGTTTTCCTTAAGTATAGACTTCTTCAGAAAATCAAAGATAACTGCCACTTATCCTTGACCTCCAAGCTGAGCAAGATCTCATGCTCCCATGCACTTAGATCAGAAATAAAATGACCCAAGCAGAGCTACCAGCACCATCTTCTAGACCAGTTTCTTGCCAAGAAACGTTCTAAATAAAGATCATAACTTGATCCAAGACGAATGTCTTCATCTTTACTTCCACCAGCACTACATTCTAGTCTTAGTTTCTTTCCAGGAAACTTACTAGAATAAGGTCAGATCCTACCACACAAGTGTATGGTACCAAGATCATCAGCTATATCTCCTTTGATATAGTGATTCACTCCTTGGATCAACAGAATTCTGCACACTCTCTGCTGATGGAATGTCTCAACATTTGGTTGAACATCAGATTCTTGAAGTAGATCAAACAAATTAGATACCTTATGCTTGTGCTGTAAAATTAATCCTTCTCTGAACTTCAGCAATCTTGAACTTCATGGATAACCAATTAAATACGTGTGTAGTCCACAAATAGCAATTTATCTTAAATCCATACAACCTCAGGTATACCAAGTCTTAAACATTAAGGCTGCCACCTTTGACTTAACCTCTCTATGACTTCCTCTGCTGATAGAATCCTTTGCAGGTCATGAGTGGTGAAAATAAATCACCTCCCACACAACAGAACAGCCCAAGCACACAAGCAACAACTCAGCAAAACAACATCCAGCAGGATCCACATTTTGTAAGACCAATCAGAGCAGTAGAGACCACCATCTTGCAACCATATATCAGCTTGTATATAGGCCAGTCTTCTCCCAGGGCTACCAGAGTTCTTTCATCAGAAAAGTATGCAGCGGAACCACCAAAAGAACATCTTCAACATGCCCTAAATAAGATGTCAGAACATCTTATAGGTCATCACATAGAGGTATAAGCTCCTATATTAGAGGGCACATCAACAGATACACAGAATCCTTGGTAACCTCCTCCTAAACTCCATAAGCAACAACTCAAATGTTTAGAAAGATCAGCAACTCAGTTGTAGCTTCTCCTTGTTTAAACCACCAGAAAGTATCTCCCAAGATCTCATCCAGAACAGACAGGATGCCTGCTCTGATACCAATTGAAATTCTGGTATGCAGATCTCATATGTCCCAAGAACATTGATCTATGCTCAACAAGGACGAGGACATACCATGAACAATTTAAATTTCTTTAAATTGTACCAATGTTATGCCCAACATCATGACGTCTGTTGTAACAACTGCAGACTGATAGAACTATTTATCTAACCATTTAAATTGTGCAGAATTGTAAATGCAGAAAGATAAATAACACCAGTAATTGTTAACCCAGTTCGGTGCAACATCACCTACATCTAGGGGCTACTAAGCCAGGGAGGAAATTCACTATCAGCAGAATTAATTCAGAGTTAAACCTCCAGTTTACACTCCTCACTTAAAACCTACCCAATGACACTTCAACCTAGAGACACTCTAGACCTGAGTATGCCCACTCACTCCTCCTCAATCACAGTAATGATATACAATTCATTACAAAACAGTTATGGAGACTCACTCTAAAAACACACCTTGATCTTGCTTCACATCTTTGATTAAGTGACACACACTCTTGCTTAACAGTTTTGAGTGGCACAATGAACACACCTGTTCATACACAATAAACCTGAGCATTCATACAACCTACAATTTCTTGGCACACAAGGAATCCTAAGATCCCTAGACACACGTGAAGAACAAAGTTTTTCACTCACAAAACACTCGTGAAGAGTAACACTCTTCACTCACAAATATGTCTACCACAATGTATCAAAAGATACAAAGGGTGACTTAGACACAAGGGACTTTCAAACCCTAGACCTCTATTTTACACTCTGGTTTTTCTTGATGTGAGCGCTTTATTTCCTCTGCTTCTGCTCCTCCTTTTATAGCAATGTAGATTGGGCTTGGACTGGTCCAAAGTAATAAACATTAGTTTTAACAAAGTAAAACTAATTTCCACAATTTAAGGTGCTGTCAAATTAGGTCATGGCTTTTCATGATATGGTCAGCACTGCCTAGATTCTCTCCTGAGATAACTCAGGTGTCATAACAGGTTTCTTGAAGTATAGCCTGAGTTTCCTCTTGCACTATAACTGAAAACTAAACCCTACACGCCTGATGTCATACGCTCAATGTCATATGACATCCAGTATGACATCCAACTCTCTTTGTGCTTAGCTGACCAAACTTGCCCTGCTGAACACTCTTGTAGAATCTTCTTCACACCAGTAGACACAAGCATATTATAGTTTCCTAAAAAGTCTCAAAGATCCTTTTTATGAATCCCAACTAAATCTGCACTTTGTTCCTACTAATTCTCTTTGGCCTGCACATACTAATGAGGAATATCCAAAATGACCAAAACATTTCTTCAAGTGATAGCAGCTCCTGCTGTACCAGACATCAATGTCATGATTTTGGTCATGACATTCTGATTAAAACTCATGATAGCAGTTCTGTCATCAGCTCCTGCTTGCTCCTTTAGCGATGTCATAACTATGGTAATGACATCCTGCTTAACATTAGTGCAAAGTCATGGTTTACCAAAATTTAGCCAATCATAGGACCATGGATACTCATAGAATCATGGCACTAACACAAAATATGCATGAATAAAGAGGTATGAGGCCATGAAGTAGAGGGTTCATTACTTTTGAAACAAAAACACATTGAAAATTTTCAACAAAACCTGCCTTGTCATGTAGCCAACTTTGCAAGCATTTTTCATCATGATCCCAATTGAATCAAGAAAAGTGGTCAACATGAAAGTTTTAGAGGATGTTTAAATATTTCCAAAGAGTACAATAACTCAAATTTATCATGCTTGAGCTAGGAGTTTCAAAGACATGAAGTTGGCCCCTCCAAGCTGAATTTTAGGTCATCTCCATGGTAAACCTTATGATCAAATCCTAGCCAAACTTATGTGATCTTGCTTTGCAGGTCATGTTTCTTCTAAATCACACCCTGATCTGAGAATTACACAAGTTCTTGGTGCATTACACAAAGAATCCAAGCATTATCTAAGACTTGATATCATTTATGGAATGTCTTGCATAAAGTTCCATGACCATTCTTGTAAAGGTAGCTTTTGCCAAACCACTTGTGCATTGAGCCTCTAAAATGTTTCATCTGATCACACTTAGCTCCTAATTCTCAGAAGCAACATCTAAACATCAGAAAAACATGGCTATTCCCCTTAATTCACTCCACCTTTTCATCATGATCAATGGTACCTTCTTGTTGCAAAATGAAACCAAACTTTCAAACCAGATTTGAATTTGAACTAAACCAGGTTTCTACAAGTCACTTAGATTATTTAATACCTCTATAAAGAGAGAGTAAGTCTCAAAACACAAAAACAGACTTGAATAAGCATACACACCATAATTTTCACAAGAACGCCATTGTAGCAAGTTCTCCTCACCTCAAATCTTCAAATTCCATTTTGCTCGTGCATTCTCCAAACAAACCATCCAAAAACCTTCTAAACATCCATTAGATGTTGTTCAAACCCTTAAAAAAATTATTTAACCTCCATATCATCATCCTTCAAACCACACTTTCACAACTTGCAAAAGGATTCGAGCAGAAAACTTGAGGCAGTTGCATACCAAACCAATCATCCAAACACTTTCCTTGAGGTTCAACTAAGCTAAAGAGATCTTCACTTTTCATTTGGAAGCTTGATAAGAGGCATTAGACCTTTCTCCAATAGGTAAGATTTTTATCATTTTGAAACTCATCATACACGCATCGTCCTTGTTTGATTTCTGAAGTAAAAATGTAGATATCATTGTGTTGAATGTGACCTATAACCTGTTTGAAATTTATCATGCTTGTATGTATAGTTTTGGTTGACTGAACATCTAGGGTTTAAGCCTGACTTTGTGATTCGTGTGCGTTATTCTGTGAGTTTTAGTTTATGTAAATAACATCATTGAATTCCTTGTCAAAAGTTGAGTAACTTTGGTTTTTGTATCTTTAAATTTCACCAAGAAATGAGAGAGATTTGATGTGTGGAAGTATTAATGAAATGATGAAATCGTGAGTAAGGAAGAAGATGAAGATGTAAGTGGAGCATATTTCACATTTTTAAACTAGTTTTAATATTTATTTCATTGATTCCATATTGTATCCTAAATAGGCATTGCACCATGGTGGTTGTTGTGTGTTATTTGTGTGTTCTTGCATGTGTGAGGGCTGGGGTTCGAATGCCCCTCGCCCCAACCCTTTTGTGTTATTTTTTTCTTCATATTTTGCATACTGACTTAAAATATAATGTAACGCATGCATATTATATCAACCTGATGCACATGGCGTGGTAGTTGGTCTTTTAAGCAGCGAGCTACATTCATGGGTTCAAGCCCTAATGACAGCAACCCTTTCCTTTTTAACATACATGCCAATTCTCTCGCATCTCATGGTCGCAAATACTTGCCTTCTATTTGAATCATTGTCAGACCTTTCAATTACAATGTCAAACCCCAATTTCTTGGTCTCCATGCGGACCCATTGAAGCATATGCTCACGAGCAGTAAACAATTGTTCATTTCTAAAATGTTAACCAACATCTATCTCGACAACAAGCAGTTTAGCATCCAGTTTAACATCATATTTCACATCATCTGGTTTAACATCATCCTTCACTTCATCCAGTTTTACATCACTATTTATAGCAAAGTTGAGAAACATATTCGGGTGCATCATATCTAATACAAACCAAAATAGAAAATGGTTTAAAAAGCTCACAGTAATAGGAAAATCTGGAGATGCAAATCCGAAACATGAAAAGGTAAATTTAGAAATGCACATCTGGACGTAACATACATTTTTTCAGCTCAAGAACAAGATTAATTCAAGCAATGAGGGATCAAATGAGTGAACTTTACCTTAAATTGCAGCTCGTTTTGCTCTCTTTGATGTGATAAAACATAAGAATGATGATTTGGAGTTGAAAAGTTGATTGAGAATGAATTATTTTTAAACGTTTTGGGTTATGAGGGTGGTATGGAGTGTGAGAGAGATGATCATGCAAGGTGGTGATATATTGAATTACCCATTTGAAATTTTCGGATATACATCGCCGAAAATGTCACTGAATGGTTAAATAAACAAACTCAACGAAATACACGTAGTAAATGGTAGGGGGTGAAAATTGAATCCATTAAAACAAAATTCATCTAATCCATCCACCACGCAAAAAGTAAGTTAATGGATTGAACTAAATCCATCCTGAAATTCTGGTATACAGATCTTATATGTCCCAAGAGATGTCGAGACATTGATTTTTGCATAGCTAAACAAGGACATAACAAAACAGACCAGAACAAACTGATATGTCAAAATTATAACAGTGTAATGACAGATGTTTCAAAATTTGTTAAGACATGTATTTTAAAGCAAGAGATAAAACTGAAATATTCATAATAGAATGATAAAGAACGCTAAGATATAATGACCCAGTTTGATGTACAACAACACCTACATCTGGGGGCTACCAAGCCAGGAATGAATTCACTATCAGTAGTATTAATTCAGAGCTAAACAACCTCCGGTTTACAACTCCTCACTTAGTCCCTACCCAATGCAACTTCTACCTAGAAATCACTATCTAGATAAGAGAAATCCATCTCAATTCCTAAAGCACCTTAGTTATATTTAACAGTCACAACCTTCGGTGACTTTATCAAACTGCTTAATTGAAAAACGCCCCTCCTAATACAATATCCAGTCAAGACTCTTGACTAACAATAATTCTTGAATTTTCTTAATAGCTTCATCCAAGAATAATATACAATTCATTACCTACAGGTTTATGAATATGAAAACTATGTCTACCATAATGTATCAAACCTGATACAAAGGGTGACTTACAATACAAGAAAGCCACACAACTCTCAAAACCCTAAAACGTTATTTTACTATACAAAAGTCTTAACAAGGAATTCTTATTTGCCATAGGTCTTGGTCTTCCTTTTATAATCTTCAACATTCCATGGGATTTAAAGTCTCTGTCAAATATTTCCTTGATCCATGTTCTAATTACCCTTAAAACTTGGAACAGGTCTGAACCAAACCTGCTGCATCAGACCAAGATGGAAAGTCCTCAAGATAGGACATCTTGTCTGACATGTTGTTCTTTACAAAGTTTTTCATGTTAGAGCATCTTGTGCAACATCATGTTTTACCAAAATTTGGTCAAATCTTAGAGCCTTTAATCTCCCACTTTTGAATTTTTTTGACTAAAACTCTTTTTGCACAATAAACCCAGGAAATAAAGGAGAAGAAGAGTAAAAAGTCATGAAGTCAATTCAGCCAGCCTATGACGAGACTAGCAGAAAATAATCCACCTCCTGGAAGCTTTCATTCTTCCTATACAACATACACCACCTGTTGTACGACATGTATCCTGAACCCTGGTATACATGAAGAAGAAGATGCAAGACACTCCCCCTCAAAACCCGTCCTAGTTTACCATCCTCCATTATCTAGATCAGAACTTAGAGGACCAGACTCCAATTCCGGATAACTCAGAACATAAGACATAACTGTATTCATAACTCAGATCACAAGACACAAAAAGAGGACTCATAACAAAAGGAACTGAGTCACAGACAGGATGTTAGAGCATTTTATCCAACATCCTTGCAAAACAACTGCAAGAACAGACTTAGACCCCAACACGAGATCAATTATATGTTGCAAGGAGCAACACAAAACTGGGATAGACACACAACCTATCTCCCCTTTTTTATCCAAAAATTGACAAAGGCACCCAACACATGTCCATACCCAAATGGTACTTACCTAAACCCGAAAAAAAGCCATAAGCTTTCAACACAACAAAAGAAACACAACCTAAA
Organism: Lathyrus sativus; assembly: GCA_963859935.3. NCBI lineage: Eukaryota > Viridiplantae > Streptophyta > Magnoliopsida > Fabales > Fabaceae > Lathyrus > Lathyrus sativus. The sequence continues at coordinate 774,224,843 of OZ012735.1, forward strand.
ACAAACGAAGCAAAGACCTCATTTAAATACCCAAGCAGTTTCCTTAGGAATTAACGTTCCATTGATATAACCGAAGGATAATTCAAAAAAAAAAGTAAATTGAGTAAGAAAACTTCAGCATAAATGGGTGTGCACCGACCAACTTAGTTTTGAATGTTTCTTCTTTAATGAAAATCGTCCAAAGACTATGCATGTACCAAGGAAACATGTCTTGCATGCCTTTTTTAAGGCACATTTTCCACCGTCCAAGTAACACAGTCCGTATAGAACTATGAGTCTTAAACAATGTTCTGACATCCAGTCAGTCCTTGTTTACTCACTCTTGTAAATTTTGAAGCATAGTCACCTTGCCTTCCAATGAACTCCGAGCATACTTCTTTCTGCCAGAATTAGAAGCTCTTAACCAAGATTTCAAGACAATATGAGTGACATCTCCAAATAATCAACAAAATCTTCCATGGAACTTATCCCAATCTGCAGAGAAAAATAAAATTCTCCCAGACAATATCCCATCCAAGCAAAAGTATCAACACACCACGATGTCAAGATATCTTATCTAACATCACAGTCTCACATTAATCACATGAACATTTTAATGCTCATAAGTGGAAAAAAAAACTAGAATCACAATCCTTGTACCATAACCAATAAACTCTTCGATTGAGGTTAAATAACACCACTGAAAACTCTTCCCTTGAACACATCCATACACTGTACAAATCCATCTTGAACCTTATAACCATAGACAACCTTGTTCTTTGAAGAAAAATCCAATCAATCCTAAAATACTCACATCTCTGAAAGAGATATACAAATTCTCTTAACTCCTTGGTTAGCCAAGATACCGTCCATACTTGGAAGACATCAAACCCCTTCACCAAATGAATAGAGATACATGCTTAGCCTGCTTCCTTCTTAATATTCAGCCTGATACAATCTTTTCAAGAGATACTTCCAGCATAACCTACCATCTACTCACAGATAATAAGAAATTATACAGTCTTGATCATACTCCACAATGAGTAGACAGTTCACTTTTGATCCAACTGATGAGTAACAAACTTCACACCATGAACCCCAAATCATTTCCCATGGATAAACAACTTTCCTTTATGTAGAGATAATCAACCAAGATGATGTTTCAAGCATTTAGTTAAAACATTAGCCTCAATCAAGGGAACTATCTACTTTGGTTATGGAGTCAACATCCATAGGAATAGCTATTTGCATGTTAATCCATACACTTCCTTTGGCAAGGAACACATGAGGATCCTAATAGATTATAGCGGCAGCAACTCATAGACCATCAAAGAAGGCAGAATACCACAAAGTGAGATAAACTCTTACAAGCCTCATGAAGCTTCAAAGGTAAGATTCCCTCTAACAGATATCAGTATGACTGACAATAAACACTAAGGTAGAGACTGAGCATCATACCATAAGCAGACTTCTCAGCAAGGTCTGCTTCTCTTCTGCTCTTTAGTCCTCCATCCTTCAAAACTCCACCTTGAAAGACCACAACAATACCATTAGGTTAAGTACATTAGCATTTACAAAGATTAATGTTCCTGCAATAAGCTCGAGCATGTAGTTCCTTGAGGCTCTCACAAATAAATAAGGTTATTTGACATAACTTCCTCCAAAGATACCAATAAGAAACCATTTCACAAGGTCCTTGATCACGAGGGAACCACAACAGGACTGGATCTTCCAGTGCTAAAACCTTCTTACTCTAGATAGACATATGGATTACTTAATCTAAACACTTAGATGATGCTCCGAGAAGAAGATATGAATACACCAAGAAATCATCAACTCCCTTGAGTTTTTTCCATTGCATGATTCACAAAGGTTGAGATAAAATTTAGTACTAGACATACAGATGACGAGCACATAATCCTAAAGAGACCAACCTTTAACCAAAAAGACAGCTTCAGTGCATACTTTATGCCTTTAGCATGAGAATTCTGATGTTCAGTACAATGTCAGGATATTTGAATGACATCACTGCCTTAGCTAGCCAACTGATGAACTATAATGAGTTCCATCTTAGCTGATATAATAGAGGATCTATCCATTTAAGACTTCCAAACACCTTCTGTTAGAACAAGCTTTGGTTCTTCTCATTATCTATAAGTTTTGATAATAACAAAGTAGAATTTGTGTGAGAACAATTTTGATACTCTAACGTTTATTTTTCTGAAGGATTAACAAATAAGTTCTGACTCTGATAGAGACCATATACAATGACAATCTAGTTTGACCAAAAGTCTCTTCTGCGCAAAAGAATGAAGTTTGCTTCTGATCTACTTACATTCAAAAAGATTCTAAGAAGACAATATGTTGCTGCTGCAATGTTCTCTTTGATTCTGCCTCTGAGCACGACTCTAATGTTTTACTTCTGAAGACTTTCTAGCTTCTGAAGTCGCTATCTTCTGAAGACTAAGTGCTAAGACTCTGAAGACAAGGTTTTGATGAACAAAGTTCTGAAGACCTTGAAGACTTAAGTTTCTGAAGACCAAGGGTTCTGAAGACTGGGTGCTTAAAGTTCTGAAGACAAGGTTCTGGTGAACAAGTTCTGAAGACTCTAAAGAGTCAAGACTCTGAAGTCCCAATGATCAACTCTTGTACATATGCTTCAATAATCTCTATTAAGAAGCCTCTGATGTACAAAAGATAAGATCAAAAGTTTACGAGGGAAAATAGTACATAGTACGTATCAACATTCCATTCCACTACCCTGATTTTGTGGTACAAAGGACAACTTTTGTGTACGATTTTTATCCTTGCGTAATGACATTCCTTCAAGCCACCAGCTCATTCAAGGATATTCCCGATGTACCCTCCAATGGATCTTTTACTGGTTTTATAAGGAACTGACCACTTGAAGAAAATAAACGAGAGAACAAGAATAGTTGTGAAGAAATACAATACAAAGCAAGAATAATATTCATACTGTGAAAATTTTCTTTAAGTAATTTGTGATATCATAGTGTTTATATCTGCTTTTGTAGAAGAAAATTCATTGTAAAAATTTATTTTCTCAAATAGTTGTTTGTAATTTTTTAAGGGACCAGTTGGGTCAGAATTCTTAAGAAGAGACAATTAGTCTGTGTTGTTAGTCACCAGCAGTTGCTAGTGCAAATTGTAATAAGTTGATTATAATGGATTAAGTCTTTGTGTATAAGGAAAAATCACCTTGGCAGGTGGACTGAATTAGCTTGATAGTTTTCAAGTGAACCAGGATATGTCGTGTGTCTTTCTCCCTTGTTAAGTATCTTTGTGATCTTTGTTTGAGTTTCACAAAAAGCTTTCATTTTTCAAAACCCAATTTAAACCCCCTTTTCTTGTGTTTTCTCACACCTTCAATTAGCATCAGAGCTCTGATTCTGATTATGATAAAAGTTTTATCAACACTTCACCGTGTTTAGTACCGATCCAATATTTGTGTGAGATACTGCTAATGCTAATCCTATTCCAGATGAGAAAGACCACCACAGTGCCAAACCACATTATTTGATGGTGAAAAGTTTGTCTACTGGAAAGATAGAATTGAAAGTTTCTTTCTTGGTTACGACGTAGATCTTTGGGATCTTGTAGTTGATGGCTATACTCATCCAATTGATGCTGAAGGACTAAAAGTGTCAAGAAGTGCTATGACAAATCAACAAAAGAAAGAATACAAAAATCATCACAAGACAAGAACTATATTGCTGAACGCTATTTCTTATACTGAGTATGAGAAAATAACAAATAGAGAAACTGCCAAATCCATTTTTGAGTCACTTCAAATGACTCATGAAGGAAATACTCAAGTAAAGGAAACAATGGCTCTTGCCCTAATCCAGAAATATGAAGCCTTCAAGATGGATGATGATGAATATGTGGAAACTATGTTTTAAAGATTTCAGATGCTAGTAGCAGGACTCAGAATGCTAAACAAATGATACTCTACTATTGATTATGTCAAGAAGATTATCGGAAGTCTTCCCAAGAAATGGAAACCTATGGTAACTGCTCTAAAGCTATCCAAGGATTTGAATAGTATAAGTCTTGAAGAACTTATCAGTTCTTTAAGAAGTCACGAGATTGAGCTGAAGGAAGATGAACCTCAGAAGAAGAGAAAATCTATTGATCTTAAGTATATGTTTGAAAAGGCAAAGACTTATCAAGCTGAGGAAGAATCAGAAGATTCTGATGAAGACTCAGAAGATTCTGATGAAGACTCAGAAGATGAGTTATCACTTATCTCTAAAAGAATCAACAAACTCTGAAAACATAGGCAAGGGAAGTTCAGGGGATCAAGAAGAAACAATGGTCATTATGACTCATCATCCGGACAGAAGAAGAAGAGTTTTGGAAAAGAAGTCATCTGCTATGAGTGTAATAAGCCAGGTCATTACAAGAACGAGTGTCCAAAGCTTAAAAAAGACAAGAAACCTAAGAAGAACTTCACTAAAGTCAAGATAGGGCTCATGGAAACTTGGGACGAATCTGATTCTGAAGAAGAAGAATCTGATGAAGAACAGGAAAATGTTGCACTAGTGACAACAACAATTAATGTTGAAGTCTCTGGAGAACCAGAAGACAAAATGCTATCAGAATCAGAATCAAACTCAGACTCTGAATCAGAGGTATTATCTGAACTCTCTCATTGTGAATTAGAGTCGTGTCTTTCAAAAATACTGGAAAAATATCAAACTCTTCAAAGTAAATACAAGGATCTTAAAAAATCCAATGTAATTACTTCTGAAGCCAGAGATAAGTTTGAACAGAATATTTCTTCTTTGAATGAATATATTTTCTCTTTAAAAAATAGTAACTGCACTTTGAAAAGCAAAGTTTTTAAATTAGAAGAAGAATTAGTATCAAACATCTCTGACACTAATTGTGTCAACAAGTATGATAGAGCATTCCAGAACTTTCTGGCTGAAAGCATAGATAGAAGCAAGATTGTTTCCATGATCTACAGAGTTAGCAAAAATGGCAAGAAAGGTTTGGGTTGTACATAAACATTTGAAAATGATGAAAGTCAACTTGTAAAACCAAAACCTCGCCATGATTATTTTGTGCCTTCTGGTACTAAGCTTGATTGTTTTGATCTTGTGAAAGCACCTTCACAGACACATAAATATGATCTTAAACCAAAGTATCATGCAAAAATTCTACTTGATTATCCTGTGCACGAAAACTCAAAGTGGTGGAAAACTTTGGGAAAACTAACAAAAGAGAACCCAGAAAGTGGGTACCTAAGGATAAGATAATCTATGTTGCAGATATCCTTAACAACTCAGTTAAAACACCAACCATGGTACCTGGACAATGGTTGCTCGTGACACATGAAGGGAAGAAGGCATATGTTCCAAAGTATGGAACCTAAGCCTGAAGGATTCGTTGGTTTTGGAGGAAACCAGACGGGTAAGATCATTGGCTCTGGAACTGTTGGTAATGGTAAACTTCCTTCTATTACTAATATTCTTCTGGTCTATGGTTTGATGCATAACTTATTGTTAATTAGCCAACTTAGTGACAATGGTTATGATATCATTTTTAATCAAAAGTCTTATAAAGCTGTTAGTCAGAAGGATAACTCAATCATTTTTAATGGAAAGAGGAAAAATAAATTTACAAAATTAGACTTTATGATCTTAAGGACCAGAATGTTAAATGTCCAATGTCTGTAAATGAAGAGCAATGGGTATGACATAGACGTTTGGGCCAAGTTCGCATGAGAAAGATTTCTCAGCTAAATAAGCTTGAATTAGTCAGAGGTTTACCAAATCTGAAGTTTTCTTCAGATGCTCTTTGTGAAGCATGTCAGAAAGACAAGTTTTCCAAAACCTCTTTTAGAGCGAAAAATGTTGTTTCTACTCTAGACCATTAGAACTTCTGCATATTGATCTGTTTGGTCCAGTGAAAACTACCTCAATCAATGGTAAGAAATATGGATTAGTCATCGTAGATGATTATAGTCGTTGGACATGGGTAAAATTCTTGAACACGAGGATGAGTCACATTTTGTGTTATCCACATTTTGCTCACAAGTGCAAACAGAGAAGGATTGCAAAATTGTCAAAGTCAGAAGTGATCATGCTGGAGAATTCGAGAACATATACTTTGAGAATCTTTTTTATTCCCATGGCATTTCCCATGATTTCTCTTGTCTCAGAACTCCAAAACAGAATGGAGTAATGGAAAGAAAGAATAGGACTTTGCATGAAATGGCTCGTACCATGATCCAAGAAATTGACATGGCTAAGTACTTCTGGGAAAAGGCAGTAAACACAATGTGTTATATTCAAAACATGATTTCTATCAGACCTATTCTGGGTAAGACTCCTTATGAACTATGGAAGAATAGATAACCCAACATTTCTTATATTCACCCTTTGGTTGTATTTGCTTTATGTTGAACACTAAAGAGAATCTTGGAAAATTTGATTCCAAAGCTCAAAAGTGTTTGTTGTTAGGATACTCTGAATACTCTAAAGGCTACATAATCTATAACACATAAACACGAATTGTTGAGGAATCAATTCATGTTAGATTCAATGATAAGTTTGACCCTGAAAAGTCAAAGCTAGTTGAAAAGTTTGCAGATTTGAAGATTACTTTATCAAAATCCAAGGAGGAAGATTCTAACGAAGGAGACAAAGCTGCATAAACTACAGAATCAGATACAATTTCACTAGAAACAACGAATAATCCATCTCATCAGAAGAAGAATAGACTAAGGACTTCTTATTCTGAAGAATTGATTTTGGGAGACAAAGCTGACCTAGTCAAAACTCGTTCATCGTTCAAACCTTCTGAAGAAACTCTTCTAGGTTTGGTGTCACTGACAGAGCCAACATAAATTGATGAAGCTCTTCTAGAAAATGAGTGGATTCTATCCATGCAAGAAGAACTGAATCAATTCACCAGAAATGATGTTTGGGATCTTGCTCAGAAACCTAAAGGTGTCCATGTCATTGGAACAAAATGGGTATTCAGAAATAAGCTTGATGAGAAAGGTGAGATCGTAAGAAACAAAGCTTGACTGGTTGCACAAGGCTATAGTCAGCAACAGGGGATAGGCTATACTAAAACCTTTACACTAATTGCCAAGTTAGAATTTATTTGTTTATTAGTTTCTTTTACTATTAATCATAACATCACTCTTTATCAGATGGATGTTAAGAGTGCATTTTTAAATGGATATATTTCTGAAGAAGTATATGTCCATCAACCTCCTGACTTTGAAAATTCTTAGAAATCTGATTATTTTTTTAAATTGAAGAAGTCATTATATGGTCTGAAGCAAGCTCCCAGAGCTTGGTATGACAGACTTAGTAATTTCCTTTTGGAAAATGATTTTACCAGAGGGAAGGTAGATACTACACTCTTTTGCAAAACTCTTAAGAATGATACTCTAGTTGTGAAAATTTATGTAGATGATATTATTTTTGGTTATGCTAATCCTTCCTTGTGTAAGGAATTTTCTAAGTTAATACAGGCAGAATTTGAAATGAGTCTGATGGGAGAACTCATATTCTTTATGGGAATTCAGATTGATCAACATTCAAAAGGAACATACATTCATCAGAGCAAATATGCATGAGAACTTCTGAACAAGTTTGAGATGTCAGATAGTAAATCTGCAAAGACTCCCATGCATCCTACATGCATTATGGAGAAAGAAGAAGTAAGTAAAAAGGTTTGTCAGAAGCTATATCATGGTATGATAGGATCTCTTCTGTATTTAACTATTTCTCATGCAGATATTTTGTCCAGCGTATGTCTTTGTGCTCGTTCTCAATCAGATCCAAAGGAAACTCACTTAACAATTGGTAAGAGAATCCTAAGGTATCTAAAAGGAATAACTAACCTTGGCCTGATGTATAAGAAAACATCAGAGTACAAACTTTCTGGTTATTGTGATGCAGATTATGCTGGAGACAAATTAGAAAGGAAAAACACCTCTGTAAACTGTCAGTTTCTGGGTAACAACCTCGTCTCTTGGGCAAGCAAAAGGCAATCAACCATTGCACTATTAATTGCAAAAGCAGAATATACCTCACCATCAATGTGAAACACTCAGATGCTCTAGATGAAGAATCAATTAGAAGATTTTCAGATTCACGAGGGTAACATTCCTATCTTTTATGATAACACATCTGCTATTTGCCTAAGTAAGAATCCCATTTTACATTCTCGAGCTAAAAACATTGAAATTAAATATCATTTCATCAGAGACTATGTTCAGAAAGGGGTTTTAACTTTAAAATTTATAGATATAGACCATCATTGGGCTGATAGCTTTACAAAACTCTTAGTTGAAGATAGATTTTAGTTCATTCTGAAGAAGTTAAATATGGATCTATGTCCAGAATAAGTTTTATCAGAACTTGTTTAAACTCTTTATGTAAAAAGTGATTATGATGATAAGCAAATATTTCTTATTCAATTATTTGTCTTTCTGATTAACGATACTTCTACATGTTAGAAGATGTCTTGATCAGAAACATGTTTAGTCAGATACCTCTTGGTATTCTTGACTTAGGGAACATCAAACGTGTTCTCTTAAACAGACGATAGTGATTTTCGTGTGACACTTATCCATTATCAAATCATAACTTACTGTTGAAGAGACACCTCGAGCGTTGTGATTTCATGGGACTAGGTTTTAAATTGATTATCGCATATTACTCCCAACTATTGTTGTAATTATGATTGGACGCATTGGATTTGGCAACTTACTTGAGAATAGGGTAAATTTTTATGCCTTCCTTTAATGTGCATTCGTTAAGACTTATGTGAATTAAATATCTCTTGAAACTAAGCAGTTCTATTCTTAATCTTTACTCCTTGTCAATTTTTCTTTCCAATTTTAAGTATACATTTATTTTGTATACCTAATCTGTGACCTTTTGTATACTCCTTTCAATAATAGTCTGCTTTACTCCTTTCATTTTTCTTGACATGCTTGTCTCTTCCTCTGCATGTGTCCCACGTCACTTGTCTAGGAAATGATGAATTCATATCTGAAAAATGACCTAACCTTTCCAGACTCAGGTCTGCACATATTTACCAGTATGTAGATCCAAGGATGGTTTGGGTACTACGCAATCTTGCATGGACCTATTTTTCCTATACTTGTGAAGGAATTTTGGAAATATGCAAAGATTGGTGATGATAACAACTTTATCTGGTCTTCGATTTTTGGCGTTCCGTTCATCATCACTCATACTTCCATTGCTCAAGCCATTCACTGTGTCCAATATGGAGTCACTATTAAAGACTTTCATCTGCCCTACTCTTTTGTTGGAGAACTCATAACCATTCACGGTGTTTCTCTTCATAGATATGAACCTTACAATCCTGAAGGGCTCCTTCCCACCGCCAAATATGGTTGCAACTTCTATTAACCAATTTTCGACCCCGAGGTGTTGCCAAAAATGCTTTGCCTCATGATGATAGACTCTTTATCTACTTCATGATGCACAATATCTGGGTCAACCTGCCTCTAACCGTTTTCAACCATCTGAAGAATTATGTTGAAATCTCCAAAAATCAGCATAAGTCTTTCATTCCGTATAGAAGAATTATGTATGAGCTGTTCTTCAAGGCTGAAATTATTGGTTTAGCCAAAATACTCGAACCAGAAAATGTTGTGGTTGAAGAAAGGTGTGAAAGGGTTGATAAGGTGGAGGATTTTTAATGGTTGGTGGGCGGGTATTCATGTTGTTCTTTTAGAATTTGTCTTCTCAGTTCTTTTGATTAATCATTTTACGTGTCTATCGTCTGTCGTTTGTTTGGTTTTTTTGGAAGTTATCTTGTATTGCTCCTTACTTATGTCTTTGCGCCTCAGGTGTTATTATCTTTAATCAATGAAATTTATCTTTTGATTGCATATGTTCATCTTATTGATTGCTGACTAAGGGGGAGAAGTATTGATACACCTAATTTCTATGATAATTACCTTTTTGATTATGACAAAAAGGGGGGAGTATTAAATGGAAAAATTATTTTGATAAATATATCTTGTTCTCTGAATCACAATTCTAACATTCTAACATTATATTGGCACACAATTTCTTTTTAAAATTTCTTTTCAGGGACTATATTGAAAATCTGATATTGACTATCTGATATATATGATAAGAATCCGACTTGAAACATCTCAGAATCTTATTCTTGATCTAATAAAGACTAATCAGGCTCTGATATATAATCATGCTTTATTATTCTGAATCTGATAAGATATTTATAATCAGGCTCTGGTATCCCAAATCTGATAAGATTTTTAAGTCTTAGATTCAGGAGGAGCTTGATAAAGGGAAGTCATTTCTAAACTTATCTATGTCACTTCCTTTTGATTATTTTTTATACGAAATTGTTTCATCAAAATACATCGTTTTGTCATTATCAAAAAGGGGGATATTGTTAGAACAAGATTTGGTTATGCTCATTATCTCTAAGTTTTGATAATAACAAAGTAGTATTTGTGTGAGAACAATTTTGGTACTCTAATGTTTGTTTTTCTGAAGGATTAACAAACAGGTTCAGACTCTGATAGAGACCATATACAATGACAATCTGGTTTGACCAAAAGTCTCTTCTGTGCCAAAAAAGCAAGTCTGCTTCTAATCTACGCACATTCAGAAAGATTCATAGAAGACAATATCTAGCTACTGCAATGTTCTCTTGGATTCTGCCTCTGAGTGTGACTCTGATGTTTTACTTCTGAAGGATTTCTAGCTTCTGAAGTTGCTATCTTCTGAAGACTAAGTGCTAAAGACTCTCAAGACAAGGTTCTGAGGAACAATGTTTTGAAGACTTAAGTTTCTAAAGACCAAGGGTTCTGAAGTCTGAGTGCTTAAAGTTCTGAAGACAAGGGTTTGGTGAACAAGTTCTGAAGACTCAGAAGACTCAAGAATCTAAAGACACAGTGATCAACTCTTGTATGCATGCTTCAATCATCTCTATTCAGAAGTCTCTGATGTATAGAAGATATGATCAAAAGCTTATGAGGGAAAATAGTACATAGTACGTATCAATGTTCCATTCCACTACCATTCCACTACCCTGATTTTCTGGTACAAAGGACAACTTTTATGTACGATTTTCATCCCTGCGTAACAACATTCCTTCAAGCCACCAGCTTATTCAAAGATATTCCTGATGTTCCCTCAAACAGATCTTTTACTGGCTTTATAAGGAACTGACCACTTGAAGAAAATAAATGAGAAAACAAGAACAGTAGTGAAGAAATACAATACAAAGCAAGAATAATATTCATACTGTGAAAAGTTTCTTTAAGTAATTTGTGATATTCATAGTGTTTATATCTGCTTGTTTAGAAGCAAATTCATTGTAAATATTTATTTTCTCAAACAGTTGTTTGTAATTCGTTAAGGGACCAGTTGGGTCAGAATCCTTAAGAAGAGACAGCTAGTCTGTGTTGTTAGTCACCAACAGTTGCTAGTGAAAATTGTAATCAGTTGATTATAGTGGATTAAGTCCTTGTGTATTGTCATACCCCAAATTTGTCCTACTTGTGTATAGCTTTCATTTTGTAGATACGTCCACTAAATGTTATTCAGAAAATTCAAAAAAATATCTTGCTCCTGATCAGGGTGTTACTAGGCTGAATCAAATCTCAAACAAGCAGTTAAGATAGGTGTATGTATGGTATGAACTAAGGTTCAATAGTTTTTACCTGATTTGTCAGTCAGGCAAGGTTCTATTTCAAGATCTGTCAAGGTTATGGTGTGCAAATCAGGTTGTATGTGCCTGAGTTTTCAGTTAGGGTTCTGTGTGAACTCAGGTTATCTCAAAGTCAAGTTCTCAGGTTGTACCAAAGTGGGTGCATCATTATTAAGGATCATCAAGATCCAATTAGGGTTTTGGATAGTACAATTCATATTTTAAGTCATATTCCTCTAATTTCACTGCTCTAAGACTTTAATGCATTTGAAGATCCAAGTCGATTCATATTACTTTCAAGATTTATTCAGTGATTGTTGAAGTGTAACAGTGGCTCGAGTTCAGACAAGGTGCACGTCCGTGTTTTTAAAGTGGAGATTTCATTTGTCAATATTCTAGACCACTACCCATTCTTATCCTTTTCAAATCCATATCCAAATTCACCCACATCCATCATTCATTTTCTACAAATAAAATTCAAACCCATTTATTTCCCATATTTCACATAAATTCATTACCATTTTTATCATCTTTTTCTACAAAACAAAATCACATCCAATTTCAATCCACAATAATTGTAAAAGGCCCATTTCAATCAAATCTAAAAAATTCAATACAAAGCGCACTCCATAAATTCTCCATACAAAAAAAGGGGCCTATTTATAATTCTATCTACTAAAAAAACTAATTCCAATATTTTGTCAAAAATTACATCACGATTGTCGCTACTGCAAAAGTCGAGGCCGACAATGACAGAAGAGTCGCCACCGTGCGTTATTTATCCCAAGAGAGGGAAAGGAAACACTCAGAGAAAACCTGACGAAAAGAGGGATAAGATCGGTCATCGCAACGAAATCTCGGATTCGGGAGTCGGTTACACAAGGGAAAGGTATTAGCACCCCTCACATCTGTCGTACTCGACGGGATCCACGCTTGTTGTCTAGTCTATGGGTGAAAAACAAACTATCTACGACTGCTAATGCTAAATGGAAAGAACTGAAAAGAATGGAAAGAAATGACTCGATAGAGCGTCGCCGCTCTATGCCTATGTATTTCCTCGTGCAATGAGAAAGTCAGAGTCAACGTAGTTTGAGAAACTACCGGGGGGGGGATTACTCGCCAAAACCTCGCGTCTTGTGCCTACGTATTCTCGTATGGTACAAGAAATCAGAGAAAAACGTAGTTCAGGCTAACTATGGGTAAACATGGTGTTCTCGATCGCACAGGGCAAGAGAAGAGGTTGACGATACTAGCGCACACATTCTGGCAGTTAGGTGTATTGCTGCTCGACCATTGGAGACTTAGGCGTTACCTGTTTGCGGTAGAACAGACGTAGTATGTCATTGGTTAAAAGGTATGGGAACCTACGGATTCTAGAACTACCGTCTGGTCTCGATTGCGCTAGGGCAAGAGAAAGGGATAGATTAGTCGTCAACGGGAAAGTCTCGATCGCACGGAAGCGAGAGAACAGAGAAGTTAGTTGTTAGTGTACTCACTAGGATATCGCATCATATGCCTACATATTCTCGTCTGGTACGAGAAATCAGAGCAGCTGTAGTTCAACTAACTACGGAAAGCGGTCTCGACCGCACGTAAGCGAGAGAAAAGGGAGTCTCGATTGCACAGAGGCAAGAGGGGGGATCTCAATGGCCGTTGTAACACCCCAAATTCATTAATTAATTTCATTTGAATCATTTATATATTTTTTTAATTATTGATGTTTTAAATAATTGTTGTGTAATTGTGGGGGTAAGTGGCTTTAAAGTAGAGGTATGGAGAGAGTAAGAGTTTGACTTATTTCTTTTGAATTAAGGAGAATTTTAATTAATTATTAGAATAGATAGATTTTTATTTGAATTAAGTAATTAAGTAGAATAATATAAAATGGTGAGATTTATTTGGAAAATAAGATGTTATAGAAATGTCTATCAATTAGAATTAGTAAGAGTAAGGGTATTATGAGAAAAATAAGGATAAGTTGAGGGTAAAAGGGGAATAACCTAATTAGAAGGAAATAGGTGTTAGAATAAAATAGGGTTTTGGAGAATCTGAGAGTGTCAATACGTATTTTGGGAGAAAAGAGGCAATCAGAGCAATTGGGAAGAGCAAAGTTTAGAGAGGAAAAACCACTATTGTTGGGGAGTTTAGACTGCTTGCTGGAAATTCAAGGTAAGGGTGAAAATTTGATTCAATAATAGGGGTATTATGAAAGGGTAGAAAGATTACTCTAACCTCCAATGAAGATGATGATTTTAATGAATTTTGTATTTTATAAGAAATTGATGTTTTATTGATTTTATTGGTGCTAATTCCGTTGACTTGATGCACATGATTCTGTATCGATAGTCGAATGATGGTATGTGTATATCATCACTTTCATTCATATATATATATATATATATATATATATATATATATATATATATATATATATATATATATATATATATATATATATATATATATATATATAATTGGATAATATTGTAGATGGAGTCTATAGCATCAGCTTGAGGAACAATTAGATAACACTGTAGTGTTAATTAATATTGTAGTTTTAATTTGATAGTTGTAGCAATTGGTTCCACTTACTGATAGATACTACTTCGATTATTATAATATATATACGCTATTGTGCAACCATTCACATGTATACATGGGCATGTGGCATAGATTATTGTATATACATAAGTATCATGTTTATTAGAATCATGGTTAAAATATAACTATTATTTATATCCTTTTAGCCTCTGTAGCATTTTGTTGTACATTTATAAACAGAGCTTGCCGACATTTATACGTTTCGGTTTTAGACTTGTTTTAAGTACGGATACTTATAACGTGTTCTATTAGTATATACATAATATAATAATAATAATAATAATAATAATAATTTAGTATTCTTAATATAATATATTTTTAAAGTTTTGAGTTAGAGATAAATAATTGAATTATTTGGCCAACTTAAGCTATTTTTTTTAGAGTTTATTAGAGTTGCTTATAGGATTGTTAGAGTTGTTGATTGAGTCCATAAAAGTTATCTTTATGAGTAAGAATTGTCAGTAGAGCATTTTTTTAACACTTTAGAGTCCTTTCAGAGTTGTAAGGATTGATGTAAAGTTCCTTAGAGTTTCTTGGGAACTCTCTCAATTTATAATTTTAGATAACAATTTTGATTATACTCTTGAACGATAATTGATTATTATTTTGGTGATTATTTTAGTGATAATTTTGGTGATAAATTTGATGAGTATTATGGTGATATTACATGTTATTGTGTATTCATACATCATGGTGTACGGACCTCGGTCCAGTTTGGTGTGCCTTGATCCTATGGTGGGGATCAAGTGCGAGTAGCTAATTCTATTGGAGAATTAGTGAAGCGTTGCCTATGGTGAGGGTAACGATTTTTGGTGTGCTCCAGTTCCAAGAGGGAACCGATCCTATGGTGGGGATCATGGAGTGAGATGGACCTGAGTGTTCATGATTTGGTACCACATGCATGTTGAGTCAGCTGTCGAGTACATTTGCATTTGTGTTGCATTGGGTGATTACTTTGATGTTATGTTGTGTGGATGAGAATACTTGTTATGCCTATGTAGTTGTATTTTGTGTGTGATGTTGTTAGATTAATCTACTTCTGATTGTTTTTACCGTTATTATTGAGTCGTATGCTCACCCCTTCTGTTTGAATGTTGTCTTTTTATGGGCATCGTGCCGATACTCAGGAGTAGCAGTGCTGAAGTAAGTGGCAGATAGCCTTGGAGTGACTTCCGTAGTTTGTCGCTTTTATTTAGTGGTCCCTTGCTCTGATCATGTAACATCGGGTTGGGATAAACACTTAGTTTATTTTTGTGTCATCATTGTTGACGTTACAAACTTTTGTTGTTGTTGAGATTTGAAGTTGTTTTGAGTTGATTGTCCTACTCTTTTGACTATGCTATTAAGTTGGAAATCTTGAGACTTAATGCCTTGAGTTACAATACTATTGTTGTATGTTTATTAGTGTTTCCGCTGCGATGATACCATAAAATCTTAAGTGAGCACGCGATGAAAGGTGCTGAATGCCTTATTATATAAGTACTTGCCCAAAATCAGATGTGTTGGATGCCGTGTGACATCCCAGGTAACTAGGTGCATTTGAATTTATTTATGTGGTAACCCGTGTTACGAAGCAGGTAATGTTGGTTGATGGGTGTGACACCCTTGTGGTTATATTTTATAGTTAAATTATTCGATTATTGTTTTGGGGTAGTTAAGGGTGTTACAGCCAGGATGCGAGAGAAAGGAGTTTCGATTGCACGGAGGTGAGGGAAAAGAGGAAGCAGGCCTAACATGCCTAAACGAGAAGGAACACAGGACACACACGCAAGGACCTAAGGCGTAGGAGCGAATGCGTCGCATATCACCCAAAGGGTGTTATGCTAAACACTCTAGGCCATTAAGGGGAAACCCCTCTATCACCATTTCCTACGTATCTATTGTTTAAAACTCACAACGCTCGACGGTTGATTAAAAGACTTGAATTAGAAAGATGTTACCGAACAGAGTAGTTCCGTTGACCCTTGACATTGTGCGCAAGCTCCATTCCAATCTTCTCCTCTTTGGGTCCTTGATGATGCTTTGAATCGGAACCAATGTGACGCTGGACCGTCATAGCTCGACTTATAAGGAAAGTCAAACTTGAAGAGGCCGCGTATTAATTTCCGTGCTATGGACAAGATAGAGAAACAATATTAAGGATCGTTCTCCAATTGAATCATATCGCACGGACCACAAACAGTGGGATCTCGTCTTACAAGACTTCATTGATCACCAAAAGTCAAATAAAATCGAAAGATGAAAGGAAATGAGGAGAGAAAAAAGGTGGTATCGGATCCTTTGTTTCACGTCAATAGTTTGACAGCTAAACGGTGGAAACTTCTTCATCGACCAAAAATAGATGAAATGACATAAAGTCGAAAATGAGAAAGAGGAGAGAAAGTCGGTCTCAGATCCATCGTTTCTCATCAATAATTTGACAGAAAAACAATAGAGGTCTCGTCATCGACCCAAACGGATGAAATGGGACAAAATGCCCAATAACAAATGCGAAATAAATTCCAACTTCTAAAGAAAATATAAATCAAAATTCTAAAAGAAATATAAATAAAACTCTAAGGAAATTAATATTTATAAGATTTAGAAAATAAAAATTTATATATAAATTTTAATAACAAACTAACTATAATATACATTACAAAAAAGAAATATATAAATTTATTAAAAGTTAAAACGAAGGGTAAAACAGTGAGGGTAGTTAAGAGAAAAACGAATGGTGTGAATGAAAGAAAAGAGGATCCTCTGGGCCATAGCCTCATCACCTCTTATCCAAATCTTTAAAAATAAAATAAAACAACATAAAAACAGTAAAAAAAAGAAAATAAAAAAAATAAAAAAAACAATAAATAATAAAAAAAAAAGTTCCTCTTCTTCGTAACGTCTCCCTCTCACTCACATCGCCTCTTTTCGCGTCCCTCACTCTCAGACTCTCTGCTCTTATCTCGCTGTTTTCATCCCAACGTCTCTGTTTCGATTTTTTTCTTTCGCTCTTAGTTTATGCTTCGATCTCACTCTTTCAAATCAATCTCATTTCTGTTTGATTTCAACTTTTCCATCTCAAAAATCTCTCTCTCTCTGTTTCGATTTGTTGTGGTTGAGGAAGGCTGAGGTTCAGTGACGGTTTTACGGTTTTGAAAGAAGGGGTTTGTTCGTGGTTGAAGGTTCGTCGACGGTGGATAGAAGATGATGGATTGGGGGTTTATTTTGGGGGTTGGAGATATTTGATGGAATCAGTTTGGAAGAAGGAGGACGATGGCGGTGATTCGTCTGGTTTTTCGTTCATGGGTTACGACCGTTAGTGTCGTTCAAATGATTGAGGTTTTAGTGCTTACGGTTGATGATTTTATGTTCGAAGGAAGAGATGTTGGGTTTCGATTTGGAGTTAGTGAAGGTTTGATTTGTAGTTTAATGGAGGTTTTCTGGGTTGAGGTTTAAGGTTGAGAAGTTGATTATGGAAGTGAAAACGGAGGCAGAGGGTGAAAATTTAGTGGGTGGAGTTTTCAGATTTGTTTGAAGATGAAGGGAGGTCCATGGAGCTCGGATGGTTTGTTGATGAAGGACTTGCAGGTTTGCTGTTGTTTTTGAGTTGAGATGAAAACAATGATGATGAAGTTTCTGGGTGATGGTGTTGTATTGATGGTGTTGGAGTTTTGTAGATCGAAGGTTGTTTTGAAGATGGAAGGTGAAGTGATGATAGTGAGGATGTTCGAAGGAGAGGAACGCAGCGGCCGGTTACTGTTTAGGGTTCCAAAGTTAGGAGACAATAAATAGTGCTAGTATAAATAAGCAAATGACAGGTGGCGTGGGATGGGATTAATGACAGATTTCTTTGACTTAATCATAATCATGTGCTAAACTAATGACCTATAACTAACTAATTAACTAATAAACTAAACTAACAATTCTAACTATAAATTAATTTTAATAACTAATGAACTAATAATAATTATCCCTAACTTAATTCTAAACACTTAAAATTAAACAACTGAAAATTAACTCTATTTAACTAAAAAGCTATTTCTAAATTATATAATTAAATATATAGAAACAATAATATAATAAAACAATAAAAACCTATTTTAAAAAACTAATTTCTACTTTCTATCTAAAACAAAATAATAAAATTCTATATTAAATTCTATTTAAACTATATAATCTATTTTTTCTAAAAAATAAAACTAATTAAAATTTTAAATAAGATCAAATAAAAAAAACTATATTCTAAAAATATTAAAATAATAATAAAATCTACAAAAAAAGAAAATAAAGCAAAAATATGAATAAAATATGCAAAATGCCATGAAAAAAAACGGGCGAACACGAAGATGCGCCAAATTATCCGCACAGATTGAATTATCAGGAAAGAGAGTGACTTTTCGCTCGATTTTGACACTGAACTTCTTATTTGAATTATTTGAATCGCCTGAAACACGAGCAAAGCGGCTAAAATTCTGATAAATTCAATCCGGCCGATAACATAGGCAAAATGCGACCTAAATGATATGCAGATGAAAACGAAGCGAAAGCCAGTCAAAGCTAGAAAACAAGTGGGCAAATTTCAGGGTGCAAACTGATGTCCTTGGACTTAGTCTCTCATGACTTACAAATAAAATAGAGATAAATAGTCTGCAGACCATGAGTCAAGAAAGCCGCTGCACAAAGTCACTTAAAAAAAAACCTTGCGAAGGGATTATGCTACAGTGCATCGTAACCACCATGTAAACCCAAGATCTGCAGCAGCAACAACAAAAGCCATAAGCTACAATATTAACACGCACGTATGGTTACCGCAACACTCATCAGCATAGTTCGCGTGGTTACCGCACCACACCCTATAACAACGATTTTTAGAACTTTCAGATTGGACCCACAATGTAATTACATACCTGTAAACCAATTCATAATATGCCTCACAAATTCACACAACATTCAAAAAGATCTCGACAAACAACAACTCATCAATTCCTTTGATTCAATCCTACAAATTCCCTCAATCCACTCTATAAATAACAAGCACTTAAGGGGAAGTGGAGGAGGAGAAAAACCGAAAAACCTCTGCAGAAAAACCATTTAAACCCTCCTAAACTTTCTTCTACCCTTCTCCAAACTCAATTGTCTTCTTCAATAAAACCTCACAAATCATTCATATAATATTCCTCCCATCTAAAAGTGTAAATAAAAAACCATAAAGCAAAGCTGTTTTCTAAACAGAGCCGATTTGAACAAACAAGAAGAAGGGAGACAAAAACGAAGCAAAAAGAAAACCTTTCAAAATAAATAGTAGAGACGGATGGATCATGGTAAGGTGAAGGTTGGGATTTGCTTGACCATATCGCGGCCCTTCCGATTCCAATTTATGGTTGTGGGTTCTCCTTTTTTAGGTTGCCTTTCAGTCTCATTTCATGTTTTTTTTTTGGGTTATTAAAAGCTGATTTTGTGGCTTTTATTGTTAATGTGGTAGCTTAAGTTGTGCCTTTTGTTGATTAGTTGAATAAGCTGGCAAAATGATCTTGGGCCTATGACCCGTTTCCCTATAATCCACCTCTGTTTTTTTGACCATGCGGTGGGTGATGGGCTCGCGAGCCCACATGATCCCACCTAGTTCACACCCCCCATCTCAATTCTCACCCCCAACTTTTATTTATTTATCCTTTTTTGTTATTTAATTTAATCATGTTTGTTTTTACTTTAATGACTTGTTATCTAATGTTGTTATTCATTTTGTTAACAATCCCTTTTAAGCTTTTGCTAATTTCTTTGTTAGGATTCTTGTCACATTTTGACTATCTTCAATTTATTCACTTTATTTTATTTTATTCTTGGTCAATGAAGAAAACAAAAATTACTATTGTCAATTTATTGACAAAGTAGTGATTTAGATGAGACCACCACTTATTTTTCTATTTTCATTTTCTTCTCCGTCTTTTCATTTCAATTTCTCGATCGATGAAGTCTTTAGATTCGTAAACATTAATTTATCAATGTTGATAACCTTCATTATGTTAAATATGTGGAAAATGACCATTGGGTTTATTTTCTATACTTTGGGATCGTGAGAGGTTACCTTCGATTAACTAACACGAGTTTATGATTAAGACAAGATCAACCCCTATTCGGTCTGTGCGACACGATTACATTGGAGAATGATCCTCAATATCATTTCTCTATCTTGTTTTTAGCACAAATATCAATTTGTGCGACCTCCTATAGCTTGATCTTTGTCATAGATCGAGCTACGACGGTTTAGCGCTATATTTCGTCCCGATTCAATTCACAAATTAACTAACGACTAACTTTTACTTTCCGTCAACATATTCTTGCTTTACTTTTCAGTCAATATACTCTTGATTTAATTCCAGTCATTATATCTTGATTTATATTATCTAGTCCGTATACTTGCTAATATTATCTCGACTATATTATTGTGAATTTTATCTTGATTATATCGTTATATATCTTACTATATTATTCATTTTGTTCATATTCATATTATATTTTTTATATCATTATTCATATTGTTCATCTCTTATTTACATATCCGAAAAAACATGACAATTATCGAAACAATAAAAGCTTAAATTGGTGGACTGTTGGTTATTTGTCCGAGCAACGAATTATTGGACTTTGTCAGAAACCCTAGCTTATAGTTTTGTCCGACTTTTGTTCAAGGCATAGTTTAGGACACCTCGCACACACACGGCTTTCTCTTGGGCTACCTTACAACGAGACCATTTTATTTCGTGCAATCCCGTGTAACTTACATGTATCCCTCTCCCATTTCGACGTACGCATTCGTATTTCTTTGATCATTGTTTATCTTCCAGGAGCACCCTTACGTACGCATTCGTGTAACTTACATGTATCCCTCTCCCATTTCGACTGTTTTCAAACAAATTCTCGATTTGTCATTGAGCCATTTTCAAACACCCCTCGTAAGTCGAGTGCTCGTCCGCATTCACCATCAACCTATCACACACATTCTCACATTTCATCATGGTTTCGATATTGGGGGCACCCTTAGGAACTAGTATCGTTTCTCACAACCTAACCCTTGATTCGTCGTCAAGGCGATTCCATTTTCAATCAAACCCCCGACTCGTCGTCGAGCCATTTTCAAACCCATTTCCTATCCACCACATTTTTTCATGCAAGTAAAATCAAACCCTTGATCCAACGTCAAGCGGTATTTTAAACCAAGTTGTAAGTCGAGTGCCTTTTGCCTCGCAGTCCACCTCTTTTCGCAACGTATTCGATTCTATCTTTTTTCAAACGCTTTTCTTAACAAATAACGAAAGAAGAAGATTCTTTGAGCCTAGAATTCATTGAATCTTCGGATGAACGACTCTTGAGGCGCACACTTTGGGTTGTCATTCATTCACCCTTTCGTCTTAAAACACCTAATCTTTATTCAAATAGTTTCATAAATTAAACTTACGAAAGAAAGAGATTCTTGGAGTCGAGCATTCCTTGAACCTTCGAATCAATAAGTCTCGAGGCACGCCCCTTGAGTTGTTATTCATTCACTCTTTCAAATTCAAAACGTTCAAACTCTTTCTTGAAACCTTTCAAATTAAATCCCTAAAGAATTGAGTTCTTGGAATCTCACATTCCTTGAATTCTTGAGTGACAGCTCTCAAGGTACGCCCTTTGGGTTGTTTGTCAGTCAATCTTTCATTCCCAACTCAAACTTCAAACTCAATTCAACCTCTCATCTTTTTCGTGGTCGTCTCCATGAACTACGGAGGCTCTGATTCTTCATTCATTTTTGAATGTAAGATACGTAGGCACAAGATCGCAATGATCTTGGCGAGCACACTTCTATTTTTCTCTGCCATTCTACCTTCTATCCATCTTCCGTTTCCCCTATCATTTCCCATAGTCGAACCACGAGAGCTCTAACTTTCATTCTCGTATGAATGAGCATACGTAGGCACAAGGGCCCCAATCCTTGGCGAACACCGTATCCTTTAACCATCCATTTCCCCTTAGCGTCTTTATCCTTTTATCTTACCAACTCGCATTTATCGTTGATAATAAAACAAACAAGCTTAGATAACGCCCATCGCAAATCGTACTAAGAGGTTCCCGTTGAGTACAAAGGACGTGAGGGGTGCTAATACCTTTCCCTTGTGTAACCGGATCCTGAACCCGAAACATCGGTTGCGACGACCGTGTTCTTGTCCTTTCGTTTTAAGAGGTTTTCTAGACATTTTCCTTTCCCTATTTTGGGATAAATAAAGTTCGGTGGCGACTCTATCGAACCGTATTCCGCGCCTTTAGCGCGAGGGTCGTTGGTCGATGTGAATTTTCGAGTTGCGACATGTATAAGGAAAAATCATCTTGGCGGGTGGGCTGGATTAGCTTGATAGTTTTCAAGTGAACCAGGATATATCATGTGCCTTTCTCTCTTATTAAGTATCTTTGTGATCTTTGTTTGAGTTTCACAAAAAGCTTTCATTTTTCAAAACCCAATTTAAACCCTATATTTCTTGTGTTTTCTTACACCTTCACCTTCTCACAATTAAGAACTTCTCCACCTCAAGAGTTTATAGACATGATGACAGTCTGGTTTAAGCATAATTCTCCAAGAGAACCATTAACACCTGATCAGAATCCACACCTCTCCTTAGAAGATGTAGTCACAAGATAGACACACTATCTGTAAGAACACTCAGGTCTAGCTTTGAATGACAAGAGAAGTCTCCAAGATTTCATGGTGAATGTCCTAAACATTTTTCTTTGACTTCCATATGCACATAATCTAGTAGAGATGTCTTTACAGTTCTCTACTAGGAGTTAGAAGTCATACTCCTACAATAACATAGCTTTTGCACCCCCTATGCGCTAAGATCAGAAATAAACTGACCCAACAAATGTTCATCAATATAACCATGAGTTAATATGGACTTCCACCAGTACACTTATCCATAACAAGTTCCTTGGATAGAGGCTTCCTAGACTGCAAACCAAATTACTCTTCAAGACCAATCTAAAGAAGATTTCCAACCCTATTGACAAACACACATTTGTTTATCATCCAAAATATATGCTACATTTCTCCATTGTCCAAGAAGTTCACTCTTTGGATCAACAAGATTCTGCACACACTCTTCTGAAGTGATGTTTCAGCATCTGGTTGAACATCAGTTCCTTTTCCTATGAATAGTTTAATGAAATTGGTTCTGAAGTCATTACATACCTTGATTACAATTAAGGACAAGATAAGGACCTAATAAAATCTCCCAGATGATACTGACAAGGATTCTTAAGTTCTTGCAACTCTATGAAGTTGCACCTTCAGGTGTGAGATTTTGATGCCACCAAACAAAAGGATAATCAATTAAATACTTGCTAAGACCGTAAATAGAAATTGATTTTAAATCCCAATTTTGTATTCTTCAGTCATAAAATGTTATAAGACAACCTTCCTTACTCTTGCAACACCCTATAAAGAAATTTTCAAGGCATAAATCTTCCATAGAAGACCATCTTCTCCTCTAAACACATTCAGTAATGCCTTTATGAATGGACTGGAGGGAGAAATCATGTATCTTAGATTACCTTTCATGGTACCTGGTTAACATTATCTCCTAAGCAACATAGGGAGCTCCTTCAGAGGAAGCTAGATCACAATGCTCTCTCTTTTATGTTACTCCTAGCTAGCGATGGCATGAGCATCTAGAGAGGATGATCCCATCTTCAACAAGCCAGGACAGATATTAGAACACTTTATAAGGCACCGTGCTTAACAATAGCATCATTATTAGCAGCACCGAAAGAATCTACATAGAGGTATCAGTCAACCATCAGTAGTTGTCAGACCGGATTCAGTAAACTATCCTCCTAGCTTCCAATCCCCTCGAACACAACAATAATGGATGGTATGATCACACAATCTCCTTCCTTGTTCAAAAGACTAGAAAGTATCTTCCCTAGAACTCATCCAGAAATAGAACAGGATGCCTGCTCTGATACCAATTGAAATTCTGGTATACAAATCTCAGTTGTCCCAAGAGATGTTGAGACATTGATTTCTACATAGCTAAACAAGGACATAACAGAACAAACCAAAACAAACTGATATGTCAAAATCATAATAATGTAATGACAGATGTTTCAACATCTGTTAAGACATGTATTTTAAAGCAAGAGACAGAACTGAAATATTCATAATAAAAAGGATAAATAATGCCAAGATATGATAACCCAGTTCAGTGTACGAAAACACCTACATCTAGGGTCTACCAAGCCAGGAATGAATTTATTATTAGTAGTATTAATTCTAAGCTAAACAACCTCCGGTTTACAACTCCTCACTTAATCCCTACCTAGTGCAACTTCTACCTAGAAATCACCATCTATATAAGAGAAACCCATCTCAATTCCTAAATCACCTCAGTGATATCTAACACTCACAACCTTCGTTGACTGTATCAAACTTTTCAACTGAAAGACACGCCTCCCAATACAATATTCAATCAAGACTCTTAACTAACAATAATGCTTGAATTTTCTTAATAGCTTCATCTAAGAACCATATACAATTCATTACCTACAAGTTTATAATATGAAAACTGATCGTACCTGATTAGAAGAGATTGCTGACTGCCACACATCGACGATCTGAAAGCTGCTCACCGGAGGTAGGGAGGAGGAGGGGTGTACCTGCAAGACAGTCCGATGCTTAAGTGAGTAAAAGACCAGAGTGGGAGAAAATACAGAAATTAGGTGTAGAGAATGAATGCCTGACCCTCTAGTGAAGTAGGGTATTTATAGTGAGACCCCAACGCAAGGCCAACGGTCACTTGTGTTGGGCTGGATTGCTAGGCCAGACCTAAGTAACTGCTAGGGCTTACGTGGCATAGTGAAGACCAGCACGTGGTCTTTGCCCTAGTTCAACTATCCCGTGATCTCCGGAAGGTGGGCTGACCAGCTCTTTCGGAGGTGGATAGTTGCTTGATGACGTGTCCCCGCGGGGGGAGGGGCACGTAGAGAACGTGTGGAAGACATGTTGTTCTGCCCGAAGGGAGAGACGTCTTCCTGACGTATCTAGAGCCGTGCCCGACACTGGGGGATTTGGGCCTTCCCCACACAGCGTTGGGCTGGGCCTGCCCGACAGATGGCCAGGTCTGGGCCCACTCCAAAACAAGAGCCCCCTAATTCGTAGCTCCGATGTGAAGGAGCAATGACTTGATGATAACCATGTCGGGGACGAAGAAGGACGAGGATAAAGCTCTCCGGACTGCCGTGTCGAGGAGACTAGGAGGCGAGGATCTTGAGCTTGTCGGGCTATTAGGTCGAGGAGGTGGAAGATTGTCAGACGCCCGCTTGCCTGTGCTCGAATGGGATAATGAAGGGACGTGACCGTTCGTGGTGGCCACGTGTCTGACACCCATTGTTCAATTTAGGGCGGCTACCCTAGGGCACTCGAGTGCCTAGGGGCGCTTCGAGTCCCGTTCCGTGTTTATAAATAGTCAGGTGCTTTCCCTTTTACCATTTTTTGCACTCGTTTACTATCACACGTGATATTTGGATCTCCCGTACACACACTGTCACACAGTACCGCCACTGTATCGTTCGCCGCGCATTCCTCCGTCTCTATTATATCCAGTAAGTTTTCTACTTCTTCCCTTCCGTTTTCCTTAATTTCGGCGTCCTCTGCCATGGACATGATGAATGTCCCGAGGAGAGTGTGGGTTCTCTGCAGAATACGGCGGAATCCCCTAGACCTGGGATGAAGACCCCGGGCTCACCTGAGACATTAGGATGAACGTCATGGGGACAGACAACAGGGTACAAATGAATTCCCTGGGAACGTAGAATAGGGTAGATGAATACCTCGGGGGACGTAGGATAGGGCTATATGAATGTCCTGTTGACGTAGGATAGGGTTAGATAAACGTCTCGTGGAAGAGCGCTAGGTAGCGATGGATGTCTCAGGGACATGAGGTGTCACCGGATGAATACTACGGGGACTTTTGCAGTTGGCGCGTGGTCGCGTTGCTGTCGAGGAGGAGTTTGAGTCATAGTCGTCGTCCTCATCGCCCTTTCACTTGATTTGTGATGGAAGGGTGAATTTAATCTTGAAACATCGAATTCACCATTTCCTTTTGCTTTTCAGGTGAACATGCTCACGTGGGCAATTGGAGTCATGGAAGTTGACGTGGAGCCAGAGTCCCCGGTGGCCCCGCCTGTCGAGGGGTGTAACACCCTTATCTACCCCATAATTAAAAGGCACATTTATTCAAAGTCATCAGAGTAAAATGTTAAACTCAACAATAAATCACCTCAAAGGGCGTACATTTCTCAAAGCTCAAAATAAGTCAGTGCTCCGTGTATAATAGGTTTTCTCAAAAGATATCAAAATTTGCTCAAAGGCAGCGAAACTCACAAGGCATATTCCAAATTTTCCTTATACGGAAAGGTAATAAAAATAACTCAATAAAACATAGCTCGACTCAAAGGCCCCAACCCAATGTTACACTTTCAGAGCAAGACCCTCTAAGTTGACCAAAGGCCAACAACTCAAAATTTCAAAAGTCCTCATCGACATCCACGGCTAAACCTGGTCATCTGCACGTTACCCACGTAGAGGTAACATTCAAACAAGCAGGGTGAGTAAAACGATTCATAATAATCAATGAATGAAAATCAACATATAAAATGGCGTCATAGTCATATTCAACATCATCATATTCATCAATAGGCCTCCAAGGCCACAACATCATAAATTATTCCAAATCACTCATATATGCAAATGCAACAAGACTCAATGCACGTGGTACCAATCATCACAACACGATGGACACTGGACCATCAATCCTCGATAGATCCCCATCAATAGGATCGATTCTACTAGAAAACCGAAGCACATCAAAACACTTCACATCTGCACAATGGGATTAAAGCCAAAGTAATTGAGGTCCTGAACCGAAGTCCGGATGCACATGAATGCATGATGCACACATCACAAATCATCCTCATAATAACATCATAGGTGCATCATCATTCATCATAATCATCATCATCAAAATCATATCAACATAGCTCATCATAATAATCACCATCATACATCATGTCATCATAGCTCATCATAATAATCATCATCATACATCATGTCATCATAACTCATCATAATAATCATCATCATACATCATGTCATTGTAGCTCATCATAATAATCATCATCATACATCATGTCATCGTAGCCCATCATAATAATCATCATCATCAAAATCACCATCATCATCATATACACATCACATAGAATTCACAGTCATACTCATGTTAATTCATCGTATTATCACATATTAATCACATAGAATTCATAATTATACTCATGGAAATCATCATATTATCGCATATTAATCACATGGAATTACCAGTTATACTCATGCTAATTCATCACAGAATCAAACACCAAGGCATCGCTGCACGCAATCAACATTCGCGAAACTCTGCTACGTTCGCTGGCATGTTCTCTAGGTGAGTCTGGGGCGAGTTTCTTCGCTAGGCGAGTCTGGGAACAACATTTTTCGCTGTGCGAAGCATTCTTCGCTAGGCGAACAGTGCGATGACAGCAAATTCTGCTACGCACTAGAACTTAATTCAACCTAAAAGTCCACCCGATTCACTTCCCCAATGCCCCCAAAACATCCCTAAATCATCCCTAAATCATCCCTAAGGTCTTACGGCGATAAAGGCACAAAACCTACGGTTCATTAGGCCAATCCCGTATCATATTCACGCCCTAAATCACAAATTCCTTACGATTACCCTGCAGGCATCAAAGTTACTCACTATCTAATATTCTTATCCCTTTAGGGTTAGACAAATAAAAAATCATGGTTTTGGCCACGAAGGCCTAACTTTCCCTTTTCCCCAATGAATTCCACAGTTCGATTCACAATAATAGATTTAGGCCACGAAAACCAAAGACAGCGCCACTGATCGTACCTGATCAGAAGAGATCGTTGACTGCCATGCATCGACGATCTGAAAGCTGCTCACCAGAGGTAGGGAGGAGGATGAGGGTGTACTTGCAAGACACTCTGATGCTTAAGTGAGTAAAGGACCAGAGTGGGAGCAAATACATAAATTAGGTGTAGAGAACGAATACCTGACCCTCTAGTGAAATAGGGTATTTATAGTGAAACTCCAGCGCAGGGCCAACAGTCACTTGTGTTTGGCTGGATTGCTAGGCCCAACCCAAGTAACTGCTAGGGCTTACGTGGCGTAGTAAAGACCAGCACGTGGTATTCACCCTAGTTCAACTGTCCCATGATCTCCGGAAGGTGGGCTACCAACTCTTTCGGAGGTGGGTAGTTTCCTGATGACGTGTCCCCGTGGAGGGAGGGCACATGGAGAACGTGTAGAAGACGTGTTGTTCTGCCCGACGAGAGAGACGTCTGCCCGACGTATCTAGAGTCGTGCCCGACACTAGGGGATTTGGGCCTTGTTGGGCCTTCCCCACACATTGTTGGGCTGGGCCTGCCCGACGGATGGACAGGTCTGGACCCACTCCAGAATAAAAACTATGTCTACCACAATGTATCAAACTTGATACAAAGGGTGACTTACAATACAAGAAAGCCACACGGCTCTCAAAACCCTAAAACCTTATTTTACTATACAAAAGTCTTAACAAGGATTTTTTATTTACTCTAGGTCTTGGTCTTCCTTTTATAATCTTCAGTAGTCCATGGGCTTCGAAGACTCTGTCCAATCTTTCCTTGATCCGCGTTCTGATTGCCCTTAAAACTTGAAATAGATCTGCAACAAACCTACTACATCAGACCAAGATGTCAAGTTCTCAAGATATGACATCTTGTCTAACATGTTGTTCTTTACATATTTCTTCATGTTAGAACATCTTGTGCAATATCATGTTTTACCAAAATTTGGTCAAATCTTAGAGCCTTCACATCCAATATATTTTATTGATCTAATGGATTATTTATTTTTTTAAACAAAAGTAGATCGGTCGCGCTTCTCTTCCAGAAATTAAAAAATAGATTTTTTTCAAAAAAAAAAAAAATTGAAAATACAAACTTGATTTTTTTCCGAAAATACAAAAAAAGCATATTTTTTCCTGAAAAAAAATAATTTTTTTTTGAAAATACAAAAAATTGTTTTTTTTTAAAAATAAGAAAATGATGGTTTTGAAAATAAAAAAAATGATTTTTTTGAAAGTAAAAAAAATCAATGTTTTTTTCCTAAAATAAAAAATTGAAAAAAGTCAATTTTTTCAAAAATAAAAATATCAATTAATTTAAAAATAAATCAAAATTTTTAAAATATAAAAATATTAATTTTTTTAAAAAAATTTATTTTTTATTTGGAAAATAAAAATACAATTTTTGAATGGACGAATATCTACCAAAAATATGTTAATGGATGTATTAGATAAACTATTTCTTTAATGAATATATTTGATTAGATATTTTAAAAAAAATTTAGTGAATCGTTAATAGATTAATAGATTGTTTTGATTCATCTATTAACAATCTAATTCATATTTATTTTTTCATCCCGTAAATGAGTTTAGAGATATTTTTTAAGATGCAATACAAATTTATCACATAAATTTTTGAAAATGCAATTCCAAAATAATTTTTGATAAAAATGGAATAACGGTTTATTTTACTATGAATATAATAATTTAAGATACAGATACATTTTCAAAAGTATTTGAGAAAGATTCCAAAATTTTCAACGGTGTGAACCATTGAAACCACACCTTAAAAATGGAAAAATAAGCTCCCTTTATTAATGCAACGAAACATTCATCCATGGAACGTTCATTTGATTATTGAAGAGTCATACTACGTACTTTTTCTACTTCATTTCATTCGTAATCTTAATCCAGCTATCAACATTTAATTTTCTTTCTTTAGATCAAGTCATCAAGTATTATTTGTTTTACCATAAATTAAATAAAAAGAAAACAATTGCATTGATCTTGACATTGACACTCAAAACATGACTATAGAACTTCATAAATTGATGCTGTGATTATTTTTTCATACACAAAAAAATGAATTAAATAATCATATTTAGAGCCCATTTGTTTTTGGCTTTTTCAAAAAAAAAATTATAATATAATATTATTCTATGTAAAAAATTTACAATTTTTTTTCAATAAAAATTTCAAATTTATTTTGAAATGTTATTTTATTGATACTTTTTTTGAATATAAAAAATTTCAAAAATCATTTAATTTTAAAGCTATTTTAAATAGTCTTTTTATAAAAATTATTTTTGAGATAATTTTTTTAAAAAAAAAATATATAGTTTTAATTATATTTTGATATATTTATGTTATAGAATGTCAAAATTAAATTTTTAATTTATAAAATGAATATAAAAAAAAATTGTATTATTTTAAAAAGTAGTTTTATAAAATTTATTTAAAAGAAAAATCAATTTTTTAAACACTAGAAAATATGAATTACCTATGTACCCAATATTTTCTTTAGAGTAAAAAATGAACCTAAGCATAAAAGAAAATCATTAAGTTCAACTAACATCAGCACTATGATAGCAATTAAAAACTATTATGTCTGTGACACAACTTTGACAGCTTTACAACACAAGTGGACTAAACTACAATTAAGTTACCCCCAACAACTTGCTTAATACTAACAAATATTCTCCTAAATGGAACACACCTATACAAGTGGTGCCGTATCCTGTTGACAACATGCATAGGTCTCTCGTGTGAGACATTTTTTTTTTTTCTCAAATGAACAAGGGCAATTAGATTGGGTGCCTACACTATTACTAAATGCAATGTCACACACAATATCACTATTGAAAATTATTTAATCTATTTTTTTTCATATGTCATCATTTTCTTAATATCATCATTCTCATATTCTCTCTCCCGTCTTCATCTCACCTTCGTTTCTCCATCTGACTCTGCAATTTGAGAAGAGAAATTTCTTCATCAATTTATCCATTTTCGTGACTTTCTTTTTCGGTTCTCTTCTGATTTCTTCTTTGTTTCTTTTATTTTCGATCCTCACAGATATTGAATCGAAAAATGGATGGTGGTGACACTATTAGACATGAAGTAATGCAATCTAACTCTGTATGTCAAAATTTTTTAATAATCTTATCTTGTGGTTGTAACCCATTTGATTGCTGATTTATTGATTTAGTTATTTATATTTTTTTAGGAAGCACTCGATGGGATTTTACATGAGAATGGTCATGTTAACGTTGACGGAAAACTGAATTCTGAGTTTGAAGAAGTTGAGTACGATGATGAATATGGTGAATTTGACGGATGTGAATACGATGATGAAGATGGGGATGAAGATGGTGAATTTAATGGTGGTGAATACGATAACGAGAGCGGTTCTGGTGATGTTGGTGGACACGAATATTGGAATGCAGATGCAAACAGTGATGGAGTTGATGGGGAAGGTTTGTAATGAAGTTCAGATGAATTACTTGTTGTTGACGAGATTGACGACATTGCAAAGATGGACATGTTTAACTTGCGAAATGATGATGTTTCAAAGCTGCAATTTGGAAGTCTGGAAATTGCTTACACATTTTACTGTTGGTTTGCAAAGATGAACGGTTTCGCAGTCCGTAAAGGTCAAGTTATTAAAAAAAAGAATGGGGATGTTATTCAAAAAACATTTCTTTGTAAACTTGCAGGATTTAGGCAAGACAGAGTAGAGCATCACAAGCGTTGTCCGAGGCACGAAACCCAATGTGGATGTGGAGCAAGATTTCGGGTTCATATCGATATAATTTCACACTGTTGGTATGGTACAATTTTTACCTTTGAGCATAACCATGAAATGTTAAAAGAGAAGCACTGCATGTTGTTGAAAAGGTAATAGGAAGCTTAGTAAGTCAAATAAGATACAAATTAAGAATTTTGGGAATGTCGGAATCAAAGTAACTCAAATGTTTGGTTCATTCGCAAATGCTGTCGGGGGGTATGATAAGGTAGGATTTTTGAAGAAGGACGTATATAATCATATTGCAAGACAAAGGAAAGAGATGTATTCTGATGCTAAAGGTGTTGTTAGGTATCTTATTGATCTTCGTGTTAAAGATCCATTGATGTTTGTTGCACACACGGTGGGTGCGGATGGAACGTTGCAACACCTTTTTTGGAGCGATGGGGAAAGTCAAAATAATTATGAACTGTTTGGCGATGTGCTTGCTTTCGATGCTACATACAAGAAAAATAAGTATTGGTGCCACTTTGTTATTTTTTTCGGTGTTAATCACTATTGCGATGAGAATCGGATGTCAAACTATTGATTAACTTGAATCTTAATTCATTAAATTCACAACTGGACTTTGATTTATCCAAAGGAAAGGTTAAAGAGAGAAAGACCTTTTGTGCGATGTAACAACAACACTAAGAGATTCGAGGATCGGGGGTTGGTTATGCTTAGGGTAGGTGTTTCACATCCCAAACATCTGTAGTACTCTACAGGAACCTTTTGTATGTTTGTATGCTATACTACTTGCTATGGTTTAGGATCAAGGTTGGGGTTTTGAGGTAAAAACATAGGGTTGATGTTTCTAAGTTTGCTCGCAAACATATCGCATCTTCTAACTAGGATAGAATCAGAGCAATCATAGTTCTCCTCATTGAAGGTGGATGAACACTTGATTATGATCAAGGTTCAAAGGGGAACAAACATAACAACACTTGCATAGAGTTTAACAAAACTCTCTATTCTAAGTTGTACACTCAAGGGGATTGCCTTTGACAAAAGTCAGGAGGGGAGTAAGTAATCATGACAATGATCCTTACATAGAGTTAACAAACTCTAACCTAGGGTTCTAGTTGAAGAGCCCTCCTAGTAAAGGTGAGTCTTTTAGACTTAAGAAAAGTCTAATGGCTAGTAGGTTCTAACTTAACTAAGCTAGGATTTAAGATGACTTAACAAAGTCAAAGTGAGGGTAAGGAGCTATCTATGACCCTGGGAGTCAATAGAGAAACTTTCCTTTGGAATAGGAGGAAGAGGAGGCAACTGGATGAGAACTAACAAGTTCCATCACTTGGGGAAACTTAACAAATTTAAAGAAATAAGCAAGAACAGGTGACAATATATGAACAATAGTCAAGATCAACATAAAGACACAGAGGTAACAACCACCAATGCAAATAAAGAACATGTGTAACAACAACAAGTTCATCTATAACATTCAAATGAGACTGATGCAAACAAGTTACAACTTGAAGCAAGCATGTTATAAGGATCAAATGAGATCAAATGTAACAACATAATACCATCTAAACATGTATTGATAACAATCAAACAAGCAAAAACACAAGGTATGTTACAACAATTCAAGCATGTATTCATGACTTCATGGCGAAAAAGTAAGCAAGTTTCATGGTAACAACCAAGTCAATAATCAAACCCTAGCATGTTATGGTTCTAACAAGACACATAAACAAGTAGAATGAGGCATGAAAAACATATTCAATAGGTTACAACATCAAGAATCATGTTATGAATCACAAAGAAGTTCAAGGTATATCATTCACATTCAAGCATTCACAAAGGCAAAAAACAACCCTAAACATGTTATGGTTCTAACAAGACACATAAAAAAGTAGAATGAGGCACTATAAACATATTCAAGAGGTTACAACATCAAGAATCATGGTATAGGTCACAGATGAAGTTCAACAGGCCATTTTCACATGTATGTATTCACAAAAGCAAACATTCACAAAGGCAAGAACCAACCCTAAACATGTTATGATTTTAACAAGACACATAAGTAGAATGAGGCATTATAAACATATTCAAGAGGTTACAACATCAAGAATCATGGTATAGGTCACAAATGAAGTTCAACAGGCAATTTTCACATGTATGTATTCACAAAAGCAAGCATGAATATAGAAAGGAAATGAATCAAACAAATTTGAACACTTAAACATGTTAAAAAAACATATATGAATCATTCAAGACAAATCTCACAAGAAAAATCAAGTTACATGTTGAAAAAGTTCAAGAACACCATGGAAAAACCCTAAAAAGGACATGCTATTCAAGTGGATCAAAGTATTTCTAGGATAACAATCCTTGAATTATTTCTTCACTCAATGAAAATAGACATGTTAAGGAGTAGTTTTCAAAAATAATGGCATCAATAGCATAAAAAATGAGCAAGTTATGATCATGGGAAGTTCGTGCACCAAAGGGGAAAAACTGAAGGTGAGAAAATGCTTAGAAGGGGGGGTTGAATAAGTATGAAGATTAAAACTTAGAAATAAAAACTCAAGTATTTTTATCCTGGTTCGTTGAACTCAACTACTCCAGTCCACCCTTCCTAGAGTGATTTGCCTTTCTCAATCAAGGACTTAATCCACTATTTAATCAACTGATTACAATAGTAAGCACTAAGAACAACTGTTCAAAGTCTTCTCAAGAACTACTGATCCTAACTGGATCTTCTTAAGGTTTACAATCAAATGTAATACAAACACAAGTGTTTAAAATTGCTTCTATAAAGCTTTATCACAACTGTGATTTTTCACTTAACTATTAAGAACAAAGAAATTAATTCTAAGAATGAATATGAAAAGTATGAGAGCTTTGAATAATGATTTCTTTCAGATGGAACGTTAGTTGAAGAAGATGGGTGAAGACTTGCTTTTATAGGCAGCTGATCTAAGGAGAGCTTAAACGTTGAGAAGAGTGTCCAAAAGGTCTGAGCCTTTTTGTCTTCACATCAAGTGACCTTTCCTAGAAGAAGAAAGCACAGTAAAATCCTTTTAGTCTGTGTTCTTGTGTCTAGCATAAATAAGGAAAGAGTCGTTTGGATCATTCCAACGGATATAAACTTTGAATAATTCTTCTTTAATTTTCAGCAAATTCATCAGAGTCTAATTAGATCAGAGCCTTCGGATGATGATCAGAGTTTTGCTGAATCAGAGTCTTCTGCAGCAGGTGTGCTTTTAGCGTGTTTAAGATCAGAGCATATTTGAGACAGATCTTCAGTACTGACAGCTTTTGTACTTTCAGAATCTTCTGTAGTAACTATGCTTTGAAAACTCTTCATACAAAATTCTTCTTTGGTTCAGATGCTTCTGACTTGCTTCAGATTCTTCTGGAGCTTCTGCTTCAGATCCTTCTGGAGGCTACGCTCAGGATCTTCTGTTGGCAGCAATCAGAATCTTCTAATGGATGCATTTGGAGCTTCAGAAGTCTAGCTAATTTCTTATGTTCAATTCTGATTTGCTTCTTGAGTGTTTATTCCTTTACTATCTGCAGTAAAAACTCTTAAGCAAATTTTAGAGTATATAATTCTTAATTACAAAATTTCATAATAGTTATCATCAAAACATAAAGATATTATTAAGAACCAATCTGTGTTCTAACAATCTCCCCCTTTTTGATGATGACAAAAACATCAGAAATTTTGTTTAATTGAAAATATAATAATTATAACTCCCCCTGAGATGATGAATTTCCCCCTGAATTAAATACAGATAAGGAATAGAAACTTCCCTTTTGTCTTGAGTAATTTTCAAAGTTAGATCTTGATTGTTCTTTTAACATTTGAGAGTTAGAGTGTCTTGCAGGTTTGATAATTGTCAAATGGTCTAAAAGTCTCAGAGTTTCTTTTACAGAGTGTACTTATCAAATGTTCTGAAATACTTAGATTTAATGTTAGATAAGATTTATATGTCTGAAGTTTCATTCTGGTGAAGTTTAATTAAACAGTTCAGATCTATATTTTCTCCCCCTTTTTTGTCATAAGCAAAAAGTAATAACTTTGTAAAGACAAATAAAAAGGAAATGGTAAATGAAATAAATCATGTGGAGAAAAACTTTGAAATTTCATTCAATTCAGTTCAGAGCAAGAATACATGCATTAGAAGATATTCAAAAATACATAAGCAAACATCAGATGCAAAAACATCAGAATGAAAAAAAATGAAAATCTAAGAGTGTTTTGACAAAAGCATCTTCAACAGATCCGTGATCTCAGATGAGGACTGTTCTTGCTTTGACATCCACTTAGCCATTGTTTCATTCTTCTGATCCTGTTTTGACATCCACTCAGTCATGTCTTCAGACTTTTTATCCTGTTTGGCCATCCAAGACTTGATTTCAGATTGACCAGCTTCCAGAGCAGCAATTTTATCCTCAAAATCTGGATGTTCTTTCTTTATCTCAAATGATGAAGGTTGAGCATTTTCTGGAGCTTGAACAGAGTCAATTTTCATAGGCACTTCAGAGCTTGGAGCAGTAGAGCCAGAAGGTTGTTCTATCAGAGTCATGGCCATAGGATTGTCTTCAGATGCAGATGCAGTAGTGTCTTCTGATGATGGAGGAGCATTTGTAAGAAGCAGTGGTCCATATCTTTTGACAGTCCAGAACAGACTTCTTGCAGCTTCAGCAAATCTGAGCTTCGCATCATCAGAACATATGTTCTTCAGATTTGATGCTACAGAGTTGAATCTGTTGATGAAGCCATTCCAGATGACATCAGATTCTTGAGCATCCATTGTTGTTGAACGCTTCTTCTGTACAGTACCTAAATACAACTGTATTTCTTGCAAAAAGTATGTAAATAAATGATCAATATTAAGTCTTGGTTTGGGGTGTAACAGAGTCTCCAATGTTATTGGTTTTGGTTGAGGAGTAGGTGGAAATAAGGATTTCTGAATGGAAATTAGAGGAGGAGGATAGTAGGGAAAGAATGGAATCTCAGATGATTTGTCTGGTTTTGACCTTTTCAGAGCATTAATCAAACAAGGTTTAGCAGTTGGATTATTAGAAACAACATAAAATAGTTTATTGGTGTAAGGTTGGAAAGCAGATTTTTTTGGTTTATCAGAAGCAGCAGGTTTATCAGATGAAACAAGTATAGTTGAAGTAACAGGTTTTGCAGATTTATCAGAACATGATATTATTGCTAATGAACCTGCTTCTGACATTGATTGAATGTAGGTGAGAAGCACAGATGGTAGGGCGATTGTAAGTTTGGGTTTTAATGGAGTGAGAGGGTCAGATGGTTCAACTATGTCATAAAAGTCTTTGAGTTTGAAACCATAGGCAAGATTGTGAAAAAGAGATGAGACTTGTGCACATGAAATAGATGTTCTTGGGGTAGATGATGGGTTAGAATTTGGAATGAGAATTTCAGAAGATGGTGTAGGAGTGGGAATAGGATCTGGAATAGGAACTTTGGAAGATATAGAGGGTTCTGGTTGGTTTACCTCAGAATCTCTATGAGAAGAGGATACCAGAAAATCTGGGTGTATGTCAGATTCTGAGGAGTTGGATGAAGTGGTTGGTGTACAGGAGGTAGAAGATACTTGAAATACAGTTCTGAGTGGTGTAACATCAAGAACTTCTAACTCAGGGATGTTGGTTCCAGATGGTAGAGTTGATTCTGAAGGTTTTTCAGAGGGTTTTGATAGGGGTTCTGAGGTGGGTGGATCAGATGAAATTGTTATTGGTTCAGATGAAATTGGTACAGATTTAATGGGTTCAGATGTTTTGGATGGTGGATTTTGTGATTGTGGTTGTGTCTTTTGTTGTTGAGGTTCAGATGATTTTTGTTGTTGTTTTTCAAAGTCTTTTGCTTGTTGAGGTTCAGATTGTTTTTACTGGTTGTTTTTCTTGTGGTTGTGTCTTTTGTTGTTCAGATGGCTTTGGTGCAGATGGTTTTGTTGTTTGTTGTTGTTATGTGGATTGTTTATCTGATGGTTGTTTTTGTGGTACAGATTGTTTGGTTGGAACTTCTGGTTGTGGAGTCTGAATTGGTGATTTTGTTGTTGATGGTTTAGGTGCAATGGATTGTTTTACAGATGAGATGGAAATTGGATTAGAAGATTTTTGAGGAGATGGAATAGAGACATGAGAAGGAGCAGTAACAGATTTGTTTTGTGTAGAGGGTGGTTTTGGAATAGACTTAACATTAGAATCATTTAAAACAATGAGATTTGCAGAAGATACAGAAGTTTTAGTACCTTTAATCTTGATTCTTTTAGCTGGTACAGAAGGAGTGTCTCCAGATTCTTTCCTCTTCAGCAGCTTCTGTGGCTTCTCAGCAATCTTGAGCTTCTTCTGAGCAGGTACAACTTTTGCTTCTGGTTGAGTTCTCTTTCTTGGTGGTTCTTCTTCTTCTACAACAGGTAGTGGTTGTCTTGCTCTCTTTATGATATCTGCAGGAACAGGCTTTCCTTCTGCCTTGCATTCATCAATATATCTAACAACAATTTCCCTAGGTTCTTCAGCATAGAACAGAGGGTAATCAGCTACAGAAGTTCTCTTCTGACTCAGTTCAGAAATGTTCAGCTTCTTGGGAGCTGTTGTGAGTTCTTCCACTATTTTAAGTCTCTGAAGACTTTTGGCATTCAGAGGCTTTCCAAGAGTGAATTCCAATTCCTCTGTGACTCCAACAGCGTACATAGCAGTTACAAGTCCATTCTCAGTTAGAAGATATGAGATTAACCTTCCAAAAGGAATCCAGGTTCTGATCTTCTAACCTTTTTCCTTCACATATTCTCTAGAAGCATTTATATGATTCCATAGATGCATAAAAAGAATATATGGAAGATCTACCTTGGTGCTCTGACTTAGGCAATACATGAAGTAGAGCTGTTCATTATTGACATAGTCTGGAGAGTTAGTTGACTTTCTGTGATGAATGCATCCCATGAAAATCATAGCCCAGATCTTGTAGTCAGGCTTCAGATCTTTGAACTTGTTAGAAGCTTGTCCAGCTGTCATCACTTCTTCATAGACTTCATCCATATCAACACGCCCAGCTAGAAAATGTGATACTCCATATGTTTCCTCATAGCCAATCAGTTTTCTAATCAGATCTTCTGTTATGATTATCTCCTTGCCCAGAACAGAAGATAGAATAAACTTAGGGTATACAGATGCATGGATCCAGAACTCTTTCACAAGAAGGGGGTAAACTGGTCCAAGAAGTCTATCAAAGTACTTCACCCATCCTTGAGCATCTATAATGGAACGAAATTCAAAACCATTCTCAGCAAGTGAATCAAATTCCACCATTGATTCACACAGAACTTCCAGTTGTTCAACAGGTGTGAGCAAAGTCCTTTTTGGTGGTGTATATGGAGTTACGCCCATATTAGCAGAGGTAACTGCAGCCATTGTAGATTGAAATTGTGCAGCAGTTGATGATGAAGTTGCCATTGAAGATGATTTTGTCACACGCTTAGGGTTTTTATGAAGAGAGAATAGAAGGCAGAAATGCATAAAATGTCTGAGATGTGAAAAGTGTGAATGTGGTGTAAGTGAAGTATTTATACTAATAATCAGGCATACAAACAGTCAGAAGAAGGCACGTTTAAACACAACATTTAATGAAAAGAATAAAAATCATTTCAAGCATTTATTGCTTCTGACAATTTGGAGGGAAAACCAAGATTTTCACTATTCAAACTTCACCTCAAACGTCTCTTCAGTAGTGTACACGCCACCTTTGCAGATTTGGAGTGACACGTGTTTGCTTGCATGTGCTTCTGAATTCTTTTGAGAAATTAAGCGTTAACCAACGTTCAGATCCTCTAAGGATTGTTAGTTCAGAGTTTCACAAAAATACTTAAAGAAAATAAATAAGCAATCAGAAGAAATACTTCAGAGCATTAGGCATTTTTGCATCTGTAAAATTTGCTTCTGACAAATATCATTCTGGACAAAAATCCATACCAATATTTTTCAGAATAAATTTGAATCTATCTTCAACAAGGGGTTTTGTGAAAATGTCTGCCCATTGATGATCTGTATCAACAAAGGCTAAATTTATGATTCCCTTCTGAACATAGTCCCTGATGAAATGATGCTTAATTTCTATATGTTTTGCCTTAGAATGTAAAATGGGATTTTTAGACAAACATATAGCAGAAGTATTATCACAGAAGATAGAAATGTTACTTTCAAATATTTGATAATCTTCTAACTGACTTTTCATCCAGAGCATCTGCGTGCTACATCCAGCAGCAGCAATATATTCTGCCTCTGTGGTTGAAAGTGCAATTGTGGGTTGCTTCTTGCTGTACCAAGAGATTAGATTTCTTCCTAGAAATTGACAACTTCCAGAAGTACTTTTCCTTTCCACTCTGTCTCCAGCGTATTCAGCATCACAGAATCCAACTAATTTGAAATCATCAGATTTTTTGTAACACAAACACACATTAGAAGTACCTTTCAGATACCTTAGAATCCTCTTGACAGCTGTCAAGTGTGATTCTCTAGGATCTGATTGGAATCTAGCACACAAGCATACACTGAATAATATGTCAGGTCTAGAAGCAGTTAAGTAAAGAAGAGATCCTATCATACCTCTGTAGAGCTTCTGATCTACTTTCTTACTTACCTCTTCCTTGCCAAGTGAGCTAGTTGGATGCATGGGAGTCTTTGCCAGCTTACTATCAGTCATGTTAAATTTCTTAAGAAGTTCTTTAACATATTTGGTCTGATGTATGTAAGTGCACTCTGGAGTTTGATTGACTTGAATTCCTAGAAAGAATCTGAGTTCTCCCATCATGCTCATTTCAAATTCTGCCTGCATACATTTAGCAAACTCCTTTCCCAACATAGTATTGGTAGATCCAAATATTATATCATCCACATAAATTTGACAAATTAGAAGATCTTTCTTAAATGATTTACAAAAGAGTGTTGTGTCCACTTTTCCTCTGATGAAAATTTTCTCCAGAAGAAAATTGCTCAATCTCTCATACCAAGCTCTGGGAGCTTGTTTTAAACCATACAAAGATTTCTTTAGTTTGAAAACATGATCTGGAAAAATTTCACTCTCAAAACCAGGAGGTTGGTGGACATAAACTTCTTCTTCTATAATAACATTTAGAAAGGCACTTTTAACATCCATCTGATATAGAGTGATGTTATTTTGTGCAGCAAATGAAATAAGAAGGCGTATAGATTCTAACCTTGCCACTGGAGCATAAGTTTCAGTATAATCAATACCTTCTTGTTGACTGTATCCTTGAGCAACAAGCCTTGCCTTATTTCTTTCAACTTCTCCTTTCTCATTGAGCTTATTTTTGAAGACCCATTTTGTTCCAATTATATTGAATCCTTTTGGTCTTTGAACTAAATCCCACACATCATTTCTGGTGAATTGATTTAACTCTTCTTGCATGGCAACAATCCAATCATTGTCTTGCAGAGCTTCATCTACAGAAGATGGTTCAATTTCTGACACTAGTCCAAACAATGATGCTTCAGATGATCTTAGAAAGGATCTTGTTTTGATGGGATCATCCTTCTTTCCAATTATAACATTCTCTGGATGAGAAGTTTTGATTCTGGAAGATGATCTTCTAACAGTTGATTCTTCAGAAATGTTTAGATTGTTCATCTGAGAAGTTAAAGGAATAGCATCTGGCGTTACTTCTGGTTCCTTCACTTGAGCTTTGTCTGCCTCTGAGCCTTCAGAGTCTGTGAAGACTACTTCTCTATCTGCAGAGTTTTCAGACTGCTTTGGCTTTTTACTGCCAAGCTTATCATCAAATCTAACATGAATAGATTCTTCCACAATCTGTGTCTCAGTGTTGTATACTCTGTAGCCTTTAGAGCGTTCAGAATATCCAAGCATGAAACACTTTTGTGCTTTGGAATCAAACTTGTTCAGATTTTCTTTA
Source organism: Lathyrus sativus (assembly GCA_963859935.3). Lineage (NCBI taxonomy): Eukaryota > Viridiplantae > Streptophyta > Magnoliopsida > Fabales > Fabaceae > Lathyrus > Lathyrus sativus. The sequence goes on from OZ012735.1 coordinate 774,266,786, forward strand.
GTGTTTAACATATAGCAAATACATCCAAAAGGATGCAAATACGAAATGTTAGGCTTTCTGTTCTTCCACAGTTCATATGGAGTCTTCTCCAGAAGAGGTCTTACAGAAACTCTGTTCTGAATGTAACAGGCTGTGTTGATTGCTTCTGCCCAAAAGTGTTTTGCCAGATTTGTCTCATTGATCATGGTTCTGGCCATTTCTTGCAGAGTTTTGTTTTTCCTCTCTACAACCCCATTTTGTTGTGGAGTTCTAGGACAGGAAAAATCATGAGCAATGCCATTTTCATTAAAATATTTTTCAAAATATTTATTTTCAAATTCACCACCATGATCACTTCTGACTTTTATAATTTTGAAATCTTTTTCATTCTGGACTTGTTTACAGAAGTCAAAGAACACAGAATGTGACTCATCCTTGTGTTTTAAGAACTTTACCCATGTCCATCTACTATAGTCATCAACAATGACTAGTCCATACTTCTTGCCTCTGATGGATGCAGTTTTCACTGGTCGAAACAGATCAATATGAAGTAATTCTAGTGGTCTGGAAGTAGAAACAACATTTTTTGATTTAAAAGATGATTTTGAAAACTTCCCTTTTTGGCATGCTTCACAAAGAGCATCTGAGGTGAACTTCAAATTAGGAAGTCCTCTGACAAGATTAAGTTTATTAATCTGAGATATCCATCTCATATTAATATGTCATAATCTTCTGTGCCAGACCCATTGCTCCTCATTAACAGACAAGAGGCATTTAACATTTTGAACTTTAAGTTCTGAAAGATTTATTTTATAAATGTTGTTTTTCCTCTTTCCACTAAATAGAATAGAGCCATCTTTTTGACTAATAGCTTTACAACATTTTTGATTAAAAGTTATATCATAACCATTGTCACTTAATTGACTTATGGACAATAAGTTATGCTTTAACCCTTCAACAAGTAAAACATTAGTGATAGAGGGAAGTTTACCATTTCCAATGGTGCCAGATCCAATGATCTTGCCTTTCTGATTCCCTCCAAATTTCACATCACCTCCAGATCTAAGCTATAGACTTTGGAACATAGACTTTTCTCCTGTCATGTGTCGTGAGCATCCAGAGTCCAGGTACCATGATTGGCGTCCTGACCTTGCTGCTAAGAACATCTGCAACAGGGATTATTTTACTTTTAGGTACCCAGATCTTCTTGGGTCCTTTAGGGTTAGTTGTTCTGAAGGTTTGTCTAAACTTCTGTTTTTCAACATAAGGTTTGTTCTTACTAGCCTTAGATTTAAACACATGAATATTCTTTTCAGAGCGTGTTTGTTCAATATCATTCAAGTGACCAAATTTAAAGTGTGAATATAAAGGAGTTTTCTTGATGATAATTTTATCAACAGGTTTTGGATTTAAATCCTTTCCAGAGGAAGATTCATATCCAATTCCTTTTCTGTTATTTCTGCTAACTCCATAGATCATAGAAGCCATTTTGCTTTTGTCTATGCTTTTAGCAAGAAACTTCTTAAAGCTATAATCATATTTTTCCAAAATATTTTTGCAATCAGATTCAGTTTCAGAATCAGAGTTTTGTTGGGCTAATTCAGAATCATTTTTCAATTTTAAATTCTTTTCATTTAGCTCAGCTACTTCTGATTTGAGAATATTATTCTCAGATACAAGATTGCTTTGACGCTTCTTGTATTTGAGCTTAATATTATTATAGCTCTTCAGAACTTCTGATAAAACTTTGATAAGTTCTTCTTTAGTGAGTTTAGCCATTACCTCTTCAGCGTCAGAGTCAGATTCAGAGTCATATTCAGATCCTAAAGTTCCTTCTTCCTGATCTTCTATGTCTGCCATCAAAGCTACATTGGCACATTCTTCTTCTGACTCAGATTCAGATTCAGATGTATCTGAATCATCCCAGGTGGCCATCAGAACCTTTTTCTTCTTATCAAATTTTCTTTTAGGCTTTTCTTTCAGCACCTTTGGACATTCATTTTTGTAATGTCCAGGTTCTTTACATTCATAACATACAACTTCCTTTTTTCCAGATCTTCTGTGTCCAGAAGATTCTTTTCTTTGGTCAAGCTTCCTGAAGTTTCTGAACTTCTTTCCTTTATGCTTCCAGAGTTTGTTTATTCTTCTGGACAGCATGGATAGTTCATCTTCATCTTCAGATGAGGATTCTTCAGAGCTTTCCTCTATTACCTGCAATTCTTTAGCAGATTTATTAGATTTTAAAGCAATAGATTTACCTTACTTTTGAGGTTCATCTTCCTCAAGTTCAATTTCATGACTTCTAAGTGAACTGATCAGTTCCTCCAAGGAGATCTTGTTCAAATCTTTAGCCATCTTCAGAGCAGTCACCATAGGTCTCCATTTGGTAGGTAAGCTTCTGATGATCTTTTTCACATGATCAGCAGTAGAGTATCCTTTATCCAGAACCTTTAGTCCAGCTGTAAGTATTTGAAATCTGGAGAACATAGCTTCAACAGATTCAGAGTCTTCCATCTTGAAGGCTTCATACTTCTGGATCAGAGCCAGAGCCTTTGTTTCCTTGACTTGAGAGTTTCCCTCATGAGTCATCTTTAAGGATTCAAACATATCAAATGCAGTTTCCCTGTTTGTAATTTTTTTCATACTCAGTGTGAGATATTGCATTCAACAATATTGTTCTGGCTTTGTGGTGATTTCTAAATTCTTTCTTCTGAGCATCTGTCATAGATTTTCTGTCTATTTTCTTTCCATTCCCATCAGTGGGATGAACATATCCATCTATGACCAGATCCCATAAATCAGCATCATATCCAAGGAAAAATCTTTCAATTCTGTCTTTCCAATAATCAAAATTTCTCCCCATCAAACATAGGGGGTTTGGTGCTGATTCTGTCCCTTTCTTCATATTTGTTGTTAATGTTAGATATTGTATTTTCAGCCATTGTAACAACCAAATATATATCAGAGTTTTTCTCACTGGATCTTTACTGTCACTGTAAAGTGGTAGCACACACATAACCAGAGCTCTGATACCAACTGAAGGTGAGAAAATACTTAGAAGGGGGGTTGAATAAGTATGAAGATTAAAACTTAGAAATAAAAACTCAAGTATTTTTATCCTGGTTCGTTGAACTCAACTACTCCAGTCCACCTTCCTAGAGTGATTTGCCTTTCTCAATCAAGGACTTAATCCACTATTTAATCAACTGATTACAATAGTAAGCACTAAGAACAACTGTTCAAAGTCTTCTCAAGAACTACTGATCCTAACTGGATCATATTAAGGTTTACAATCAAATGTAATACAAACACAAGTGTTTAAAATTGCTTCTATAAAGTTTTATCACAACTGTGATTTTTCACTTAACTATTAAGAACAAAGAAATTAATTCTAAGAATGAATATGAAAAGTATGAGAGCTTTGAATAATGATTTCTTTCAGATGGAACGTTAGTTGAAGAAGATGGGTGAAGACTTGCTTTTATAGGCAGCTGATCCAAGGAGAGCTTCAACGTTGAGAAGAGTGTCCAAAAGGTCTGAGCCTTTTTGTCTTCACATCAAGTGACCTTTCCTAGAAGAAGAAAGCACAGTAAAATCCTTTTTGTCTATGTTCTTGTGTCTAGCATAAATAAGGAAAGAGTTGTTTGGATCATTCCAACGGATATAAACTTTGAATAATTCTTCTTCAATTTTCAGCAAATTCATTAGAGTCTAATTAGATCAGAGCCTTCTGATGATGATCAGAGTTTTGCTGAATCAGAGTCTTCTGCAGCAGGTGTGCTTTTAGCGTGTTTAAGATCAGAGCATATTTGAGACAGATCTTCAGTACTGGCAGCTTTTGTACTTTCAGAATCTTCTGTAGTAGCTATGCTTTGAAAACTCTTCATACAGAATTCTTCTTTGGTTCAGATGCTTCTGACTTGCTTCAGATTCTTCTGGAGCTTCTACTTCAGATCCTTCTGGAGGCTATGCTCAGGATCTTCTGTTGGCAGCAATCAGAATCTTCTAATGGATGCATCTGGCGCTTCAGAGTCTAGCTAATTTCTTATGTTCAATTCTGATTTGCTTCTTGAGTGTTTATTCCTTTACTATCTGCAGTAAAAACTCTTAAGCAAATTTTAGAGTATATAATTCTTAATTACAAAATTTCATAATAGTTATCATCAAAACATAGAGATATTATTAAGAACCAATCTGTGTTCTAACAAAAACTAGGTCAAGGCAAGGTAAGGCAGGCAATTTAAGGCCATTTGCATGAAGGAGTGGAGCTCAGTCAAAACTTAACCAAATGAGATGAAACAAAAGTGCAAATTGTATATTTTTGAACAAGGAATTCAATTGTATAATTTGTTTTTTCATACCATGAACCCATAAGAAAACCAGATAACATCAATGGTAAGGCAAGTTTGGTGACAACCATATGCAAAAACACGTGAACAACATTGTGTAGTGGTGTGATTTGTGAAAAAAGTGTACAAACATCACATATAAATCATATATAGAGGTTGGCACAAGAGAAATCAAGAAATACACAAGTGGTTTGGCAAATTGAAATCAAAATGCAAAAAGCGACTAGGTTGGACCTAGTTTGTGACCTAGATTTTAACAGTCTTTAAAACACATATTTTGCTGCAATAAATGGTTCATACATGACACATAACATACATAAAACACGTCTAAATAATGTTCAATACATAATCATGGCTAGAAATTAATACGGCATGAGCAATGCAAGTTTTAGGCATACCTCTTTAGCCTTGTGATGCAAACTTGGGAAGCAAGAAAATCAGAGATCTTACAAGCTCTTTGATGGTCTACAAATGCTCCAGGGATGATGTGAAGATTCTCAAAGTAACCTCCAAGCAAGCTAGTGGGCAGAATGCCTTGATAGTGAAGAAAACACCAAAAAAATTCAAAGATTTCCAAAGAAAACTTGCTCAAATCTTGTTATAGAAGTGTGACTTGATTATGGATAGTTTGTATATGTTATATGCAAGGTTTGAGTGGTCTTGGAGCTCAAGGAAGTGCAATGGTTTAAAGGTTGCCCTTCAAAATGCAGAAATGTCAACATATGAGCTTTTGAAGGTTGAATTTTGGCTTGGACGTTTTTATGGCTAAATTGAGGTCTTGGACAGCTCTAACACATCATTTGTGATGTTTTTGGAGTGTTGTTTGAGTTGGAAAGTGTTTGGAAAAGGTTTTGGAAGTGAAAATGCAAAACAGATTTTGGGAGGTTTTGGAAATTTGGTGGCAACTTGCATAAACTTGGTGATTGAGTGAGGGAGAGAGTTCTAACTGGTTCCTAGCAATGAACTGGTCCCTTTGATGTGAGAATGATGTTCTACTTATAGCAAAATATCTTGAAGAAGAGGCATGGGCAGAATGACTCAAAATGCCAATTTTGGCCTTTCAACTTGGAAATCTTTGTTCCAACCAATGCAATCTTCATTTCTAACCTCAAGACACCCTAACAAGAGCTTATCCATTCCCTATAGGTCATTTTCATCATGCTTGAGGGGATAGGAAGTGACTGGTTGCATCATAGTTGGTGGTTTGAAGAAGGGCATCCACCATTTTTCTCTTTCTTCACTATTCATTCTTGCAATTTGCATTAAATAATGATTTTCTTCAATTCTTGTGCCAAGCTTGTGATATAAGATGTTAAACACTTCCATTAGAAATGTGAAGATCAGAAATTAGGCTTAAACCTTGATTAGATTTGATTTGGGAAACCTTGGAATCAAAACATTCATGCTGAGCTAGTTTTGCAACAGTGAGTTTTTGTCAACTTGTGAGCTTTGGTTCTCCCTAACCATGAGGATTTATGGAATCCACTTTTAATTTTTAAAAAGCCCTCATTAGTTACTACAACATTGATGTTTAAGTTAGGAACTCATTTCACTTGAAACTAGGTCAAAACCCCTTCTGAAAATGCTGAATTCTTGACTTACAAGTCAAGAAACCTCAAAAATTTTAAGTGTTTAAAATCCTTCACAACTTGATGAATTCATAACTCCAAATCCATTCATTTTTTTCTCATGGGTCAGTAGGAAACTTTTATAAGGCTCCTTAATACCTTTCCAACAAGCTTTGAACCACTCCATTTGGATGTGTGGTTAGGAAGTTATGATCATTTGAAGTTTGATCAAAATTAGGGTTTTTTCACTTTATCCTTGTTTCTTGATTTGCAAGTTATCTATCATTAGATGTGAAATGATGTTGGAAACAATTTTGGCTTCAATTTGGGGTAAAAACCCTGTTGGTCAATGCGTTGACTTTTCTAATAGACGAACCGAACAATTGAAAATCTTCAGATCGACTGTTGATGTTCTGGATTCCCTAAGGCCTTGGAACTTCTTGTGTAGACTTCATTAGGTCATATGAGACTTACGGACCACAATTCCCTCATTGAAAAACCTTCTAGACCAAAAGTCAAACTATAGTTGACTTTTTCAACAAGAAATCCTAATTAGGGTTCTTGCACTGCACTGCTTCCATTCTCTTGGTGACAACCTCAAATTGGACTCATTCTTGATCACACGTGATACCCTTTATGATATAGAGACTTGTTATGTGGAGGATAAATCCAAACCCTTGACTGATCAAATCCTAGAAACCCTGATTTTCTTGACTGTGTAAAACCCTAATTCATCTGCATCTTGACAAAGACAAACTTGAAATACGTTAAGGTTAGATAATCAATGTTGATTCTCCTAGAATGATGATGAGATATAGGGGTCAAATATTTGGGTATGACAGTTGCCCCTATTTAAATATCTTTACCAGATGGAAATGAGAAATGACAATCTCCATAGAATCATGGTGAAAGGTATTTAAATATAGCAAACCGAAAATTTTGTCCCTCAGATACAATGGTATGCAAAAAGGAAAAATGATGAAATGCCATGAATTCTAAAGATGATGCTTCATAATGCTGAAAAAAATGTTGACACATGAGTAAAAGAAAAGGAAAGACAAAAACAACGAGTAACCACTCACTGGGGAACACAGACACACTAGGAGGAGACCCGAAGTAAAACCAATCAATAGTTCAGACATGACTAATGATGGTATTTCAAGGGGATCCTCCATACTGGAGACACAAGCTTCACCGGGGAAGATAAATCTTCACTGGGGAAATTCAAATCTCCACTAGGGAACTGCATCAAGGGAGGCAATGGATAAGAAGCCACACAGAGGGACAAAAGTCAACAGGCTTGAACTCCGACTGGGGGCACAAAAGATCATAGACACTGTCCTTATTGGAGAACAATCCAATGGGAAATTTCCTTGTGACGAAGATTTCGAACGAGATCTTCAGGAAAGGACTAGAAATAAGACAAACTCATTGGGGAGATATCAGTGACAACTAACTATCCTACAATCAAGTTATGAAGATCGTTGCCAATGACCATTGGGCTTTAAACAATACCAGTGACTATTGGATCTTTTGAGAGATGCTAGTAATAATTACACTTCAAGAGGAGAAGTTGGTAACAAACAACATTCAGAGATGCCAATAACAATTGGTTTTCTTAGAAATATGCTAGTAACAACTGGTCTTCGGCCGAGTTAGTTAACAAACGGTACACCGACTGGGAGATAAATTCCGGTAAACACCAAATCTCAAGGATAAGCTGCAATATTAGTAACGACTAAAGTTTGGTAACTACCAATTAACAGTATCAGATGGGGGTCAGCGACCAACCTATTGCTAGTTACAACTAGACTTCACAGGGGAATCTGGTGACAAACAGTCAAACAGAATTAACAGGGAGCTGGTAACAACTAGACTTCCTGGGGGATCCAGAGAGGAATAAGATCTTCCCTGGGGATTAAATCAAAAACAGAGGGTTTCCTTGTAGTGAAGAGTTCGAACGGGATCTTCAGGAAACAACTGGAGGTAAAAACTGGATTCACCGAGGATGCTAGTAACTACCAGATCTCTGGGACTCTACTGGGGATATCTACGGACATTGGTTACAACCAATCATCCTAAGCTTCACCGGGGATATTAGTAATACCTAACCTTCCTAAAATTAGAGATAGGTGAACATTTCCAATAACCAACAGGCTTTAAATGATGCTAGTAACGACTAGATTTTGGGAAAAAAGATTGGTAACAACCAAGTAGGGTTTATCAAGCAATGCCAGTAACTACTGGACTTTTACTGGGAAGACAGGTAACAACCAATGTCAACATATCAATAACAATTGGATTTATCAAGCGATGCCAGTAACAAACTGGACTTAACTGGGAAAACGGGTAACGACCACGATTTATACCAATAACAATTGGGTTTAGAAAGCAATGCCAATAACTACTGGACTTAACTGGGGAAGTCGGTAATGACCGAGCCACATACTAATAACAATTGGATTTATCAAGCAATGCCAATAATTATTGGACTTAACTGGGGAAGTCGGTAATGACCGAGCCACATACCAAAAACAATTGGATTTATCAAGCAATGCCAGTAATTACTGGACTTAATTGGGAATATAGGTAACTACCATTTCTTGCACCAATAACAATTGGATTTTGAAAACATAGTAACTATTATGTCTCAGCAGAGTCGAAACATCGGCTGGAGTTAGACTCAGGTAAACATCGGGTCTCAAAAACAAACTGCGGTATTAGTAACAACTAATATCTTGGTAAACTCCAATAAGCAGTATCAGATATTGCTAGCTACAACTAGACTTCCTGAGGATATAAGCATTTATCACCATAATACTTACTCCAGATGACTTGACAAAGTTAAGGTAAGCACTCAAAGGGGAAAGCCTGTGACAACAGGTCCGAAGCAAAAGAGTTTGGTAACGATCAAAGGATCTCAAGGTGGTATCCGATAACTACTGGGGAGAGGACAAATTCCAATTTCTTGACAAAGAAGAACTGAACAAACTAACCCAAAAATGGCCACAGCCAGAACATACCCGAAACACGGGGTATGTTGAAAAATGCATATGCTAAAGGTATGATGCAAATGCAATGCCGAAACGACTACGAAGGGGAAATAAAATGAAAGATAGATAACAATCTATCACAGGGGAAACAAATAAAATCATACTGAATCCCATCGCTGGAGAGTGGTATTAATCCTATGGCAATTCTTCCGGGGAAGCGGTCTCTTTTCTTGCAAACTTGCTGATGAGAGGTTACGACTTCGACACAGCAGATTGACCTCGTAGCGTGGGGGCGTAAGGGTGAAATATTTATAGACCTCATGTTACCAAACTTATGATATCAAGGTTTCAACCATTCTGCTCTCAGGAGAGAAGTTTTTAATTTCACGCTATCATGTCACAGTCGACACTATGATTTGCTTATTAATTTTAAAATAACTTTTGTTTCAAAATAAAAATTTTGTTTTCAAAAATCATTATTAACGAATAAGTGATGTTTGCATAACAAAGAAAGTAGAGCATAAAAAGACGAGCACAAACAAAGATTGGTCCTAAATCTGATTTTATTGAAGATGGAAACTTGCGAAGGCGAAGTCCCATGGAATAATTACAATTTGGAATAGAAAATGGCAATATGGTAAAGGGTTACAAAAATTCAATAATCATCTAGTCCTATGTAACTAAAAGTCAGCCTTGGTGTGCTTCTTCTGACAAGAGTAGCAGAAAATGAGCCTTTTTGACAATCTTCTGCAGTCGTGACAACTCCTGATGCAGTGAAATGCCTTTGCCCCTAACTTTTTCCTGAATCTCCTTTTTTAGGTTTTCGATTCACCGGGACGCTCATTTTTTCCTGAGTCGCCTTTCCAGGTTTTCGATTCAGCGAGCTCTTTTTTTTTGTTTTATCCCTAATTTTTGCCTGGATATCCTTCATAGGTGTTGATCCACCAAGATGCTTATTCTTGCCTAAGTCGCCTTTCCAGGTTTTCGACTCAGCGAGCTTTTAGGCATAATATTTTCTTACTGCATCAGAGTTTACTGGATGAGGGAGTTGTTCTCCGTCCATCATTGTAAGGATCAGGAAACCTCTAGAAAAGACCGTTTTCATAATGAATGGGCCATCGTAGTTCGACATCCAATCCCCGCACGCGCCTCGATGTACCGGCAAAATCTTCTGGAGTACCAATTCACCTTCTTTGTATTCTTTGACCCGGACCCTTTTATTGAATGCCCTCTTCATCCTTTTTTGGTACAACTAGCTGTGGCACATTGCCTTCATCCTCTTCTCATCGATGAGATTCAAAGTGTTGAACCTTTCCTTCACCCAATCAGCTTCTTCGAGCTTGGCTTCCATCAAGACCCTTAATGAAGGTATCTCGACCTCAATGGATAGCACTGCGTCCATCCCATAGACCAACGAGAAAGGGGTTCCCCCTGTTGAAGTGCGAACAGAGGTTCGATATTAGTGCAGCGCGAAAGGCAGCATTTTGTGCCAGTCCTTGTAGGTTACTACCATTTTTTGTACAATCTTCTTAATTTTTTTGTTTGCAGCTTCAACATCACCACTCATCTTGGACCGGTAGGGAGAGGAGTTGTGATGTTTAATCTTGAAACTATCACATAGCTCTTTCATTGTTTTGTTGTTTAGATTTGTCCCGTTATCCGTGATGATCTAATTGGGGATTCTGTAACGACAGATGATCTCCTTCTGGATGAATCGGGCAACCACTTGTTTGGTCACGTTGGCGTAGGATGCAACTTCTACCCATTTGGTGAAATAGTCAATGGCGACGAGGATGAACCGACATCCATTGGATGCTTTGGGTTCAATTTCCCCAATCATATCGATGCCCCACATGGAGAACGGCCAGGGTGACATCATCATATTTAGCGGATGACGTGGTGTGTACTTTGTCTGCGTAGATTTGAAATTTTATGGTATTTTTGGGCAAACAAGATGCAGTCAGTTTCCAAGGTCAACCAGTAGTAACCCGCCCTCAAGATCTTCTTGGCCATAGCGTGGCCTCCCGCATGAGTGCCGAAGGCGCCTTCGTGAATATCCGTCATTAACATGTCTGCCTCTCTCTTGTCAACATATTGGAATAAGACCATATTATGGTTTCTTTTGTATAGAACGTCGTTGCTAATGAAGAACTTGGATGATAATATTCGTATAGCCCCCTTGTCAATTTTAGAGGCATTGGTCGGATACTCTTGATTCTGAATGAAGTTCTTGATATCATAAAACCAAGGTTTTCCATCGGATTCTTCCTCTGTCATCATGACATATGCTGGCACGGTCTTTCTTTCAATGTAGATTAAAGGAGCCTCATTGACAAACTGGACTTTCCACATTGAAGCTAGCATGGCTAAAGCATTTGCAATATGATTGTCAGTCCTCGGTACATGTTTGAAAGTGATCTCATCAAAGTACTTGATCATTTCCAAAAAGTAGTCTTTATAGGGAATCAACTTCTGATCTCGTGTTTCCTATTCACCTTTGAGTTGGTAAATTACTAAAGCGGAGTCGCCGATCACCTCTAGGATTTTAATGCGAAGGTCGATGGCAGCTTCAAGTCCCAGGACACAGGCTTCGTATTCAGCTATATTGTTTGTACATGAGAAACATAGTCTTGCAGTCTGTTGGTTCTTTGCAGGAAAATTACACCGTGTGCAATTTAATAGGTGAAGGGCAAAAGGGTCATTAATTTGCAGTCTGCTGACAGTTTAGGAAGCAAAGGCACCATCAGGGATCCCTCTAAGTGATTATGGTTTCCATCTCCGAGTCCTGTGATTTATTTGAGGATGAGCAGAATTTTACGGCCATTTTGACGTCAGATTTCTCGTGATACAACACATTTTATTCAAGAGCCGAGATTCAGTCGTCAGTTGGATTTCAGAAATGTTGTTTGATTCCTAAATGATATGGAGCTGAATGTGTTGAGATTCGAGTTAAATCGGTGCGAGAACTTGCTTTGCGGAACCTATTTTAACAGACGCACGTTTCCCTGCTTTCTGCTAGTCAACGGTCGATTTTAAAGAAAACAGTAGAATTTCGGTTCGTGTTGAATTTATAATGAACATCTGTGGGCTGATAATGATTACTAGTCGAACCGATTCAGGTTACCGAGTTAAGTCATTCGAGATACGATGGGAAATTTTCAATGCGGAGCACGATTCGTTTCGTCGCTTAATTGATTTCTCTGCTTATCCGTTCAAGGCCGTATTCATCGACGTTAATATCGGGTACAAATTAATTTGCAAGAGAATTTGCTTGAACTCAGTTACGTCGGATTTAGATTGTGCAAAATGATTAGTTGTTGAATTCGGAGTTGGAACATCACAGCTCAATCGGATAAATTTCATTGGATAAATTTAATTAAATGAATTTATCTGAATGAGTTTAATTGAATGAAGTTAGTCGCTTGAATTCAATCAGATGACTGCTAATCGAATGAATTTGATCAAGTGAACTTAGTCGGAAAAATTAATCGGACGGATTTAGTCGGGTAAATTGAATCAGTGGAATTTATTTGTATGGATTTAAGCAGATGAGTTTATTTGGACGAATTTAGTCGGAGGAGTTTGATCGGATGAATTTCATTAAATGGTTTTTAGTTGTTTGAGTTTATCTAGAGAAATTTAGTCGGATAGATTTAATTAAATGAATTTATTCGTTTAAGTTTTATCGGATGAGTTAGTCGGAGATTTTAATCGGAGAAATGTGATTGGAGAAATAATTTGAATTTATTCATTTAAATTCTATATTATTACAATATTATATTTATTACAATATTACAAAAATTATAATTACAAAAAGTGCTAAAAGTCCTAATTTTTCTAAGTTTGTCTCTACGCCCGATTCGTCAATCTTCGACTTTCGACTTTGCCGGACCTGCAAAACAAATCAACCACAGATGAAAATAATTTAATCAATAAATTGGGTTTTTATCGGTCCCGATACCCTCAATAAAAGCTCATCATCGGCTACGTCGGGAGGGCAACAACGACGAGTCGTCGCCAGCTCCCGACTTTCAATTCCGGTCTTGGCACAAGTCTGGCAGCATCTGTTCTAATTCGAGCCAGGAGAGAGAAAAAGTGATTTTGAAAAAAAGTGCTTTTGGAAAAAGCACTTTTCCTGAAAAATGGGTTTTGGACAAACAAGTCATAAACATAATTTTCCAGAATTTATGAACCCAACAGATCAAACCACGACAACAATAAGCAACAAAAATTCCTGGAAAGTCTCCAAAACGCCCAAACCAACAAAAACAAGAATTTCGCAACAGCCATCCAGCAACAAAGATCAAAAGCAACATCCACCAAAACATAACAACAACAAAACCTTCCTGGAAAATCGTGAACCCAGTCAAGCCAACCAAATAAATCGCCAGAAAATAGTAACAATAATCAACCCAGGCCCAAGCAACATCATATAAAATCACATGTTCACCATCAAGAAAGGAGAGATTCTCAGATCCATCATCGAGCTAAAAAGAAAACCAGGAATTCATCACAAAACCAAGGAAGAGGGTCACGAATCAGGGAGAGGAAGAGGAGTTCTAAGAACTCAAAAGCCAGACGTCGTCTGCGGACCTGTGGCGACCGTAAGTTCTGGAAAAAAAACTCACTACCACCGCGCGGACAGACGCAAGCTCAGCCTCAGAACGAGCACTCATCATCATCCTTTCACCTCAAAATATCCGAGAAAACACCATCCATCATCGCAAACCCAACCACCAAAAACATCAAAGTCGCGACCGGATTCAGAGGGAAGTAGTGTCATCCCGTCATCATCATCCGTCGGAACAAAGAACCTTATTATCAGACCCATGGTCAAAAGAAAACAGCAAAGCTTTACCAATTGAATTTGGGTAAGAATCATTTTTTTTCTTTTTTCTGTTCACTTTCTTGTAACAGGTAGAGGAAGAAGAAGAAGAATGAACAAAATGGAAAAGAAGTGAACAGAAGAAGAAGGATTATGGCTCTAACTCACTCGTACATTGATTAGTATAACCGTGTCTATGATAGGACATTAATCATTGACGGTTATGGAGAGTTTTCCAACGTACCCTTACTTGGTTTCAATGGAGGGATCAGTTACAATCGGTTCTAGCTCGCTGACAGCTAGGATATCCGTTGAAGGAACCACCTAAGAGTGTTCATGTGGAGAAAATCTTCTTCAAGGATGACAAAGAAATTAGATAAGATTGTGTTTGCTTGGCGTCACTTGCATAACAAAGGTAGAGAAAGTCTGGGAAAGCCTAATTGCGTGTCTATGGAGCCATATCTTCATTGGGTCAGAGAAAGAGCAATCAAGCTGAAGATGCCTTATCCTCGCCGAGATCATTTACCTCCGAAAAGGGAACCTGTCCTGGTGTTCATGTCTGAAGCTGAAGAGTTGAAGATTGCTTTGAGAAAAGCACAACATGAGGCAGAAGCATGGAAGAACAAATATCAGGTTGTCATCAGTGAGAATGCCGAACTTCAGAAGCAGCTTCAGACGAAGAATGAAGAATCACTTTCCTACAAGAAGAGAAAAGTCTACGAGGATTTATTTTCCTCCCACTCTCAATCTACTCTTTGAAGTTGTGGACAATGCTTCCTTAGGACTTTATTAGCTTTTATTATTATTTGTAATCCATTTAAAAAAAATAATAAATAAAGTTTCTTCGGTATCCCGCGATATTCGTAAATACTTGAATTCCATGAAATTTCGCATCTGCATTTTGCATTTTAGCATCATATTTTTGCATTGCATTTGTTTCCCGGTGTCTTATTCTCGGTTCTCTCGTCTTCCAGTTCTGTCATCTTGAGTTCTCTGCATCAGTACAACACTAGAGCCCAAGCTCGGAAAATAATGGCAGAATAAATTCAAGAGATTGACCGTGTCAGCAACGAACTCGAAGATCTTCGAGGAAGTGTGGGGCAGATTATGGAGATGTTGCAAGCTCTTAATGCAAAGGTGGATACGCAGCCTGCTGTTGTTTCTGAGGTTACCAATACTGTTGTGGATCCTCAACCAACTGTTACTGTGGCGAATGTACCTCCTCATGGTATTCAAACCAGTTCGGTGCGTCCTCCTATTGCTCAACCAGTTCAGCAAGGTGGTCCTCCAAAGTTCAAAGCTCCGAGCTTCGACCATCATAAAAGAGCTACACGCCCGAAGAATCACTCGATCAGGCATCACCATAAAATGGCTGCTCACCAACCTTAGCAACATCAACAGAATTATGTTCAAGGTTATCCCGTTTAGTATGCTCAACAACCCTATATAGCTACCATTGCACCTCCCTTCAATCAGCAATTTCCTACATATCAGCCTGTACAACCGGCTCCGGTCTATCAAGCTTCGGTTTATCAACAACCTCCTGGTTATCAGCCTGCACAAACTTCTGTCAACTGTCAACGAGCGCCCAACATTCCTGCTTATCAACAGCCTAAGAATCAGGCACCTCGTCAGAATGGCTTGAATAGGAGACAGTACAAGCCTTGTCCTCCGATTTTGATGACTTTTACCGAGTTGTACCCTGCATTAGTGCGACGAGGTCTGATTACCACCCGAGCTTTGGGTCCACCTCATAATCCTTTGCCTGCCAATTACAACGCCTCCGCTCATTGTTTATTTCATGAGGGTGCGCCCAGCCATGATTTGGAATATTGTTATGCTCTCAAGTACATTGTCAGAGATTTGTTAGAAGAGAAGATCCAGTCTTTTGATGATCCTCAGCCGAATGTCAAGAATAACCCTTTGCCTAACCATGGGGATACTAATGATATTGATGATTTGTCTGATGAGAGACTTATTCTTGACGGTTCTCAGAGCAGGACTCCTCTCAGGGGTTTCCGTTTCCCAAGGTCAAGCTATGCTAAGCCTGTTTTCAACACATCTAAGTCAGTTACTCCTACGGCGAATTTGCCAAAGCCGGTAATTATTCAAGAGCCTAGTCTATTTCACTCCAGTATTCCTCAAGATAACGTGACCACGATTGATAAAGAATCTGGGAAGGTTATTCCGAAGGAAGATTAGAAGACTGATAATGAAGAAGTGACAGATATAGCTGGGGCAAGAAAGATGACTCGCAGTGAACGTATCTCCACTCCCTGTTTCAATGAGACTCCGCCAGAGGAAGCTACTACTACCATGCCAATCTTGAATGCAAAGACTAGACAATTCATTTTGGTTATTTATATGTACTATGTTCCCCTGATTAAGCATAATTAGCATGTACGAACTTGTTTATTTTGAATAATTAATGTAATGCGTGTTTGTCTTGAAGAAATCCATTCGTATTCACTCACAAAATTATTTTTCATATTTTATAATGCCAACTTTACCCGATCTCTTGCTTTGATAGAGAATTGGGAGGAGGAGGATGAACCAAAAACGTCAGATCTCTTGTCGTATGCTTTCGATTGAAACCTGCTGATGATGTAAGGCATTGTTTCAAATCCCAAACACTGGAGATATAAGGACGATAATCCCTCTTTAACCCCTTTGAGCCTTGAAGTAGCAGTTTTCTTTTTTTAAATAAAAACCCTCAATTTTAACCTGGGGCAGGGTAGTTCTTCAGTTAAACTGATCGAGCGCTCAGACTCTCAAAAAAGGAGGAGTAAAAACTCGAGAACCCATTTTATCCTTAACATATTAGGAAGCTAGAGGTAAAAAACACGATGATTATCTCTCTACTACCTAAAGAATATGGGGCAGTCACAAGCCTTTCAAAAGAGTCACATGACTCGTTCAAAAAATATAACCCGCTAAGTCAAAACCTGTGAAGGAGACTTAGGCAAAACTGGGGCATCCCGCTGGACTCCAAAGTCAAACCCAAAAGACTCTGTCCAGGAAAAAGTTAGGGAATAAAAGCAAAAAAAACAAGGGATTACAATAAAGAATTCCCAATAAAAAAACAAAGTCGTCTGATCAAACACCAAAAGAAATAAGTGAGTGACTGCCATTGTCCAAAGCCTTAATGAGTTCTCGACCATATCAAATCCGATTGAGATATGAGTGCTCGCATCCAATTAACTGAATATATGATGGGAGAACGTCACGATGAAGGGATGGGTACAAATAAACTTTGAGTTTATATCTTTTGTTTTTTAAACCATGCACCAAGCCACGATACAACCTTTAAAAGACCTAATTGAAGTAGGATCTCTTTTGAAAGCATACTCGATGAGATAACGCTTCCTGAATCCTACGAGCTATGCTCAATTTAATGTTGGCTTTAAAAATTAAACTCATATCCTAACTAGTGATTTCGATCACAAGTTATTGCGATATCTTTTTCAAAACAAAACAAAAACTTCAAGGCCAATATATATGTTGCATTGACAATTTCAGGATTAGCATTTCACGCGTGTTGACTCTGCTTGATATCTTAGAAACTTACATATAGACATAATCAATGGAGCTTGAAGATCCTGCTAAATAGGGGCAGGTGGTTTTCCAATTTCTTACTAACGCAAACCTGACGTTCTTAGGAGCTATTTCTTGAAGACTCCATCATAACATTGTCGCTCCGAACCAGTCACGTCGAGATCCGACCAAATCTCTCCAAGAGTTTGAAAACAGTGGGGAAATTGAACTCCATGTTCTCTGTAAAGTCATCTTGAGATTACTCTTTCTTAAAGCAAGTATTCTGGGGCAGCATGTTTTTCAAAATGGCGACTACTACAAAGTCCCTCAAGATCAAAACTACTGTGTTTTCATAACATTCTTCATGCACCCGATGGATTTTACTCCCGACGGTCTTCATTCCCCAGTAAATCTCATCGTTGCAGGAACACGGCTAAACCATTGCCTCATCACAGTCCCCAACGAGACTATAAGCTGACAACACTTTGGGTTAACCCAGTAATCTCCAGTGACTTTCAAGACTGCAGAGATCATACCAGCATTTTCCAAGTGATACATTTTATTTGAGGACCCACTCCCAGTGGAATCGTCTCTTCCTCACCAAAGCTTCCTTACTTTCCTCAGGAAACAGTCCCCAGCGAGACTTTAAGCTAACAACACTTTTGGAATCCATCCGATAAATCCCCAGTGACTCTCAAGACTGCAGAGATATCCCCGGTATCGTCCATATGTTCCGTGTCTTTGAAGACCCACTCCTAGTGGAATCATCTGTTCCTCAGCAAAATTGCCTTACTTTCCTCAGGAGATACTCCCCAGGAGATCACTATATTCTCCCCAGGAACTCAAGATACTTTCCCCAGGGATGTCTGGTGAATTCTCCCCAGTAATTTTGATGAACTCTTCTTAGGGAAGTCTGATATACTTTATCCCCAGGGAAGTTGGATGTACCTTTCTCTCAGGAAGCTGATGTATTATTCCCAGGAAGTCGCTACACTTTTCTCCATGAAGTTGCCTAGCTCCTCATCTTCCCCATGAAGCGGATATTTATTTTATCCCCGAAAGTCTCTAATTATAAGATTTTCTTTGGCTGATTATGATTCAAGATAGCAATCCCCTTAATAAAGTCATGATATCATACTCTCCGGTGAAGTCGTATCGTATCCCCATGAGGAAGTCATGATACCGTATCCCCAAGTGGATTATTTTCTCCCGAGAGAAGTTAGAACTTTGAAGCCAGATTTGGTTCTACCATCAACTTTCCATATCCCGTGATAGAGGTACCGTTGCAGAGGTCACCGGGTATCCCGTCGAGATGTTTATTTCATCTCTTGTTTCCTCCTCTCGTCTGTTTTGTCAGCATAGGCATATGCATAAGCCTAATCCTGAACATATTCATAGCATTTTCATACACATTAACATGCACATTGACATGCGCATTAGCATCTGCATGTTGCTTGTTGTCGTCGTCCTTTGTCGTTACCGCCGAGTAACTGGGTTTGTCCACTCTCCCCAAGTAGATCGTCAGCCCTAAGCACAAAATACCTATTATTTCCAGTTTCCCCATGGAGTTCAATCCTCGTGGATGATGGTTATTTCAGTTATCTTTTCGCGCTAGGATAAGATGATCCCCATGTGAGCTCATTTCCTCAATGGAGTCTTGTTCGACAGATTCCTTTCTAGCTCGAGTCTAGATTGAACCTCAGTCTTGTCGGTCGCCGAACCTACCTGGACGTGCATTTATTTTGCACTATCATTCAAGAATACATTTTATAGCGGTACGTAATAGTTCTCACCTGAGAAGCATATCATTACACTTTACATAGTAAACGACCATTCTCTTCATTTGAGAATCTTATCATTACATTACAAATATTACAAACAACGGTATGAGACCGTTCTCACCTGAGAAGCCTATCATCATTACATTACACTTTACAATATCGGTATGCGACAGTTCTTGCACAAGAAGCTTATCACTTCATTACAACCTTCATTTCATTACAAATTTCATTACAACCTTCATTACAACCTTCATTACATTATAACCTTACATTACATTTTACAACCTCTACAAGCAGTTCTCATCCGAGAAGCTTATCATTGCTACTCTTGTAAATAAGCGGCATTTCACGCCTGAAAAGCATATCCTATCTTCGTCATGACTAGCAGCAAATGGCTATCTCCGTCGAGAAGCTGGTTTCCATTGCCGTTTCATCTTGAAGAGCGGAGAGGTTTAAACTGAATCATATTCAGGGAGCGCAAACCTTGAAGTACGGGGGAGGTTTATTTTACCCTTTAGTAAAAGAAGAAACTGAGACCCGTTCAGGGCATCAAATCTTGAAGTATGGGGAAGTTTATTTTACCCTTTAGTAAAAGAATAAGCTGAATCATATTCAGGGCATCAGATCTTGAAGTATGGGGAAGTTTATTTTACCCTTTAGTAAAAGAAGAAGCTGAATCATATTCAGGGCATCAGATCTTGAAGTATGGGGAAGTTTATTTTGCCCTTTAGTAAAAGAAGAAGCTGAATCATATTCAGGGCATCAGATCTTGAAGTATGGGGAGGTTTATTTTACCCTTTAGTAAAAGAAGAAGTTGAATCATATTCAGGGCATCAGATCTTGAAGTATGGGGAAGTTTATTTTACCCTTTAGTAAAAGAAGAAACTGAGACCTATTCAGAGCGCCCAAACTTTGAAGTGTGGGGAAGTTTATTTACCCTTTCTGAATGAATCGTTTAGTTAAAGAAGAAGCTGAATCACATTTTTAAAGCTTATCATCCGATTATGGTATGTAAGTCCCTTCCAACGATAAGTGGCATTTCTCTCTCGAGAAACTTATCAGGGAAGTCCCCATTAAAGTCCATTATTGTGGCATACAGCGGGTTTTACCCTGTATATTTTCAAATGATTCCTAAAACTCCTATTTCCAGAAGCTTGGATGTTATTCTTTGCTCAATGCTTCAACATTCTGTTTACTTGATCCTACCCTAGAGGATCAACCGGTCATGCCTGAACCCGTGAACAATTACTCTCGAATATTCCACAGAGGAGGCCGTCTCGTCGGTGCCATCTCCATTGAGGATCCCATTCTTACCATTTATTTCTAAAGTGACAATTGATCATGCTCGCACCAGTTGGACATCATTTTAGAATTCCCCAGTGTCGTGTTGTTGCCTCAGTGCGTCGTATTCGCCAGTGTGGTTTATTCGTCCCGTTTGTCCCTTGTGTCATCGTGTCGTCTGCATCCGTACATTTAGCATTCCATCATACGCATCATATCAGGTTCATAATATTATTAGCATTATAATTCATTTCGTTTTGACCGTAGCATTGCATATCACTGCATCTAAGGGCAAAATTTTCGATTATCTATATTTAAATCCCTTTCACCATGATTTCTCGAGCCTTCGTCGCTCAAATCATCCGGTGAAACTATTTAAATAAGGGCAACTGTAATACCCCAAAATTTACCCTTATATTAGTCGGTTCATGTCACATTTCATCTCATTCTGCATTGCATTGTAAACTAACCGCTAACCAGTTTGCCCAGTCTGTTGGTTCTTTGCAGGAAAATTACACCGTGTGCAATTTAATTGGTGAAGGGAAAAAGGGTCATTAATTTGCAGTCTGCTGACAGTTTAGGAAGCAAAGGCACCATCAGGGATCCCTCGAAGTGATTATGGTTTCCATCTCCGAGTCCTGTGACTTATTTGAGGATGAGCAGAATTTTACGGCCATTTTGACGTCAGATTTCTCGTGATACAACACATTTTATTCAAGAGCCGAGATTCAGTCGTCAGTTGGATTTCAGAAATGTTGTTTGATTCCTAAACGATATGGAGCTAAATGTGTTGAGATTCGGGTTAAATCGGTGCGAGAACTTGCTTTGCGAAACCTATTTTAACATACGCACGTTTCCCTGCTTTCTGCTAGTCAACGGTCGATTTTAAAGAAAACAGTGGAATTTCGGTTCGTGTTGAATTTATAATGAACATCTGTGGGCTGATAATGATTACTAGTCGAACCGATTTAGGTTACCGAGTTAAGCCATTCGAGATACGATGGGAATTTTTCAATACGGAGCACGATTCGTTTCGTCGGTTAATTGATTTCTCTGCTTATCCGTTCAAGGCCGTATTCATCAACGTTAATATCGGGTACGAATTAATTTGCAAGAGAATTTGTTTGAACTTAGTTACGTCGGATTTAAATTGTGCAAAATGATTAGTTGTTGAATTCGGAGTTGGAACATCACAACTTAATCGGATAAATTTCATTGGATAAATTTAATTAAATGAATTTATCTGAATGAGTTTAATTGAATGAAGTTAGTCGCTTGAATTCAATCAGATGATTGCTAATCGAATGAATTTGATCAAGTGAACTTAGTCGGCAAAATTAATCGGACGGATTTAGTCGGGTAAATTGAATCAGTGGAATTTATTTGTATGGATTTAAGCAGATGAGTTTATTTGGACGAATTTAGTCGGAGGAGTTTGATCGGATGAATTTCATTAAATGGTTTTTAGTTGTTTGAGTTTATCTAGAGAAATTTAGTCTGATAGATTTAATTAAATGAATTTATTCGTTTAAGTTTTATCGGATGAGTTAGTCGAAGATTTTAATCGGAGAAATGTGATTGGAGAAATAATTTGAATTTATTCATTTAAATTCTATATTATTACAATATTATATTTATTACAATATTACAAAAATTATAATTACAAAAAGTGCTAAAAGTCCTAATTTTTCTAAGTTTGTCTCTACGCCCGATTCGTCAATCTTCGACTTTCGACTTTGCCGGACCTGCAAAACAAATCAACCACAGATGAAAATAATTTAATCAATAAATTGGGTTTTTATCGGTCCCGATACCCTCAATAAAAGCTCATCATCGGGTACGTCGGGAGGGCAACAATGACGAGGTCGTCGCCAGCTCTCGACTTTCAATTCCGGTCTTGGCACAAGTCTGGCAGCATCTGTTCTAATTCGAGCCAGGAGAGAGAAAAAGTGATTTTGAAAAAAAGTGATTTTGAAAAAAATTGCTTTTGGAAAAAGCACTTTTCCTGAAAAATGGGTTTTGGCCAAACAGTCATAAACATAATTTTCCAGAATTTCTGAACCCAACGGATTAAACCACGGCAACAATAAGCAACAAAAATTCCTAGAAAGTCTCCAAAACGCCCAAACCAACAAAAACAAGAATTTCGCAACAGCCATCCAACAACAAGGATCAAAATGCAACATCCACCAAAACGTAACAACAACAAAACCTTCTTGGAAAATTGTGAACCCAGTCAAGCCAACCAAATAAATCGCCAGAAAATCGTAACAATAACCAACCCAGGCCCAAGCAACATCATATAAAATCACATGTTCACCATCAAGAAAGGAGAGATTCTTAGATCCATCATCGAGCTAAAAAGAACACCAGGAGTTCATCACAAAACCAAGGAAGAGGGTCACGAATCAGGGAGAAGAAGAAGAGTTCTAAGAACTCAAAAGCCAGACGTCGTCTGCGGACCTGCGGCGACCGTAAGTTCTGGAAAAAAACTCACTACCACCGCGCGGACAGACGCAAGCTCAGCCTTAGAACGAACGCTCATCATCGGTCATTCACCTCAAAAGATCCGAGAAAACACCATCCATCATCGCAAATCCAACCACCAGAAACATCAAAGTCGCGACCGGATTCAGAGGGAAGTAGTGTCATCTCGTCATAATCATCTGTAGGAACAAAGAACCTCATTATCAGACCCACGGTCAAAAGAAAACAACAAAGCTTTACCAATTGGATTTGGGTAAGAATCATTTTTTTTTATTTTTTTCGTTCACTTTCTTGTAACAGGCAGAGGAAGGAGAAGAAGAATGAACAAAGTGGAAAAGAAGTGAATAGAAGAAGAAGGCCAAAGGAGGGCGCCGCCGCATGCAAAAAAGAAATGGAGAGAAAAAGCTCAGAACCCCAACAATGGCCACCGCCGGCCTCAAAGGAGAAGAAAGGTTCAACAAACCCTAGCAAGACAATTTCAGCATTGCCCCCTTTCTATCTATATTTTTTCCCTTTTATTCTTTCTTTTCTTTTCTTTTCATTTTTATTTTATTTTTTAAAGTAATGAGTGGGTAACTGTAAATGGTAATTACATTTTTTCTAACATAAAAATCTTTTAAAATCCTAGTTAATACTTATTTCTTTACTAACTTAAAACATTAAAAATTAAAACCCTTATTTTTTTAATTAAAACATTTAAAATTAAAACCTTTTGTTTAATTTACTAGAAACCTTTTAAAAATTTATTAGAAATATTCCTTTAAAAATTTAGCATTTGTAAATTGAAAAACCTTTTTTTGGAAAGTAGGATTTTTGTTAATAAAATGCAACATAATTTAGAATTAACTTTTCAAATTAAAAACTTTTCTATAAGTTCCTCAATTAATCTCAAAAACCCTTTTCTTAAAAATATGGCTAACATCTCGGTTTCAGTTGCGAATTAATTTTCCCAGTTTATTTTCCTATTAATGTTGTATAACGCTTATGTCGTTTTTTCTCTGTTTCTCATTCGTACAATTACTAAATTCCCCGTACTTTTTGTATTTCATTTCATGGTTTGTAATTTACGCGAGGATATCATCGCTTTGCATTTCCTTTACTGTTTTCGTACATTTCCCGTATTTTCATACTGCCGTTTAATCATTTTTCATTACATTATTTACCGTTAAATCCCTCCGAAGGAATAGGTCTACCCTTTGACCGCCGTGTCAATAGTCCTTATCTTTGACCCTTTCATTATCCAAAACCCTAATTGCCTAGGCGTCCCCCCGTGGACAATTTTACCCTTTACCCTAGCATTAGGTTAAGGAGTCTCCGCACTCTGTATTAGGTTTCCCGCCGTGGAATACCTAGTTTACCCTTTTAAATTTCAATTTAACTATTTCAACGTAGAAATAGGATTCGCCGCACTCCATATAAGCGCTTCCTTAAGAACGCTTATTCCCCATTGAAACCTTGACCATAGTCAAGAAGTTTCTAACCTCCCTTTCGAGGGGAACTACGATTACTCTGATTCCACCCCCTACCCAGGATACGTAGGTGTTAGAACATAGATTGGTTTTTAATTATATCTCTATGTTTTGATGATAACTCTAATGGTATTTTGTATTAAGAAAATATATACTCTAATTTTGTTCAAGTGTTTTGTGTTTCAGATATTAAATTAAATATCATTATGGAAGCAAAATGCATCTGAACAGCAAGGTACGCAAAGCTCTGAAGCATCAGATGCAAGCCATCAGAAGACTCTGAGCACTGCCAGAAGACTCTGAAGCAGAAGCTGCAGAAGACTCTGAAGCAGAAGCTGCAGAAGCATCTGAAGCATAGCTGAAGATTTTGTATGAAGAGTTTAAAGCATTGTTTCAGAAGACTCTGAATGTACTTTACGCTGCAAGTACAGAGGCTCTGATAAATTGTTATGCTCTGATCAGATCACTCACGCTAAAGCACTATTGCTGCAACTCTGATTTCATTAAATCTGATCTGAAGAACAAGTAGCACATCAGAGGATCTGATGTTGTGTACATTTGAAAAGATATCAGCACGTGAATAAACTTGGTACTATTCTCAACGTCCTCTCCAACGAAACTATTCCTTATTTGTGATAGACACAAGGATTCAGGCAAAAGGCATTTCTCTGAACATTCTACTAGTGAGAAAGGAAAAGTCATGTGAAGACAAAAGGCTACAGCTACTCTACTTGCACAGTCTTCAAGCATTGGACCTTCAGCAATATAAAAGGACGACTTCTACATCTCTTCAAGGTTAACGAACTACCAACAAACTGATAACAAATCTTGAGCAAATTATTCAACAACTCTCATACACTCATTCTTATTCAAAGCTGAATAGTTTTATTTGTTCTTAATCTTAAGTGTAAAAATCAGAGTTTGTGATATAGCTTTTTAGAAGCATCAAACACACTTGTTAGTTTACATTTATTTGTAAAGGTCCCTTAAGAAGACCAAGTCGTGGTCAGTAGTTCTTGAGAAGACTAAGACAGTTGTTCTTAGTGTTTGACACTGTAATCTGTTTGAATATAGTGGATTAAGTCCTTGAGGAGAAAGGCAAATCACTCTTGATAGGGTGGACTGGATTAGTTGAGTTCAACGAACCAGGATAAAAATCATTGTGTTTTTATTGCCATATTTATTTCTAAACCCTTATTCAACCCCCCCCCCCCCCCCCTTCTAAGTGTTTTTCTCACCTTCAGTTGGCATCAGAGCTCCGGTTCTATTAGTGTTATCACTTCACCGTGAACAAAAAAGATCCAGTTGAGAAAACTCTTGATATATTTTGGTTGATACATTATGGCTGAAGCGTCAACATCCAACAACAACAGATATGAAGACAGAGATAGAATCAGCACTAAACCCCCTATGTTTGATGGGGAGAAATTTGACTACTGGAAAGACAGGATTGAAAGTTTCTTTCTAGGATATGATGTTGACCTTTGGGATTTAGTCATTGATGGCTATGTTCACCCCACTGATGGGGATGGCAACAAGATAGATAGAAAATCTATGACTGAAGCTCAGAAGAAAGAATTCAGAAATCATCATAAAGCAAGAACCATACTACTAAATGCTATATCTCATACTGAGTATGAAAAGATTACTAACAGAGAAACAACATTTGGTATGTTTGAATCTTTGAAAATGACTCATGAAGGGATTTCTCAAGTCAAGGAGACCAAGGCTCTGGCGCTAATCCAGAAATATAAAGCCTTCAAAATGGAGGAATCAGAATCTATAGAAGTTATGTTCTCTAGATTCCAGATTCTCACAGCTGGCTTGAAAGTTCTGGACAAGGGTTACTCCACTGCAGATCATGTTAAAAAGATCATCAGAAGCTTGCCTATCAAATGGAGACCAATGGTCACTGCTCTGAAGCTAGCTAAGGATATGAACAAGATCACGTTGGAGGAACTGATCAGCTCTCTGAGGAGTCATGAGATTGAACTAGAAGAAGACGAACCTCAGAAGTTTACGGTGCTAGTACCTTCCCTAAGCTTAACCAACCCCTTACCTAAATCTCCCCCCGCATTGTTTACGATGCAAAATAGGTTTTTCCTTTCTTTTACCTTTTCCTTCAGATAAATCAAAGACCGGTTGTGAATTAAAGATTTGCGATTCAAATTAATTAATAATTTGATATCCTATCCTACCACAACTCCATGGCCTTTCTTATTGGATGCTCCATCAAACATCAACTTCCAACGGGAACCAGGTTCGGGACCCTCCTCTAGACCAGGTTCTTCTTTAGCTTGGTAAGGAAACATGACATCCTCATCAAGAAAGCCGAACTTGAGCGGTTGGTAATCCTCAACAAGTTGCTCTGCAAGGTAGTCTGACAAGCCACTCCATTTTATTGACTTTTGGGCGACATATTGGATATCATACTCTGACAAGAGCATGTGCCAACGGGCGAGCCTTCCTGTCTGAGCAGGCTTTTCAAAGATATACTTTATTGGGTCCATCTTGGATATCAATAGAGTAGTGTGGCAAATCATGTACTACCTCAGTCGTTTGGCTGCCCATGCCAGCGCACAACAAGCTTTTTCCAATAGAGAGTAACGACTCTCATAATCGGTGAACTTTTTTCTTAGATAGTAGATTGTATGCTCTTTCTTCCCTGACTCATCTGTTTGACCTAAAACGTAACCCATTGATTTATCGAGCACTGTCATGTACATGAATAGCGGTTTTCCGGGTACAGGAGGGATCAATATAGGAGGCTCTTGGAGATATTCCTTGATCTTTTTAAATGCTTCCTGAAAATTCTCATTCCATACAACCTCCTGATATTTTCATAACATAAAGATTGGCGTGCAGGTAGGAGTTAAGTTGGAGATAAATCTGGAGATGTAATTCAATCTTCCAAGGAAACCTCTAACTTGCTTTCCGGTTTGTGATGCAGGCATCTCCTGAATGGCTCATATCTTTTTGGGGTCCACCTTGATTCCTCATTGACTAACAATGAACCTGAGTAACTTACCTGATCTTACCCCAAAAGTACACTTGGCGGGGTTCAGTCTCAAATCATACTTCCTAAGCCTTTTGAACTATTTTAACAAATGCTCAAGGTGACCTTCCTCGCTTTGAGATTTGGCAATCATGTCATCGACGTAGACTTCAATCTCTTGGTGCATCATATCATGAAATAATGCCACCATGGCTCGTTGGTATGTAGCTCCAACGTTCTTCAGGCCAAAAGGCATAACCTTATAACAATAGGTGCCCCAGGGGGTGATGAATGTCGTCTTTTCCATGTCATCTGGATCCATTTTTATCTGGTTATAACCGGAGAAATCGTCCATGAGTGAAAACACCGCGAAGCTGGCCGTGTTATCCACTAAAGTGTCAATATGTGGTAGGGGAAGTCGTCTTTTGGACTGGCTTTGTTGAGGTCTCTATAATCTACGCACATTCTAACCTTTCCTTCCTTTTTGGGCACTGGTACAATATTAGCCACCCATCCAGGATATTTGGAGACCGCCAAGAAGCCTGCATCAATTTGTTTCTTAACCTCTTCCCTGATTTTAAGGGTTATGTAAGGTCGGGACCTTCAGAGCTTTTGCTTGACTGGAGAACACTCGGGTTTAAGAGGAAGTTTGTGTATCACAATATCAGTATCCAACCCAGGCATGTCTTGGTAAGACCAAGCGAACACATCTATGTAATCTCTAAGAAGCGTTATTAATCGGCTTTTAATGTCTGCCCCTAGTGATGCCCAAATATTGATTTCTTTCTTTACCTCTGTTGACCCCAAGTTGACGACATCAATCTGCTCTTTATTTGGCTGGAGATAGGCATCTTCGTACTCAGTCATTTTGGTTAGTTCTTCTGGAACTTCGAAATCTTCATCATTGTCTTCTTCAGCTTGGAACACCGCCGAATCGGAGTTAGATAGGATCAGACGACTATTAGATTTAAGAGGTGATGGAGGTTCTCTGCATGTGTTAAACGGGTCTAAATTGATCAAACACGCACACAAAGGGATGTAAATGATTCTTTTTTTTTATTTTTTTTAAAAGATTGTCATTTTCCTTTTTACGAAAAGATGAAAATAAACAAATGAACAAAAAAAATGGGAATTTAACAAAATACTCATTTATTAATTGATTTTTGAAAGTGTGGCCCGTACAAAATGGTCCATTGGCCTTGGGCATGACCAGGGATTTCAAACATAGAAAATGCTAACAAGCAAAACAAGCAAATTACTCGACAAGAGGCAACATGACAGGGATTTCGACGGCCTCCCAATTGCACAGAATGGCTTTGTCTTGGAATGCCAAGTTTTCGATGCAGCTTTCTTCATTGTTTTCTTCAATAGCGTTGACTTGAACGCCGCCACTTACAAAGATTTCTTCCAGAGTTTGGAGGCGCTTGACGTTGACTTCTGGCTCTTTGTTTGGAGTTGGTTCATAACCTAACCCTCATCGGTCGTTCTTTGCTAGGGCACTGATCTCGATCACTTCTCCCCATCCTTGCGGAAGTCGTTCCTTCATAACATTCTTGATACTTTGGGCAGAGACAAAGATGGACCACGTGTAACGACAGCGTCTTCCACCATCACAACGTGTCCAATCTCCAACGCTTGGAAAGCTGTTTCCAACGCATCTTCATCAGCTTCAATATATCGGAAAGAGGATAAGTTGCTCATCATCAAATCCTATTCGTCGTGCACCACGATCAATTGATCCTCAACAATGAATTTCATCTTCTGATGCAGAGTGGACATGACAGCGCCTGTCGCGTGTATTCATGGTCTTCCTAACAGACAGCTGTAAGCTGGGTTTATATCCATCACTTGGAAAGTGACTTCAAAAGCTTAGGGGTTCACCATGATGGGTAAGTCGACTTCTCCGATCACCGTCCTTCTTGATCCATCAAAAGCTTTTACAATCAATGACATAGCTCTCATCTCTGCCCCTTTGTAAGCCAATTTGGCCAACATTCTTTTACGCATCACGTTAAGAGCCGATTCGTTGTCAATAAGTACTCTGGCAAGAGTATCTTCTTCACATTTAACAGACACATGCAAGGCACGGTTGTGCTTGCGACCATCAACAATTAGATCAGAGTTGTCAAAACTCAGCGTGTTGCAGGTTGTAATATTGGCAACCACAAAATCAAATTACCCCACGGTGATGTCCTTCATGACATGGGCGCGTGTCAACATTTTCAATAGGGCTTGTCGATGGACAAGAGAGTTTAAAAGCAACGACATGATCGAGATTTTGGATAGTTTTTAGTTAAGCTGGTCCACTACCCGATAATCACTTCGGCGAATGATTCTAAAAAATTCTTCTTCATCCTCCTTTGGGACTTCTTTCCCTTTTGTTTTTTCAATGATAGGTTCTTTGGAGGTGGTTTCCTTTGGAACAGCTGCCTTAGGAATGGTGGTAGTTTTTTTAGGAATAGTGGCCGCAGCTTGAGGAACGGTGAATTTTGCCTTAGGTTGATACACACGACCACTGCGGATCATCTTGCTTCCACCAACAATATTTGTTACATCTTACTGTTTCCTTCCAGCGTTTATGACGTACCAGGAGTGATTGTGTTTCCAAGATACAACCCTTGGATGAGGACATGGTGCCCTTCTTGGGTCGTACCTAGGCTTAGGCTGGTCTGTAGTTGGCGTGGGACCATTGTGAAAAACAGGTCGGGCCATAGCGAGAGGAGCAGACTTATTATTCCCGGTATTGAACACTGGACTCTTCTCATATTTCCATGGTAAGTTGAAGATTGGCTCAATTTCCGAGACATCCTCTTTCTTTTTCTTTGCACATATTTGCAGTATACCTTCATCAATCATTGACTGGATATCCTGCTGTACAAGGTTACAACCCTGCGGCTTATGATGACAATCATTGCAACTTTCGTGGGAACCCTCGATTAGACCCGCTTTCACCAGCTTTTTGTGTAGCTCAACCAATGGAGTCTTGATTTCAGATACTTCGGAAATTATCCTTATGTCGGAATCTTCTTCCATAGCATGGACGCCACCGTGATTTGGCAGGGGACGATTCTCCACATTCGGCTGATTATCCACAAAGGAGAGGATTCTCTTTTCAATTAGCTCCTGCACAATGTGTTGGAGTACTTTGCAACCCTCGAGATCATGCCTGGAAGCATTTTCGTGAAATGCGCAGTGTGTGTTCAGATTGTAGTAGTATGGTTGTGGAGTTGGAGGAGGACCCAACTTCCTGGTTTGAATTAGGCCTTGTTGCACCAGCTGAGGGTACAAATCCGTATAGCTCATAGGGATAGGCCAAATTTATGGCCTTCTATTTTGGAAAGCGGCCCTCGAAGCCGATGCTCCTTGCTGTGGGTGTACCTGCTGATTGTTGTTCGGTCGATAAGCATTAAGTGCCTACTGCGGAGGATTCTGTGGATTTGGTCGTGGTTGAAAAACCGGTGTGACTGCAGCCACGTACTGTTGTTGCTGATAATTTTGTTGAGGCCGCGGTCGAGACGACCGTTGATTCTGCGGATGGCTTCTTCTATTTTGAATTCGTTCGTCATACATTATTGTGTTCGTTTCCCCTTCCTTTTTCTTGTGGAGATGACCCTACATCTTCTTCACTGTGCTAGTACTAGATGAACTTGTCACCTTGCCGTTTTTCAATCCGACTTCTATTTTTACACCAACAGCCACGATATCAGAGAAATTTATTGTGACACTGCTGATCATTCTCTCGTAGAACTCTGGTCTGACAGTGTCCACAAGCCATTCAGCAAGCTCCTTTTCAGTTAGTGGCGGTTCCACCTGGGCAGCTGTCTCACGCCACCTTTGTGCATATTCTTTGAAGGTTTCAGAGTTTTTCTGGGTCATCCTCAGAAGTTGACGTCGGTCTGGTGCCAGGTCCATATTATACTTATATTGTTGTATGAACGCATCAGACAAGTCCTGAAAACAGTGGATCTTGGATTGATCCAGGCTTAAATACCACTTATCGGAGGCGCCTTTCAGACTATCCTGGAAGCAATGGATCAACAACTTATCATTCTTGATGTGCGGGGCCATGCGCCGACAGTACATTATTAGGTGGGATTTCGGGTAGGTAGCCCCTTCGTATTTCTCAAAGATAGGCATTACGAACTTTGGTGGAAATACCAAGCCTGAAACTAAACACATGTCTTTGGTGTCAGAGCCGAATACATTATTCCCCTCAATGGCCCTCATCCTTCTGGCCATTATATTCATCTCGACTCGCAACTTTTCATGTTTTTCGTCTTCAACTTCAGACCCGTCTGGTATGTCGAATATTGGCTGATGGTTGTTGAAGATCGGTCAAGCCTGGGCTTGAGTGCCAGCTTGAGTGCATATCGGATTATGAAAATTTGTCATCATGGGAACATTTTGTGGGTTCGTATATGGTTGATGGTTGAATGGTTGGGCGTCGCTGAATGGAGGTATGAAATCTCTGGTGATGCCGAAGGGATGATTCATCGCTAAAGTTACTAGTGGCGGAGGAACTGCTATCGTCGCATTGATTTTAGACACTACAGTGGCTTGTGTGTCCATCTTCACTCTGATCACCTGAAGAACTTCCATTATTTGGTTGACGTCGTTGCGCAATCCTTCAATGTCGTTGTCAATTTGATCAAATATATAGTCTTGTTCTGCCATTTTCTTTTGAGCACGGGATCTCATGTTATACCGATGGGAGTTCAGTGTGATTCTGATAGCACAGAATACAGAAGAAGCCGGAGGACCAATGAAATGCAGAACGATATGCAGGATGCAGATACAAATGTAAACCACACATTCAAAGAATAAATAAGTTTTGTTTACGAACAAATTTAAATTAACACGTAACGACGTGTCGCTTATCATTGACAAATGAAAGCGTAAACAAATTTCATTGATAACAAAAGGTTTTACAACATTGATTTTTCATTAACAAATGAAACTCTTTTTTTAAAGGAAAGATTACATTCCCAAAGGATTGGGATACAACAAAAGAAATTAAATCTTAGGATCTCCTAACAAGACGACCCTTCTCCCTCCTGCAACATGGCTCTGCTCTAGCTCTGATGAAGTTGATCCCAAAACTCTTCATTTTCTCTTCTAACTTTGGCTAGAGCGAACCTCAGCTCTTTTCTAGTCAAGAGTTCATCTGGCTCCAGAGAGATGTTATATGAATGAGTATAGAACATCCTCAATGTTATTTCCTTTACCAAAGTAAATATGCATTTGAAACTAAACAACTAGGATTCTCCACCGCAGTTATTCCTTGAAGATTGGGGCTATGCCAGGCGAAGATGACTCGCACTTCGAAGTCCAGGTTGTCATTTCTTTCACAAAAGAAATCTTTTAGCAACATTGGATCTGGTTCTCCCTCGGTGGGGTATCATAACTGACGGCGAGCTAGGATGGGATTGTAGCTCATATACCCTCGAGTGCTGATCAGAGGTATATTAGGGAATTCCCTACAGCTATGTATCATGGTTATTCCTCCGAGAGCCGAGTCGTACCAACTGACATCATAATGAGAGAGTGAGGATAATTTTTCAATCCATGTGTCACTGTCTTGTAGGTTCCACAAAGGGGATGTCTTAGGCAAATGTGAAATAAACCATTTGCTCAAGAGGGTTGTGCAGCATGAAATTGTCCCATATTGTATGTTTTCCACCGATGGATGGCGTAGTAGGTATTGGCCAAAAGGGTGGGTCCCAGATTCTTGACGATAAATAGCTTGATTGTCTCCAGACTGATGAAATCAGGGCTGCTAGGAAACATATACAAGCTGTAAATCAAAAAAACTAAAATCGCTTCAAAGAGTCCCAACTCCCCCTGATTGTAATGGAATTCAGCTTTCTCCATGAATGGTCTGGCTTCTATTCCGATGATTCCATCCCTATTACTCCACTGAGCTGGAAGATAAGTGGGTTCCAAGTGAAGAGCTTTAGCAATATCTGTTCTCCTTGGTCTTCTCCCCATTCCAAAGTTAGTTGTAAAAATCATCGGGATTTTCAGATACTCGGGATATTCTTCCAAAGTTGGCAGTAGTTGGAAGTTCGGGAATGTAAAGTAGTGGAAATGGGGTCATAGAACTGCACGAGCGCTTGTAGCATCTCCTTGTTTACTTGTGTGTCAAGTAAAGATAACAAATCTCTGTATTTGGTTGTGAAAATAGCAGGATCCCTTACTAGGTTCCTTAGAATCCTTAGGTTATCCAACCTTAAGTTTGGGAATTCAATCATGTTTCCTTGACTCATTACTACGTCTGCAAAAAACAAGATTTAATTCCTTGAATGGTTAGTAAAAATGCAAGATGCAATGCAAGGATGCAACTGGTTTTACAAAACTCAGAAGATAGTTAAAGCAAAACCCTCGTTTAATTTATGTTGAGAAAAGTTACAACTTTTGAAATATAACCCAAGAAATGTGAGGCTACATTAGAGAAGAAGAATAGGCCTATAGTTTCAAGAAATCTAACGAGAATTCTATTTGTGCGTCCTTTTCAGTCTTTTCAGCATATTATTCTCCATAACCAATTTGTCCACTATTCCTTTTCAGGCGCCAGAAGTAGGTGGTATGCTTGAATACTCGTGGGTACTCTGTGTGGGATTGACGGTAGAGAAAAATAAATTCTCTTTTGTCACATCTCCGTCAGTTAGGCATCTTTCGAGCCACTCAATCAACTCATCCTTATCTTGCAACTCCCTCTACAGTTCTATCATCTCAGCATGCAGAGTATGGTATTTGTCTTCCCATGTGTCCCTCTCAAGTTTTGTTCTTTCAAGAACCTCTTGGTATTCTTCAATGGGAATGGTAGAAGATGACGCGATGAAGATTTGCATATTCTTCTCAGGGAGGTAAGGCATCTTGAGATCATGAGCTCTAGATTGGACCCACCGAGTGAATGGTTCAAAAGCTACACAGTTTCTTTTCCCCGAGTCAGCTTTAGTTTTTCTTCGGATATTCTTCCAAGTGTCGGTTGTACTATTTCTTAATGCTTCCTCTTCTTCGACATTGAGATAGAAGAAACCAGACAATAGGATATTGTTGGGCTTATCCTTCATCGAGAACCCAAACTGGCGTCTGGCCAAAACATGATTATAGTTGATTCCTCCTTGTGTCCCTAAGAGTGGTATATTTGGGAAAGCACCACAATTGTCAATGTATATCCCTCGTTCATACGCGGGATCGTACCAATGGATTTCTTCTTGAGTCAGAGACATGATTCGCTGAGACCACCTCCAACCGTTAGGGTTTTCTCTAAAGGCATTTGTCCTTAGTAGATGATTGACAAACCATCTGTATAACAATGGAGCACATCAATTGATAGTTCCCCTACCTTGAAGAGTTCTGTGATGAATGAAATGATAAGTGTCACCTAACAAAGTGGGCACTGGGTTACCACTCAGGAATATTATGATGGCAGTTGAATTAACGAATCCTTCTACCTCTAGGAACATTACTAAACCATAGATTAGGATAGCCATAACTGCTTCGAATGCATCCATACTTTCTTCCTTGGAAAGGTAGGTAGCCTTTCCCAATAAGTAAGAAGAGTGAAAACCCTTGACTCCATTCTTTAAGATATGATTAGCTTTTATCTCTGACACTTTTAGGCGAAGTGCGTCAGCAATCTCCTTCGGTGAGGGCAGCTTTTCCAGACCACTGAAGGGCTTCTTATCTTTCACAGGAATCCTGACGAAGTAGGAATACTCTTCTAGTGTTGGTATCAACTGGTAATCTGGAAAGGTGAAACAGTGGTACAACGGATTGTAGAATTGAACCAAGGTGTTGAGAACCCCGTCTTCCATCCTAGTCTTCACAATGCTCAGAAGCATTCTGTATGTCTTCCCGAAGTATTCGGAAACCAATGTTCCTAGCTTTCTTAACTTCAATGTATCATATTTTTTGAAGTTATATTTCTTGGTGTTTCTTTTCTCAAGATCCATAATCACTAGTTTTCAGAAAAGAAAAGGACCGAGCTTTACAAAACCAGTGCAACCAGATGAAATGCCATGATGATTATGGTGATATGATGCACACATAACACATAGACACGTATTTACAAATATAATGCAGATGCACACACATAGTTTCCCTAGGTTCAGCGTCAAAGCATGAAGTCAAAAGGTCTAACCATCCCAAGGACTTGTACTATAAGTTGTTATTGTACCTGCAGATCGGGTTCTATCAAGAGTGCCCAAAGTCATAGGTAAATCCCTCGGATATTATCAACCAACATGACTACTCACGTGGGTCAAAAATATTCTCAGGATAGGCTCGTATGAGTGTAGCATCGCGTAACAACCATTTCGGGACTACTACCTTATAGTTTCCATACTACGTTCTAACAAGGCCAAGTGGGGTAAGTGGGTAACTAAAGGTCCTCAGCTTCACGGACTCTCAGGTTGAAACAATTAATGAAATGCATGACTACTCATACACCATCAATCATTTCAAGGAGGTCTCAACTGAGTGTGATTACATCATATGTCAAACTTGTTATGACTACTCCCAACAGTCAACTATTGATCATATCACATCCTATCTCATGTACACTCAAGTCCGGGTTAGGACTTATCTCACCACTCATGATACCCGATGTCCACAATATACAATACAAATATATTCACAAATATACATGTAAGCAAGTATTCATACAATTATACAAAATAGGCTAAACCCTCAAGTAAAGCCGTGTTCCCCAGTGAAGTCGTCATTTCTGTTGCAGTGAGAATCGAATGTCAAGCTATTGGTTAACTTGAATCTTAATTCATTAAATTCACAACCAGACTTTGATTTATCTAAAGGAAAGGTTAAAGAGAGAAATACCTTTTGCGCGATGTAACAACAACGCTAAGAGATTCAGGGATCGGGGGTTGGTTATGCTTAGGGTAGGTATTTGACATCCCAAACATCTGTAGTACTCTACAAGAACCTTTTGTATGTTTGTATGCTATACTACTTGCTATGGTTTGGGATCAAGGTTGAGGTTTTGAGGTAAAGACATAGGTTTGATGTTTCTAAGTTTGCTCGCAAAGATATCACATCTTCTGCTTACGTATCCTAATTATGATAGAATTAGAGCAATCGTAGTTCTCCTCACTGAGGGTGGATGAACAGTTGATTATGATCAAGGTTCAAAGGGGAAAAAACATAACAATGTTTGCATAGAGTTTAACAAAACTTTCTATTCTAAGTTGTACACTCAAGGGGATTGACTTTGACAAAATCCAGGAGGGGAGTAAGTAATCATGACAATGATCCTTACATAGAGTTAACAAACTCTAACCTAGGGTTCTAGTTGAAGAGCACTCCTAGTAAAGGTGGGTCTTTTAGACTTAAGAAAAGTCTAATGGCTAGTAGGTTCTAACTTAACTAAGCTAGGATTTAAGATGACTTAATAAAGTCAAAGGGAGGGTAATGAGCTATATATGACCCTGGGAGTCAATAGAGAAACTTTCCTTTGGAATAGGAGGATGAGGAGGCAACTGGATGAGAACTAACAAGTTCCATCACCTGGAGAAACTTAATAAATTTAAAGAAATAAGCAAGAACATGTGACAATATATGAACAATAGTCAAGATCAACATAAACACACAGAGGTAACAACCACCAATGCAAATAAAGGACATGTGTAACAACAACAAGTTGATCTATAACATTAAAATGAGATTGATGCAAACAAGTTAAACCTTGAAGAAAGCATGTTATAAGGATCAAACGAGATCAAATGTAACAACATAAGACCATCTAAACATGTATTGATAACAAATAAATAAGCAAAAACACAAGGAATGTTACAACAGTTCAAGCATGTATTCATGACTTCATGGGGGAAAAGTAAGCAAGTTTCATGGTAACAATCAAACCCTAGCATGTTATGGTTCTAACAAGACACATAAACAAGTAGAATAAGGCATGAAAAACATATTCAAGAGGTTACAACATCAAGAATCATGTTATGAATCACAAAGAAGTTCAAGGTATATCATTCACATTCAAGAATTCACAAAGGCAAGAAACAACCTTAAACATGTTATGATTCTAACAAGACACATAAACAAGTAGAATGAGGCATGATAAACATATTCAAGAGGTTACAACATCAAGAATCATGGTATAGGTCACAGATGAAGTTCAACAAGCCATTTTCACATGTATGTATTCACAAAAGCAAGCATTCACAAACGCAAGAAAAAACCCTAAACATGTTATATTTCTAACAAGTCACATAAGTATAATCAGGCATGATAAACATATTCAAGAGGTTACAACATCAAGAATCATGGTATAGGTCACATATGAAGTTCAATAGGCCATTTTCACATGTATGTATTCACAAAAGCAAGCATGAACATAGAAAAGCAATGAATCAAACAAATTTGAACACTTAAACATGTTAAAAAAAATATATGAATCATACAAGACAAATCTCACAAGAAAAATCAAGTTACATGTTGAAAAAGTTCAAGAACACCATGGAAAAACCCTAAAAAGCACATGATATTCAAGTGGATCAAAGTATTTCTAGGATAAAAATACTTGAATTATTTATTCACTCAATGAAAATAGACATGTTAAGGAGTAGTTTTCAAAAAGAATGGCATCAATAGCATAAAAAATGAGCAAGTTATGATCATGGGAAGTTGGTGTACCAAAGGGGCAAAACTAGGTCAAGGCAACTTAAGGCCATTTGCATGAAGGAGTGGAACTCAGTCAAAACTTAACCAAATGAGGTGAAACAAAAGTTAAAATTGTGTATTTTTGAAGAAGGAATTCAATGGTAAAAAATTTTTTTCATACCATGAACCCACAAGAAAACCCGATAGCACCAATGGTAGGGCAAGTTTGGTGACAACCAAATACAAGAACATGTGAACAACATTGTGTAGTGGTGTGCTTTTTGAAAAAAGTGTAAAAACATCACATATGCATCATATATAGAGGTTTGCACAAGAGAAATTAAGAAATGCACAATTGGTTTGGCAGATTGGAACCAAAACGCAAAAAGTGACTAGGTTGGGCCTAGTTTGTGACCTGAATTTTGACAGTCTTAAAAACACATATTTTGCTGCAAGAAATGGTTCATAAATGACACATAACATACATAAAACATGTCTAAACAATGTTCAATACAAAATCATGGCTAGAACTCAAGATGGCATGAGCAATGCAAATTTTAAGCTTACCTCTTGTAGCCTTGTGATGCAAACTTAGGAAGCAAGAAAACTAGAGATCCTACAAGCTCTTTGATGGTCTAAAAATTCTCCAAGGATGATGTGAAGATGCTCAAAGTAACCTCCAAGTAAGCTAGTGGTCAGAATGCCTTGATAGTAAAGAAAACACCAAAAAATTCAAAGATTTCCAAAGCAAACTTGACCAAATCTTGTTACAAAAGTGTGACTTGATTATGGATAGTTTGTATATGTTATATGTGAGGTGTGAGTGGTGTTGGAGCTCAAGGAAGTGCAATAATTTAAGATGCCCTTCAAAATGCAGAAAAGTCAACAAATGAGCTTTAAAAGGTTGACTTTTGGCTTGGATGTTTTTCTGGCTAAAGTGAGGTATTGGACAGCTCTAATACATCATTTTTGATGTGTTTGGAGTGTTTTTTAAATTGGAAATTGTTTGGAAAATGTTTTGGAAGTGAAAATGCAAAACAAATTTTGGGAGGTTTTGGAAATTTGGTGGCAACTTGCACAAACTTGGTCATTGAGTGAGGGAGATATTTCTAGCTGGTTCCTAGCAATGAACTGGTCCCTTTGATGTGAGAATTAGGTTCTACTTATAGAAAAAGATCTTGAAGAAGATGCATGGGCAGAATGACTCAAAATGCCAATTTTGGCCTTTCAACTTGGAAATCTTTGTTCCAACCAATGCAATCTTCATTTCTGACCTCAAGCCACCTTAACAAGAGATTCTACATTCCCTATAGGTTATTTTCATCATGCTTGAAGGGATAGGAAGTGACTGTTTGCATCACAGTTGGTGGTTTGAAGAAGGCAGCCACCATTTTTCTCTTTCTTCACTATTCATTCTTGCAACTTGCATTAAACAATGATTTTCTTCAATTCTTGTACCAAGCTCGTGGGATATGATACTTAACACTTCCATTAGAAATTTTAAGATCATAAATGAGGCTTAAACCTTGACTAGATTTGATTTGGGAAGCCATGGAATCAAAACATTCATGCTGAGTTAGTTTTGCAGCAGTGAGTTTTTGCCAACTTGTGAGCTTTGGTTCTCCCTAACCATGAGGAGTTACGAAACCCACTTTTACTTTTTAAAAATACATAATTAGGTACTAAAACATTTATGTTTGAGTTAGGAACTCATTCCACTTGAAACTAGGTCAAAACCCTTTGTGAAAATGCTGAATTCTTGACTTACAAGTCAAGAAACCTCAAAATTTCCTAGTGTTTAAAATCCTTCACAACTTGATGAATTCACAACTCAAAATCCATTCATTTTTTGCTCATCGGACAGTAGGACACTTTTATAAGGTTCCTTAAGACCTTTCCAACAAGATTTGAACCACTCCATTTGGATGTGTGGTTAGGAAGTTATGATCATTTGCAGTTTGATCAAAATTAGGGTTTTTTTCACTTTACACTTGTTTCTTGATTTGCAAGTTATCTATCAATTCTTGATTGAATCTCCACCAAAATTCATAACTAGATGTGAAATTATGTTGGAAACAATTTTGGCTTCAATTTGGGGTAAAAACCTTGTTGGTCAATGAGTTGACTTTTTGATAGACGAACCGAACAGTTGAAAATCTTCAGATTAACTATTGATGTTCCGGGTTCCCTGAGGTCTTGAAACTTCTTGTATAGACTTCATTAGGT
This sequence comes from Lathyrus sativus, assembly GCA_963859935.3. Taxonomy (NCBI): domain Eukaryota; kingdom Viridiplantae; phylum Streptophyta; class Magnoliopsida; order Fabales; family Fabaceae; genus Lathyrus; species Lathyrus sativus. The sequence goes on from OZ012735.1 coordinate 774,306,908, forward strand.
CATATGAGCCTTATGTACCACAATTATCTCATTAGAAAACATTCTAGACCAAAATTCAAACTATAGTTGACTTTTTCAACAAGAAACCCTGATTAGGGTTCTTGCACTGCACTGCTTCCATTATCTTGGTGACAACCTCAGATTAGACTCATTATTGATCACATGTGATATCCTTGATGATATAGAGACTTTTTATATGGAGGACCAATCCAAAACCTTGACTGATCAGATCCTAGAAACACTGATTTTCTTGACTGTGTGAAACCCTAATTCATCTGCATCTTGACAAAGACAAACTTGAAATAGGTTAAGTTTAAATAATCAATGTTGATGCTCCTAGAATGATGATGATATATAGGGGTAAAATTTTTGGGTATGACAATCACCATAACCAGACGATTATATTTGCTACTGCCATAGTTACAAATGAGGTTGAAGAGACATATGTATGGTTGCTAGAGCAGTTTTTGGTTGCAACGAATGGTAAGACACCAATATCTATAATAATGAACGGTGATATTGCTATGAGAAATTCAACCAGGAAAGTATTTCCTAATAGTTACCTTAGGTTATGTGCATGTCATCTCCTACAAAATGCAATGTCCAAAATTGGCAATCCCAATTTCATCCCTATTTTCAAAAAATGCATGCTTGGTGATCATGATGCTTGGAAATTTGAGAATCTGTGGAATGAAATGGTAGAGAGGTTTGGTTTAAAAGAGAACAGTTGGATCATTTAATTGTACCAGAAAATCAAGATGTGGGTAACAGCTCATATTCGGGGAAATTTCTTCGCAGTAATAAGAACGACATCACAGTGTGAAACATTTCATAACCATATGGGTCAGTTTGTACACTCGGAGATGAATATGACTGATTTTTTAAGCAGTTCCATAGGTGTGTGGCATATTTTCGATTTAGAGAAGTTCAAGCGGATTTTCATTCCCAATATGGACAAGCAATGTTGCAGACTAGTCTTAAGGTGCTTGAGAGGTCAGCTTCAAAGAAGTGGACAAAAGAGATATTCAAGATGGTACAATCTGTTATGAAAAAGGCGTCATTAATATCTATCTTAGATACTCAAGATATGGTGTCCTTTAGAATTTATTCAGTGAAAAAAATATCGAGATGAAGGGTATGGATGACGTGTTTCCCACTGTCCATTGAATAATGATTTCAGATGCTCATGTCTTAGAATGGAAACTATTGGGATTCCAGGTGAGCATATTGTTGCTTGATGGTTTATATTGATATTGTTGAATTTCCTAAGACTCTTGTGTTGAATCTTTGGTCATTATTTGTGAAGGAGTCCATCAGTGGAACTTATCAAGATGGTTCACACTACTGGGATTCACATTTGGTAGCTAGACACGTTAATTTGGTGAATCTTAGTAAGGAGGTTGCTGACTTGTCATATATGGATGTTGATGATTACAAAAAGCATCTAAAATATCTTACCAATGAACTTAGCAGGCTTAAATCGAGTTAGGACAATGCAGATATTCGATAACATACACGATTTAGAGGAGTTGGAAAATATACTTAACCCTTCATGTTCAAAAAGTAAAGGTTATGGACCAGGTAGTATTGGTACATTAGGGAGAAACAAGCGGATAGGACACAGACATGTGGCATAAGCGATGCAGCCGGTCACAACAGAAGATGTTGTCCCACTCTTGGAGCAGATGGAGAGGCTCCTCCAGATAGTACGCTTAAGAAATGACTTGGGCTTTTCAGTTTGAAAATCAGTGAAGTGATGAAGCGATGCCTAAAATGATGTTTTGATGCTTGTTTGTTTAGTGTAGTGTCTGTTTCTATTAAGTATGGGAATATACTAAAGGAAGAGGTAGTATTTGTGAAGTTGATTGTCTGCAGGTGTATTCCATGGTTCACACATAGTTTACCATCATCTTTGCATCTCTGACATGGTTCACACATCATCTCTTAACTATCTTCCATGGTTCACACATAGTTGACCATCATCTATGCATCTCACAATAGTTCATACATCATGTCTTTACTATCTTCCATGGTTCACACATAGTTGACCATCATCTTTGCATCTCTGACATAGTTCACACATCATCTCTTGACTATCTTTCATGGTTCACACATAGTTGACCATCATTTATGCATCTCTGACATAGTTCACCATCATCTCTTAATTGTCTTCCATGGTTCACACATAGTTGACTATCATCTATGCATCTCTGACATAGTTCACACATCATCTCTTGACTATCTTTCATGGTTCACACATAGTTGACCATCATTTATGCATCTCTGACATAGTTCACCATCATCTCTTGACTGTCTTCCATGGTTCACACATAGTTGACCATCACCCATGCATCTCTAACATAATTCACCATCCTCTCTTGACTATCTTCCATGGTTCACACATAGTTGACCATCATCTATGCATCTCGCACATAGTTCACCATCATCTCTTGACTGTCTTCCATGGTTCACACATAGTTAACCATCATCTATGCATCTCTGACATAGTTCACCATCATCTCTTGACTATCTTCCATGGTTCACACATAGTTAACCATCATATATACATCTCACACATAGTTCACACATCATGTCTTTACTATCTTCCTTGGTTCACACATAGTTGACCATCGTCTATGCATCTTACACATAGTTCACACATCATCACTTTACTATCTTCCATGGTTCACACATGGTTGACCATCATTTATGCATCTCTGACATAGTTCACACATTATCTCTTGACTATCTTCTATGGTTCACACATAGTTGACCATCATGTATTCATCTCAAACATAGTTCACACATCATCTCTTGACTATCTTCCATGGTCCTATCGCTACCGCGAAAATAAGGTGCCGGCAAAACAGAAGAGTCGCCACCTTTCGTTATTTATCCCTCAGAACAGGAAAGGAAACGATCAGAAAAACTTAACGAAAAGGTATAAGACAAGGTCATCGCAACCAATGTATGGGTTCAGGAGTCGGTTACGCAAGGGGAAGGTATTAACACCCCTCACGTCCATCGTACTCGATGGGATCCATGCTTGTTGTGTTTATTTGACGGGTTGGTTTTATCTATCTACGCTAAAAGTCTGGTTTGAAAAGAAAAGAAAAATGACTCGGCAGAACACAGCAGTTCTATGCCTACGTATTCCCGTCTAGAACGAGAAATCAGAGTCAACATAGTTCGCCTAACTATGGGTGAAAAAGGGGGGAAGGTTGCTCGCTGAGATATCGTATCTCGTGCCTACGTACTTTCACACAGCGTGAAATATCAGAGCAAACGTAGTTCGGGCTACCAAGAGACACATGTTTGTCTTTTTTATCCGAGTAGGGTTAACAGACGGTTCCAGCAGTTGGTGTATGCAGCTCGCTCGTCGGAGACTTTGATCGCGACTTTCTATGTCTAATACAACCTAACTGCAAGTGCACAGTCTATCGCGTAGTAATAATAGATATCGATCCCACAGGGACTCGTAATCAAACTAGTGTTCTCGGGAGTTACTATGTTTAGCTAGGTAGAATATGTTTAAGGGAATAAGATTGTCACTAAAAGGGAACTAAGAATGCTACTTAGATTATAAATGATTGAATCGATATGCAGTAATTGTGTTCTTCAGGGATTTAACAAGTTACCGGTGTATGAAATAATTTTCAAAGTTTATTTAAGCAGAAAATGGTGATTTGAAGACTCTCGCCTCACGATGGTTATTGACGCTAATCATAATTCTAAGGGCCAAACGTACACTTTCGTATCCCATTCGGGGTTAAAATTATTTTTTGGAAATCTCTAAGTTCTAATTCATTTTAAAGTGCTTTCGCTGTTATTAAAATGAATGACTCGTGTTTACTATCTAATCTTACCGCAGCTTTCGCTTGTTGGTTCGTATCTTAATTAATTTCCCACTTTCGTGGCAAAACTACTTTTAAATAAGTTCTCGCTTTCGCGACGAAGTTTATTCACTAAATTAATTTTTAAACACTCAGACCATAAATTACTTTTGAAAAAACAATTTTCAACCAGCTATTATCAAATCCCATTCGAATTTTTACTACATATCGATTACTTAAGTTTAGCTAGACATGGATTTGGGAAGGATAAAACATAAATAAAAACAATAAATAATGATTTGCATTATAATAAAACTGGAATTACGATTGAAATGAGAAACCTGTAAATATTCCAATTGGCCTTTGGGCAGATCCTCCACAGATGTTGGCAGGATTCTGGTCTTTATGCCAATTTGATCGTACAATGAAAGTAGAAATTACAGAAGAATGAAATGGAATACAGAAAAAGTAAAGAGAAACAAATAAGAATATTAAACTGGAAAGGTTTGCTCTGGAAATAAATTTGGCAACACTTCGTTGTATGAATGCGGCTCCCTTTCTGAGGTCCCCTGCTTCCCCTTTTATAGAAATGGAATTCTAACGGTTATAATTGGAGAGAGTGGACTTTGAGGCAGAAAAATCAGGGAGTAGTGGTCCACTCTTTGGGACTTGGAACTGCTTCTTTAACGTGTAATTGAAGTGGGGCGTTTTTGCCTGCATGACGGTCGTCACAAGGTGTGACGGTCGTCACCCGTGTGACGGTTGTCATGGAGCTGTGACGGTCGTCACATCAGCAAAAACAGCCTTCTGCGCTTTTCATGATGTTTTCACTCTTTTTTCGTCCATATTTCATCTGAGATTGCTTCTTTTCTTCATGTTGCCTTGTTTAGACGTGATCGTTGAATACCTGCAAAACATCAGACAAATAACACGGAAATAACCCGAAATCGGATCGAAAACAGTTAAACTTCAGTTAAATTATGCATCAAAATATATATACGATTTCGTGTTATCAAACTCCCCTAAGCTTGAATCTTTGCTTGTCCTCAAGTAAAACATGAAAAGGTCGGCAAGCACGAGGCAGCTTCTTCGTTCGCAGAGTTGGGAAAAACCGGGATTCTTGGTAAGAACAAGACGAGTACCATGACGACACTGGACTACAAGTCTTCGGAGGTCTCCTTTTTATGCAAATCGGTCTCAATCATGCTACTGTAGCTTGGTGTCAAGGTTCTCGCGGCAAGTTCACCCTGTTTGTTCTAGCGCAATCACATTAAGCCCGTTGTCCGTACACTTTCATGGCAAGTCGACCTGTTAGTGAATATGATCTCATTTCTTGTTTTTTGATCTTCTTCATTGATCATAGGCTTATGTCATTGATTTTTCAATGAGTTTTCGTGCCGTTGGGCTAAATGCTCGGGTGAGGAGCACCTAACTTAGAAGGAAATGTATCTTATATTTTTGGGCTATTTAGCTCTCTTTTCATGATTTTTCATCTTTTTGGAGATCATACACTTATTTGCATCGGTCGCTCACTTAGTAGTGCTTTAGGATGGTGCTGACTGCTAGTATAAACTACTTGGGGCTAGGTTTGCGTAGACACTTGAGACTTTGGTACACGTAGGTAGTGAAACCGACTCGCATAAACCGGAGATCTAAGGTGTCAGGACGGTACTGGTTTTGTTAGAACTGTCGTTTCCTCGGAGTTTCAAAACATGGTTTGAACTCGGGTGCATTCTCGTGATGCTTTTGCTTTTGAGGAACGAACGAAAATTTTTGTTTACGTTGAATAATGTGGGGATGTTTGCGTAACGGAGAAAGTATATATAAACGAGCTTTATTTGCTAAAAATAGAAAGTGTTTATGTAAAAATTACGAAATTCAAAGTACAGTGGAATGGAAATAAAGGCTCCGCTCCCACACTATCTCAATCAGTGTCCCCACTGATTTTTGAAGCATGCGAGAGGGAGATACAACTGGAATGAAAGTACAAATAAACTGGAAATATAGTAAACAAGTAAGGAAAATTGGAAAACTAATCACGTCCGCTGCCTCGGTCACGTCCACGCTGGCGTCCTCTGGCTCTGGCAAGGGCTACTCTGTCCTCATAACTCATAGCTCCTGTGTGGTAGACGGTGTCCCGGAGTCCTTCGACCTGCAAAGTCAGATTCGCCAGGTTCCCAATAATGGTAGCTTGGCCGGTTTGAAGTTGTTGCATTTGAGTCCGGTGCCAAGCTTCGAACTGGTCTGCTCGCTGATTCTGCTGCTGTAGCATAGCGAGTATCTGGGCCTGCTGGTCGAGAGAGCGGTGTCATACCCCAAATTTGTCCTACCTTTATGCAGCCTCCACTTGTTTTATAAAATAAATAAATAAAGGTCCAAAAGTGTTGTTATTTCCCCTTGAGGATATCAGGTCAGACGTGTGGATAATGTTGAATGAGGGATGGTTCAAGTCACTTGGTTGAGGCTAGTTTTTGCAGAGTTTTCAGTATAGAGCATATTTCAAGGCATTATTTCTTGATTTCAAGGCAATGAGGTTTTTGTGGTCCATAGCAATAATTCAGGACAATTCCACTCCTTATTTAATATCAGGATCAAATGCGAATCTATTGTGATTCAATTTTATTTTAAGGCTAAATTGGAGTTATGGTGTACTCTAAGAATGATTCAAGTGTAGTTTTAACTCAAGTGGTGGATTCATTTCAATTTAAAGTCCACATTCACAAAAGCCCGCTATCGTTTGAGAATCGTGGTTGTATAGGTCCATAATCTTTTCACCATCATACAAAAGAACAAGAATGCATATCTTTTTTTTTAGGAGCCCCTTGTTTTGAAATCAGGTTCATTTACTTATGACAAAATTCCAAAAAAAAACAACACCATTGTTTCGAGCTCTATATTTAGTCATTTTATTTACATTGGAATACTTCTATCCACATCCACAAGCCAATGCTGCAGTTTAGAAAACCTTTTATGTATATGTTGTTAAAGTTCATTTACATTCAACAGCATACAAACATAACAAGGGACACCAATTTTTGCTCAAATAAGATTTGCCTCATGTATCAATGTTAAATTAGGCGCATTGCATCGACTTGTTACCATATGAGATTGGTTCAAGAAAAAGTGAACAAATAAGGTCTTCATGCTGCCAGGATACTTTCAAATGGTGATGTGTTCAAGTAATGAAAAACAAGACAAAATAGTTTTTTTTTGATATTAATATTCCGAGAGGTTACAGGAGATGTTATACCAAAGTACAATAAGATTGACTTTTATTAGCAGCCACAACAATGACAAGCAGTGGGCCCACACTATTGTATGTGAATCTCATTCAGCCAACATGATAAAGAGAAAGCAAGAGTAATATTAAGAGGTTTCTATTAAAGAATAAGACAAATTCGGCAGGAGGTGAAAGAGACAGATAAACACGTCAAACCATAGTAATTCGCGTAAACAGCCACCAACTTGACTCTCCAAGAAATTGCTTTCTTCCACTAGCCATCTTGTTACTTTCACGCAAGAGTCCCTACAGTGACCATAACACAAACCAGGACAGCTACTACACCACACCAAGCAGGTACCTGCTATACACACTTGCCAAAACCTTCAAAGCCAACCTGTACCTGTATAAAAGGCCTCAAAAAAAACAATTTCAAAACAGCCTGGCCAAAATGCAAACGTGATTTCACTCTCCAACATTTGCGAGTACAAAACAAAAGGGTTACAGCCGTGGATACTCCTCAAAAATATCTTCAAATTTGTATGCCTGAACCTTGAGTTTGTCCTCAAAATCCACAAGCCATGATTCTTCATTGAAAAGGAGACCAACATCCACAAATGATATGGCTAGCTCATGATTCTTGAACCCTGCCTTCTCTTCATAACAGAGGTCCCCACAAATCGTCATAAAAAGACACGCAGCTCTTGATTTCCATTCATGATGTGATCTTTTCCACACATACTGCCAGCTATTACATATCAGTTAAGGGTTTCTTTCACAAACTGACAAAACTTGGACAAAGACCTGCGAAGGTATAGACCAGCCAGCTGCAATAAGGACTTGTATAAAAATGAAAAGGGGACCACTTGAAAAGGACATATACCATACCTGCGGTGTTTCACTGCTATGAACAACCATACCAACAATTTTTTTTCCACACCATGACCACTTTGGACTCCCTATTGGACCTGCAAAACTACGAACAGAGGAAAGCAAGTATCAGCTACCACAATTAGACACTAACAGATAAAGCTAGCATGGCTCAAAGTTTGGTTATAGCATGCCTGCATAAAACATCACCAAATTGCTAGCAGACAGAGGACAGTTTCCTGTTGGGCACTACAAAACCTGCAACCAGTAAAGTGAAAAAGAACTCAATCCAAAAAGGCATCTACAATACACTAAACGGAAGAAATGAAAAGGGATTTTTTGAACCTACTACGGGAAAAAAAAAGACTCATGGAGAAAGGCTCCCTCAAGGCTTCTTCTTATTGATCCTCTCAGCACAACCGGAAAAAATGCCTTTCATTCACTACTATTCGAAAAAAGGAGAAAACAATCTTCTCATGACCTCAAATCTTATTCACACCATGTAAACCAAATCACCCATCTTCACTACATCTGACATAAACCTTCAACTCTAATCTTTAATAACCATGACTCCTGAACATCTCTCCCTCAACTCCAAATCTCCAAAACCCTCTTTTGCTCTCAAACTCTTTCTTCCACCATATTCATTTTAACCCCCCTTCAATCGAATAGATTTTCTTCTTCACCAACCAAAAAAAGACTCCAAACCTTAACAGAAACATAACTTACAAACTGATCACTTCGACTCATTGAAAAATCCCCAACTCCATTTTCTTTTCCAAAGCTCTCACCTTCAATAAACCCTGAAACTGCTGTCATAAATCATCAAACCACTACAGAAAATATGCAAATCAGAACCTATTACCTTCACCACAAACCAGAAAATGGGCCCCCTTCCATAAATTTTTTTCGGAACTCCAACATCTCCTTTCTTTCAGATATCCCTAAACCTTCAACAAAAATTCCCAACCCTTCTTCAACCTTCGATGAACAAACCCTAAACCCCAAATTACCATTGACACATAAGTCACCAAACGAAATCCGTTCCTCGAATCCTCTTTATCTACATCCAACTAAACCAATCAACCTTCGAATCTCCTTTCAAAATACTCACAAACCCCAAAACTCACAACAAAAAAGAGAGACGAAAAATCTGAGATGTGAAGGAGTAAATCCAAACCTTGAGCTTCCGTTTTTTTTTCCTTCATTGACATCATTCATTTTTCTGCAAACCTAAAGCCAAACGTGTTCTTATCCTTCCTCCATCGTAAATATCATGAATTTGGGTTTGTAGATCGTGCGGCGCGACGGTGACTTTTTGAAGGCGGTGCACTGTGTTGAGTTTCACTGTAACTATCGCTCTTAGCTCTCATCATCGTATTTCATCTCCATCCTTTCAATTTGCGCCCTTGTTTTTTATTGGTTTATTTGATTATTTTATTTTATCACATTTTTTACTTATTATTTATTCTAAAAATATGTAAATATCTTAGTTTTTTTTCAGATTTTTTAAATATGTTTCTTTATATAAATTAGTTGTATTATTATTAGTTTTTTTTATATATAAAAAAAGAAAATATTTTCAGATTGCTAATATATTATTTTAAAGATTTATGTATATAACTTTAGATTTATTATAATTAGTTTTAATAAGAGTTATATTTTAACATTTTTATTTTTGTTTGAGGATTTATTTTCATATTTCTTCATTCGGGTCGATGACGAGACCTCCGTAAACCGTTATTAAGTCAAACTATTGATAAATGACGTTGGATCTGAGACCATTTCTTTTCAACGCTTTTCCTCCTAAAACCTCGGTCCCGTACCGAGTGTTTCTTTGAAAACATTTTCAAATCAAATTCTTTGTATTGAATTAAAAAGAGAGGATTGGGTGTAGACCTCTTCTTCTTCGAGTGTTGGGATGCCCACTGTAGTGAGGGTGATTTCGACACCCGTCTTTCAATACGAAGACGCTTTCCATCCATTTTCAAATCTCATCTCCTTAAAATCATTTCTTTGTATTGAATTAAAAAGAGAGGATTGGGTGTAGACCTCTTCTTCTCCGAGTGTTGGGATGCCCACTGTAGTGAGGATGGTCTCGATACTCGTCTTTCAATACGAAGATGCGACTTTTTCCACAACCTCCTTTCCGGTCTTCCTCGCTTAAAACCTCGGTCTCGTACCGAGTGCATTTTCGAACTCATTTTCACAACAAAACTTGAATGGTCGTGGAGTGGTTAGGCGTAGGCCTTCTCCTATCCCGAGTACTGACGTTTACCGTAGGGTTCTCTGTCGCAAAAGTACTTACCATTCAAAACCAAAAACATTTTTAATAAGAGAACGAAGTTCTCTTTGCATTGAATTAAAGAGAGAGGATTAAGTGTAGTCTTCTTCCTCTCCGAGTATTGGGATGCTCACTGTAGTGGGGGTGGTCTCGATACTCGTCTTTCAATACAAAGACGCTACGTTCGCTACACTTTTTCATAGCAAAACTTTGAGATAACAAATTGGGTACTACCCGTAGGGGTTACTATCCGAGGACTTATCTCACCCCTAAAAACAATTCAACCAATCAAACGTGACTTCTTGCCTCGCATGGCGAAAACTAATTTTTCAAAAAGGATATGTTACGTCCGTTCTACCGCAAACAGGTAACGCATAAGTCTCCTCACATGCGAGCAGCAAAACACCTAAACTGCTAGAATGCACACGATAGCATCATCCATAAAAACATTAACAAACCGTAGGCCGAACTACGGCTGCTCTGATTCTTTACTTCTTTTAAGTAAAGATACGTAAGCACAAGGGCCACAATCCTTGCCGAGCACATTACCCCATATATCTGTAGTTCCCCGAACTACATCGACTCTGACTTTCTCACATCTATTGAGAATACGTAGGCCTAGGACCGCGAAGTCTTACCGAGTCTGTTCTTTCTCTTTTCTTCCCCGTTCTCTCTTTCCTCCTAACTTTCTTGTTTCTAACCCTTCCTTTACCCAGTGGAACACTTCTTATAGCATAATGTTTAAGCAAATAAATTCACACATCGACAAACAAAAGGTTCCCATCGAGTACGATGGATGCGAGGGGTGCTAATACCTTCCCCTCGCATAACCGGCTTCCGAACCCGTTCTTGGTTGCGAGACCATCTTATCCATTTCTTTCCTAAGGTTTTCTCGATATTTTCCTTTCCCCTCATGGGATAAATAAAGTTCGGTGGCGACTCTTCTGTCTATCTTTTTCGCCTCCCCGTCGTTGCGCGATGCATTTTTCGAGTAGCGACAGCTGGCGACTCTGCTGGGGACGCCTAGCGAGCCAAGCCTATTTTGTTTGTCGTGTTTGTGTTTTTATTTGTTTTATTTATTTATGCTTTATTCTCTAATTGTTGGGTTTATTTGGATGGTTTGTAAGGATAAAAGCTTTCTACCCAAGCTTTCGAGTATACACTAAGATTAGGAGGTGGTTTCTTTCTGATTTGCGAGACTTAGGACTCGTTGAGTTGGATTGAATTCCACCGCTCAGATGAGACCCCTTTGGGATGACTATGTCTTACGTGTAGTCGTAATGGCGTTCTCATTTCCAACTTGGGAGTCCGCGATTCTGAGGACCTTGGTAGAACCTTATTCCAAAGGTTGCTAAGACATAACTCTGTGTTCATCCTTTGAAATGATTACCGTCTTACGAGTAGTCGTTATGATGGAAAAATTTTGAGGGTTAGTGCATGGGACTTTGTTTAAAAAACCTTTGGGATACCCTCTTATAAACCAATAGATAACCCACCCGATGGGAGAGATGTTTTTTGTGTTGTTTTGCAGGACCTATGACTTTGATCTCGCTATCGTTCTTTTATCATGTGCTCATTACATTACATTTGCATAAGCATCTCTGCATCATTTCTTGCATTCCTTACAACCCGACCTTACACGCCGCTTACCCTTTCAGAGAGTGTAAAGCAAGCTGACTTCACGACATCGGTATAATACAAGGAATAATCAGAAAAGAGCCATGGATCAGATAGAGCAAGACCAGGCTACTATGAGGAGAGAGATGCTAGGCATGAAGACGCAGATGAATCAACTCATGGAGGTGATTCAGAACATGGCCAGGAGTCAAGAAGAGATGAGGCAAGCAGCAGAGAGGAGCGCTAATCAGACTATGGCTGGTGCAATTCCCAACGCAAGTGGTGCAATTCCAATTCCTGCCGAGGCCACCCCAACCCCTGTTGGGGCAATTCCTACTTCTACAGGTGTCATACCTGTCAACACCGTCCATCCACCAGTCGGTACAACTCATCCTCATGGTACTACGATCCCAACACAAGTCCAGTACGATGATCATGAAGGTTTCTATGAGAATTCAGGTGAAGCATATGGACCACAGACCGCCGAATTAGAGAAGAAGTTTAATGCTTTACAGGAGATGGTGAAGACATTGCAAGGCCCCGATGTTTTGGGACTAGATGCTGCTGAAATATGTCTTGTACCCGGAGTTAAGATACCTCCGAAGTTTGTAATCCCAACCTTCGAGAAATACAAGGGTAACAGTTGTCCTAGGACCCATATAAGGTCTTACTGCAGAAAGATGGCCGCATATTCCGATGATGAGAAGCTGTTAATCCATTTCTTTCAAGATAGCTTAACAGAGGCGTCCCTAGAATGGTATATGCACCTTGAACGATCCAATGTGAGAAGCTGGAAGGAGTTAGCAGACGCTTTTGTGAAACATTATCAGTATAATACTGACATGGCTCCAAATCGGATGCAACTCCAGAATTTGACCCAGAAACCGAACGAGTCTTTTAAAGACTTTTCTCAGAGGTGGAGGGGAGTCGCTGCAAGAGTACAACCCCCGTTGATGGAGAAGGAGTTGACAGACCTCTTCATGGGCACGCTGCAAGGACCGATCCTTGAGCGTCTAGCGTCTACAACCTCTACAGTGTTTTCTGAACTTGTCACGGCTGGAGAAAGATTAGAGAGTTTTATGAAGGCAGGAAAGATTCAGAATGCTGGTGAATCTTCAAATGGGATCAAGAAGCCCTATCAGGGTTTCGTTAAGAAGAAAGAAGGCGAAACTAGTGTTGTGTTCACAGATAGAGGAAGAACTCATCAGGGTTATCACCATGTTGCTGCCGTCGCTCCACAACAGTCGTTGCCCATTCCAGCAAATCAACCCGCGTTTCAACCAAACAGGCAACAACAATCCTATCAACCAAGACAAAATCAGTACCAGGGTCTACAAAGATCGAGGAGACCAGAAAGAAGATTCGATCCTATTCCGTCAACTTACGCCAGGTTACTACCATTCTTGTTGAAAGGAGGCCTTGTTCAGCTTAGGGAAATGAGGGATCCTCCGGAGGTTCTTCCTTTTGGATTTGATGTCAATGCCAAATGTGAATTCCATTCTGGCTCCCCAGGCCATGACATTGAAAATTGCAAGACTCTGAAGCACATTGTACAAGATCTCCTCGATTCAAAGGTGATAAACTTTACCCAAAACACCCCCAAACATCAAAACTAATCCAATGTCAACTCATCACTCAACAAATATGATTGAAGAATCCTATGGTCATCTCCAAAAGCCAGTGGTCCAGACTGGCAGACATCTTCAACATTAGCAGTCCTTAGACGCTTTTATCATTTGCATTTGTAGTTTATTTTCTGTCAATTGCTACTTGTTATTTAAACATTGTTATGTTGAATGGTAACATTAATGAAATGATTATGCATTTTCCGAATTAATTATGTCGCATTCGCTCATTATTTCCACTTATCACAATCACAGACACATATATTTTTATCCACTCCACTTTTTCACTGTTGTTTAGCAATATTGGAAGGAGGATGACGAAAACGAAATACCCATAATTGCAAATCGTATGCTTTCAGACAGAATCTCGTCAATGATGTACATGCATTATTTCAATTCCACTAAACACCGGAGATATAAGGAGTTAATCCCTAGTCAACCACTTCAAGCCTAGAAGTAGGACTTTCCTTCGGATATTCAAACCCTTAACACTCAACCTGGGGCAGGGTAGTTATTCAGTTAATCCTATCCCGCACTCAAAAGCAAAATCCAGAAGACGGTTGTTCATCAAAGACCCGTGACATGGTAGTCACAATCTTCCAACAAAATTCAAAAAAAAATCAAAAGCCTGCTAAGTCAAGCATTTCAAAGGAGGCTTAGGCAAAAATCAAGGCAATCCCGATGGATCTGACAAACAAAATCAGTCCATGCAAAAGTTAGGGATCAAAAAATCAAAAGAGGTCCTCAAGCCCTCAACAAAAACAAAATAAGATTCAGTGGCCACCCAAGTCAAGGGGTACTGACATCCATCAAAATAAGGTGACTGTCATCTCAAGCAGACCTTGAACCATCAAGCTTACACCGTTAGGATAAGCACGTGCATAATTAGCTGAATGTAGGTATGGAGATCATCAAGAAGAAGGGGTGGGTACAAATTAAGTTTGAGCCTGATATCCTTTGTTTATATAACCATGAACCAGACCACGTTATAACCCTCGAAAGACCTAATTGAGGCGAGGTTTAATCTGAAAGCATACTATTGCGAGGTTGCGTAACCTGACTCCTTACATATTTGATAATCATCAGCATTGGTGTCATTATCTTTGATATATCTTTCATGCCAATCCAGTTAGCACAACATTTGGACTAAATGGTCCATTCGTTTCACTCTCACGACAAGTAATAAAAGACAATTCTTTCAAAAACTTGCATGAACTTTGCATTGAGATTACCATTCGTGAACAAACAATTTTATTTACAAGTTAGTAGTTGGCATTAAGGAAATTCCAACACAAAGCAATCAAGCATGACTAGATTATTCAGCGGTCTGGACCAGAACCAAGTGTACCATATAACCTTATGGACCTAGGGCATTGACATCCGAAAGCATGAGATCAGTCAGTCTGGGAAAATCCCCAGGCATCGGTCGACCATGGGGCAAATCATTCAAGAAGTGCTTGATCGGAAGTAAATCATCTCGAGAATACCGATCAGGGGCAGGCCACCCAGAGTTTCTTCGAGCTAAGGGCATATCCCTCAAATGTTCATTCAAGACAAGTTAAGTCGCTTCCACGCTCTTTCAGGGGAAAGCCACTCCAAGAGTACATTAAAGCCAATTACCACGAGAATCGGCTAATCAATGATGAATCCATTTGTGGTACAAACTCTGGGGCAGACCATCTCGAGTTCGTCTCATGGAAAGCTACTCAAGCAAGTTCATTATCGTCAACAACTGTTAAATATGATGTCAGGAAGTGAGGCTTGTCCTTCACTTTTCCTTCCTACCCAAAGTCCAATCTGCATTGGCAACTACCAAAGTCCGCCACGCCGGCACCTGCATTCCCAATTACCCGTCTGCATCATATGCATCATACGCATCGCATTCGACTTCATACGCATCCTGCATCATATGCATACCTATGATCATATCATACTTTCCCCAGCTCTTGCATCTCCGTGTATCAGCATTTGCATTTGCATTTCCATTTATGGAACATCATTATCATCAAGCATCCGCATATGCGAGCTCAGATCCAAGATCAAATTTTGAAGATTTTTAAGATCATCATCAACCCAGTCAGGGGCATCCCTTGCAATATCGTGGTTTTCTCCCACGAGAGTCAGAGGATATCAAGATCACCATCGCCCAGTCAGGGGCATTCTCCGCAAGACCGTGGGCGTTCCCCACGAAGTTGTGCAACTTTATGAGCTTCAAAGCAACCATCATCCAGGTCAGGGGCGTTATCTGCAAAAATCGTGGGTCCTCCCACAAAATTCAAGATCACCAAAGAAAAATCCAGCCCGGTCAGGGGCGTCTTTTCAAGACCATGGGTGTATACATGACGTATTTAAACCTCGTGGTTAATCAGATCTTCAAAATCAACATTCAGCCTAGTCAGGGGCATCTTCAGTAAAGCCATGGGCGTTCCCCAGTGATTTGTCTCTAGCAGACTAGCTTATCCTTCATCAACGATAAGTGGCAATCTCTTGGGAGAAGCTTATCCGTCTTCAACGATAAGTGGCAATCTCTTCAGAGAAGCTTATCCCCCTATCATCCTTTTGATGTTAGGGTCGATATTGTCCCGCTCCATCATCCTTTTGGTGATGGGTCTGACATCCTTTTGGTGTCATGACTAGCGTGTTTTCCATTATCCTTTCGGTAATGGACTCCTTACATCCTTTTGGTGTCGGGTTTGCCTTGTTTCGCTCCATCATCCTTTTGGTGATGGGTCTAGCATCCTTTTGGTGTTATGACTAGCGTTCTCGCTCCATCATCCTTTCAGTGATGGGTCTGGCATCCTTTTGGTGTCATGACTAGCGTATTTTCCATTATCCTTTTGGTAATGGACTCCTTACATCCTTTTGGTGTTAGGGTTGATTGTCTTCCGCTCCATCATCCTTTTGGTGATGGGTCTGGCATCCTTTTGGTGTCATGACTAGCGTATGTTTTCCATTATCCTTTTGGTAATGGATCCCTTACATCCTTTTGGTGTTAGGGTTGATTGTCTTTCGCTCCATCATCCTTTTGGTGATGGGTCTAGCATCCTTTTGGTGTTAGGACTAGCGTTTCCGCTCCATCATCCTTTTGGTGATGGGTCTGGCATCCTTTTGGTGTAATGACTAGCGTGTTCTCCATTATCCTTTCGGTAATGGACTCCTTGCATCCTTTTGGTGTCGGGTTTGCCTTGTTTCGCTCCATCATCCTTTTGGTGATGGGTCTAACATCCTTTTGATGTTATGACTAGCGTCTCCGCTCCATCATCCTTTTGGTGATGGGTCTGGCATCCTTTTGGTGTCATGACTAGCGTTTTCCATTATCCTTTTGGTAATGGACTCCTTACATCCTTTTGGTGTTAGGGTTGATTGTCTTTCGCTCCATCATCCTTTTGGTGATGGGTCTAGCATCCTTTTGGTGTTATGACTAGCGTTCTCGCTCCATCATCCTTTCGGTGATGGGTCTGGCATCCTTTTGGTGTCATGACTAGCGTTTTCCATTATCCTTTTGGTAATGGACTCCTTAAATCCTTTTGGTGTTAGCGTTGATTGTCTTTCGCTCCATCATCCTTTTGGTGATGGGTCTAGCATCCTTTTGGTGTTATGACTAGCGTTCTCGCTCCATCATCCTTTCGGTGATGGGTCTGGCATCCTTTTGGTGTCATGACTAGCGTTTTCCATTATCCTTTTGGTAATGGACTCCTTACATCCTTTTGATGTTAGGGTCGATGTTGTCCCGCTCCATCATCCTTTTGGTGATGGGTCTGGCATCCTTTTGGTGTCATGACTAGGCGTATTTTCCATTATCCTTTTGGTAATGGACTCCTTACATCCTTTTGGTGTTAGGGTTGTTTGTGTTTCGCTCCATCATCCTTTTGGTGGTGGGTCTGGCATTTCGTCGATGTCAGATTGCGCGATATTTTGTTTGTGTTTCGCTCCGTCATCCTTTTGGTGGTGGGTCTGGCATTTCGTCGATGTTAGATTGCGCGATATTTTGTTTGTGTTTCGCTCCGTCATCCTTTTGGTGGGGGGTCTGTCATAGTCATTAATGATAGATTGTGCAATATTGCTTGATGTGAGTTTCGCTCCGTCATCCTTTTGGTGAGGGGTCTATCATGGTCATTAATGATAGATTATGCGATGTGTTTATTTGTGTTTCGCTCCGTCATCCTTTTGGTGGGGGGTCTGTCATAGTCATTAATGATAGATTGTGCGATATTGTTTGGTGTGAGTTTTTCTCTATCATCCTTTTGGTGGTAGTAGTCGTGTGTATCTCTTCCCATCATCTTTTTGGTGATGTTGACCTTTTCCCAGGCATTCCTTTTTTCGGACAAATTCAAGGTCTTCTTTATATCTAATTGTCTTCTACCTTGAAAGAGTGAGCGCCATAGTCATTCATCTTACTCGGTCTAAGCCAATTAGATAGGGGCATCTGTCATACCCCAAATTTGTCCTACCTTTATGCAGCCTCCACTTGTTTTATAAAATAAATAAATAAAATTCCAAAAGTGTTGTTATTTCCCCTTGAGGATATCAGGTCAGACGTGTGGATAATGTTGAATGAGGGATGGTTCAAGTCACTTGGTTGAGGCTAGTTTTTGCAGAGTTTTCAGTATAGTGCATATTTCAAGGCATTATTTCTTGATTTCAAGGCAATGAGGTTTTTGTGGTCCATAACAATAATTCAGGACAATTCCACTCCTTATTTAATATCAGGATCAAATGCGAATCTATTGTGATTCAATTTTATTTTAAGGCTAAATTGGAGTTATGGTGTACTCTAAGAATGATTCAAGTGTAGTTTTAACTCAAGTGGTGGATTCATTTCAATTTAAAGTCCACATTCACAAAAGCCCACTATCGTTTGAGAATCGTGGTTGTATAGGTCCATAATCTTTTCACCATCATACAAAAGAACAAGAATGCATACTTTTTTTTAGGAGTCCCTTGTTTTGAAATCAGGTTCATTTACTTATGACAAAATTCCAAAAAAAAACAACACCATTGTTTCGAGCTCTATATTTAGTCATTTTATTTACATTGGAATACTTTTATCCACATCCACAAGCCAATGCTGCAGTTTAGAAAACCTTTTATGTATATGTTGTTAAAGTTCATTTACATTCAACAGCATACAAACATAACAAGGGACACCAATTTTTGCTCAAATAAGATTTGCCTCATGTATCAATGTTAAATTAGGCGCATTGCATCGACTTGTTACCATATGAGATTGGTTCAAGAAAAAGTGAACAAATAAGGTCTTCATGCTGCCAGGATACTTTCAAATGGTGATGTGTTCAAGTAATGAAAAACAAGACAAAATAGTTTTTTTTTTATATTAATATTCCGAGAGGTTACAGGAGATGTTATACCAAAGTACAATAAGATTGACTTTTATTAGCAGCCACAACAATGACAAGCAGTGGGCCCACACTATTGTATGTGAATCTCATTCAGCCAACATGATGAAGAGAAAGCAAGAGTAATATTAAGAGGTTTCTATTAAAGAATAAGACAAATTCGGCAGGAGGTGAAAGAGACAGATAAACACGTCAAACCATAGTAATTCGCGTAAACAGCCACCAACTTGACTCTCCAAGAAATTGCTTTCTCCCACTAGCCATCTTGTTACTTTCACGCAAGAGTCCCTACAGTGACCATAACACAAACCAGGACAGCTACTACACCACACCAAGCAGGTACCTGCTATACACACTTGCCAAAACCTTCAAAGCCAACCTGTACCTATATAAAAGGCCTCGAAAAAAACAATTTCAAAACAGCCTGGCCAAAATGCAAACGTGATTTCACTCTCCAACATTTTCAAGTACAAAACAAAAGGGTTACAGCCGTGGATACTCCTCAAAAATATCTTCAAATTTGTATGCCTGAACCTTGAGTTTGTCCTCAAAATCCACAAGCCATGATTCTTCATTGAAAAGGAGACCAACATCCACAAATGATATGGCTAGCTCATGATTCTTGAACCCTGCCTTCTCTTCATAACAGAGGTCCCCACAAATCGTCATAAAAAGACACGCAGCTCTTGATTTCCATTCATGATGTGATCTTTTCCACACATACTGCCAGCTATTACATATCAGTTAAGGGTTTCTTTCACAAACTGACAAAACTTGGACAAAGACCTGCGAAGGTATAGACCAGCCAGCTGCAATAAGGACTTGTATAAAAATGAAAAGGGGACCACTTGAAAAGGACATATACCATACCTGCGGTGTTTCACTGCTATGAACAACCATACCAACAATTTTTTTCCACACCATGACCACTTTGGACTCCCTATTGGACCTGCAAAATTACGAACAAAGGAAAGCAAGTATCAGCTACCACAATTAGACACTAACAGATAAAACTAGCATGGCTCAAAGTTTGGTTATAGCATGCCTGCATAAAACATCACCAAATTGCTAGCAGACAGAGGACAGTTTCCTGTTGGGCACTACAAAACCTGCAACCAGTAAAGTGAAAAAGAACTCAATCCAAAAAGGCATCTACAATACACTAAACGGAAGAAATGAAAAGGGATTTTTTGAACCTACTACGGAAAAAAAAAAGACTCATGGAGAAAGGCTCCCTCAAGGCTTCTTCTTATTGATTCTGCATACCCTCTCAGCACAACCGGAAAAAATGCCTTTCATTCACTACTATTCGAAAAAAGGAGAAAACAATCTTCTCATGACCTCAAATCTTCTTCACACCATGTAAACCAAATCACCCATCTTCACTACATCTGACATAAACCTTCAACTCTAATCTTTAATAACCATGACCCCTGAACATCTCTCCCTCAACTCCAAATCTCCAAAACCCTCTTTTGCTCTTAAACTCTTTCTTCCACCATATTCATTTTAACCCCCCTTCAATCGAATAGATTTTCTTCTTCACCAACCAAAAAAAGACTCCAAACCTTAACAGAAACATAACTTACAAACTGATCACTTCGACTCATTGAAAAATCCCCAACTCCATTTTCTTTTCCAAAGCTCTCACCTTCAATAAACCCTGAAACTGCTGTCATAAATCATCAAACCACTACAGAAAATCTGCAAATCAGAACCTATTACCTTCACCACAAACCAGAAAATGGGCCCCCTTCCATAAATTTTTTTCGGAACTCCAACATCTCCTTTCTTTCAGATATCCCTAAACCTTCAACAAAAATTCCCAACCCTTCTTCAACCTTCGATGAACAAACCCTAAACCCCAAATTACCATTGACACATAAGTCACCAAACGAAATCCGTTCCTCGAATCCTCTTTATCTACATCCAACTAAACCAATCAACCTTCGAATCTCCTTTCAAAATACTCACAAACCCCAAAACTCACAACAAAAAAGAGAGACGAAAAATCTGAGATGTGAAGGAGTAAATCCAAACCTTGAGCTTCCGTTTTTTTTCCTTCATTGACATCATTCATTTTTCTGCAAACCTAAAGCCAAACGTGTTCTTATCCTTCCTCCATCGTAAATATCATGAATTTGGGTTTGTAGATCGTGCGGCGCGACGGTGACTTTTTGAAGGCGGTGCACTGTGTTGAGTTTCACTGTAACTATCGCTCTTAGCTCTCATCATCGTATTTCATCTCCATCCTTTCAATTTGCGCCCTTGTTTTTTATTGGTTTATTTGATTATTTTATTTTATCACATTTTTTACTTATCATTTATTCTAAAAATATGTAAATATCTTAGTTTTTTTTTTCAGATTTTTTAAATATGTTTCTTTATATAAATTAGTTGTATTATTATTAGTTTTTTTTATATATAAAAAAAGAAAATATTTTCAGATTGCTAATATATTATTTTAAAGATTTATGTATATAACTTTAGATTTATTATAATTAGTTTTAATAAGAGTTATATTTTAACATTTTTATTTTTGTTTGAGGATTTATTTTCATATTTCTTCATTCGGGTCGATGACGAGACCTCCGTAAACCGTTATTAAGTCAAACTATTGATAAATGACGTTGGATCTGAGACTATTTCTTTTCAACGCTTTTCCTCCTAAAACCTCGGTCCCGTACCGAGTGTTTCTTTGAAAACATTTTCAAATCAAATTCTTTGTATTGAATTAAAAAGAGAGGATTGGGTGTAGACCTCTTCTTCTTCGAGTGTTGGGATGCCCACTGTAGTGAGGGTGATTTCGACACCCGTCTTTCAATACGAACACGCTTTCCATCCATTTTCAAATCTCATCTCCTTAAAATCATTTCTTTGTATTGAATTAAAAAGAGAGGGTTGGGTGTAGACCTCTTCTTCTCCGAGTGTTGGGATGCCCACTGTAGTGAGGGTGGTCTCGATACTCGTCTTTCAATACGAAGACGCGACTTTTTCCACAACCTCCTTTCCGGTCTTCCTCGCCTAAAACCTCTGTCTCGTACCGAGTGCATTTTCGAACTCATTTTCACAACAAAACTTGAATGGTCGTGGAGTGGTTAGGCGTAGGCCTTCTCCTATCCCGAGTACTGACGTTTACCGTAGGGTTCTCTGTCGCAAAAGTACTTACCATTCAAAACCAAAAACATTTTTAATAAGAGAACGAAGTTCTCTTTGCATTGAATTAAAGAGAGAGGATTAAGTGTAGTCTTCTTCCTCTCCGAGTATTGGGATGCTCACTGTAGTGGGGGTGGTCTCGATACTCGTCTTTCAATACGAAGACGCTACGTTCGCTACACTTTTTCATAGCAAAACTTTGAGATAACAAATTGGGTACTACCCGTAGGGGTTACTATCCGAGGACTTATCTCACCCCTAAAAACAATTCAACCAATCAAACGTGACTTCTTGCCTCGCATGGCGAAAACTAATTTTTCAAAAAGGATATGTTACGTCCGTTCTACCGCAAACAGGTAACGCATAAGTCTCCTCACATGCGAGCAGCAAAACACCTAAACTGCTAGAATGCACACGATAGCATCATCCATAAAAACATTAACAAACCGTAGGCCGAACTACGGCTGCTCTGATTCTTTACTTCTTTTAAGTAAAGATACGTAAGCACAAGGGCCACAATCCTTGCCGAGCACATTACCCCATATATCTGTAGTTCCCCGAACTACGTCGACTCTGACTTTCTCACATCTATTGAGAATACTGTAAGAGCACAGATTGTGTCTTAGTAATATCTCTATGTTTTGATGATAACATTAATGATAATTTGTATACAAGAATTATACTCTCTAAATTTGTTCTAAACTTAGAGAAATAACACAGTTGTGTTTATAGCTTTATTAGAAGCAATTTCTTACTCTTACATTGTATTACATTAATTTGTAAAGGAAGTTTTCCTTAAGAGGATCTAGGTTAGATCAGTAGCTCTTGAGAAGACTAAGAACAGTTGTTCTTAGGTGTTGCTATTTGTAATCAGTTGATTTGAATAGTGGATTAAGTCCTTGTTGAGAAAGGCAAATCACTCTTGAAAAGGGTGGACTGGAGTAGTTGAGTTCAACGAACCAGGATAAAAATACTTGAGTTTTTATCTTTGATTATTTTCTGTCATACTTATTCAACCCCCCCTTCTAAGTATTTTCTCACCTTCAGTTGGCATCAGAGCTCCGGTTCTGAGTGTGCATTCACTTAACCGTGACAGATAAAGATCCAGTGAGAAGAATACTCTGTTATTTATTTGGTTGCTAATATGGGTGATATTCCTACATCAAGCAACAAATATGAAGGAGACAGAATCAGCACCAAACCTCCAATGTTTGATGGAGAAAAATTTGATTATTGGAAAGATAGACTTGAAAGTTTTTTCTTGGGGTATGATGCTGATCTCTGGGATTTAGTCATTGATGGATATGAACATCCTACTAAGGATGGCAAAAAGATTGATAGAAAATCAATGACTGAGGAGCAGAAGAAAGAATTCAAGAATCATCACAAAGCCAGAACCATACTTCTTAATGCAATCTCTCATACAGAGTATGAGAAGATTACCAACAGAGACACTGCTCATGATATGTTTGAGTCTCTCAAAATGACTCATGAGGGAAACTCTCAGGTGAAAGAAACAAAGGCTCTGGCGCTGATACAAAAGTATGAAGCGTTCAAGATGGAAGAATCTGAGAACATTGAGACTATGTTTTCCAGATTTCAGATTCTAACAGCTGGGTTGAAAGTTCTGGACAAGGGCTACTCAACATCTGATCATGTCAAGAAGATCATCAGAAGTCTTCCTACCAGATGGAGACCTATGGTGACTGCATTGAAGCTGGCCAAGGATCTGAACAAAATCTCATTAGAAGAACTCATCAGTTCTTTGAGAAGTCATGAGATTGAGCTGGAGGAAGATGAACCCCAGAAGAAAGATAAAGGTAAATCCTTAGCTTTTAAATCTAACAAATCTGTTAAAGCCTTGCAGGTAAATGAAGAAAGCTCTGAGGAATCTTCTTCTGAAGAAGAAGATGAACTATCCATGCTGTCCAGAAGGATCAACAAACTCTGGAAGCACAAAGGGAAGAAGTTCAACAACTTCAGAAGATCTGATCAAAAGAGAGAATCTTCTGGACACAGAAGATCTGGCAAGAAAGAGGTCACTTGCTTTGAATGTAAAGAACCTGGACACTACAAGAGTGAATGTCCCAAACTTCAAAAGGAAAAACCCAAAAGGAAGTTTGATAAAAAGAAAAAGGTTCTGATGGCTACATGGGATGACTCAGATGAATCTGAATCATCTTCTGAATCTGAGGAAGAATGTGCAAATGTTGCACTGATGGCCAACACAAATGATCAAGATGAAGGAACGTCATCATCTGAATCTGAGTCAGAATCAGACTCTGACTCTGAAGAGGTATTTTCTGAACTCTCCAGAGCTGAACTTGTTGAAAGTTTATCTGACATGTTGGAAAGCTACAGCAAGATTAAACTCAAATACAAGAAGCTGAAAAGCAATCTTGAATCTGAGATTGATCTTCTGAGAACAGAACTTGTTGAGCAGAAAGAAATAAATTTAAAACTCAAAAATGATTTAGAAACAACTCAACAAGAATCTGATACTGAAACAGAGTCAAGTGAAAATATTTTAGAAAAATATGACTCCAGTTTTAAAAGATTCCTCACTAAAAGCATAGACAGAAGCAAAATGGCTTCTATGATCTATGGTGTTAGTGGGAACAACAGAAGAGGCATTGGATGTGAATCTTCCTCTGGAAGCAATCCAAAATCTGTTGATAAACTCTTCATCAAGAAGACTCCTCTGTATTCTCATTTCAAGTTTGGTCATCTGAATGATATTAAACATACAAGCTCTGAAAAGAGTACTTATGTGTTTAAGCCAAGGGTTAGCCAAAATAAACACTATGTTAAAAAACAGAAGTTTAGGCAAAACCACAGAACATCTAACCCCAAAGGACCCAAGAAGATCTGGGTACCTAAAAGCAAAATAATACCTGTTGCAGATGTTCTTAGCAGCAAAATCCAGACACCAATCATGGTACCTGGACTCTGGATGCTCACGACATATGACGGGCGAAAGGTCTATGTTCCAAAGCCTGGAACTTAGATCTGGAGGGGACGTGAAATTTGGAGGGAACCAGAAGGGCAAGATCATTGGCTCTGGTACAATAGGTAATGGTAACCTACCCTCTATTTCTAATGTTCTGTTAGTTGAAGGATTGAAACATAATCTATTGTCCATAAGTCAATTAAGTGACAATGGTTATGATATCATCTTTAATCAAAAATGTTGCAAAGCTGTTTGTCAAAAGAATGGTTCAATCCTATTCAGTGGAAAGAGGAAAAACAACATTTACAAAATTAACCTTTCAGAACTTAAAGTTCAAAATGTAAAATGCCTTTTATCTGTGAATGATGAGCAATGGGTCTGGCATAGAAGATTGGGACATATTAATATGAGACGTATATCTCAGATTAATAAACTCAATCTGGTCAGAGGACTCCCTAATCTGAAGTTCAATTCAGATGCTCTGTGTGGCGCATGTCAAAAGGGTAAATTTTCAAAATCTCATTTTAAACCAAAAAATGTTGTTTCCACTTCTAGACCATTGGAATTACTTCATATTGATCTGTTTGGACCAGTGAAAACTGCATCCATCAGAGGCAAGAAGTATGGGTTAGTCATTGTAGATGACTACAGCAGATGGACATGGGTAAAGTTTCTAAAACACAAGGATGAGTCTCATTCTGTGTTCATTGACTTCTGCAATCAAGTCCAGACTGAAAAAGAATGCAAAATTATTAAAGTCAGAAGTGATCATGGTGGTGAATTTGAAAACAAATATTTTGAAAAATATTTTTCTGAAAAAGGAATTGCACATGATTTCTCCTGTCCTAGAACTCCACAACAAAATGGAGTTGTAGAGAGGAAAAATAGAACATTGCAAGAAATGGCCAGAACCATGATCAACGAGACAAATCTGGCAAAATACTTTTGGGCAGAAGCAATAAATACAGCATGTTATATTCAGAACAGAGTGTCTGTAAGACCTCTTCTGGAAAAGACTCCCTATGAATTGTGGAGAAACAGAAAGCCCAACATTGCTTATTTTCATCCATTTGGATGTATTTGTTATATGCTTAACACTAAAGATCATCTGAACAAGTTTGATTCCAAAGCACAGAAGTGTTTCATGCTTGGTTATTCTGAACGCTCTAAAGGCTACAGAGTATTCAATACTGAAACACAGATTGTGGAAGAATCTATTCATGTTAGATTTGATGATAAGCTTGGCTCTGAAAAGCCAAAGCAAGTTGAAAGTTCTGCAGATAGAGAAGTTATTCTTACAGACTCTGAAGGCTCAGAGGCAGACAAGACTGAAAACAAAGACTCTGAAGCAAACCCAGATGCTACGCCTCTAACTTCCCAACTTGACAATCTGCATATTTCTGAAAGACCAACAGTCAGAGGATCTTCTTCCAGAATGAAAGCTTCTCATCCAGAGGATGTGATAATTGGAAAGAAAGATGATCCAATAAGGACAAGAGCATTTCTCAGAACTTCTGAATCTTCCTTCTGTGGCTTAGTGACAATTATAGAACCAACATCTGTTGATGAGGCTCTGGAAGATAATGAATGGATTTTAGCTATGCAAGAGGAGCTGAATCAATTCACAAGGAATGAAGTCTGGGATCTGGTTCCAAGACCTAAAGGTTTCAATGTCATTGGAACAAAATGGGTTTTCAGAAATAAACTTAATGAAAAAGGAGAAGTTGAAAGGAACAAAGCAAGACTGGTTGCTCAAGGCTACAGTCAACAAGAAGGCATAGACTACACAGAAACATATGCTCCTGTTGCAAGGTTAGAGTCTATACGCTTGCTTATTTCATTTGCTGCACAACATAACATCACTCTTTATCAGATGGATGTTAAAAGTGCTTTTCTTAATGGAATTATAGAAGAGGAAGTGTATGTCCACCAACCTCCTGGTTTTGAAAATGAAAATTTTCCAGATCATGTTTACAAACTGAAAAAATCTCTTTATGGACTAAAACAAGCTCCCAGAGCTTGGTATGAGAGGTTGAGTAATTTTCTTCTGAAGAAAAATTTCATCAGAGGAAAAGTGGATACCACACTATTTTGTAAAACCATTAAGAAAGATTTGTTGATTTGTCAAATTTATGTAGATGATATTATTTTTGGATCAACAAATATTATGCTTGGAAAGGAGTTTGCTAAATGTATGCAGGCAGAATTTGAGATGAGCATGATGGGAGAACTGAGATTCTTTCTGGGAATCCAAGTAAATCAGACTCCAGAGTGCACCTACATACATCAAACCAAGTATGTTAAAGAGCTTCTGAAGAAGTTTAACATGCTGGATAGCAAAATGGCAAAGACTCCAATGCATCCTACAAGCACTCTAGGTAAGGAAGAGGTAAGTAAGAAGGTAGATCAGAAACTCTACAGAGGTATGATAGGATCTCTTCTTTATTTGACTGCTTCTAGACCAGACATTCTGTTTAGTGTTTGTTTATGTGCTAGATTCCAATCAGATCCTAGAGAATCACACTTAACTGCTGTTAAGAGGATTCTAAGGTATCTGAAAGGTACTGCTAATGTTGGTTTGTGTTACAGAAGATCTGACAAATATTCACTAGTTGGATTCTGTGATGCTGACTATGCTGGAGATAGAGTTGAGCGCAAAAGTACTTCTGGAAGCTGTCAGTTTCTTGGAAGTCATCTGATCTCGTGGTACAGCAAGAAGCAACCAACAATTGCACTATCAACCACAGAGGCAGAATACATTGCTGCTGCTGGATGTTCCACTCAGATGCTCTGGATGAAGAGTCAACTAGAAGATTATCAAATCTATGAGAGTAATCTTTCTATCTTCTGTGATAATACTTCTGCTATATGTTTATCCAAAAATCCAATTTTACACTCTAAGGCCAAACATATAGAGATTAAACATCATTTCATCAGAGACTATGTTCAGAAGGGTGTAATAAATTTAGCCTTTGTTGATACAGATCATCAATGGGCAGATATTTTCACAAAACCCCTTGCTGAAGATAGGTTTAAGTTTATTCTGAAAAATATTTGTATGGATTTTTGTCCAGAGTAATATTTCTCAGAGTCAACTTCTCAGATGCTAAGTGTTTAACACTCTGAAGTATTTCATCTGTCTTGCTTGTTTAATTTATCTGTGAATTTCTTTTGTGTGAAACTCTGAACTGACCATCTCAGAGGATCTGAAAGTTGAAAACGTTTCATTTCTTAAGAGTTTTAGAATCACATGCAAGCAAACACGTGTCACTCAGAATCTGAAAAGATGGAGTACACCTACTGATTATGACGTTTAAGGTATTGCTTTGAAAATCTCAATCTGTCTTGATTTTCCCCCAAATGTCATATCATAATTAAAAATGATTACTTTTCATTTAATGCAAACGTGCGTATGTGCCCTATGTGTGTCTGTTGTGTTTCCCATGCTTGCTTTATTTGTCTATATAAACCACTCTCATAACACATTCACACTTTTCACATTCTCAAACACATATGCGCTTTTGTTTGTTGTTCTCTCTCTTTGCAAACCCTAAAAGAACTCAGAAACCTTCATCTTCTTCATCATCGTCAACAATGGCATCTACTTCAAAAGCTGTTACTACCAAAAATGCTAACACTGTCATAGAACCAGTACGCACTCTCCTAACTGCTGTTGATTCACTAGAAGTACTGTGTGAAAGTTTCGTGGACTTAGAAGATCTTGCTGAAAATGGGTTTGATCTGATTTCTTCAATCAAAGCACAAGGCTGGGACGGTTACTTTGACAGGCTTATGGGTCCTGTGTATCCAAAGTTAGTGAAGGAATTCTGGATCCATGCATTTGCTACTCCAAAGTTCATTCACTCCTCTGTGCTGGGAAAAAAGATAGTTATCACTGAAAACCTGATAAGGAAACTCATAGGTTTTAAGGCAACTGATGGAGTAACCTCTCTGTCTTCTGCGCGTGAAGATCTGAAGGATGTATGTCAAGAAATCTGTACTACTGGTGAACCTTGTAAGAAGGTTAAGTTCTTGAAACCCACTTACAAGATATGGGCTAAGATTTTCATGAACACCATCTTTCATAGACCCTCTTCAAACTCTTCTGATTATGTTAATGCTGAACAACTTTACTTCATGTATTGTTTACACCAAAACATTCAGATTGATCTTCCATATTTATTGTTTAATCATCTGGTATCTCACGTCAAGGAAACAAGGGAAACAGCCAGAGATAAATCTGGAAAAGTCAGAACATGGATCCCTATGGGAAGGCTGATTTCAGATATTCTGATAGAAAACCAACTTGTGGCGCATCTGCAAGAGGCTGGGTTGACAGAAGATCTGACTTATATCATTGGCTCTGAAATAAACGGTTTAACTCTGAGAAGGATGAAACTGGTTGATGATTTATCTGAGAAACCAAGGAAAACTAACTCTGAAGAAGTTAGGGGAAGAAGGATTCCTGTTGAGGATTTTCCTTTATTCACCTCAGATGAACCTAGAGAAATTATTGCTGAGTATGTTGCTCGTTGCATAAGAGATGGTGTTGAGATTCCTGCCAATCTTGTGCAGAAGGAAGGCCAAGTTCTTCCTGATTTGACAAGGGAACGAAGACGTAAGAGAAAAGCTGATAGTGAAGGTCATCAGAAGAAAAGGAAGCATTCAGATGCTGAAAAGAAGAAGAAAAGGAAGAAGCTGAAGAAGGTTCAACCAAATCCTCCTGCAGCAACTTTTGAAGAAATTAGAGATACTCTGAAACAGGTATTTAACACTGATTCTAATCCTGTTCATCATTCTGCTACCCCCACACCATCTGACTCACCCCTTATATTTAAAAGATCTAAACCATCTTCTGTCCCCCCTCATACACCACAATCCAAGCAACCAACAAACATACAAACAGAAATTCCACAACAAACTCAACAAACAACACCACAACCACAAAACACTATCCCAGAATATACCATTCCAGAGGATGTTCACCCTGAACACTCTGACCAACTTGAAAATCTCATTGATCCTAATGAGATATTAGATGTCACACCTTTAAACCAGTCTGTCATTTTATCTTCAACTTCTGAAAAATCTAACCACTCTGATACATCATCTGATGATGAATCATCTGGTTACATTAATGAATGCTTGAATGATCTCAAACAACCTCGTTCTGAGAGTGTTTGGAAACAGCTGTTTAAATCTCCAACTTCTGAACATCCACCTTCTCCACAAAATTCCCCAACTCAAACTCTCACTCCACAACCTCTTGAAATCCAAAACACTCCACAACCAACAGAAACCCAACCAATTCCCTCAATACCTCAACCACAACATTCTGACCAACAAACATCTGAACCACAACACAACCAACCAACATCTGAACCACAAATCAATCCTCAATCTTCTGAACCACAAACATCTGAACATCCATCTTCACAACCTCAACCTTATGAACAAACACCACAAACACAACTAACCCAACCAAGAAAACCCAGAACCCCTGATGAAGCAGAATTGGGATCACGTGTTTATACTCTGTTAAGAGATTTTGATAAGGATAATGTCTCAGACTTTGCTGACATTATGGATGTTTGCATGACTACTATGGACAAAGAGGCTGCTAACGCTGTTTGGAAGAAATATCTTTACAGACTGAATAGGGAGGCTTTGAAAATCAGGACTCAATGTCTTAGATTGTCAAAAGTAAGGTTTGCTGCTTATCAAAAACGGATTAAGAGAAACACTCCTCCTATTCTTCTTCTAGAAGCTCCTCCACCTCCAGAAATTCCTGCACCTGATGTTACTCAGATTGTTTCAGAATCTACTGTTCCAGAATCTACTGTTTCAGAATCTACAGATCTTCAGAAGGATGTCAAAGAACTTAAGGATTTTATGGTTGATCAAAAGAAAACAAATGAAGAAATGAAAACTTGGATGGCTAAGCAAGATGAAAATTCAGAAAGGATTACAGCACTGCTGCAACTCATTGCTTCTCAACAAACCTCATCTGCTAAACCTACTTGATGTTTTGCACAAGTTTTTCATGTTTTGCTTTGTTTTGATTTTCTTCTGATATGTTTTGTTTGCTTTTATCTGAATCTGATGTTCTCTTGACTTAATGACAATGATCTTTTTGCTTATCTGGATATGTGTTTCTTCTGCATCTTTACTGTCTTTTAAAATTCTTTTTGATGATGACAAAAAGGGGGAGAAACAAAATAGAATCTGATTGTTCAAATCTATAAGCAATTATCTGAACTAAGTCAGACATGTTACTAACATTCTTTGAATTTAACCAGACTCTGACAAATTTCATTGAAGTTTTTCCTGAGATCTATCTTTTCAGAACCTGATCAAAAATAGCTAAATCTGAGTAGACCAGACTCTGATATCTAACCTTGAGTACTATGATCTAAAAGATAACTCAAGACAGGAAATGGCAAGATAAACAACCAGGTGTTCTGAAGTTGTTCATCTGGCATCAAGCTTTAATATGGCATCAAGCTTTGACTCTAGAAGTCAAACATATGTCAACCAGGCTTCAATCAGGCTCTGAATCTGAAATGTAATCAGGCTCTGAATCTGAAATGTACTCAACCAGAAAGGGAAGTATCTAATTCCATTAGAGTATTCATTTCAGGGGGAGATTGTTAATCTCAGGGGGAGTAATTTTAATTCATATTTTTATTGAACAAATTTCTCATGTTTTGTCATCATCAAAAAGGGGGAGATTGTAAGAGCACAGATTGTGTCTTAGTAATATCTCTATGTTTTGATGATAACATTAATGATAATTTGTATACAAGAATTATACTCTCTAAATTTGTTCTAAACTGTTTTCTACAGGCACAAAAGATTTTAATCTTAAAAGAGCAAATTTGATGTGAACAATAAATTCTGAATGGCTCAAGAGCATCTGAAGATTAGAAGAATCTGAAGTATAAGAGCTTAGTCTTCAAGATTCTGAAGATACAACACGCTGCATATATTATCAAGAATCTGAATGAGTGAAGAGACTCTGAATGAAAGAAGACTCTGAGTGAAGAGACTCTGAATGAGAGAAGACTCTGATCTGAGTGAAGACTCTGATCTAAGAGCATGTTACGCTTCAAGCACACAGCTGCACCAGACTCTGATTTATCAACATCTGAAGAACATCTTAGGCTCTGAAGTTTCCAGAAGATTCTGAAGACTGAAGACTCTGATATTGATTGTTGATCTGAACTATCTGAAGAATTATTTGAAGAAGATTATTTTAATATATCCGTTGGAATATGCCAGCAAATCTTTCCTTATTTGGGATAGACAAAATTCTCTGCAAGAAGATTATTCCTCTGATACATTCCATATATGGTAAATTCACAGCTCAGCAGACAATTGCTACACCCACTTTTTGTGCGCCGTCTCTCTGCTGCAATAGTACAAAGGACAGTACTATTTGATATTGGAAATATCTTCTCCAACGGTAAAATATTCTCTCCAATATTCAAGTGGCTATATAAAGGAAATCATAGCTCATTCTTCAAGTGACGAATTTTGAGACGGAAATTATTGCAAGAACACTCACACGCTAAAAACTCTCAAGCTCTTTGCTGTTCATACATTGTTCTAAACTTAGAGAAATAACACAGTTGTGTTTATAGCTTTATTAGAAGCAATTTCTTACTCTTACATTGTATTACATTAATTTGTAAAGGAAGTTTTCCTTAAGAGGATCTAGGTTAGATCAGTAGCTCTTGAGAAGACTAAGAACAGTTGTTCTTAGGTGTTGCTATTTGTAATCAGTTGATTTGAATAGTGGATTAAGTCCTTGTTGAGAAAGGCAAATCACTCTTGAAAAGGGTGGACTGGAGTAGTTGAGTTCAACGAACCAGGATAAAAATACTTGAGTTTTTATCTTTGATTATTTTCTGTCATACTTATTCAACCCCCCCCTTCTAAGTATTTTCTCACCTTCAAATACGTAGGCCTAGGACCGCGAAGTCCTACCGAGTCTGTTCTTTCTCTTTTCTTCCCCGTTCTCTCTTTCCTCCTAACTTTCTTGTTTCTAACCCTTCCTTTACCCAGTGGAACACTTCTTATAGCATAATGTTTAAGCAAATAAATTCACACATCGACAAACAAAAGGTTCCCATCGAGTACGATGGATGCGAGGGGTGCTAATACCTTCCCCTCGCATAACCGGCTTCCGAACCCGTTCTTGGTTGCGAGACCATCTTATCCATTTCTTTCCTAAGGTTTTCTCGATATTTTCCTTTCCCCTCATGGGATAAATAAAGTTCGGTGGCGACTCTTCTGTCTATCTTTTTCGCCTCCCTGTCGTTGCGCGATGCATTTTTCGAGTAGCGACAAGCAGCGGAGGTCCTCTTCTGTGTAGTCAGGCACTGGATGATGGCGGCGGCGGCGAGAGGATGTACCTTCGGAAGGAGGAGGCTGCGATGCCTCTGGCTGCTCGGACCTGTCCAACTCAGCTTGGATTTCATCGTCAGAACCGTGGGTGCGGTCTTGAGTAGGAACAGCGGCAGTAGTAGGGGCAGTGAGGTCAAATAACCAGTTGGTACGATCCTCTGGGTGTGTGTGGGTGCGTGATGGAAGGATGATGCTTCGGACGGTCTTGCCACACACTACGGGATGGTACTTACCGTCAGCTCTGGAGCGGATAAGGTGGGAGGCTCTGCAGTGGTCGGTGTCAAGGAACACCGAGGGGATGGAATGGAGGTGCTGGAGGCGGTCGCCAAGGTTCATCCCAAGTGCAATGGCAGTGACAATCCCGCCAAAGTAAAATGGCTTCGAGCCACGGTTGCAGTTGGCCTGAATGTGAGCCAGCAGGAACGGAGCGGCGTTGACAGGCTCGTTGTTGAAGACGCAATGGAGGAAGAAGAGCTCTTTCGAGTTCACCTTGTGGTTGCTGTCTCTAGCGAAAATTGTGTTGCTCAATGCTCGGTGAAAGTACCTGATGGTCGGGTTATGGATATGCGTGGCGTGCAGAGAGTCCCAACCATCGGCATTGATGCCGGTCAACTTGTACCACAGCGCGAAAGCTTCATGCTGGAACTGATCGGTGATGCGGCAGTGAGCATTGTCGCCTCGAGGTAGCTGTAGGATGCTGGCAATCTGGTTTTGGTTCACCTGATAGTTTGTGCCGAACATCCGGAAGCATGCGGCACCGGAATGTTGGTTGAGGTCGCCGCTGGATGTGACGTAGGTAAACAAACTCAAGAACTCGAGAGTGAGTTGCTCGTAAGTTGGCAGTGGATTGGTGCAGAGATTCCAGATGCCTGCTCTTTGAAGCATCCAAGTTACTCCTTCAAGGAGTCCGAGCTCCGTAAGCGACGGAATGTATGGATAATGAGTCGGATGGAGCGACCTTTGATGGAATGCGATGTAGTTTGCTCGCTGTCTTTCGCCTAAGTCACCTTCGCTGAAGACAATGTTACTGATATCCGGGGTTTCTGCATTTCTCGCCATTGTTGGAAGCTTGAGAGGGTTCTGAAGATTGGGGTTTTTCTGCAAAGTGGGAAGAATTGACAGAAGTGTGGTCGGAAGTTGAGATTGGAGTTGAAATATATGGTGCAATGTGGGGAGAACGAAAATTTGTAGTGGGGTAGGAGTTCTGATGATTGGAAGTTGAAATGAGGGTAGTGAGAGAGAAAACGCAACCCTGTTATATCAGATAGCAGTTTTGGGGTCGTGACGGTCGTCATGTATGTGTGACGGTCGTCACCCGCGTGACGCTCGTCAGGGTCCTGTGACGGTCGTCACAACAGCAAAATCTGCAGAACGCAGAATTTTGCTCTGAGGGCGTTCTTGCAGTGACTTTTAGGCCTAGTATTGATATGGCAATGTGTTATAGCAGCCAACAAACAAAGAGTAACATAAAAACGGAATAATTGAATAAAGACTATAATTGAAATAACATGAAATTGAAATGATTGTATGTAGTACATAAAGAAATTAATAATGCGAAAATTCCAAATGATTAAACGAAACTAAACTAAACCAACCTAAACTGAATCTACTGCTAAAACTAGTATCTAGTCTTTTCGTGTCTTCAATTCATCGAATTTCCGTGCGTAGTAGTCGAGCTGGTCGCAGACTAAGTCCATGAAGACTACTAGATCGTTGTGTATGCCTGCGATGTCATCTTTTACAGTAGTCAGAGCTGCATCAACATTGTCCAATCGGAGTAGAACAGTATCCATTTTGTCGGTGGTCTCCTCAGGGATAGGCTCAGGATAGGTGTTGTAGTGCGGAGGAGTCATAGGGTCTACTTCAGCTTCTGATACAGCATCCTCATAGTACATATAGTCGTGTGCCTCAGAGATGTGGTCACTGTCATACATATAGTTTTGTGGTGTTGACTGAGGTGAAGGAGGTCCCATAGGCTCGTCTAGTTCATAAAGCCAGTTGTCCTTGTTGTGGATACTTGTCATCTGATGATCAGGCAGTGTGAATAGCTGTACTGGTTTTTCGTTAATGAGGTACTCATACGGTCCAGGTCCCATAGTTCCTAAAATGCGCCTGTTAAAGCAGAATTGTATATTCATGGGTCGGATGGTGCCAAAACGAGTGCTTGCATTTAAGTGGAATCTCAGGCCAAGCTCGTGGGCAATCATTGTCACTAGGCCTCCTATAAGAATAGGTGTCTGTGGTTCCTGCGTGAGGCGTTTGAAAGATCTCATCATGAAAGGCACTGCATTTACTGTACGTCCCTGAGAAGCACAGAACATGATGAATAACTCCTCTTTAGATACTGTAGTAATATTTTCTTCTTTCCCAAACAGGGTGTGAGCTAGTATCTTATGGAAGTATCTGAAAGCTGGGTTATGAATATCATCATTATACATTTTGTCTGGTTCAGGGTGATAGTCGCCTGTGATTCTACCCCAGAATTGGTCGAGTTGAAAATCAATATCGTCGTCTTCTGCACTGACGAACACATGCGGTCCGCTAGGAAATCTTAGGAGGTTAGCTAGTGACATCCGGCTATGGGTTTGGTCCATTCCAAACATTCGGAAGGTAATCAGCTCTGTGTTGGATCCAAAACCATAGTTGGGTATGTATCTGAAAGAACTAAGGAATTCATAGGTAAGATCCTTATAGGTAGCAAAACGTGTTTTCAAAGCAGTGTTCTCCCAACCCAGTTGATTGAACAGGTATTGAATGCTATCCGTGATTCCTAGTTTATCCATGGTAGACTTATCATAATACAGCGTTAAGGCGAATTCCCTTTCAGTTAGTGCTGCAAATCTTGCCTTTTGATCTAGTCCTCGAAAATGAACCTTTGTGAAGTCGTACTCGGCCATACTCGCAGGTAATTTGGAGAAAACAGAAGGAATGTTTTGAAGACTTTAAAAATCCTGAAAAGTTTAAAACAGGAGTTTGAAGTCAGGATTTTTTTTTAAAAACAAAAAGCGGTAGAAACAAAAGACAAAAGAGAAAAAAATAAAATAAAAATAGAAATATGAAAATAAACGAAAGTAGAAAGTAGTAGTAATTATAAGTTTAGAATTTTTGTTGGGTTTTCAAAGTAAAATTTTAAAGAAAAATGAAATACAATAACGAGGGAAATTGGGTTGCCTCTCAGTAAGCGTTGTTTTTAACGTCTAAAGCCTGACGATAGCTTGGTGAGAAGCTATTCGGGTGTTTGAGCTGGAAGCTCAAGCAATGTTATATTGCTAACTTGAGGGCTGTTGTCGTTCTTATTATAATGTTTTAGACGTTGCCCGTTTACGATAAACGGTGCATTCGTCTTATCTGTAATTTCGACAGCTCCACTCTGAAGTACTTTAATCACTTCATAGGGTCCAGACCACCTAGATTTTAGTTTACCTGGGAAGAGTTTTAATCTTGAATTAAATAGCAATACGATGTCTCCCACACTGAATTGTTTCCTGACTGAACGTTTATCATGCCACTTTTTAGTTCGTTCTTTGTAGATACGGGCATTTTCGTAAGCGTCTAATCGAAGTTCTTCCAATTCGTGTAAGTTCAAGATTCGCTTTTCTCCTGCCTCGGTGTAGTTGAAATTGAGTGTCTTAATGGCCCAGAAGGCCTTATGCTCTAATTCTACAGGGAGATGGCAGGATTTACCGTAAACTAATTTGTAGGGTGTAGTACCTATTGGTGTCTTAAAAGCGGTCCTATAAGCCCATAAAGCTTCTTGTAGCTTTGATGACCAATCTTTCCTTGAGGTAGCGATAGTCTTTTCCAATATCTGCTTTATTTCTCTGTTCGAGACCTCTACTTGTCCGCTAGTTTACGGATGATAAGGTGTAGCTACTCGGTGTCGGACTCCATATTTAGAGAGAAGTTTATCAAATATTCGCGATATGAAGTGAGATCCGCCGTCACTAATGACGAGTCTGGGTACACCGAATCTAGGAAAGATTGTGTTTTTGAAGAGTTTGATTACTACTCGTGCATCGTTTGTTGGAGCAGCAATGGCTTCTATCCATTTAGACACGTAGTCTACAGCGACGAGTATGTAGTTATTACCAAAAGAAGTTGGGAATGGTCCCATGAAATCTATTCCCCATACGTCAAAGATTTCTACCTCTAAGATTCCCTTCTGAGGCATTTCATCGCGTCGTGAGATGTTGCCGGTTCGTTGGTATCGATCACATTTTAGCACAGCGATGTGAACGTCTTTCCAGAGGTTAGGCCAGAATAAGCCGGCTTGGAGAATCTTAGCGCACGTCTTGGATGTACTAGCATGACCACCATATGGTGCTGAATGGCATTGGGAAATGATATTTTCTATTTCTTCCTCTGGGACACAGTGACGGTATATATTGTCGGCCCCTCTCTTGAAGAGTAGAGGTTCGTCCCAATAATAGTGTTTCAGATCATGGAAGAATTTATTCTTTTGCTGATAAGTGAGATCCGGTGGAAGCACGCCCGCAGCGAGGTAATTAACGATGTCAGCATACCAAGGTAATGTGACTTGGGCATAGACGGCTTCTACGGCTTTTTCGAATTCTGGATCTTCCGAGATTGAGTTGGGTGTGTCACTTTCTAATTTGGCTATCAGACGTTCGTACGGGAAATCGTCATTTATCGGTACTGGTTCGTGTCTGATGCCTTCTATTCGGGATAAGTGATCTGCAACAACGTTCTCGGTTCCTTTTTTATCTTTGATTTCTAAGTCAAACTCTTGTAATAACAGGATCCATCTCAATAGTCTTGGTTTGGCATCCTTTTTGCTTATTAGGTACCTTACGGCAGCGTGGTCTGTGTATATGATAATCTTTGCTCCTACTAAGTAAGAACGGAATTTGTCAAGCGCAAATATAACTGCTAGAAGTTCCTTTTCTGTGGTAGTGTAGTTCATTTGGGCAGGATCTAAGGTTCTACTGGCATAGTAGATGGCATGGAGTTTCTTGTCCTTCCTTTGTCCTAGAACTGCTCCTACGGCATAATCACTCGCATCGCACATGATTTCGAACGGTAGTCGCCAATCGGGTGGTTGCATAATCGGTGTGGTGATAAGGGATGATTTTAATGTTTCGAATGCTTTTAGACAGTCGTCGTCGAAGACGAACTCAGCATCTTTCATCAATAGGCCGGTCAAAGGTTTTGTGATTTTTGAAAAATCTTTTATAAATCTTCTGTAGAAACCGGCATGTCCCAGAAAACTCCGTATTTCTCGTACGGATTTTGGAGGTTGGAGATCTTTTATAATCTCTATTTTAGCTTTGTCTACCTCAATTCCTTTATCTGATATGACATGTCCTAGAACTATTCCTTGTCGGACCATAAAATGGCATTTTTCCCAATTCAGGACGAGGTTTACTTTTACACAATGTTCTAATACCATTTCTAAGTTTTGTAGGCATCCTTCGAAACTTTGTCCGCATACTGAGAAATCGTCCATAAATACTTCCATGATGTTGTCTATGAAATCTGCAAAGATCGCCATCATGCATCTTTGGAAGGTTGCTGGAGCATTACAGAGTCCGAATGGCATTCAGCGGTAAGCAAAAGTACCATAAGAACAGGTGAATGTAGTCTTTTCTTGGTCATCAGGATGAATGGGAATTTGGAAGAATCCTGAATAACCATCTAGATAGCAGAAATATGAATGTTTGGCTAATCTTTCCAACATTTGGTCTATGAAGGGTAACGGGAAGTGATCTTTTCGTGTGGCTTTGTTAAGCTTCCTATAATCAATGCACATCCTGCTTCCAGTCACGACTCTTTTTGTTATTGATTCACCTTTTTCGTTTTTAACTACTGTGACTCCTCCTTTCTTCGGTACGACATGAACTGGGCTGACCCATTCACTATCGGAGATCGGATTGATGATTCCTGCATCTAGCAATTTCTTTACTTCATCTCTGACTACAGTGCTCAGGATGGGGTTCAGTCTTCTCTGATGCTCTCGAGAGGTTTTAGAGTCTTCCTCTATTGTAATTTGATGCATACAGATTGAAGGGCTTATACCTTTTAGATCGCTTATGTTATAGCCTAACGCAGTGGGGTACTTCTTTAAGACTTCTAATAGCTTTTCGGTTTCTGGTTGCCCTAAGTCGGCGTTGACTATCACTGGTCTTTTTAATTCATCGTCTAGAAATTCATATCTAAGGTTTTTGGGTAGTGTTTTAAGTTCTAAAGATGGGTTCTTCGGACCTGGCATATGGTTTGGGGTCAGTGCTAAGCTTTCGCTTAGGTTGTCGTCTTTATACGGTTTACGCCAATCGTCGTCTTCAGAAATATTGGGTATTTGAATCTTTATTATTTCTGAATACGTGGTCTCTTCATTTTCAAGTTCTCTTATGCATTCGTCAATTTCGTCTACTAAATAGCAGGTATCGTCTATGGCTGGTGCTTGTAAGAACTTGGTGAGAATGAACTCTATCTTTTCTTCTCCTACTTCGAATGTTAGCCTTCCTTTCTTCACGTCTATAATCGCTCCGGCTGTAGCTAGGAACGGTCTTCCTAGGATAATTGGGGTAACAGTGTCCTCCTTGATGTCCATGATTATGAAGTCGGTTGGAATGTAGAATTGTCCTATGCGTACTGGAACGTTTTCCAGTATTCCGACGGGGTATTTTACTGATCGGTCAGCTAATTGTACGGACATTTTGGTTGGTCTGAGGTCTCCCATATTCAGCTTTTTGCATATAGATAAAGGCATAACACTGATACTGGCTCCTAAATCGCATAGAGCTTTGTCTATTACGAGCTTTCCAATGACGCAGGGTATGGAGAAACTACCTGGGTCTTTTAATTTAGGAGGCATGCGGTTTTGAATAATGGCGCTACACTCTGCAGTAAGTGTAACTGTTTCGTTATCCTCGATCTTTCTCTTATTCGACAGGATTTCTTTGAGAAATTTAGCGTATGACGGCATTTGAGTTATCGCTTCTGTAAAAGGAATAGTAATATTCAGCTGTTTAAGGAGCTCTACAAATTTCTTAAACTGTCCTGAAGTTTTGGAGTTTATTAATCTTTGCGGATAAGAGATAGGTGGTTTATATGGCGCTGGAGGCGCTTGAGTTTTTTCACTTGCGGTATCCTCCTTCTCGTTGTCTTCCTTCTTCTCTAACTCGGATTCCTTTTCTACCTGTTCAGCTGGTTTTTGTTGCATGGCTGAGTTTTCGGTCCTCGAATTGATCGGTTCGTCCAATTCTTTTCCGCTTCTTAGTATTACAGCATTTGCTTGGACTTTTAGATTCTGTTCGGGTTGTCCAGGAAATGTGCCAGCAGGTGCGGCAGCAGAGGCTTGTTGTTGAGCCACTTGTGATATATGTGTTTCTAGCATTTTGTTGTGGGTGGCTAAAGCGTCTACTTTTCCTGTCAACTGTTTAATTTGCTCGCTAGTGTGTATGTTTTGATTCAGGAATTCTTTGTTTGTTTGAGCTTGAGTAGCTATGAATTTTTCCATCATCAACTCGAGGTTTGATTTCCTAGGTGCATTCTGAGCGGCAGCTGATTTCTGATATCTTGGTGGAGCAGTAGGCATTTGCAATGCGTTTTCGCTTTTGTAAGAAAAGTTTGGATGATTTCGCCAACCTGGGTTATAGGTATTTGCGTAAGGATTTCCTTGAGCATAATTTACCTGGTCTGGTGGGATTCCGGCTAGCAATGGGCATTCGGGCGCATTATGAGTGGTGCTTCCGCATAATTCGCAATTTGGAGTTACGGCAGCGACGGTTGCAGTGGGGTTAACGGTCAGACTATCAATCTTCTGTGCTAGAGCATCTACTTTAGCGTTGAACTTTTCAAGACTGCTGATCTCGTACATCCCACCTTTCGCTGTGGTTTTCTCTGTTGGAGTGCGTTCACCTCCCCATTGGCAATGGTTTTGTGACATGTTTTCGATTAATTGATAGGCTTCATCGTATGGCTTATCCATAAGTGCACCGCCCGCGGCAGCGTCTATTGTCAATCTAGTATTGTATAGAAGCCCATTATAGAAAGTATGGATTGTCACCCAGACTTCTAGACCGTGGTGAGGACATGTTCTCATCATATCTTTAAATCGTTCCCATGCTTCGTAAAGAGATTCAGTATCTTTTTGTCGAAATCCGTTGATTTGAGCTCTAAGCATAGCAGTTTTGCTTGGCGGAAAATATCTTGCTAAAAAGACGTTCTTCAACTGTTCCCACATCGTAACAGAGTTGGATGGTAAGGATTGTAACCATGTCCACGCTCTGTCTCTAAGAGAGAATGGGAAAAGACGAAGTCTTATCGCGTCTGGAGTTACTCCGTTTGCTTTCACTGTGTCTGTGTATTGTACAAACTTCGTTAGATGTTCGTTCGGATCCTCAGCTGCGCTTCCTGAGAATTGGTTTTGTTGTACAGCTGACAGCAATGACGGTTTCAGCTCAAAATCATTTCTGGTAATAGCTGGGGCAGCAATGCTACTTCTAGGCTCCATCTGAGAGGGCGTAGCGTATGCCTTCAGCGGTTTGTTTGGAGGTCCTTCAGCCATCGTTGGTTCTTCTTCGGATTTGGGAATGGGAGTGAGAGGTTCGGGAATGTTATGTTTGAGTTGTTTTAGTTGGTACTCAATGATTCGACTTCTTAAATGTAAGAAGCGCTCTAGTTCTGCGACTTAAGGTTTTACGATATCGCCTTGTGGGCGATTTCTTGGCATACAATCGACAGCACTAGTAAAGGAAAAATGAAAATTGTTAACCTAGTCTATACGGCGTAATAGAAGGTTACACTATTGACTAAACGGGTTCCCGGCAACGGCGCCAAAAACTTGATCGCGACTTTCTATGTCTAATACAACCTAACTGCAAGTGCACAGTCTATCGCGTAGTAATAATAGATATCGATCCCACAGGGACTCGTAATCAAACTAGTGTTCTCGGGAGTTACTATGTTTAGCTAGGTAGAATATGTTTAAGGGAATAAGATTGTCACTAAAAGGGAACTAAGAATGCTACTTAGATTATAAATGATTGAATCGATATGCAGTAATTGTGTTCTTCAGGGATTTGACAAGTTACCGGTGTATGAAATAATTTTCAAAGTTTATTTAAGCAGAAAATGGTGATTTGAAGACTCTCGCCTCACGATGGTTATTGACGCTAATCATAATTTTAAGGGCCAAACGTACACTTTCGTATCCCATTCGGGGTTAAAATTATTTTTTGGAAATCTCTAAGTTCTAATTCATTTTAAAGTGCTTTCGCTGTTATTAAAATGAATGACTCGTGTTTACTATCTGATCTTACCGCAGCTTTCGCTTGTTGGTTCGTATCTTAATTAATTTCCCACTTTCGTGGCAAAACTACTTTTAAATAAGTTCTCGCTTTCGCGACGAAGTTTATTCATTAAATTAATTTTTAAACACTCAGACCATAAATTACTTTTGAAAAGACAATTTTCAACCAGCTATTATCAAATCCCATTCGAATTTTTACTACATATCGATTACTTAAGTTTAGCTAGACATGGATTTGGGAAGGATAAAACATAAATAAAAACAATAAATAATGATTTGCATTATAATAAAACTGGAATTACGATTGAAATGAGAAACCTGTAAATATTCCAATTGGCCTTTGGGCAGATCCTCCACAGATGTTGGCAGGATTCTGGTCTTTATGCCAATTTGATCGTACAATGAAAGTAGAAATTACAGAAGAATGAAATGGAATACAGAAAAAGTAAAGAGAAACAAATAAGAATATTAAACTGGAAAGGTTTGCTTTGGAAATAAATTTGGCAGCACTTCGTTGTATGAATGCGGCTCCCTTTTTGAGGTCCCCTGCTTTCCCTTTTATAGAAATGGAATTCTAACGGTTATAATTGGAGAGAGTGGACTTTGAGGCAGAAAAATCAGGGAGTAGTGGTCCACTCTTTGGGACTTGGAACTGCTTCTTTAACGTGTAATTGAAGTGGGGCGTTTT
This sequence comes from Lathyrus sativus, assembly GCA_963859935.3. Classification (NCBI taxonomy): domain Eukaryota; kingdom Viridiplantae; phylum Streptophyta; class Magnoliopsida; order Fabales; family Fabaceae; genus Lathyrus; species Lathyrus sativus. The sequence goes on from OZ012735.1 coordinate 774,350,191, forward strand.
TGCCTGCATGACGGTCGTCACAAGGTGTGACGGTCGTCACCTGTGTGACGGTCGTCATGGAGCTGTGACGATCGTCACATCAGCAAAAACAGCCTTCTGCGCTTTTCATGATGTTTTCACTCTTTTTTCGTCCATATTTCATCTGAGATTGCTTCTTTTCTTCATGTTTCCTTGTTTAGACGTGATCGTTTAATACCTGCAAAACATCATACAAATAACACGGAAATAACCCGAAATCGGATCGAAAACAGTTAAACTTCAGTTAAATTATGCATCAAAATATATATACGATTTCGTGTTATCAGACTTAGGCGTTTACCGTTTGCGGTAGAACCGGGAGTTGACAAAACTCTCCTTATGAAAATGGTTTCCAAGGATTAAAGGTCCCAGCGGACAAAAGAAGGTTTGATCTTTGTTTTCTGTCTTTTACGGAAGAAGTGCTTTTTATGGATGTTTGCAACTAATATCGCACTAGAGACTATGACCTGAGAGTGAATGCGTCGCATGTCACCCAAAGGGTACCATACTAAACATCCAAGCTGTTGAAAAGAAACTCTCCAACAACCCTCTCTCAAGTAGCTTAAGGCTCGTAGCGTACGGCATCAATTAACCTTTATTACTGTATTTTGTTTTGTTTGAAGATGAGAAGAGAAAGGACGCACTAAAGGGGAACTCATCCAATCCTAAAGTTGTCATGCAAATTTGATCCTATGATTGAGGTTAGGAGGGAACTAACTAATGTTGTCATGCATGGTTAGAACCCTAATGTCTGTCATAACTTCTCTTGAACAAGAGAAGTCAGAGTCCCTAGGGGAACATGGCAAAGGAAACAACAGCAAAAGAAATAACTGTAAGGAAATGAATGTAAGTAAAATGCATGCAATGCAGCAATACAAGCAGAAGGAGCCAAACTCAACTTCTAGAGCAAACAAGCACAAGCAACACAAAGCACAGGCAAGGGAGACAAACTCAACCTTCATCCAGCAAGCAAAGCCAAACAGTAACAGACAAGCAGAGGGAGATAGACTCAACCTCTCATGCAAACAAGCAAAGGGAGCCAGGCTCAACCTTTCAATGCTCTTAGGCCTAAATCAACTATATGAAAGCCTAGTCTAATGCAACACACCAAACAGCCACACAAGTACATCAAAGCAATCAGAAAATACAACAAACAAGACAACAATCTGCAGCTCAACAGCGAAACAATCCAACAGTCTGTAGTTGTCTCCATGCCCAAGCTATCTTCAAGAGAAGACTTCATCTTCAAGCTTCAAATGATCCACCAAGAGAGATGAGAATCAACATCAAGATGATTGCATGATGATGGGAAGCATGATGGAAACCAATGGAATCCATCATGGCACTCAACCATACATCTAAGATAGACATCCTCAAAGGTTCTACCTTTTGTGGTATGCCACACATCCTTCCAAAGGAGGGATGAGGCTTCCACATAGGGACCTTGTAACACCCCACTTCCCAAAAACAATTCAAATAATAAACATTATAAATAAACATCAGAGTTTTTCTTCCCAAGTGGGATATCACATAGCAAAACCAACATTTCCTTATAAAAAGGTTTTTCTCCAAATACAGCGGAATATTAAATAGTAAAATCCAACAAAGGTTTTTGATACGTTCACAGGAAACAAAATACAAGTTCAGCATAAAACAAATAAAAACACCCAAGTCTCGTGCTACGTGTCAGAGCATCCTAGACTCGACTGGCACACCATAATCTAAGCTAGCTAAGTACCTGGATTATCTGTACTTCTGAAGAAGCACAGACCACAACAACAACAAAGGGGTGAGAAAACATGATCAAAAATATATTGGTAATGTAATACATGCAAACAAGGTAGTAAAACACACCAACACACCAATATTCACCCCACAACACCAATCACGAACCTACTGTTCAAATTACAATATAACATATTATAATGCAAATATGCAACTCAACACCATGCATGCGGTACCGTCTCATTGGTTCATTCAATCGAACCCTGGACAGATCACTTACGCTCCTACTTAGATATGATCTATCCTCGACAGATCACTTATGCTCCTACTGAGATATGATCTATCTCCCACCATTCTCCACAAAGGAGTACGGATGAATCACTTACGCTCCTCCTGAGATATGATTCATCCCACCTAACACCATGATATGCACGACACCAATGCATAACTATTATATTCAGGCACACTAAGTGCACACGATCCTCCTGATCATATCATCATACGTCAATTCATATATGTATAGATATATTGCACACCAACATCATATAATTCAAATCACACAGTGAGCAATCTCACATTCTAACACTAAGTATAAACAGATCCCACCACTCGGGGATACACCAACTAATCATCCACTTAAAATAAAATATTAAGGGATCACTTACTATCACCAAGTACACCAGTTAAATCCTACAATCACCACTCTATCACTTCATCATGGCCAAAGGGATCACACAAGATCAAAGCTCAAGGCCAAACATCACAAAAAGTCACATTTTCTGCTACGTTCGCTGGGACATTCGCCAGGCGAATCCCCGTAGCGAACCTTCGCTGGCATTCGCCAGGCGAACCTGCTGGCGAAGCCCTCATTTAACGATCGTGCATTCTCCAGGCGAAGCAATCGTTCGCCAGGCGAACCTTCGCTGGCCACACTCGCCAGGAAAAGTTCCTACTCTTTTGGTCTGGGATTTAATTCATAATTATTCGCTACCACTCGCCACAGCTTGCCAGGCGAATACTCGCCTTCATTCGCCAGGCGAAGCTTCGCCAACACTCGCCAGGCGAAGCCCAGCGAATGTTGCGATACCTCTAATTTTCCCACAGCTCTGCAGTGCTATCCAGGCTAAATTCAGTCTAACTTTCCCCTTCCAACTCAAATCTTATTATCGGTACCAACAATGTACAATATCATAACCTATCGGTTTCTAAACCACATTCCAGAATCAACCCTTAGACATTCTATCGGTACCTCAAAAGGTCACACAGAACTTCCCTAAAACCGTAACCCAACCAATACCCCAATCTCACCAAAAACAACAATTCATCAACATCGATATATATATCAATTCATCATTGGTTTATCAAATACCAATTCTCAACATCAATCAACAAATATAGGCATGTCAATATAAAACTTCATATACGATACATTCCTACGGGGTTAAGGAATCCCCTCTACCCTATACATGTATATACCATTCCCAATCAAGTTTCTCCCCCCTTATCTTGTTAATCGGTCTGATCGGTGAAGAAATCCTCCAAGGTTGGCCAATTCTGACTTTCCCTCTTCTCCTTCGTTCTTCGCTCTCTTTCCCGTTCTTCTCACTTCTATCGTTCTTTCTCCCAACTTTTCCAATTCTCTCGTATCCTTTTTCTCTTCTCTCTCCCTAATTCCCTTCTTACCCCTTCAACTTATATCTTATTCTTAATATTCTAATCCCAACTAATAATAATAATAATAATAATAATAATAATATATTATTAAATATTAATAATACTAATCATAATAATACTAATAATAATAATAATAATAATAATAATAATAATAATAATAATAATAGTATTATTAACTCACCAAAAGTCATAATAATATTAATAATAATAACAAATATAATAATAATACCACCACCAATATTACTATTATTTATTATATTATTATATCCACACCAAAACACCACCAATAATCCTCCCATATCAGGGATACCCACCAATCATCATCCAACACACCCCCACCAAAGGGCACACCAACATATAATAATTAAAATGACAATAAAATGACTAAATAATTAAAATGGGTGTTACAACTCTCCCCCACTTTAATTATTTTCGTCCTCGAAAATTACCTGATGGAAATAGTTCCGGATACGCTTCTCGCATCTTACTTTCCAACTCCCAGGCCACACTGCCTCCTGCAGCACATCCCCAAGCTACCTTCACCAAATGTATCTCCTTCCCTCGGAGCTGTTTCATCTTACGGTCCTCGATCCTCAACGGCATCGTTTCAACAGTAAGATTCTCCCGAACCTGAACATCATCTCTTTGAATCACATGAGATGGATTAGAAACATACTTTCACAATTGCGACACATGAAACACATCATGTAAGTTCGACAATTCAGGCGGCAACGCCACCCTATAAGCCACATCACCAATTCTCTGCAAAATCTCATAAGGTCCAATAAACTTAGAATCCAACTTCTTGGACTTCAACGCACGACCCACACCAGTCATCGAATTAACTCTTAGGAATACGTGATCACCTACACAGAATTCCAACTCTTTCCTCCGATTATCATGATAACTCTTCTGCCTACTCTGAGACACTTTCATTTTCTCACGAATCATCTGAATTGTCTCAGTAGTCTGTTGTACAATTTCTGGTCCAAGCACCACATTCTCACCAGTCTCATACCAACACAGAGGAGTCCTATACCTCCTCCCATACAAAGCTTCAAACGGTGCCATTCCAATAGTCGAATGGTAACTGTTATTGTACGTGAACTCAATCAATGGCAAATGAGTATCCCACGCACCACCCTTTTCCAACACACAAGCTCTCAGCAAATCCTCAAGCGACTGAATAGTCCTCTCTGACTGACCATCAGTTTGCGGATGATAAGCTGAACTCAACTTCAACTTAGTTCCCAAAGCTTCCTGCAAGCTTTTCCAAAATTCCGTAGTAAACCTTGGGTCTCTATCCGACACAATACTGGACGGAACACCATGTAACTTTACAATTACCCGAATATAAATCTCCGCCAGCTTCGTCAACGGGAAACTAATATTAATCGGCACAAAGTGTGCAGACTTCGTCAATCGATCCACAATCACCCATATAGCATCAAATCCTCTCGCCGTATTCGGAAAACCTGTAACAAAGTCCATAGTAATACAATCCCATTTCCAAACCGGAATCTCTAATGGTTGTATAAATCCAGAAGGTCTCTGGTGTTCCACCTTCGACTTCTGACACGTCAAACAGGCATAAACAAATTGAGCAATGTCTCTTTTCATACCAGACCACCAAAATAATTTCTTCAAATCATGATACGTCTTCGTAGCTCCCGGATGGATACTCAAACTACTACGATGTCCTTCACTTAAAATTGACTTTTTCAATTCCTCATCATCTGGTACACAAATCCTGTCTCTAAATCTCAACACACCTGCACTATCCAATTTAAAGTCACTATCGGAGTCACTTCCTACTCCAGGCATCAAATCTACTAATTTCACATCCAACTTCTGATTCTCTCTAATCATATCCAAGAAGTCATTATTTACCTGCAACATACCCAACATCACACTATCTGCAGTAGTCTCACAAACCATGCTCAAATCTCTGAACTGTTCAATTAACTCAATTTCTTTCACCATCAGAGCTGCCATATGAATCGCTTTCCTGCTCAAAGCATCTGCCACTACATTGGCCTTTCCTGGATGATAACTCAAACTGAAGTCATAATCCTTCAAAAATTCTAACCATCTTCTCTGTCTCATATTCAGCTCCTTCTGATCAAACAGATATCTCAGACTCTTATGATCACTAAACACTTCAAATCTCGAACCATATAAATAATGCCTCCAAATTTTCAACACAAAAACAACCGCAGCCAATTCGAGATCATGAGTAGGATAATTTCGCTCATGCACTCTCAGTTGCCGTGAAGCATATGCTACTACCTTACCATTCTGCATAAGAACTCCGCCTAATCCCATCTTAGACGCATCACAGTATACCACAAATGGTTCACTCGGAGTCGGCAACACTAACACCGGTGCCGTAGTCAATTTCTTCTTCAGCTCTTCAAAGCTTTCTTCACAAGCAGCATCCCATACAAAAACTTGGTTCTTCCTCGTCAACTGAGTCAATGGCAACGCCAAATTAGAGAACCCTCCAATAAACCTGCGGTAATAACCAGCCAAACCCAAGAAACTTCTAATCTCCGTTGCTGTCTTCGGCGGTTTCCACTGTAATACTGCACTCACTTTTGACGGGTCCACCGCTATACCAGCACCAGATATTACATGCCCCAAGAAACTTACTGTCTTCAACCAGAAGTCACACTTTGACAGTTTAGCAAACAACTTATTTTCCTTCAGCACCTGCAAGGCAATTCTCAGATGTCCTGCATGTTCTTCATCAGATTTAGAATAGATTAATATATCGTCAATAAATACCACAATGAACTGATCCAAATAAGAATGGAAAATTCTGTTCATATACTCCATAAATACTCTCGGTGCATTAGTCACTCCAAACGGCATTACAGCATATTCGTAATGTCCATATCGAGTCCTAAAAGCAGTCTTCTGAATATCACCTTCTTTTACCCTTATCTGATGGTAACCCAATCTCAAATTGATCTTACTGAACACACGAGCTCCCACCAGCTGATCCATCAAGTCATCAATCCTCGATAGAGGATACTTATTCTTAATAGTCACTTTATTCAACTGACGGTAATCGATGCACAAACGCATACTACCGTCCTTCTTCTTTACCAATAACACTGGAGCTCCCCACGGTGACACACTCGGTCTAATAAACTTTTTATCCAACAATTCTCCAATCTGAGACTTCAACTCAGCCAATTCCACTGCAGACATCCTGTACAGCGCCATAGAAATAGGCCTCGTACCAGGAACAAGATCAATACTAAATTCAACTTCTCGCGTCGGAGGAAATTCTGTAATGTCATCAGGAAACACTTCCGGAAACTCATTCACCACTGCTAATTCCTCCATTGACGCTTTGCTATCCACCGATAATGATGCAAATAAAGCAAACACTTTAGATTCATCTTCCAACAAGGTCCTCAATTCTTTACTAGACAAAGAATCTGCTAAAGCTTCCTCTTCTGGAGTCAGGAACAACAATTCCTTCCGAAAACAATCGATGTAGACTCGGTTGAACTCTAACCAGTTCATACCCAGAATAACATCCAAATTACCAAGTGGTAGACAAATCAGATCCATTCCAAATTCTCTACCAAAAATGGTTAGCGGACACTTCAAACATACTAGAGAAGTAGTCACTGAGCCAATAGAGGGTGTCTCAATAGTCATTCGTCCCTCAAGAGTAGACGACGCCAATCCTATCCTCCTCACACAATCAACAGAAATAAACGAGTAGGTTGCACCCGTATCAACAATAGCAGTCAAAGGAATATTATTGATAATACAAGTACCTTTGATAACTCGCTCATCATTGACAGCTGGAGTTCCTGCCAAAGCAAACACCTTCCCACCAACCAGAGACATCTGAGGCTTCTTCGGCTTCTCACAATGGGTACTGATGTGACCCCTCTCACCACAGTTATAACAAGTCGGCATAGTAGCTCTACAGTCCGCTATCACATGACCTGGCTTCCCACACTTAAAACACTTCTTTACTTCATTAGGACAATCATTAGCACGGTGCCCCATACCACCGCACCGAAAACATTTCCCATCAGCAAATGCTCTCCCCTCTCTGGGCTTCTTATCAACCACAGCTTTACGTTTTCCCTTATCAGCAGCGACACTATAAGGAGTACTACTGAACCTCTGCTTACCCTTACGGTCATTAACAGCTTTGTAGTGCGCAATCCTTGCCTGGTTGTCATTATCATAAATTCTGCTCCTGCTTACCAGCTCAGGATAACTCCTGATCTTCTAACAAGCAATCCCCAACTTAATCTCTGGATGCAGTCCATTCTCAAATTTTAGACACTTAGAAGTCATCGCCCCCTCAACATTGTAGTGAGGACAATACTGCACCAGCTCCTCAAACTTAGCAGCGTACTCTGCTACAGTCATACTACCCTGCTTCAGCTCTAAGAATTCAATCTCCTTAGCACTTCGAACATCTTCCGGAAAATACTTTTCCAGAAAACCTTTCCGAACCACCTCCCAAGTAATGGCAGTTCCAGCAGCTTCCAATCTTTGGCGACTGTTGTCCCACCAAGCTTCAGCCTCACCCTCCAGCATGTGAGTACCAAACCTCACCTTTTGTTCATCATTACAATCCATAGTCCTGAAAATTTTCTCAATTGCCTTCAGCCACTTCTGAGCAGCTTCAGGGTTCAGAATTCCTCCTTCAAACGTCGGCGGCTTGTTGCTTCGAAACTGCGTCAAACTCCTGAATTGGGCATCTGCAGTTTGATTCTGATTAGCAACCGCCAGCGCCATTGCTTGCATAGCAGCAGCCAATGCAGCATCGTTCCTTCCTGCCATAGTTCTCAAAACAACAACACCAGGTTAAAAGATACTCAACTCTATCCTAAAGGACAGACTCAACTCGACTCAACAACACTGGCCGGACGGACCAACCTGCTCTGATACCAATTGTAACACCCCACTTCCCAAAAACAATTCAAATAATAAACATTATAAATAAACATCGGAGTTTTTTTTCCCAAGTGGGATATCACATAGCAAAACCAACATTTCCTTATAAAAAGGTTTTTCTCCAAATACAGCGGAATATTAAATAGTAAAATCCAACAAAGGTTTTTTATACGTTCACAGGAAACAAAATACAAGTTCAGCATAAAACAAATAAAAACACCCAAGTCCCGTGCTACGTATCAGAGCATCCTAGACTCGAATGGCACACCATAATCCAAGCTAGCTAAGTACCTGGATTATCTGTACTTCCGAAGAAGCACAGACCACAACAACAACAAAGGGGTGAGAAAACATGATCAAAAATATATTGGTAATGTAATACATGTAAACAAGGTAGTAAAACACACCAACACACAAATATTCACCCAACAACACCAATCACGAACCTACTGTTCAAATTACAATATAACATATTATAATGCAAATATGCAACTCAACACCATGCATGCGGTACCGTCTCATTGGTTCATTCAATCGAACCCTGGACAGATCACTTACGCTCCTACTGAGATATGATCTATCCTCGACAGATCACTTACGCTCCTACTGAGATATGATCTATCTCCCACCATTCTCCACAAAGGAGTACGCATGAATCACTCAAGCTCCTCCTGAGATATGATTCATCCCACCTAACACCATGATATGCACGACACCAATGTATAACTATTATATTCAGGCACACTAAGTGCACACGATCCTCCTGATCATATCATCATACGTCAATGCATATATGTATAGATATATGGCACACCAACATCATATAATTCAAATCACACAGTGAGCAATCTCACATTCTAACACTAAGTATAAACACATCCCACCACTCGGGGATACACCAACTAATCATCCACTTAAAATAAAATATTAAGGGATCACTTACTATCACCAAGTACACCAGTTAAATCCTACAATCACCACTCTATCACTTCATCATGGCCAAAGGGATCACATAAGATCAAAGCTCAAGGCCAAACATCACAAAAAGTCACATTTTTCTGCTACGTTCGTTGGGACATTCGCCAGGCGAATCCCCGTAGCGAACCTACGCTGGCATTCGCCAGGCGAACCTGCTGGCGAAGCCCTCATTTAACGATCGTGCATTCGCCAGGCGAAGCAATCGTTCGCCAGGCGAACCTTCGCTAGCCACACTCGCCAGGCAAAGTTCCTACTCTTTTGGTCTGGGATTTAATTCATAATTATTCGCTACCACTCGCCACAGCTTGCCAGGCGAATACTCGCCTTCATTCGCCAGGCGAAGCTTCGCCAACACTCGCCAGGCGAAGCCCAGCGAATGCTGCGATACCTCTAATTTTCCCACAGCTCTGCAGTGCTATCCAGGCTAAATTCAGTCTAACTTTCCCCTTTCAACTCAAATCTTATTATCGGTACCAACAATGTACAATATCATAACCTATCGGTTTCTAAACCACATTCCATAATCAACCCTTAGAAATTCTATCGGTACCTCAAAAGGTCACACAGAACTTCCCTAAAACCGTAACCCAACCAATACCCCAATCTCACCAAAAACAACAATTCATCAACATCGATATATATATATATCAATTCATCATTGATTTATCAAATACCAATTCTCAACATCAATCAATAAATATAGGCACGTCAACATAAAATTTCATATACGATACATTCCTACGGGGTTAAGGAATCCCCTCTACCCTATACATGTATATACCATTCCCAATCAAGTTTCTCCCCCATTACCTTGTTAATCGGTCTGATCGGTGAAGAAATCCTCCAAGGTTGGCCAATTCTGACTTTCCCTCTTCTCCTTCGTTCTTCGCTCTCTTTCCCGTTCTTCTCACTTCTATCGTTCTTTCTCCCAACTCTTCCAATTCTCTCGTATCCTTTTTCTCTTCTCTCTCCCTAATTCCCTTCTTACCCCTTCAACTTATATCTTATTCTTAATATTCTAATCCCAACTAATAATAATAATAATAATAATAATAATAATAATAATAATAATAATAATATATTACTAAATATTAATAATACTAATCATAATAATACTAATAATAATAATAATAATAATAATAATAGTATTATTAACTCACCAAATGTCATAATAATATTAATAATAATAACAAATATAATAATAATACCACCACCAATATTACTATTATTTATTACATTATTATATCCACACCAAAACACCACCAATAATCCTCCCATATCAGGGACACCCACTAATCATCATCCAACACACCCCCACCAAAGGGCACACCAACATATAATAATTAAAATGACAATAAAATGACTAAATAATTAAAATGGGTGTTACAGACCTTGCATCATAGGATGGGAATGGAATGCACACAAAGCAAACCTTGTTTGTGAAAGAAGAAAATAACTTCTAAGGCTCTACAAAACCCTAATCTTACAAGCTCAAAGAAAGCTACTAAAAGGAAACCAAAACACCAAATCAAGCATTGCAATTAGGCATAAAGAAGCTCTAACAAGTATAAAGCACTATCCAAAAGGAATGGGAAATTTATTTCATGCTATGGGTCACTATTAAGGTCATCCTAAAGGAAAGGTCATTTTAGAAGCATCATAAAACTAGTCTAATTGTTAATTCTAAGAAAATTATGAAATCAAGTCCTAAAATTCTAGGGAATTTTCTAAGGGATCCTAAGAGGGTTAGGGACTTATGGTAGAAAAGTCAGGAACTGAATCTAAAGGGAGAATCCCTAAAGAAATCCTAAATCACAAAGTGCTCAAAGGGAGGTCAAATGGGGAAGCTCCTAAAAGTCTAGTTCAAAACAGAACTTAAATTCATCTAAAAATCACCCTAAAAATCACAAAAGCTCCTTAATGTGCCTATAACAAGCCAGCAAAGAATCAAGTCCAAATTCTATACCAAAAAGGAGAACAAAAATCAACAAATAACAAACATAAAATTGCAAATTAAATGAAATTAATAAAATGGAAAAAATGCAAATAAATTGGAAATTGCACAAAAATAAAACCTAAGCATGCCAAAAAATCAAAAATTAAATGATGAGCATCCACATATTTTTTCCACATTTTTCTTATGATTATTCAATTTATAATGAATTAAACAAGAAAAATGTAATTAAAATCAATGCAAAATGAATAAACAAAATAAAAGAAACAGAAAAAAAGAGAAGCGTTGGATCTGTGACTAAGTCAACCAATCCAAAGATCCAGGGCATGCTAGCACATTAATTAAACGGTGCGCTTAGGGGAGTCAAAGGCCAAGTCTCAGAGTGATTCTCGTGCGTTGGATTAGATTACAAAGTCACCAATTCAAAAAGATCCAATGGTCTGGGCTTATCGTCCTCATTCAAACTGGTTCAGGAGGGAAACTCTCAGGGCGGTGGTCCGGCAGCTGCGCCACCGTCTTCTCCGGTGAGCTCAAGAGTTGCAGGTCATCAAATCATCACCAAAATGAACAAAACCTACACCGTTCTTCTTATTTTTTCATCCTGAGTTCAAATCCGTCATTGTTTTCTCCTAATTCTCACTGGATTTTAAAAAATGATAGATACCAGAAAAATCACCAAGATCTTGATCATCACCAAACCTCAAATTAAAGCCACAGATCTTTTCCTCGTTCATCATAGATCAACCTAAGCTATCTAAAACATGCTATCACTCCAAGATCAGGCAGTTACAAGCCTCAACAGAAATGGTGTCACACCTTGAATTGTCATCAAATCTCACGAAACCTATCCTAAAACGATCTAGTCATCTTCCTAAACCTTAACCTCAGTTCAATTCATGTTATATCACCCTAAAACTAGAGCAATTGTGAAAGTTACCAACCTGAGTTGCAGCTTGAAATTGGAGCAGTTGTGATGCGATCCTTGCTTCAATCTTGTGCAGATCCACTCAAGGAACTATGCTGAAGATGATAGAAGCTTCAATTTGCCTTGAATTGCTCTGAATCTGAAATCACAATTTGCACTTTTGCTCTTGAAACTCAACCTCCAATCTCTGGTTCCAACTCCAAATGATCACCAACCTTGCACTGAATCTCCTTATGAACTTATATAGAGGTGAATGGAAGGTTCTAGAGGCCCATGGAAAACCCAAACTGTGATATCCAAATTTTCAATTTTGCTTGAAAACTCAAACATGGCATACACGATGCTGAGCTAGTTCCTTCTCCAAGAAGCTTCACATGTAATGTCTATGGCCTGTTGAGAATGAAGGGACCAGATTTCACCCTTGTTTGTATCCTATGGCCAAGATTTGAGGTGTAACTTCCTCATGAAGCAACAAAGTAAAACACCATAAAATAAACTTCAAATTGAAATTACATTAATGCCAAAGTGTTCCAAATGATTTTTCTGGTCAAAATAAGCACCCATATGCATTTTCTTGACCTCTCATGATTAAATTTGAATTTTTCAACTTAAATGCCTTTTAATTTCCCCTTTGTCAAATTTCTTCAAACCAAGTCTTGCTCTAAGTCAAATCAATGCCTTATGGATACATGGTTGACCTTAAAATCCCATTTTGAGCAAGTTTTGTGTTGGGCACAACTCCATTTGAAATGTGCAAGATAGAGAAAATGACCTATAATCTCACTTTCCCATAATGCCCTTGACTTGTAAACCTCATAACATAAGTTCTACAAATCAGATTAAAGACTTTTAGTACAATTTGGAAATCTAAGATCAAGACCTACAACTTTCAAGTTGGCCAAAAGTTAAGGAGAAACATCCTTCTAGGTCAAAATTTCCTTGGAAGTTGGTTGACTTTTGCAGACAAATTTCACATTCATCTGATGACCTGTAACTTGTCTGAGCCATAACTCGAGTTCTATAAATCTAATCAAGAAATTCTAGTACTGAAATTAAAGCTAAGAACATGCTATACAAGTTCCATGTTGGCCAAAAGTTGAGATGAAATTTGTATCTTGAGATAAGTCGTCTTGAAGTCAGGCACTAAATAGGGGATTTTACCCTGAGAACCCTAGTTTAGCAACTCCTCACACTTTGAATTCTTCTTGGAGTGATCTTGGAATGTCACTTCATGCCTCTCAACACAACTTTCCATGATCACAAAGACTTTGAATTGAGTTTTAATCTCCTTCAATTGCACAGTTGACTCAAGGTTGACCAGACAAAAACCCTAATTGCAACACCTTCAACTGTGGCTCTCCACACTTGGCATAATGGCTTGACTGAGCTCCACCATGACCCTCAAGGCACTCCATGAGCTCTATCCCCATACCCTATCCATGATCAATGCTTCACAACCCACTGATGGTCTTCAATGGGCCCCCAAGTTAGGAGATGAACCACATACCAGCATCCAAGCTTCTCAGGGACACAACCCGCTTTCTGATGACTTTGGTGACCTCTCAAGCTTGACTAAGACCTCTAGATAGGCTCCTATTGATATAAACCACACTTGATCCCCTGCTAAATGAATAATGCTATGCTATGCAAATGCTAGACCAATGATATGCTAATGCAATGAAACATAAACCAAGTAAGAAAAAGGTTAGGCAAATTTTGGGGTGCAACAGGTCCACACATAGTTGACCATCATCTATGCATCTCTAAAATAGTTCACACAACATCTCTTGATTATCTTCCATGGTTCGCACATAGTTGACCATCATCTATGCATCTCACACATGGTTCACACGTCATCTCTTGACTATCTTCCATGGTTCACACATAGTTGACCATCATCTATGCATCTCACACATAGTTCACACATCATCTCTTGACTATCTTTCATGGTTCACACATTGTTCCAATTAATGTTAAAATCACATAATTATTTTTAAAATATATTTTAAAAAACAATTTTATTAAGTTACATTTTAAAAAAACGTTATAGTAAAAATATGAAATTAAATTAAATTAAAATATATAATTTAATGTCAAAATATGTTTTAGAAAATAATTTTATTAAGTTACATTTTAAAAAACGTTATAGTAAAAATATAAAAATTTTAAAACAATATTTAAAAACATTGTGCCAATTAATGTTAAAATCACAGAATTATTTTTAAAATATATTTTAAAAAATAATTTTATTAAGTTACATTTTAAAAAATGTTATAGTAAAAATATGAAATTAAATTAAATTAAAATATATAATTTAATGTCGAAATATGTTTTAAAAAATAATTTTATTAAGTTACATTAAAAAAAAACGTTATAGTAAAAATATAATAATTTTAAAATAATATTTAGAAATATTGTTCCAATTAATGTTAAAATCACATAATTATTTTTAAAATATATTTTAAATTTTTTTTTATTAAGTTACATTTTAAAAAATGTTATTGTAAAAATATGAAATTAAATTAAATTAAAATATATAATTTAATGTCAAATATATCCAATTAATGTCAAATTAAAAAAACTAATGTCAAATATAATTTGTCAAATATATCCAATTAATGTCAAATTAAAAAATTATTCAATTAATGGTGACATATATTATGTGTGTGAAGCAAATTGTATTATGGTGTGCTTGATCATAATCCAATGGTTCCTATTGATTTGAAAGAAAGAAAGAAAAAAAGGTCTCTCACATGAGAGACCTATACATGTCTCTCATGGTAGCCTAAGCCTATACAAGTAAATAGCTCAGTTAAAACAATTACAACCAATTCTTTATAAATTAGAAAAGCATGGATGGATAGTCTTCAAAACCGGTGGATGGATAGTCTTCAAAACCGGTTAAAAGTGTAACAAAGAAGACCATTGCATGATCCAATTAAAATTATCCAACATATACAGCTAACATAAGCGAGATTTAATATATACTTTTATAATCTTTCTTTTTCACTGTACTTATCTTGGACTCAGTAACTGACTTTGATATTGTAGTGTTAATCTTGCAGGTCCATTTCGTATCATCGTACCAGAGATCAACATCATCACACCTAGAGTCTTACATTGGCGATCAACACCAATTTCAGTACCTATACAAAACAGCAGAGCCGTCTGTGGGAACGATGCCGAATTTTTGTAAAACTCGATGATCAAACTCCGCTTGATCTGAAACCAAACCATAAAAAAATTGCACCAGAAGCCCGTTCCACCTCCGACCTTATGGTGAAATACATCTCCTTCTATATTCTCGATCTAGCTACTGACTCTATTGACTATAATTGATGAGATCCATATGGAAACCTTATGACGAAGACGATCCCGTCGTCATTTCCAGATCTCATTTTATCTGAAAGAGAAACCAAAATAAGCATGATTCGACGCCATATCATTCTAAGATACAAGTATCCGTCAAAAATTCAAGATCCTTAATGCAATGAACGTATACTGTGAATTCAAGATCCCTAAAGCAATGAACATCTATTACAAATTCAAGATCCTAGTTTATCATAGCGATAAGCTATATCAGCTTAAAATGCTCAATCTACATTGCGAATTAGCTAGATTCGAATGTAAATCAAGGTGAACACAAAAGCAGATCTCCTACGCATTGGCTATAACAGACCGAGAAAGGAAACCTCATAGTAGATCAGACAGATCCATTGACCAACTATGAATAAGGAAGATTGATCGAATTAACTCCTACCATTTTCCAGATGAACTGAGGCACGCAACAAGGAATACAGGATTCCCCTGGAAAATCAAGGAGAACCAATATCGCAGTCGTAAGACATTGGAAACCAATTACTCACCTGAAGTAAGATATGAAAGGACTCTCTAACATTGTACCAGTTAAGAAAATTCTAGAAAATAAAGACGTGTGTGTCGATCGTATTGACCTCGGCCGAGCATGCACCATAGATTCTGATACTCATCCTAACATAAATAAGCGGGTAACAAGCTCAATCGAGCACAAGATGTTATTTTTCATGGGTGTTTATCCCAGGCATAACCAAAAACTCAGGTACAACCCTTATAGCAAGGAAACTATATTCTTGATTAGACCAGCAAGCTACCTATACACTATTATGCCCATTTGATTGAAGAAAGCATACGTGATAGACCAACAGATGATAGAGAATGCATGCAAAGGAAAGATAAATAAAATGTTAGGGATATGCCCAAACTTGAGCCATTTCAAGTATAAGATTGATCTCTAGATGAGCGGACGTGGGCTGCCTAAGGTCAATTGTCCAATGAAACATGTTGAGGTCCCAGGCGCATAAGATAAGTATATTTCAAAGATTTTAAATATATGTAAATAAATATCTTTCCTAAAGGAAATTTTACACATGTGAATACTATTATAACCCACGAGAATATGGAATAGACTATGTTTATGAAACAAGATACCACTAGGGGAAACACATTTGAAGCGTAGTTAACACACCCCCTGTTATGAACTAACCACTCCAAGAATGTTGGTTGTGGAACCCTATAGATGTCCACTCTAAACCGGGATAAAACCTAGGGGCAGGGATAGAAACCCCACCTTTGGCCGAGGATGGCTCCTAGTGACATTGAAGATTTGCATCAACTCTCCTTGAACATGATAGGTAATGACTAAACATGGTTATTACTCCGACTTGCATCAATCATGATCAAAAACTCAGTAAATACACCAAATTTCACTAGAGGGACATGCAACAATAAGCTTCAAAGACCCTGCTAGCTCCCACTGAACAAATACATGGAAAGGATATCAATAATTCTACAAGCCCCTACTTACTAAAAATAGTCAACTTCAATCACGGAGGGAGCGGGAACCACAAGTTGGTTCGAATCTGACAAACTGATTCATGAATGACTCAACCAATAAAGTAGGAAGTCCATGAAGGATATTAAATAAATTGCATCGTGCACAAATAAAACGTCAAGGAAAGAAAGGTAAATAGATAAATACCATTGTACGTACACGTTTCGAAGAAATATTGGCACAACACCTTGTTTACAACACAATACAAGAAAGAAAAAAGAAATTAAGTTCCCCATCTTGAGACGCCGAGTGACATCCCCCACTAAGACTCTGTCCAGAATAACCTTGAACAAGTCAAGTTGCAAGTGGGGAATAGATAGGTCCAAAAAAGTTATTCCACCTAGTTGACCGCTTGGTCAAAATCTTCATACACTCTATTAAGAGTTTGTTTAAGGGATTCATCGACCTCCTTCCTTAGTCCAACAACCTAGTGTTTATAAGCCTCATGGTCCTTAACTCGATATTCCTTCTCCTATTGAAGAGCTCTCAAAGCCTCGTTTGCATCAGACATCATCTCTTCTGCAACAATGACAGTGTTCTTCAAGACTTCTTCTCTGTCTTCAAGGAAGACTCAAGCTTAGCAATCCTGGCAGCTAAAGAAGAAGGAGGCCCATTAATTTTTTCATCTTCTTGAATAGACTCAACACGACTAACTTTCTCCTGACACTTCTTATTGAAGCTTAGACCATTTTTTCTTTATAGCTTCACACTTCCTCTTTCGATATCCTTCTCATTGGAAGGATTGCCCATGGCAAAAACATATCTTCGACCAACAACACCTAGGGAGAATAGAGAAGCGGTATGATAAGTGTAAAAAGTGGCTTCCGAGAAAAGATTCATATTTTCTGTTTTAGGAAGGTTTTGAAGGTAGGAAATATCCTCTTTAGATATCGCATCAGTGGCCTCCTGAGGAGGGTGGAAATTCAAGGAAGGAAAAATGGACGACAACTTGAAAAGAGAAGTGGTCGGCTCAGAAGCAACACCCCAAGAAAATGGAGTCAGTTTAGCTAAATCTTTCTCTAAGAGAGGACTTTGATCCTGATCACGATCCCTTTTTATATTTGGAGGAGGACACCACACCTGATCCTCGATAACTGTAGCAGTAGCCACAAGAGAAGGCTGGTCAGGCCCACTAAGGACTGAAGTAACCCCAATAGTAGTAGGGATACTAGAATTAATGGGATGATGAGTGACGACCTATGTTTAAGGAGCAGCGTTGACACCTTGAGCCTCTCGCTCCTTGGCAATAGTGTATACCTTCTAAAAAGCGTTCATCTTTGAACCCATTTTATCTATATACACCAAACACCCATATTAAAGAAAAAAAACAATATAAGGGGATGACTTTATCCTCACAAAAAATCTCTTTCCTCTCCAAAATAATGTTCATACCCACGATAGCGCGAGTACCAATGAACATCTTCCTATGCAGAGAAGGATTCACCTTAACGGGGCTAAACCCCTCTTCATAGCCGAGACTCTAGTAAAATGTTTCTAGATATTTCTTCATCATAACTTCGTCAAGGGTGAGAGAATCCAGTATTTTTGAAACCTATTTATGCATGAACGAGAAGATCCAGTAGAAACACAATAAAAGGTAGATTATGCTTCCATAATATAGGGTTTCACCAGCACGAAGTACCCTTGGAAATTGTCCTAACTCTAAAAAACGGGCTAAACAAAGGAACTTTTTTGGTGAATCACAATGAGCCCCTAATCTATAACATTATACATAGAGGTGTGTATTAGGGCAAAAAGATGGAAGAACAATTTGCATGAGGGTTTCCAATAACGATACTCGGCCCAAAATTAGAACACCTCTATAAAAGCCCAAACATCGGGATGTAGCTCCAAGGGGGAAATACATAAAAACATTAACACCTCCACTTTAAACACGGATAAGGGCAACCACATGTTTATCCCAATGAAGACACATTCATAGAAAATGTTGTTCATATAGGATAGACTACATTTTAGTAAAATAATAACTTGGAGAAGTGTCCAAGTATTCAAGATTGGCCTAGCTTGCTAAAGTTGTATGAAGCTACAGAAAAAGCACATGTTAGGCGCGATGATCCAACATGTTGGTACGACATCTGGGCCTTGTTCAACAGACGCCAGAATGCTACGTTTTGGAGTGTGTTATGCAGAAGATTTGTAAAAGATTTTATTGTTATTGGTTTAACAATATGATTAGATGATTTTTTTGACAGCTGGATGAAGTTTAATTCAAATTTAAATGAAGATTTAAATTTGAATTTAAATTAAAACAAATCATATATTGGAGGAGATATTCAAGGAGCAAATCAAATAACCAACATATTCTACATTAATTCTGAACGAATTTAAAGATATTATCCAAGGAGAAAAGCTCATAGTTACTTTGTTATATAAGGAGGTCAAACCTACATTGGAAAGCAAGCACTCCGATTGAAGATCTTAGAGTGTTAAGTTTTGTTCCGTGTATTCACGCTAATGCCCTAATAGGATTTATGTTGAATCTTTATGTACACCCTTATGTTTTAGTAACTTGGCATAGAAGGTTTGTCTAGTTGAGTTATAATATTCAACATTCTCTCAACTTGTAAAGATAGATGTTGATCACTAGGGTTTATCGGTTGTTTGCCCCTGTCACTGGTATTGTTACAGAGAAGAAAATGAGCAGGTTCTTATATTTAGGGGGATACTCTAAGTAGAAAGTTATTGAGTAGTATTAGAAAGATAAATTGAATAACACATGGTTTATTGTTGCTTGTAAGTATAAATGTACTAAACTACTAATAGTGAATTTCACTTTCGTGGTTATGTGTAACACCCCAAATTTAATCGGAATATTTTAATTAATTATTTAATTGAGAATATTCGTATTTTGGTGGTTTTCGGTGGTTTTGTGGATTATTGAGAATTAATGCAATTTGTCGGTTATTTATTTAATTGATAGTATATAATATTAATTTATTAATATTATTATGAATTAAAATAAATAATAGTGAAAGAAGGGTAATTGGGACAATTGAGAGGAGTAAGTGAGGGTATAATGGAGAAAGCCCAATTATTTGGCCCAAGTCTAGGTTTAACAAAAAAAAGAGTTCTGAAGGATTTTAGGATTCATTTTATGTTAACCGTGAAGAATTGAGGCCAAGAGAACTCTGAAGAGGAAATTGGAGGCAGGAGCTTGAAGGATTCCCTGACAGATTCGTGAAGGCTTTGAATCAACATTTAAGGTATGTGGAGTATAACTTTTCATGATTTTCCATGTATGCCTTTCGATGTGTTTATGGTTGATTTAAGATTTAAGGTACTTTGGGTTGGTCGTGGGCAAATGAGGGGAATTGATGATAAGACTCTGAGGTTATGGCTGGTGGTATGTATCACTGAATATTTGATATGAGAATTAGGAAACCTTAGGCCTTGTGGCCGAAACCTTTGAGTATTATATGTCTGACCATAAGGGATATGGATATGTGATATGAGAAATTATGATGCCTTCGGAGCAATTGTAGGGAAATTGTGATTTAGGACATGAATATGTTTCGGGATTGGCCTAATGAACCGTAGGTTTTGTGCCTTTATCGTTGTAGGACCTTAGGGGTGATTTAGGGATGTTTTGGGGGCATTGGGTAAGTGAATCGTATGAGTTTTTAGGTGGAAATTAGTTCTGGTGCGTAGCAGATTTTGCTGTCATCGCACTGTTCTCCTAGCGAAGAAAGCTTCGCCTAGCGAACCATGTATTCCCAGACTCTTCTAGCGAAGAAACTCGCCCTAGACTCACCTAGCGAACATGCCAGCGAACGTAGCAGAGTTTCGCGAATGTTGATCGTGTGCAGCGATGTTGTGATGTTTGATTCTGTGATCCCTATGTTGAGTTAACATGAGTAGGACAGGGAAGTTATGTGATTAATAGGTGATAGTATGAGGATTACCGCGAGTATAATTTGATGAACTAATATGAGATGATATGGGATAATATCATGAATTAGTATGTGATAATATGTGATAACATGATAGGTTAATATGAGTGTGAATATGAGCTCTATGCGATTTGTACATGATTATATGATGATTTCTATGACGTATGATGATTATTATGATTAAGTATATGATGACATGATATGTGATGATGATTGTTATGATGTGCGATGATGACGTGATGTATGATGAGGATTATGATGATGAGTTATGAAGTTTGATGATGATGAATGATGATGCACCTATGATGTTATTATGAGGATAATTTGTGACGTGTGCATCATGCATTCATGTGCATCCGGACTTCGGTTCAGGACCTCGATTACTTTGGCTTCAATCCCACTGTGCGGATGTGAAGTATTTTGATGTGCTCCGGTTCTCAAGTAGAATCGATCATATTGATGGGGAGCTATGGAGGGTTGATGACCCAGTGTCCATCGCGCTGTGATGATTGGTACCACATGCATTGAGTCTATTTTGCATTTGCATTTATGAGCCTTTTTGTATAAATTATGACGTTGTGGCCTTCGAGGCATATTTGAGGAATATAAATGTGTTAAGTATAATTATGATGCCGTTTATGCATTAATTGTTATACATTGATTATTATGAATTTTTTTACTCACCCTGCCTGTTTGAATGTTACCTCCACGTGGGTAACGTGCAGATGACCAGGTTTAGCTGTGGATGCCGTCGAGGAGTTATTTTTGAAGTTTTAGAGTCGTTAGCCTTTATGGTTAACTTAGAGGGTCTTGCTCTGATATGTAACATCGGGTTGGGTTCTTTGGGTTAAACTTTATACCGTTGAGTTATTTTGCTAACTTTCCCTTATGAGGAAAAACCTGAATTTATGCTTTGAGCTCCGCTGTTTTATGTTGCTTGATGTATTTTGGGGAAAGCCCGTAGTTACGGAGTATTGACCTATTTTGATGACATTGAGAAATGTACGCCCTTTTGGTGACTTTTTATTGAGATTTATTTATTTACTCTGAAATCTATGTAATTTTTTCATGATAATTGTGGAGTAAAAAAGGGTGTTACATTATGGACTCAGCCCCTTAGACGTAGGTGTAGTTTCACTGAACTGGGTAAATAATTGATTGTGTTATGTATTTCTTTTCTGCTCCATCATCTATTACTAGTTAGAGTATTATTTCCGGTGTATCTTGTTGCACCTGTTGTTGGAGCATCGTGTTTAACATCTACCCTCTTAGAAACGAAATTTCAATTGGCATCATAGTGGGTATTCTATCCTATTGGATGAGCTCTAGGGAAGATAAATTATGCTAAAATAGAGACAATTAAATATGGAGGATCAGTTAACAAACCACCTACTTTGGATGGCACAAATTATGATTATTGAAAGGTGATGATGGTCGCGTTTCTCAAATCCTTGGGAAATAAAACTTGAAACATTGTGATAAAAGGATGGAAACATCTAGTTGTTACTTCTGAAGGCGACTCAACTAGCCTAGAACCAGAGGCTGACTGGACCAAAGTGGAATTTTGTGTGAACCATAGACCAAATAATTTTTCAAATATTTGAGGATTATAAAAATCTAGCTGGATTTGTATGAATATATTTGCCTCAGATCAATGTGTAGCTTTGGAGGTTCAACGTAATAACTTGGTCACTTATGTATAGGCTATTTATGCTCACACATGCTACATCAGACAAAGGGACCTATGGGCTAGTTTGGCAAACGTTCAATATCACCATGTCGGTCTCGGTTATTTGTGGGCGATTTTAACGCCATACTAGGAGCACATGAAAAGTTGGGAGGCAGACCTCCGAATATGAGATCTTATGAGGATTTCATGCTTTGGACTAATGCTTATCAGTTGATGCATTTGAATACGCAAGGAGTACAATTTACCTAGTATAATGGTAAATATGGGAATGCTTTTGTGGCGCTTAGGTTGGATAGAGCTATACGTAATGATCAATGGATTAATCTTTTGAATCACATTAATTGTTTCACCTAGTCCGACACTATTGAAACCATCATCCAATTATCATTAACTAAGATCACTTTCTTCAAACTTGACTTTATGCTTTAAAGTTCTATAGAACATGGTCATTTGATAAAGAATGTGGCAAATTGGTTGCTTCCAATTGGAAACTACCATTGGAGGGAAACTGGATAAAGAGAATGTTGGCTAAATTTAATAGGTTGCATGGAGTGATCCAACAGTGGAGTAAAATGAAGTTATACAATGTGGATCAGTAGGTTACAATTGCCAGGGAGGAAGTCTGCCTTGTTCATGGCCTCATAGATAGAACATAGCTAGATGAGGCTCTTTAGGAACAAAATTTCCAGGCTCATATGAACTTGAACATGACTTTGAAAATTGAGAAGAATTTTTGGATGGAGAAGGCCAAAACAAAAAACTTTGTAGAGGGAGATAGAAATACGACTTATTTTCATAGAGTATCTAGAATCAAGTTTATTAGCGAGAAATTGAACAAATTAGCAAGAATGAAGTCGTTCTTACAAAGAAAAACCAATGATATGACCCAACTTCATTCCTCCCTCGGTGTCATTTGCTTTGTGGAGACTAATTCAAAAAACGCTTATGTGTGATTTGAATATACAGAAACATGGTTGTAATTTGGCTTCGATGTGTAGCCTATGCAATAATCACAAAGTCTTCATCCCATGTTGTATTCAAATGTTTGTTCGCAATGTATATATGGAAAGAGATCCTTGCCATATTTGGGATTTGAATCTTGCCAAAGTTGGCTGAGTATCTTGTGCAGATGACCAACATAGGCTGTCATATTGGACAAATTGTAAATTAGGATATAAGAAACCATTCAACAGTGTTACAATTAAAATTCAATCACCGTGGGAGCCATTTTGGCACATACTAAGTTGAACTCCTTCCTTTCACAGGGATGGTTTGTGCATCCCACTTTAGAGCGGAACATATTGGACAAATTGTAAATTAAGTTAAAATATAGAAGGGCTCCAAACATTATTACAATTATTTGGAAAAAAACCAAATTAAGGTTGGACGAAAATCAACACAGATGGTTCCATTAGAGATAACTTAGCTGCAAGGGGCGCTATAAGGGACCATCAGAGGGAATTCCCGTGCGCTTTTTCTACTAACTTTGGTCCATAGACAATTTGTGGATAAAACTCCTATCTATTATGGTAGCATCAGAGCTTGCGGCGATTAAAAATTGGTCCAAAATATGGGTAGAATCAGACTCCCAAGTCGCTCTCACTACATCAGGGAATACTTATAGAGAATGAAATAAATATGAGGGTAGCCTGTCTAATCATTATCAGAGTTGTTGGACATTATTTGGTGGGTCGAGGTTCCTCATTTTATTAGAACAAACTTCTTTTAGAATAAATTAAATTTGACTCAATATCAATTTACTTGATGTTGTTGGCTGGTTGTTGGCTGGATTTCACTATGGTAAGTTATGCAATTTTTTTCCACCTTTAGTTCTTTATTTTGTTTTTTGGATTGGTTCGCTCTAAAATGGGATATATTAGTATATATTTGTTTTAAAAAATACCAAATGACATAAATATACATTATTAAAAATTAAAATAGTCAAAATTACATATTTTTTTAAAAGATAATTTTTATGAAAATCTATTTCAAATAACTTTAATTTTAAGTTATTTTTTAATATAAGAAAATAATAAAATAATGAAATACTTTAAATAATATTTTATAAAAAACTACATAAACGGATTTTTCATTTGAATTTTTTTAAAAAGATTCTTTTTAAATCTCTTTTAATAAAAATATACAATATTATAAAAATTATTTAAAACAAAACCATAAGAAACTTGTCTTAAACCTATAATGAATATGTTTTGTCAAGAATAATCTAATTGATAGTTGTAAGATAACATCTAATATAGAGCGAAAATTTGAATCCGTGATATTTTATTTATTTGTCTTATTATTCAGCTAATTAAATAAAACTATAAAATTAATATTATATTAATAATATAGAATGACATTTTCTTTAGCATTTTTGTATGTTTAAAGAGAATGGTAACTTTCCTTCTAATTTCCATAAACAGCAACGGTCAATTTATGAGATCTAGATATCTTAGACTATTATCAATAGTCAAACCTACCCCACCCATATATTAATATAAATTAACTATATAAATATAATTATTAGGAAAAAAAACCCACTAAATACAGAAATCAAGTAGAATCTTAATATAGAGGCAAATTAACAACAATTGTTTCTTCTATAGATAAATAATTTTCTTCCTATGGCGAGTGGTGGATGCAGTAGGAGGGATCCTGTGAAGATTGTGATCATCAACACACACTATGTAGAAACTGATGCTACAAGTTTCAAATCTGTTGTTCAGAAACTGACTGGTAAAGATTCTGATGCAGCAGCAGAAGAAGAAAAAGCTCAGAGAAAGAAGCATAGTCAAAGTGGGAGCACGTTTCCTAAGAAAGATGTGTCGTTTAAGGAGTTTGATAGAATTCTTAATGAGATGCCACCAATAAACAGCATTTGGTCTGATACCCTGGTTAATTACAACTGAATTAATTATCACTATTGTATAATCTTTGTATTTGATTATTTGATATATGTAACAATGTTGCTAATTTTATTATAATTATATCCGTCACAAACCACACTAACTAGCTCAATCCTGTAAGGCTTTTGACTGTAAGAATTTTCCGCTTGCTCTTCGGTCTCATTCACATTCTCCCAGTAATTTTCAGTAATTGTTCCATCCTGCGCAACTTTATACCCTACTCCTATTTTGTACTTATATTTGTTGTGAACATTTCTGGCCATATCAACAGTCTTCTCCACAAAAGGTTCCCATGATAAGGTACCATCCATGATCACATTTCTCGCCCTTTGTTTAGAGCTTCCACGAGTAGAGATCAGCATCACTGGAAGATTGATGTACCAGTTCAGATTTTGACTAATTTTGAGCATACAAATAATGTCATCTTTAGAGCTTCCAAGAAATGGATTTTATGGGTAAAAACTCTCTTTTCAGTTAATATCCCTGACAAGTTTTCTGATTCATCCTTTTTCAAATTTGATGTAGTATAAAAAATTTGTGTTTGAAGTGGCTGTTTTAAAATTGTTTCACTAATATGGTTGTGTAAGTAGATGTATTAGACTTCCGTGTTTAAGATCATTAGGGAAAAATTCGGATAAGGTTTCTGATTTAATCAAATGATCTGAACTTGAGATGAGTCAAAGACAAGCGTCTGTGATGCTGGGTGTGAAACAAGAAGAGAGAATGTACCTACAAGACACTTCGATACTAAAGTAAGAAAACGAGCAAGAGAGAGAGCAAGTATATAATATATGTGTTTCAAGGTGAATATTGGATACGTGACCCTCTCAAATGAGAGAGTTTTTATAATGCCCCAAGCGCTTGGCCATTGATCCCTATTTTCGGGGCGAGATAATCGTTTCTCGAAAAATAGGTAACTGTCAGAACTAGCCGTTGGGACAGACAGACGTGTCCATAACTAGTTGTTGGCGCGGACAGATGTGTAGTTTCTGGATGATGAAACCATGCGTGACAGACAGAGACTAACCGGGAGAAGTGTTGTGACCAAGGATAAATAGGTCAGCCTCCCTTGTTGGAGGGGCAGAAAAGTAAACTTTCCACCAAAGAGGTTGTACTTAGGAAATTCGGTCGTTATGGGAGCAGAAGTGGATTGGGTCGTGCCTAGCAATTGGGTCAGTCCGGAACAGTATCCCCCAAGTCGTTGCTACCGGGCAGAATAGTGACGACTTAAGGATGTCTGCTTCCCGGGCATAGTCGCCGTGAATTTCCTTGTGTTCAGATGAATACTTGCCCGGACACCAGAAATGTTGTTGTCGGAGAGCTTGGGATCCGGGGAGTCCAACGGTTGATGGGATCTGAAGAGTAAAGATGTCATGTGTGCCTCGAGCCGTGTGCTGCATTAAATACGTGATGATGACTAGGCTAGGATCATCATGATGCCCTATCCGTACGTGCTCGTGCAGGTGTCTGTCATTTGTCTATAAATAGTATATTATAATTCATAATAAACTATTATAATATATCTTTTTAACCATATATATATATATATATATATATATATATATATATATATATATATATATATATATATATATATATATATATATATATATATATATATATTATATATATATATATATATATATATATATATATATATATATATATATATATATATATATATATATATATATATATATATATATATATATATAATAGTTTATTATGAATTATAATATAGACAACAATATGATAGAAAAAAATATTTTACTTAGAAAGAAAAAGTACATATTTGTAAGTTGACAGTGATATTAAGAACTTAGTTTTTGAAAATTTTAATAAAATTCTAAAAAAATATTACTTTTGGTTATTTTTTATATTTTTATTCTCATCCTCTTTGACACTCATATGTGAAAAATCAATAATGTTATTGTTTGTCTTTAGTTTTCTGGTATGTCATAATATGAAGAATATAATAATAAAGTATATAAATATGATTGTAAAATTTTGCATACTCTGTCATATTTCATATAAATATAATTGTAAAATTTTGCATACTCTATCATATTTCAACGTAAACAAATAGTGATAAGTCTTTAAAATTAGTGTAATAACTAATTTGCACTAAAGACATTTGTTTCAACTTTTACGTATCTTATAATTCAAAAATTATTTCATGAAAAATAAATTATGTTATATAAGTTTTAAAACATGATTGTTCTTTTTTTAAACCTTATTCTCAATATTTTAAAGCAATTATTTTAAGTAATTTAAGTGTTCATATTTTTTATTATTTTGAAATAAGACATAATTTTAATTTTAATGTTTAGGAGAATCTATAACATATATAAAGGGAAAACTTAGATTTGATGTACCCTTTTGTTTTTTATTTTAAAATTCAACTTCTCTTTTACTAACTTCTATTTTATTAATTTCTATATGGTAGTTTGCACAACTATTTCATTCAAAAAAATTATATAAAATTTAAATTAAAAAAGTAAACACACAAAAAATACGTTTATATTTTTAAACGTCTGAACACTAAAAAAGCGGACAGACGGACATGAGAGTGTCCGTCTAGATGCTAGTATAGATAGTTGGAATAGTAGTTGTTTTGTTAGATCAATTTTGTTTAAAATGAGATTTTTGTTTGTTTTAGTTAAGGTTCGAACTCATAACCTGCAATAGAGAATAAATATTATATTTGTCTATTTGAAAAATGAAAATAAGATTTTAAATGTGTCACATAGGACTATGAGATGATGTGGCACAAATGAAATAAAAATGTTAGCATGTGTCGTCATATAATTCACCGCTTCAGGTTTAATATATTATATAGATTATGTAAATTATAATTAATTAATTAATTTTATAAATCTTCTAAAAAATAACATATCATATAAATCTTCTAAAAAATAACATATCATATAAATCTTCTAAAAAATAACATATCATATAATTAAAAAAAAATTAAGAAAAACTATTTTATAATTATTAATTTTACAAATCTTCTAAAATACAACATATAATTAAAAAACAATTATTTTTTAAAAAAATTATTACAAAATCATAATAATTTTATTTTATTTTTTTAATTTTATTTGTTTTATAATAAATATAATAATTATATTAGTATTAAAATAAAAATTAATTATAAATTATCAAGTAAAAATAATAATAAAAAAATAAATTGTAGATAATTTGTATAGATGTGGCAGTGACACATCTGAATTGATTGTTTAATCATTAAAATTTGACTTTAAAATTGAAGAGAGATTAAAATCTTAAAAAAATGGAGCAATTAAAAGGTCAAATTTTAAAATATGAGAACCAAAATTAATATATATATATATATGTATATATATATATATATATATATATATATAGAGAGAGAGAGAGAGAGAGAGAGAGAGAGAGAGAGAGAGAGAGAGAGAGAGAGAGAGAGAGAGAGAGAGAGAGAGAGAGAGAGAGAGAGAGAGAGAGAGAGAGAGAGAGAGAGAGAGAGAGAGAGAGAGAGAGAGAGAGAGAGAGAGAGAGAGAGAGAGAGAGTAAAGTTGCAATTAAGCCTTAAATAAAAAATGTGTTTGTGGATTTATGTGCTTACAAGCGATGAATATTTGCATATGAAGTTTTGATGACGACAACGCGTGGTAATAACTTTCAACCTCAATGATGATAATATAACTAAAGAAATGAAATTGAGGGGCTAAAACGCTGAATTTTAAAATATGAGAACCAAAATTAAAAAAAGAAGAAGAGAAAATAGAGTGACCAAAATTGCAATTAAGTTTTGAATAAAAATTGTGTTTGTGGATTTATGTGCTTACAGATGATGAAGATTCGCATCTGAAGTTTTGATGACGACAACGCATGGTAATAGCTTTCAATCTCAATGATGATAGTATAACCAAAGAAAGTATCTTATGAATCATCAACAAAAGGACTCAATATCAAAGTGCTCGTACAAACTAAAACTTTCTAGCAAAAATCTTGAAGCTCTTTGGAGAAAGGTGTGAAAGCTCACCATGTCATATTTTCCGGCCTGTCTGAGTCTATTGAGTAGTATAAAAGTAAGACAGTAGCTTAAAAATACAAATGAAACACACACACATACACGCACACGCACACGCACAACATACACAACACACACTCACACACACACACACTTAAAACATCTTTCAAAAGGCCTATATCCTATAAATGATTTTCTAAGCTAGAACCAAGTGATTAAAAAGTTGTCTAAAACCTTTTTGAAAATATTTTCAACTATCTAATTGATTGGAAAAATGTGCCAATCAATTGGCAAAACTGGTTTTACCAGCCAATCGTTTGGAACATTATGCTAACTGATTAGAAGAGTGCCAATCAATTACAAAATCAATGAGCACAATACATTAATTACTTATAACAGCTCAATATCCAAACCTTCCTATTTGGGCTTGCCAATTGATTGTAAATGAATTGTCTAATCAATTTGAGATTTTTGCCAATCGATTAAATAATTAATTCGGCCCATGGATTATTTTCTTTCTTGATTTTTTATTTTTCCAATTACTATATAAGATAGACTCACCATCACTTCAAAGTAGGGCTGGCAATGAACCAAACCAACTCGAAGATAGTTCGGAATTCGACTCGACAATTAAATCGTTGAACTAGGTTCATGAACCAAATGAGTTGAGTATGAGCGAAAAATTAAGTTCGTTAACTAAATGAGCTGAACTTGAACTATACATAGTTCGACTCGTTAGGTTCATGAGTCAACTCGATTACATATGAAAAGAATTATACTGTCCTTAAGATTAGGTTTAAATATTTACTTCAAATCTTAGACAAATTTAATCTTCAATTTATTAGTTTTTGAATTAGACTCTCAAATGTATCTCTTGAAAGTTGTGTAGGTTTTGAATTAGTAGATTTCGAAGATAAAGTTAAATTTCAATATGATAACTTTTATTTTATTTTAATATTTTATTTAAAAATATATATTTATTTAAAATGTCAAATATACTAAAAAATATATATATTTAAAAAAATAGTTTTTAAGTTCGTGAACCATGTGAGCTGAACCTAATGAGATGAACCTAACGAGTCGAACCGAACTGTTCGTGAACTTATAACGAGTCGAGTTTGAGCTTAAAAAAAAGTTCGTGTCAAACTCGAACTCGAACTCGAATTCGAACAATTCTTAACGAGTCGAGCCGAGCTGAGGTGAGTTCGACTCGACTCGACTCATTTCCAGCCCTACTTCAAAGCACGTGAATTTCCTGCATTTTCATATTTCTTTGGAACTTATCTCTCTCCCTCTCTTAATATTCTTATTCACTTTTAATTGCCTTAGTGCTACTAAGTAAAACTTTACGTGTGAGAAAGATTTTTTGTAAGTGGTCGTACTGATTGTTTATATTCTTAAGAGTGTGATACCTTTAAGATATTGAGTTTGGTTTTTAAGATCAACCTGTTATAAAATCTTTGTCCTTGGTTTATTAAGCTTTGCCGAAAAAATATTGTTTTAGTTATTGAGATCAACCATAAATATCTAAACGGTTTGATAATTTAGCATGGGTTAAAAGTTGTCATTTGGTCGGGGATAAGGCTATTAAATTTCCAAGTTCAGATTGTATTAAGCTTCGTGTGCATAACCTTCAAAAGCTCAAAGTCTATATTAAAACTCTCAAGAAGACCTCTTGGGGACTAGGACAAAGTTCACTCAAACATGTATAAATCTCTTGTGCAATCTTTCTAACCTCATCCTTTTATTTTTTGCAATTTACTTTCAGTATATTATTACCGCTACGATTACTCACCTAAAATTACTAATACGGTCTTAAATGAGAAAGGATAAAATTAATCACGAATTGTGAATACCATAATTCACCCCATCCCATCTTGTGCTTAAAGTCACTTATCCAACAGTGTCAGCTCAAAATTGTTTTGATAATATAATTGTTTTTTTGTTGTTGTAATTTTTAGAATCTACTAAGTTTAAAACTATTAGAGTAATCTCAAGTAGAGATAGTTATAATAACTATAGAAAGGTTGTTAGAAAGATATGAAAGCTAGTTAGGGAAGTTGTAACTAACTCAAACCACTATCTATGATAATCATAACTCTCTCATGTAAATATAATGAATGAATGCAAGAAGATCTTGCACTCTCTCTTCTCCATGAGCATCATCTCATTTTTCATCCATTTTTGAACTCTCATATATTATGGTATTATCCTAGAAGGGATTGTATCTCCGCTACATCATCATCATCTTCACCATATGTGAAAATCCAAGCTTCAAATAAGCTTTATCATCGTTGGTGTTCTCAGGTTCGGTGTGAGTTCTGCAAATAACTTCAAAGAAGTATCAATCGCATAATTTGAATCCACGCCACTTAATTCACAACTTGTCGCAAATTCTTCTCAAGCTGGTACATCTCAAATGGTATTTCCAAGTTCAACTAATACATTTGCTCTAAACTTATCAATCAAGCTGCTAGAAAACAATTTCTTGCTTTGGAATCAACAAGTTAAGGGGTAATTCTTTCGTATAAACTCCACAAAGTAGTGGTTAATCTGACGATACCTTCAATGTTTTAAAAAAATGACGGATTAGCAAACATCATGTCTAAAAACTATGAGGCTTGGATGTTTGACAAAGTTTTGTTAACGTGTCTTCTTTCCACAATCTTTGAAGTTGTATTATTGTGAGTGCATCTTCCATTTAGATACATTTTGTATGATGTCAAAACTAGGACAAACTTTAGTGTTTTGTACATTGGACAATATCAATCAATTATAGGTATGCATTGTTCATTTTAGGATTGAGTTGCATGTCAAAATGATTGTAAATGACTTAGAAAGGATCCATGCATCAAGAAAAAATTTTATACATCAAAATAGAATTTTGTGTGAAAAACACTAAATAAGTCGACACATACAACTTTAGGTGAACCTATGCAGGTTTTCCTTCCAACACAGGTCGATACATAACTTGTTTAGATCGATAATCATGCCTCAATATTGAAGCTTGTAGCCACTGCCTATGTGTCGCCCCAAATAGGTTGACCTGAGACCTTTATAGGTCGACCTATAGACTTAAAAATCTTCATTTTTGTTTTCTTTTCATTTCACCTTGCATGCCCTTTGCTTCATATATATATATATATATATATATATATATATATATATATATATATATATATATATATATATATATATATATATATATATATATATATATATATATATATATATATATATATATATATATATATATATATATATATATATATATATATATATATATATATATATATATACACACACACACACACATGCATCATATATAGTACGGTTCTAGAGTAAAACCTACATGAAACCAGGATTTCAAAGCATACTCATAATCTTCAACCTCTATTTTATGCATACACACAATCAGACTACACATAATCATTTTTTAATTGGGTGACCATCTAGATTAGGGTTGATAACGTCCAATTAGGTTGTTGTACCAAGAATATTGGTTTGAATTCTTTGAGGGTTTTAAATAAGAAAACTGACCTGGGATATCATTGAGGATTTGAAGGTTTAGGGCAAGATTGCGCAATTCGGATCCAATCGAGTGAAAGCTTTGGGACAAGGGGTGCCTTGCAAGGGAGTATCTCCAGATAGTGGGTCATCTTGGTAAATCTTGGGTTTCAACAAGTGTGCGCTTGGGATTAATTCGACCGTGTGAAAGCCTTGGGACAAGGAGGCGCCTTGCAAGGAAGTAGCAAGAATTGGTGAATTGAAGCGCTATTGTTGGTGACTTGATCAATCTTTGTTCAATGGTTTTGGAGGTGATAAAATGAACAACAAACCATAGGATTTGTATGGTTAGATTTCTTCATCTCTTGTATATAAACTTTTTGCAAATTAAGGTTAACTACAACTATCTCAATTTGAATTGAGGGCAAACATACCCATAACGAGGTCGATTGGAGAACTACCTAAATAAATCCTTCTCTCTCTCTCTCTCTCTCTCTCTCTCTCTCTCTCTCTCTCTCTTTTAATTTTTGTGTTTGCGAATTATTGAATACATTGTTGTTTGATCAATTCATTTGGAAATTAACTTTTTATTACATTTTGAAATTGGCTTTGTTGATATAATCACAATTCTTTGGATTGTGATTGGTGAAGGTGAGAAAATACTTAGAAGGGGGTTGAATAAGTATGAAGATTAAAACTTAGAAATAATAACTCAAGTATTTTTATCCTGGTTCGTTGAACTCAACTACTTCAGTCCACCCTTCCTAGAGTGATTTGCCTTTCTCAATCAAGGACTTAATCCACTATTTAATCAACTGATTACAATAGTAAGCACTAAGAACAACTGTTCAAAGTCTTCTCAAGAACTACTGATCCTAACTGGATCTTTTTAAGGTTTTCTTACAATCAAATGTAATAACAAATACAAGTGTTTAAATTGCTTCTAATCAAGCTTTATCACAACTGTGATTTTTCACTTAAAGTTAAGAACAAAGAAATTAATTCTAGAAAGAATGTGAATAGTATAAGAGCTTTGAATATTGATTTCTTTTGGATAAAACGTCAAATGAAGAAGATGGGTGAAGACTTGCTTTTATAGGCAGCTGATCCAAGGAGAGCTTCACGTTGAGAAGAGTGTCCAAAAGGTCTGAGCCTTTTTGTCTTCATATCAAGTGACCTTTCCTAGAAGAAGAAAGCACAGAGAAATCCTTTTTGTCGGTGTTCTTGTGTCTAGCATAAATAAGGAAAGAGTCGTTTGAATTATTCCAACGGACATAATCTTTGAATTCTTCTTCTTCAAATTTCAGCAAGATTCATCAGAGTCTACTTTAATCAGAGCCTTCTGATGTTGATCAGAGTTTTGCTGAATCAGAGTCTTCTGCAGCAGGTGTGCTTTTAGCGTGTGTAAGTTCAGAGCATGTTTGAGTTAGATCCTCAGTACTGGCAGCTTTAGTACTTTCAGAATCTTCTGTATTAACTATGCTTTGAAGACTCTTCATACAGAATTCTTCTTTGGTTCAGATGCTTCTGACTTGCTTCAGATTCTTCTGGAGCTTCTGCTTCAGATCCTTCTGGAGCTTCTGCTTCAGATCCTTCTGGAGACAGCGCTCAGGATCTTCTGTTGGCAGCATTCAGAATCTTCTAATGGATGCATCTGGCGCTTCAGAGTGTAGCATATTTCTTATGTTCAGTTCTGATTTGCTTCTGGAGTGATAATTATTTTGATATCTACAGCAAACACTCTCAAGCAAATTTTAGAGTATATAATTCTTAATTACAAAATTTCATAATAGTTATCATCAAAACATAGAGATATTATTAAGAACCAATCTGTGTTCTAACAATCTCCCCCTTTTTGATGATGACAAAAACATCAGAAATTTTGTTTAATTGAAAATATAATAATTATAACTCCCCCTGAGATGATGAATCTCCCCCTGAATTAAATACAAGTAAGGAATAGAAACTTCCCTTTTTTTCTTGAGTATTTTTCAGAGTTAGATCTTGATTGTTCTTTTAACATTTGAGAGTCAAAGTGTCTTGCAAATTTCAGAGTCAGAGTTTGATAATTGTCAAATGATCTGAGAGTCTCAGAGTTTCTTTTACAGAGTGTACTTTCTTTTACAGAGTGTACTTATCAAATGTTTTGAAATACTCAAATTTAATGTTAGATTTATTTGTCTGAAGTTTCATTCTGGTGAAGTTTAATTAAACAGTTCAAATCTATATTTTCTCCCCCTTTTTTGTCATAAGCAAAAAGTAAAAACTTTGAAAAGAGAAATAAAAGGAAACAGTAAAAGAGATATATCAAGTGGAGAAAACTTTGAAACATTTATTCATTCAACTCAGAGCAAGAGTATACACATCAGAAGATATTCAAAAAAAATACATATGCAAACATCAGATGCAAACATCAGAATAAAAAAAATAAACTAAGAGTGTTTTGACAAAAGCATCTTCAACAGATCCGTGATCTCAGAGGAGGACTGTTCTTGCTTTGACATCCACTTAGCCATTGTTTCATTCTTCTGATCCTGTTGGGACATCCACTGAGTCATGTCTTCAGACTTCTTATCCTGTTTAGCCATCTATGACTTGATCTCTGATTGACCAGCTTCCAGAACTGCAATCTTATCTTCAAGATCTGGATGTTCTTTCTTAATCTCAGATGAAGAAGGTGGAACAGTTTCTGAAGCTTGAACAGAGTCAATTTCCATAGGGGCTTCAGAGCTTGGAGTAGTAGAGCCAGAAGGATGTTCTATCAGAGTCATGGCCAGAGGGTTGTCTTCAGATGCAGATTTAGTATTCTCTTCTGATGATGGAGGAGCATCTGTAAGAAGCAGTGGTCTAGATCTCTTGACAGTCCAGAACAGACTTCTTGTAGCTTCAACAAATCTGAGCTTCGCATCATCAGAACATATGTTCTTCAGATTTGATGCTACAGTGTTGAATCTGTTTATGAAGCCATTCCAGATGACATCAGATTCCTTTGCATCCATTGTTGCTGAACACTTCTTCTGTACAGTACTTATATACATCTGTATTTCTTGCAAAAAAGCATGTAAATAAATGATCAACATTTAGTCTAGGTCTGGGATGTAACAGAGTCTCTAAGGTAATTGGCTTTGGTTGGGGAGTAGGTGGAAATATGGATTTGTGAATGGAGATCAGAGGAGGAGGGTAGTAGGGTATGAAAGGAATTTCAGGGGATTTTTTAGGTTTTGATCTGTTTAAAGCATTCAACAGATTTGTTTTTGCTTTGGTGTGATAGGAAACCACATCAAAGGGTTTATTAGAGTAAGGTTGGAAAGCAGATTTAGCAGGTTTTTCAGAAGTATCAGGTTCATCAGAATTAGCAGGTTTATCAAATGAAGCAGGTTTAGCAGAAGTAACATCTTTTGCAGATTTAGCAGAGTATGATATTGTATCTAATGAACCTACTTTTGACATTGATTTAATATAAGTTAGAAGCACAGATGGTAGAGTGATTGTAAGTTTGGGTTTGAAAGGAGTGATAGGGTCAGATGGTTCAACTCTGTCATAGAAATCTTTGAGTTTGAAACCATAGGAAAGGTTGTGAAGATAAGATGAGAATGGATTGCACGAGGTAGAATTTACAGATGTTCTTGGTGTAGATGTTGGGATAGGATTTGTAATGAGGATTTCAGATGATGGTTTAGGTGTGGGAGTAGGATCTGGAATAAGAACTTCAGAAGATATAGGAGGTTCTAATTGGGTTACCTCAGAATCTCTGTGAGAGGGGGATATCAGAAAATCTGGGTGAATATCAGATTCTGAGGAATTGGATGATGTGGTTGGTGTGCAGGAGGTAGAAGACACTTGAAAGACAGTTTTCAGAGGTGTAACATTAAGAACCTCTGTCTCAGGGATGTTGGTTCCAGATGGGTTGGTTGATTCTGAAGGATTTTCATAGGGTTTTGATGGGGGTTCAGATGTGGGTGGATCAGATGAAATTTTTATTGGTTCAGAGGTAACTGGAACAGATGCAATGGGTTCAGATAAGATTGGTGATGGTTTTTCTGGTTGTTTTTCTAGTTGTTGTGTTTGTTGTGATACAGATTGTTTTTCTTGTGGTTGTTGATGTTCAGATGGTTTTTCTTTCTGTTGTTCAGATGGTTTATCTTTTGGTTGTTCAGATGGTTTTTCTTTTGGTTTTTGTTGTGGTGCAGATTGTTTTGTTGGTATTTCTGGTTGTGGAGTCAGAATTTGTGGTTTTGTTGTTGTTGGTTTTGGTACAAATGATTGTTTTACAGGTGAGATTGAAATAGGATTAGATGATTTTTTAGGAGATGGAGCAGAAACATGAGGTGGAGCAGTAACAGATTGATTTTGTGTAGAAGGTGGTTTTGGAATAGACTTAACAGTTGAATCATTTATAACAATAGTATTTGCAGAAGATACAGAAGATTTGGTACCTTTAATCTTGATGCGTTTAGCAGGAACAGAATGAGTGTCTCCAGATTCTTTCCTCTTTAGCAGCTTCTGAGGCTTCTCAGCAACCTTGGGCTTCTTCTGAACAGGTGCAGCTTCTGCTTCTGATTGACTTCTCTTTCTTGGTGTTTCTTCTACTACAACAGGCAATGGTTCCCTTGCTCTCTTTATAATATCTGCAGGAATAGGCTTTCCTTCTACCTTGCAATCATCAATATATCTAACTACAATTTCCCTTGGTTCTTCAGCATAGAATAGAGGGTAGTCATCTACTGGGATTCTCTTCTGACTAAGTTCAGTAATGTTCAGCTTCTTGGGTGCTGTTGTGAGTTCTTCTACTATTTTTAGTCTCTGAAGACTTTTGGCATTTAGAGGCTTTCCAAGAATAAATTCCAGTTCTTCTGTGACTCCAGCAGCATATAGAGCAGTCACCAGTCCATTTTCTGTTAGAAGATTTGAAATTAACCTTCCAAAAGGAATCCAAGTTCTGATCTTCTGACCTTTTTCCTTCACATATTCTCTAGAGGCATTTATATGATTCCATAAGTGCATAAACAGAATATATGGAAGATCTACCTTGGTGCTCTGACTTAAGCAATACATAAAGTAGAGTTGTTCATTGTTAACATAGTTTGGAGAGTTTGTAGACTTTCTGTGATGAATGCATCCCATGAAAATCTTAGCCCAGATCTTATAGTCAGGCTTCAGATCTTTGAACTTATTAGAAGCTTGTCCAGCAGTCATCACTTCCTCATATACTTCATCCATATCTACACGCCCAGCTGGCAAGTGAGATACTCCATCTGTTTCCTCATATCCAATGAGTTTCCTGATCAGATCTTCTGTGATGATTATCTCTTTACCCAGAACAGAAGATAAAATGAACTTAGGGTATACAGAAGCATGTATCCAGAATTCTTTTACCAGAAGGGGGTAGACTGGTCCAAAACGTCTGTCAAAATACTTCACCCATCATTG
Organism: Lathyrus sativus; assembly: GCA_963859935.3. Lineage (NCBI taxonomy): Eukaryota > Viridiplantae > Streptophyta > Magnoliopsida > Fabales > Fabaceae > Lathyrus > Lathyrus sativus. The sequence goes on from OZ012735.1 coordinate 774,388,729, forward strand.
AGCATCTATTATGGAGCGAAACTCAAACCCATTCTCAGCCAGTGAATCAAATTCCACCATTGATTCACAGAGAACCTCCATTTTTTCAACAGGTGTTAGCAATGTTCTCTTTGGTGGCGTATAAGGAGTCACACCCATATTTGCAGAAGTAACTGCAGCCATGGTTGATTAAAATTGTGCAGCAGTTGATGATGAAGTTGCCATTGAAGATGAGTTTGTCAAACGCTTAGGGTTTTTGTGAAGAGAGAAGAGAAGACAGAAACGCATAAAAGGTTTGAGATGTGAAAAGTGTGAAAGTGGTGAGAAATGATGTATTTATACTAAACACTTAGGCATACAAACAGTCAGAAGAAAACACGTTCGCACAAAGCATTTAATGAAAAAGAATAAAATCATTTCAAGCATTTATTGATTCTGACAATTTGGGGGGAAAATCAAGATTTTCACTATTTAAACTTCACCTCAAACGTCTCTTCAGTAGTGTACACGCCACATTTGCAGATTTGGAGTGACACGTGTTTGCTTGCATGTGCTTCTGAATTCTCTTTGAGAAATGAAATGTTAACCAACGTTCAGATCCTCTGAGGATTGTTAGTTCAGAGTTTCACAAGAAAATAATTAAAGAAAATGAATAAGTAATCAGAAGAAACACTTCAGAGCATTAGGCATTTTTGCATCTGTAAAATTTGCTTCTGACAAATATTATTCTGGACACAAATCCATACCAATATTTTTCAGAATAAATTTGAATCTATCTTCAACAAGGGGTTTTGTAAAAATGTCTGCCCACTGATGATCTGTATCAACAAAGGCTAAACTTATGATTCCCTTCTGAACATAGTCTCTGATGAAATGATGCTTAATTTCTATATGTTTTGCCTTAGAATGTAAAATGGGATTTTTAGACAAACATATAGCAGAAGTATTATCACAGAAAATAGAAATGTTACTTTCAAATATCTGATAATCTTCTAGCTGACTTTTCATATAGAGCATCTGCGTGCTACATTCAGCAGCAGCAATATATTCTACCTCTGTGGTTGATAATGCAATTGTGGGTTGCTTCTTGCTGTACCAAGAGATTAGATTTCTTCCTAGAAATTAACAACTTCCAGAAGTACTTTTTATTTCCACTCTATCTCCAGCATAGTCAGCATCACAGAATCCAACTAATTTGAAATCATCAGATTTTCTGTAACACAAACCCACATTAGAAGTACCTTTCAGATACCTTAGAATCCTCTTGACAGTTGTCAAGTGTGATTCTCTAGGATCTGATTGGAATCTAGCACACAAGCATACACTGAACAATATGTCAGGTCTAGAAGCAGTTAAGTAAAGAAGAGATCCTATCATACCTCTGTAGAGTTTCTGATCTACTTTCTTACTTACCTCTTCCTTGCCTAGTGAGCTAGTTGGATGCATGGGAGTCTTTGCCAGCTTACTATCAGTCATGTTAAATTTCTTCAGAAGTTCTTTAACATATTTGGTCTGATGTATGTAAGTGCACTCTGGAGTTTGATTGACTTGAATTCCCAGAAAGAATCTCAGTTCTCCCATCATGCTCATTTCAAATTCTGCCTGCATACATTTAGCAAACTCCTTTCCCAGCATAGTATTGGTAGATCCAAATATTATATCATCCACATAAATTTGACAAATTAGAAGATCTTTCTTAAATGATTTACAAAAGAGTGTTGTGTCCACTTTGCCTCTGATGAAGTTTTTTTCCAGAAGAAAATTGCTCAATCTCTCATACCAAGCTCTGGGAGCTTGTTTTAAACCATACAGAGATTTATTTAGTTTGAAAACATGATCTGGAAATTTTTCACTCTCAAAACCAGGAGGCTGGTGAACATAAACTTCTTGTTGACTGTACCCTTGAGCAACAAGCCTTGCCTTATTTCTTTCAACTTCTCCTTTCTCATTAAGCTTATTTCTGAAGACCCATTTAGTTCCAATTACATTGAATCCTTTTGGTCTTTGAACTAAATCCCACACATCATTTCTGGTGAATTAATTTAACTCTTCTTGCATGGCAATAATCCAATCATTGTCTTGCAGAGCTTCATCTACAGAAGTTGGTTCAATTTCTGACACCAGTCCAAATAATGATGTTTCAGATGATCTTAGAAAGGATCTTGTTCTGATGGGATCATCCTTTTTTCCAATTATAACATTCTCTAGATGAGACGTTTTGATTCTGGAAGATGATCTTCTAATAGTTGATTCTTCAGAAATGTTTAAATTGTTCATCTGAGAAGTTAAAGAAATTCCCTCTGGCGTTGCTTCTGGTTCCTTCACTTGAGCTTTGTCTGCCCTTGAGCCTTCAGAGTCTGTGAAGACTACTTCTCTATCTGCAGAGTTTTCAGACTGCTTTGACTTTTTACTGCCAAGCTTATCATCAAATCTAACATGAATAGATTCTTCCACAATCCGTGTCTCAATGTTGTATACTCAGTAGCCTTTAGAGCGTTCAGAATATCCAAGCATGAAACACTTCTGTGCTTTGGAATCAAACTTGTTCAGATTTTCTTTAGTATTTAACATATAGCAAATACATCCAAAAGGATGAAAATATGAAATGTTGGGCTTTCTGTTCTTCCACAGTTCATATGGAGTCTTCTTCAGAAGAGGTCTTACAGACACTCTGTTCTGAATGTAATAGGTTGTGTTGATTGCTTCTGCCCAAAAGTGTTTTGCCAGATTGGTCTCATTGATCATGGTTCTGGCCATTTCTTGCAGAGTTCTGTTTTTCCTCTCTATAACTCCATTTTGTTATGGAGTTCTAGGACAAGAAAAATCATGAGCAATGCCATTTTCATTAAAATATTTTTCAAAATATTTATTTTCAAATTCACCACCATGATCACTTCTGACTTTTATAATTTTGAAATCTTTTTCATTCTGGACTTGTTTACAGAAGTCAAAGAACACAGAATGTGACTCATCCTTGTGTTTTAAGAACTTTACCCATGTCCATCTACTATAGTCATCAACAATGACTAGTCCATACTTCTTGCCTCTGATGGATGCAGTTTTCACTGGTCCAAACAGATCAATATGAAGTAATTCTAGTGGTCTGGAAGTAGAAACAACATTTTTTGGTTTAAAAGATGATTTTGAAAACTTCCCCTTTTGGCATGCTTCACAAAGAGCATCTGAGGTGAACCTCAGATTAGGAGTTCCTCTGACAAGATTAAGTTTATTAATCTGAGATATACGTCTCATATTAATATGCCCTAATCTTTTGTGCCAGACCCATTGCTCTTCATTAACAGATAAGAGGCATTTAACATTCTGAACCTTAAGTTCTGAAAGATTTATTTTATAAATGTTGTTTTTCCTCTTCCCACTAAATAGAATAGAGCCATCTTTTTGACTAATAGCTTTACAACATTTTTGATTAAAGGTTATATCATAACCATTGTCACTTAATTGACTTATGGACAATAAGTTATGCTTTAATCCTTCTACAAGTAAAACATTAGTGATAGAAGGAAGTTTACCATTTCCAATGGTGCCAGATCCAATGATCTTGCCTTTCTGATTCCCTCCAAATTTCACATCACCTCCAGATCTAAGCTCCAGACTTTGGAACATAGACTTTTCTCCTGTCATGTGTCGCGAGCATCCAGAGTCCAGGTACCATGATTGGCGTCCTGACCTTGCTGCTAAGAACATCTGCAACAGGGATTATTTTACTTTTAGGTACCCAGATCTTCTTGGGTCCTTTAGGGTTTGTTGTTCTGAAGGTTTGTCTAAACTTTTGTTTCTCAACATAAGGTTTATTCTGACTAGCCTTAGATTTAAACACATGAATATTCTTTTCAGAACGTGTTTGTTCAATATCATTCAAGTGACCAAATTTAAAGTGTGAATATAAAGGAGTTTTCTTGATGATAATTTTATTAACAGGTTTTGGATTTAAATCCTTTCCAGAGGAAGATTCATATCCAATTCCTTTACTGTTATTTCTGCTAACTCCATAGATCATAGAAGCCATTTTGCTCTTGTCTATGCTTTTAGCAAGAAACTTCTAAAAGCTATAATCATATTTTTCCAAAATATTTTTGCATTCAGATTCAGTTTCAGAATCAGAGTTTTGTTGAGCTAATTCAGAATCATTTTTCAATTTTAAGTTCTTTTCATTTAGCTCAGCTACTTCTGATTTGAGAATATTATTCTCAGATACAAGATTGCTTTGACGCTTCTTGTATTTGAGCTTAATATTGTTATAGCTCTTCAGAACTTCTGATAAAACATTGATAAGTTCTTCTTTAGTGAGTTTAGCCATTACCTCTTCAGCGTCAGAGTCAGATTCAGAGTCAGCTTCAGAACCTGAAGTTCCTTCCTCCTGATCTTCTATGTCTGCCATCAAAGCTACATTGGCACATTCTTCTTCTGAATCAGATTCAGATTCAGATGTATCTGAATCATCCCAGGTGGCCATTAAAACCTTTTTCTTCTTATTAGATTTTCTTTTAGGCTTGTCTTTCAGCACCTTTGGACATTCATTTTTGTAATGTCCAGGTTCTTTACATTCATAACAGACAACCTCCTTTTTGCCAGATCTTCTGTGTCCAGAAGATTCTTTTCTTTGGTCAGGCTTTCTGAAGTTTCTGAACTCCTTTCCTTTATGCTTCCAAAGTTTGTTTATTCTTCTAGATAGCATGGATAGTTCATCTTCATCTTCAGATGAGGATTATTCAGAGCTCTCCTCTATTACCTGCAATGCCTTAGCAGATTTATTAGATTTTAGAGCAACAGATTTACCTTTCTTTTGAGGTTCATCTTCCTCAAGTTTAATTTCATGACTTCTTAGTGAACTGATTAGTTCCTCCAAGGAGATCTTGTTCAGATCTTTAGCCATTTTCAGCGCAGTCACCATAGGTCTCCATCTGGCAGGTAAACTTCTGATGATCTTTTTCACATGATCAGCAGTAGAGTATCCTTTATCCAGAACCTTTAGTCCAGCTGTAAGTATTTGAAATCTGGAGAACATAGCTTCAACAGATTCAGAGTCTTCCATCTTGAAGGCTTCATACTTCTGGATCAGAGCCAGAACCTTTGTTTCCTTGACTTGAGAGTTTCCCTCATGAGTCATTTTTAAGGATTCAAACATGTCAAATGCATTTTTCCTATTTGTAATTTTTTCATACTCAGTGTGAGATATTGCATTTAACAATATTGTCCTGGCCTTGTGGTGATTTCTGAATTCCTTCTTCTGAGCATCTGTCATAGATTTTCTGTCTACTTTCTTACCATTCCCATCAGTGGGATGAACATATCCATCTATGACCAGATCCCATAAATCAGCATCATATCCAAGGAAAAAACTTTCAATCCTGTCTTTCCAATAATCAAATTTCTCCCCATCAAACATAGGGGGTTTGGTGCTGATTCTGTCCCTTTCTTCATATTTGTTGTTAATGTTAGACATTGTATTATCAGCCATAGTAACAACCAAATATATATCAAAGTATTTCTCACTGGATCTTTACTATCACTGTGAAGTGGTAGCACACACAGAACCGGAGCTCTGATGCCAACTGAAGGTGAGAAAATACTTAGAAGGGGGTTGAATAAGTATGAAGATAAAAACTTAGAAATAATAACTCAAGTATTTTTATCCTAGTTCGTTGAACTCAATTACTCCAGTCCACCCTTCCTAGAGTGATTTGTCTTTCTCAATCAAGGACTTAATCCACTATTTAATCAACTGATTACAATAGTAAGCACTAAGAACAACTGTTCAAAGTCTTCTCAAGAACTACTGATCCTAACTGGATCTTCTTAAGGTTTTCTTACAATCAAATGTAATAACAAATACAAGTGTTTAAATTGCTTCTAATCAAGCTTTATCACAACTGTGATTTTTCACTTAAAGTTAAGAACAAAGAAATTAATTCTAGAAAGAATGTGAATAGTATAAGAGCTTTGAATATTGATTTCTTTTGGATAAAACGTCAAATGAAGAAGATGGGTGAAGACTTGCTTTTATAGGCAGCTGATCCAAGGAGAGCTTCACGTTGAGAAGAGTGTCCAAAAGGTCTGAGCCTTTTTGTCTTCACATCAAGTGACCTTTCCTAGAAGAAGAAAGCACAGAGAAATCCTTTTTGTCTGTGTTCTTATGTCTAGCATAAATAAGGAAAGAGTCGTTTGAATTATTCCAACGGACATAATCTTTGAATTCTTCTTCTTCAAATTTCAGCAAGATTCATCAGAGTCTACTTTGATCAGAGCCTTCTGATGTTGATCAGAGTTTTGCTGAATCAGAGTCTTCTGCAGCAGGTGTGCTTTTAGCGTGTGTAAGTTCAGAGCATGTTTGAGTTAGATCCTCAGTACTGGCAGCTTTAGTACTTTCAGAATCTTCTGTATTAACTATGCTTTGAAGACTCTTCATACAGAATTCTTCTTTGGTTCAGATGCTTCTGACTTGCTTCAGATTCTTCTGGAGCTTCTGCTTCAGATCCTTCTGGAGACAGCGCTCAAGATCTTCTGTTGGCAGCATTCAGAATCTTCTAATTGATGCATTTGGCGCTTCAGAGTCTAGCATATTTCTTATGTTCAGTTCTGATTTGCTTTTGGAGTGATAATTATTTTGATATCTGCAGCAAACACTCTCAAGCAAATTTTAGAGTATATAATTCTTAATTACAAAATTTCATAATAGTTATCATCAAAACATAGAGATATTATTAAGAACCAATCTGTGTTCTAGCAATTGGTTTTTGCATCAATAAAACAAATAAAATTTCCAAACAATATTGATTGCATACAGTGTTTGATAAATTGCTTATTTGTGTCTTAGTGTATTTTTTATCATTGGAAATAATCTCTATGTGTAGTTTTGCATTCAATTGTTTGTGATTGATTGTTGTTAGGCAATTTGTATACATTTTCATACGCTTGTGTACCTTTACACATATCTGAGATTTTTGATAGAGGTTCGGTTAGATGATTTGATTCGGGTTGTTTATGTTGTGCCATAAAACTTTTGAAAACCATTTTTGCCAAACGTTTAATTTTAAATTTGTGGTCTATCCACCCCTCTAGATCGAAGTCTATCGTCTAACAAGTGGTATCACGAGCTCCGGTTAATTTTGTGCTTAAGATTTACTTCTTAGAAGAATGGCTATCGAACCTATGGAAGCGTATAATAGAGCACAAATTTTCACCGATGAAAATTATGGCTATTGGAAAGCTTGTAGGTGTACTCATGTTAACTCTGTTGACAAGGGGTATACGAGACGCCATCAAAAATGGTTCAAATAAAATTACCGTGACTAATGTTGAGGGTGTTATCGTACCTAAACCAGAAGTACAATGGAATGTAAATGATTGAAAATTGTGGTCACATGATTAGAAAGCAAAAAATATTCTTACATCAAATTTAGGTGTTGATGATTATTCTCATGTTTTCCATTGTAAAACCGTCAAGGCTATGTGGGACACATTAGAATTTGCTCATGAGGGTACTAATGATGTCAAATAAGCTAGGATCAACACATTAAATCAAGAGTTTGAGCTATTTTTTATGGAGCATGGTGAAACCATTTCAGACATCCGAAAGCGGTTCACACATCTCATCAATCAATTGAATGCGCTAGGTAAGCCTAATTCCAATGAGATTGCTACTAAAGAGGTGTTGAGATGTTTAAATAGGGAATGGAAACCCAAGGTCACCACTATTAAAGAGGCTAACAATCTTAAAGTACTTGTTCTTACAATTTTGTTTGGAAAATTGGAAGAGCATGAGGAAAAACTCTCTTGCTTGGAAAAACATGAAAAAGAATATGAAAAGAAGGGGAAAAAGGTAAATACAAGAAAGTAGAGAAGAAGTCCATTCTCTAATGACTTCAAGCTCAAGGTGATTATCAAACTAAAACGGACGAAGATTCTAATAAAGAAGATATGGGGCTATTTATCAAAAAGTATAATAAATACATGAGGAATTATGGAAATAAATACTCTAACAAGAACCATGGTAAATCTAGAATTCTATCTAACTCCTCCAAGGAAGATGAGAACAAAAAGGGTAAGTCTATAAGTGCATGCTACAATTTTTGTAAACCGAGCCATAACTCAAGGTGCATCAAAGGTAACAACAATATGCATTGATGACAATCAAATATAAGCAAGCATGTCATAAAAGTTTAAACTCAAATTTAGGAGGAAAATAATATGATATCATGGTGACAACCAAGGGAGAACAAGCCCTAACATGTTAACTAACATATGGGAAATAATCACAAGCAAAATCTTACAAGACAATTCAAGTGTGGTTTAAAGGAATTTGACAATATGCGAGAGAACGATCTAAACAAAGAACCAAAATTTCACATAGACAAAAGGTATCATAATTATGAACAATTTGGAATATTTTTGCATCACATGAAATTATACATTAAATTAAACATGTTGCAAAAAGAATGAGTTAAAAAAGATGAAATATTAACAAGTTATGATTTTTTGGAAGTTTCATGCAATTAACAAATAAAACATGTAAGAATAAAAAAGAAAAGGGCAAGGGTGGGAGTTGAACCCATGCCCCTCAGTTCACAAACACCACACTCAACCACTAAGGCACACACGTGCGCGCTGGTAAGGAGAGGACAAGATGAACAAAAATGATAAGATATGAAAATAAAAACAAAAGGGTGTGAAAGGGGAGAATGCACGCAATTTGTATTTATGGGGGTGGCTTTGTACTTGGATGTACAACCACCCCAGTGGTAATCAAATTGCGCGCATTCTCCCCTTTCACTTGCCAGCCATGGGTTCGATCCTTGGGGTCAACCCTTTTGTTTTTATTTTCATATCTTATCATTTTTGTTCATCTTGTCCTCTCCTTACCAGCTTGTACGTGTGTGCCTTAGTGGTTGAGTGTGGTGTTTGTGAACTGAGGGGCATGGGTTCAACTCCCACCCTTGCCCTTTTCTTTTTTATTCTTACATGTTTTATTTGTTAATTGCATGAAACTTCCAAAAAATCATAACTTGTTAATCTTTCATCTTTTTTAACTCATTCTTTTTGCAACATGTTTAATTTAATGTATAATTTCATGTGATGCAAAAATATTCCAAATTGTTCATAATTATGATACCTTTTGTCTATGTGAAATTTTGGTTCTTTGTTTAGATCGTTCTCTCGCATATTGTTAAATTCCTTTAAACCACGCTTGAATTGTCTTGTAAGATTTTGCTTGTGATTATTTCCCATATATTAGTTAACATGTTAGGGCTTGTTCTCCCTTGGTTGTCACCATGATATCATATTATTTTCCTCCTAAATTTGAGTTTAAACTTTTATGACATGCTTGCTTATATTTGATTGTCATCAATGCATATTGTTGTTACCTTTGATGCACCTTAGAGAAGACAATTGTTTGAGCTTACGAAAGACTCATCGGGCCCAAACAATTGAGGATAGAAATCGAATACTCCATTTTAACTCCCTTTTCATCTTTTATTGAAATATAGATTAAGTATAATAATGTTTATTGATTTGACTTTGAGAAAATGCTCGATGTTGATCAAGGTTTAAATTTGTGTTTGAAGCGGTGTAAAAATTTGAACTAATGGAAAGGATGTTCTAATTGTGTAGGGTATGGTCGATGGCGACGTACAAGGCAATCAACTTACAAGAGTAAAAATGGATCGACTTGAATCGAGAATTCATTTTGATAATGATTTGAAATGGTAAAGCAGCAAGCAAAAAATATTAAGTACCCAGTTTTGTCGTCTCCACAGGGATTAGTGCGACATGAACGCCGTTCAACGATTTCTACATTTCTAAACTTATTGTTCAAAAGGTTTAGTTTAAAAGGTTCAAAGAACCATAGATAAAAATAGAAAATATAAATTAAAGACTGAAATATAAACGGAGCCTTGTTGGGATTGGATTTCATCAATTGATAACATATGCATTCTTCTGATCAAATTAAACACAACACAATCATTCGTCTAATTTCTTACGTATCACTGGTGATCTCTCACACGTGTTGTCTCATTGGTGATCTCTCACCCAACAAAAACACAACACAGAGCATTAAGATCTGATACTCACGCAAATGCTAAGCCTAAACCTATCTCTAGAATTTAGGACCTAACAGGCAATCATCCTAGATCCAGATCTGAAGAGTATATCTCTATCACGGTTCAAATCAAAGATAAACAAGTAAGCAAAGACGACACCCATATCGGATAAACGATTATTTCATATAAAATATAATGATCAGAATACGTACACACGTTTAACCCTTTTTTACATGTATTCATCTAATCCGCCAAATGTCGGTGAACATCATTCTTCATCACTATTATCACATACCCACACAATATTATATTGATCCTACCCATGCTACCCATGCTACTTAACCAACACAACACCATAGAAGATACAATGAATATCAACTTCAAAACCATGTCAAAAGTTTGTTCATTGATAGAAAAAAATCTGTGATCAAAGATGTGAAAAGGTTTTGTCAAGACCCACAAATACATAATCAAAGATAATCAATCAATAGAGAATCCAAACTAGTTCACAAACATAAATTAGATGAAATACATAAGGTATCAAAAGATTACAATCCAAACCCTAACAAGAGATCGAAGATCTTACCTCCTCCCCCTTAGGGTTTTGTGTTTCTCTCTCTAAAAAATGAAGAGAGATAAGTTCTGATCTTTCTAAATGTTACAAAATGGAATTATGAAAAGTTATGACCTAAAAAAGACTAAAAACACTTAAATAACTCATTCAGGATCTGCCTTGTTCGCCTAGCGAACAGCTAGCGAACCTAGCGAACTTTTGGTACTTTTGGCACTGTCCAATTCTGGGCGCGTTCACTGGCACTTTCGCTACCTGCTCGCCTAGCGAGCATGACAGCATTTTGGTGGTTTGCATGTTGTCTTGGTTTCCTTGCCAATTTCTTGTGTCTTACTCTTCACTTGTTTTGTGCCTAATTCCTGCACAATAACACACAAATCAAAGGTACCAAGAGATTTTCTCATAATGTTGCAAACCAACCAAAACAAGAGTGGTTTTCAACACTTAATTGACGAAAATGAGTGAAAGATGCCAACATTTGATAGATCAAATAAGTGAAATTTGGCGTCTAAAAAATCGCCCCAACTAGCTTTTTGCTTGTCCTCAAGCAAAGTATGCCTCTCATTTCGCAATAAGAGGATTTGCTCAAGACTAAGATTCACCCAAGAATGGATAAAATTGGCTCAACACAAATGATGCAACAAGCAATGGTTTCAAATGTTTAGAATCAAACAATGTAAAAGAACTAACTTCTTAAAGCAAATATAAAGCTATGCATCAATCAACAACTATGTTTTTCATGAATGAATCACTCTATCACTTCTCTTCGAATAAGGATTGAAGAAATTACGCGTTTGCAACCGTGGGGACAATTTCACTCAACTAACAAATAATGCCAATATCAATTCAATTCATACAAAATCTAACAATCAAAAGCAAAAATATGGAAGCAAGAAGATCACTAAGGTCTTTAAGGTTGTAGCTTGGTCGGACTTACAAACAAGGGACATTTCTAAGGCCATTGAAACGAAATTGCAGATGCAAAAGAGACATTCACCAAACACGTTATTTACACACCTCAACTTCATTCCATTTGTTTCTTAATTGCAAACCTTCACAAACCTTATTTCACAACTTATTCTTTCACTATTTTTCTTTTCCAAGCAAGCATTCTTTTTCTTTTCTTTTTTTTTTCTTTTTTCTTTCTTTTGTCATATTCACACAATTTTTTTGGTGCTTGCTTGAATTTTTCAAAAGTTGTAACAACCTACTATCTTCCTTTTTCATTCGCCCCAACTTAACTTTTACTCAATCCTCAAATGAATGCTCTTAGATTTTTATGGCAAAGACGACAATTAAAACAAATTCACGGGTTCAAGAAAAAGTTTAGAATCTCACACAAACTCAAACTGAGATCCATACTATTTAGGCTCAAGGGGGTTAACGAATTCTCTCTACTCACGGGTAAGTTGCATTTTGACATGGTTGTGCTCAATACAAACAAGTGCCTTGATCATTTCTAATGCTTCCACAAATTCACAATGATAACAAGATAAAGCATGAATCATACGAATCAACAAAGTTTATCAGAAATCCAGCATTTAGTAAACAATGGAAGTTTTCTCACAAATTGTGGTTTTTGGTCCTAAGTGAAACAATCATTCAAGCAAGTTGTCAAAAGAACAGATTTCATTTGCACAAAGACTTAAGTTCTTAAGCATTCTAAAATTCTAAACAAGGAAAACCATGTACCTTGACAACATTCACTTGTTTCATACTATCATCGCCATCCAAACTCGGTCGAAGCTTCATTGCATGCTTTCATACCGATAGAAACCACTCTAGAAGGAGTTTTCGTCATTCCTGAACACACTAGAAAAAAAATAAAAAGAAACAAATATATACAAAATATACAAAGCTTAAAAACATAGAACCATTGCAATGCACTTCAAAATCTCAACACCAATCCCCGACAACTGCGCCATTTTGTTGAAATGGTAAAGCAGCAAGCAAAAAATATTAAGTACCCAGTTTTGTCGTCTCCACAGGGATTAGTGCGACATGAACGCCGTTCAACGATTTCTACATTTCTAAACTTATTGTTCAAAAGATTTGGTTTAAAAGGTTCAAAGAACCATAGATAAAAACAGAAAATATAAATTAAAGACTGAAATATAAATGGAGCCTTGTTGGGATTGGATTTCATCAATTGATAACATATGCATTCTTCTGATCAAATTAAACACAACGCAATCATTCGTCTAATATCCTTACATATCACTCATGACAAAGTTTATCTCTAATGCGGCGTCGAGAGAACAACCGTTTTATCTCATTGGTGATCTCTCACCCAACAAAAACACAACACAGAGCATTAAGATCTGATACTCACGCAAATGCTAAGCCTAAACCTATCTCTAGAATTTATGACCTAACAGGTAATCATCCTAGATCCAGATCTGAAGAGTATATCTCTATCATGGTTCAAATCAAAGATAAACAAGTAAGTAAAGACGACACCCATATCGGATAAACGATTGTTCATATAAAATACAGTGATCAGAATACGTACACACGCTTATCCCTTTTTTACATGTATTCATCTAATCCGCCAAATGTCGGTGAACATCGTTCTTCATCACTATTATCACATACCCACACAATATTATATTGATCCTACCCATGCTACTTAACCAACACAACACCATAGATGATACAATGAATATCAACTTTAAAACCATGTCAAAAGTTTGTTCATTGATAGAAGAAAATCTGAGATCAAAGATGTGAAAAGGTTTTGTCAAGACCCACAAATACATAATCAAAGATAATCAATCAATAGAGAATCCAAACTAATTCACAAACAGAAATTAGATGAAATACATAAGGTATCAAAAGATTACAATCCAAACCCCAACAAGAGATCGAAGATCTTACCTCCTCCCCCTTAGGGTTTTGTGTTTCTCTCTCTAAAAAATGAAGAGAGATAAGTTCTGATCTTTCTAAATGTTACAAAATGGAATTATGAAAAGTTATGACCTAAAAAACACTAAAAACACTTAAATAACCCATTCAGGATCTGTCTTGTTCGCCTAGAGAACTTTTGGTACTTTTGGCACTGTCCAATTCTGGGCGTGTTCGCTGGCCTGCTCGCTTAGCGAGCAAGCTAGCGAAGCCTTCGCTGGCACGTTCGCTACCTGCTCGCCTAGCGAGCATGACAGCATTTTAGTGGTTTGCATGTTGTCTTGGTTTCCTTGCCCATTTCTTATGTCTTACTCTTCACTTGTTTTGTGCCTAATTCCTGCACAATAACACACAAATCAAAGGTACCAAGAGATTTTCTCATAATGTTGCAAACCAACCAAAACAATAGTGGTTTTCAACACTTAATTGATGAAAATGAGTGAAAGATGTCAACATTTGATAGATTAAATAAGTGAAATTTGGCGTCTAACAACTCGGCCCAACTAGCTTTTTGCTTGTCCTCAAGCAAAGTATGCCTCTCATTTTGCAATAAGAGGATTTGCTTAAGACTAAGATTCACCCAAGAATGGATAAAATTGGCTCAACACAAATGATGCAACAAGCAATGGTTTCAAATGTTTAGAATCAAACAATGTAAAAGAACTAACTTCTTAAAGCAAATATAAAGCCATGCATCAATCAACAACTATGTTCTTCATGAATGAATCACTCTATCACTTCTCTTCGAATAAGGATTGAAGAAATTATGCGTTTACAACCGCGGGGACAATTTCACTCAACTAACAAACAATGCCAATATCAATTCAATTCATACAAAATCTAACAATCAAAAGCAAAAATATGGAAGCAAGAAGATCGCTAAGGTCTTTAAGGTTGTAGCTTGGTCGGGTTTACAAACAAGGGACATTTCTAAGACCATTGAAACGAAATTGTCGATGCAAAAGAGACATTCACCAAACACGTTATTTACACACCTCAACTTCATTCCATTTGTTTCTTAATTGCAAACCTTCACAAACCTTATTTCACAACTTATTCTTTCACTATTTTTCTTTTCCAAGCAAGCATTCTTTTTCTTTTCTTCTTTTTTTTCTTTTTTCTTTCTTTTTTCATATTCACACAATGTTTTTGGTGCTTGCTTGAATTTTTCAAAAGTTGTAACAACCTACTATCTTCCTTTTTCATTCGCCCCAACTTAACTTTTACTCAATCCTCAAGTGAATGTTCTTAACTTTTTATGGAAAAGACGACAATTAAAACAAATTCACGAGGAGCGTTGTAGGGATAGATCGTTGCTCAGAGGGAGTGTATGCGATCTATCCTGAGTTGAGTCGGTACCGCATTTTGTGGAGTCCAGTGCATGTGTTGCATAGTGAGTTGTGTATGTGTTGTGATTGGTGATGATGGGACAGTAGGTCCGGGTGTGAGATATATGAAATAATTAATTTATTGTTTCTGCCTTTTATTTCATGTATGTTTATACCATTAATATTTGATCGTGAATCTCACCCCTTTGTTGTTGTTGTGGTCTGTGCTTCTTCGAAAGTACAGACAATCTAGGTGTTTAGCTAGTTTGGATTGTGGCGTCGTTGTAGGACATGCTCTGATACGTAACACCGGGGCTTTTGGGAGTTTGTTGTCATTTGTTGTTTATGTGTGCCCCCTGTGGCGTATCTGTTCTTTTGTGGGATGTGTGATGATGCTTGATGTATATATATATATATATATATATATATATATATATATATATATATATATATATATATATATATATATATATATATATATATATATATATATATATATATATATATATATATATATATATATATATATATATATATATATATATATATATATATATATATATATATATATATATATATATATATATATATATATATATATATATATATATATATATATATATATATATATATATATATATATATATATATATATATATATATATATATATATATAAATTGGGCAGATGGCCGATATTTGTATATATGATGATGTATATATACATGTTATGTGGTTTATGGCAGACTAATTTTATTTTTCCGCTGCAATATTACTGAAAATGATTTTGAGAAATGTTACGTGGAATCTTGTGGAAAAATTGTGACATCCCGTAAGTGGGAGAAACTCTGATATGTGCTTATTTTAATCGTTTTATTTTATTTTGGAAAACGGGGTGTTACATTATCTTGCAAGATTTCCTGAAGAATACAACCCCTTTATCAAGATGATATATGGGAAAGGCAAACCTACAAATATCTATGACGTGGAAGCTCTCATATATGTGCAAGAAGCATAACTTGATAAATATAGACAATAGCTTGCAACACCTAGAGCAACTGCCAATGTTGCACAAGAAATTGTCAACTCGAGCACAAGTAGATAGGGTCATATCATTGATTCTAATCAGTCGTTTTGTGGCAAAGCAAGAACAACTTGTAGTAGAGGTCGTGGGAGACAGATGTAAACCATAGTAAATAGACCTACTTGTAAACTCTTCAACAATTATGAACATTCAGTGGTAGATTGTTGGCATAAGTTTGATGAATACTTTTAAATTGCACCACCTAAAGCTCGAGTACAATGATCTGCACCAAACGACTCAGCCAATGCACAAGACAATAAAAAAAACTAGGCTGCATCTTCTACTCAAGAAAACACTTCCCTGACCCATCAAGATCAGATGCAGGTGCCTCGGGATCTTAAAGCCCAAGCTTGGTTTGTAGATTCAAGTGCCTCACATTATATTACCTCTAGTGATTCTAATTTGAAAATGAAAATGTAAAGTGCAGGCCCTAGCAAAGTAATGGTTGGTAATGGACATAGCATGATAGTTAAGTCTATTAGGCAGTCTAACGTCAAGTCCAAGTGCATATTAAAATCTATGTTACACTTAAAAATTTACTTCAAGTTCCCAAATATACTAGAAACAGATCTCTGTCTCAAAATTTGCCAAAGATAATAATTCCTTTTTTGAGTTTCATGATGACAAATGCTATAGAAATCACATGAATCTAAGTTGGTTCTCCTTGAAGGATTCCATGATGGGAGTGGATTGTACTTCTTCAACAGTCTTGCTCTTGAACCTTCAAGTAGTTGTTTCACTCACAAGTCACAACAATTATCTTCTTTTGCTCATAATATTACTGCATTAAATCTTGTTAGTAATGAGAATTTTGTTGCAAATAAATTTTTAATTTGGCATGCTAGGTTAGGACTTGCAAATTCTAGGGTTATTCATAGTTTCTTTAGTTATGTAAAATTCAGTGTAAGAATAAATAACTTGTTGAATTTTGTAACTCCTTTTGTATTGGCAAGTCCCATAGACTTCATGCTCCCTTGTCCACTACCAAGTCCATTAACTCATTTGATGTAATCCACGCTGATTTATGAGGGTCATCACCTGCACCCTCAAGAAATTTTGACTCTTACTATATAGCATTTGTTGATGCCTTCTCCAAATATACTTGGCTTTATCTGTTAAAGAATAAAAGTTATGCACTAAGTGCTTTCAAATTGTTTCATAGTTATGTTTCCACTCAGTTTAATACTAACATAAAAGTTGTTCAGTCTGATTTTAGAGGTAAATTTAGGCCTTTCATGAAGTATCTCAATGATCTAGGCATTGTACACAGGATGAGATGTCCATACACCTCACATCAAAATGAAATTGTGGAAAGAAAGCACAGTCAGATAGTTGAAATGAGATTGACTCTACTTGATCATGCTTCAATACAAATCAAGTTTTGGAATCATAGTTTTACTACAGTTGTCTATCTAATCAACAGGCTTCCAACAACTGTTCCAGCTGAGTATATATCTCCTTAATTTTCCTTGTACAACAAGCAACCATACTACAAGTACTTAAAGGTATTTGTTTGTGCATGTTTTCCTCTACTCAGGCCATATAATCAACATAAGTTGCGATACTGGAGCAGTCAATGTGTGTTTCTCCAACTCACAAGGGCTACAGGTACCTTAATATTAAAGGTAGAATTTTCATTTCCAAGGATGGGATGTTTAATGAAGCTGATTTTCCACTCAACAAACCTCAATCACACTACTTTGAGCTGAACTCCAAAGGTATTTCTAACATCAAGTCCAATATTTCTTTAATCTTGCCTAGCTCATCTCTTACCACATAACTCAAAGGACATGTTGAACAAATACTTGTCACAAACAACAATGGTCTAAGCATTTACAAACCAAGAATAGTAATTCTACTTTTTCACGAAACCATTTCAGTCAGTCCACAACTTATTTGCCTCCTTCATTTCATACTCAAGCACAGCCAACCAAGGTCTTAGTCAGTAATGATTTTATGCTTACAAAAGCTAAAACAGGAAAAATCAAACCTAAAGCCTTTCTTTCATGCTAAAACTAACTCCAATAAACAAGCTCTTTCAGGCCCTGAGTGGTATAAAGCCATGAAAAAATAAGTCACTTTTGAATAATGGCACATGGAAATTATCTACACTTCCTCCTAATAGGAAACCTATAGGATGCAAGTGGGTCTTCAAAGTCAAGGAGACTCTAGATGGAAATGTAAATAAGTATATGGCAAGGCTAACAGCTACAGGCTTTCACCAACAACAAGGTTTTGACTTCCATGAAACCTTTTAACAAGAGATAAAACCAAAAACTATTAGAATTATTCTATCCCTGACCATCACCTACAAATGGAAGGTTCAAAAATTGATATCAACAATACTTTTCTCGATGGATATTTACAAGAAGAGGTTGATATGCCATAACCATTTGGCTTTGTTTACACCAACAAAACCCTAGTTTTCAATTTGAGGAAAGATATCTATAGATTAAAACAGACGCTAAGGGCTTAGTATGAGAAGTTACACCAAATTTTAATTCAGTTTGGATTCTCATCAAGTAAGTGTGATCATTCCCTTTTTGTCTACGAGCATCAAGGAGTCACTTTGTATACCCTAGTATATGTTGATAACATTCTACTAAGTGGCACTATATCGGCACTAATTCATGATCTCATTACAAAGATGCATGACAAATTTTCCTTGAAGAAGCTTGGTTTCCTAAAATACTTCCTTGGTATAGAAGTTCATTATCAGTCAAATGGCTCCATGTTACTCACACAATCAAAATACACCAAGGACTTTCTTGGTAAGGTCAAAATGTTAAGTGTTAATAGTGTGCATACTCCCATGTTCAGTCACTGCAAGTTAATAAAACATGGTAAAGATGTGCTACCTGATCCGACCATGTATAGATCAATCGTGGGAGCTCTATAATATGTGACCCTCACACCACTAGACATTGCAATTTGTGTAAAAAAAACATTGACAATGAATGGCTAACCTGCTTAAATCACGTTGGAGTTTGTTTAAAAGAATATTATGATATCTAAGTGGGACAATTGCACATGGCATGATGTTGTCACATGCTAATCCACTGCAACCAATCTCTTTCAGATCCTACAATAGTTCTGACTGGGCAAGTGACCCGGACGATAAAAGACCAACCTCCTGTTCACGCATATATTTTGACCCTAACCTAGTGGCATGGAGTTCAAAGAAACAATCTCTTATAGCACTTCGAGCACAAAAACTGAATATCGCGCCAAGCACACACAACTTCAGAACTCTTATGACTTGAATATCTTCTTTCTAAACTTCATATTTATTATCTTACTGTGATAACCTCAGAACAATTTTGCTATCTTACAATTATGTTTTGCATGCTCGGACAAGGCATATAGAACTTGAAATTCATTTCGTACGTGAGAGAATAGTAGCAAGAAAGTTACACATTCAACATGTTCCTAGACATGCTTAAATTGCATATATGCTCACTAAACCACATCCTACCAACTTGTTTGTTGAATTTTGTTCCAAACTCAAGGTCACTACTATCCACTCCCAATGAGTTTGAGGGAGAGTATTAGAATAATCTCAAGTAGAGATAATTATACTAACTATAGAAAAGTTAGTTAGAGAAATTGTAACTAACTCAAACCACTATATATGTTAAGCATAACTCTCTCATGTAAATACAATGAATGAATGAATGCAATGCAAGAAAATTTTGCACTCTGTCTTCTCCCATGAGGTTCATCTTTCTTGTTTCATCCATGCTTGAATTCTCATATAGTAAAAAATAATGTTGATGAAAAAGTTGTTAGTAGTGATAGCTTGCCTTGAAAGATATGAGTTCTCAAACGGTTGAAAATAAGTTTAAAAATTACTATTAATAGAATATGATCAATAATTTATAATGAGAACTTGAGACAATTGTTTAAAATTATTATAAATTATTAATAGATTAGGCTAAATAATAATTTTGATCCTCCTATTTTGGCAAATTAAGGAAATCAATTCCTCTATTTATTTTTTAAACAGTTTTAGTCCCCATGTCTATTTTTTGTTCAAAAAACGCGATTGTGTACTGTTTTTTAGATACGTGACATACTTTTATTGACTTGCATAAGAAAAATTAATTATTCATTGCATTTTTTACGATGTTTTATTTCTTCAATCGTCTTTTTCGATGGTCTTCTTCATCTTCTTTCTCTCTCGACTTATTCATTCGTCTTTCTCGTTCACCAAAAAATACTTTTTATGTTGTCTCTCATTCAGAAAGTATGTCACATATATAAAATAAATGACAAATCAACGTTTTTTAGACGGAAAATGGACATGGGGACCGAAACTGTTTAAAAAATAAATAGGAAATTGCTTTTGTGAATTGACCAAAATAGGAGGATCAAAATTGTAATTTTACCTAAATAAAATTATTCATATTAATTTTAATAAATAAATATTATTTATAATTTATAAACTTTATGTACGATTGTCAAAAACAAAATTATAATATTGTATGGAAACATATTTTTTCCTTTTTAATTATTATTTGTAAATTTATAATTTTAAATAAAATTTAATAATAATATATTTAAAAAATTTTAAAAATTATTGAACATTTATTCTTTATTCTAATAGTTTATTTGGTCATATTAATTTGTCATAAAGACACAAATAATAAACTCAAAAGTCTTGATAAAAATAAAAATTTGTGTTGGAAAAAACAAATCTTTAAACTTTTAAAAGAGTCAATATACAATTTCCAATGCTTAAATTAAGCGCCACGAGTTTGATAAGGTTGGATATCAAATTTTAAATAAAAAAAATTTAAAATTATATTTGATAAAATTAACTGATAATTGATAGTTGATAGTTAATAATTGATAGTTGATAGATAATGATTGATAGTTGATAAGTTAATTTAAGTGTTAGGTAAATTAACTGTTACACTAACTAGTAAATACAAAAAGACATAAAAAGGATATTCTTAATTAAAAAATTTATGCTTCATTATTTTCTTATATTATAATATTAAAATATTATTTTTTTAATAAAAAAATATATTAATAAAAACATGCAAAATATTTTTAATATATATAAAAAATTAAATATAGCATCAAAATATATTAACTTCGTATATAAAGTTTATAATAAAATTTATTGAAATACATAAAATAATAATATTTTAATATTGAATTAGTTATATTAGTCTATAATAATAATAAAAATAAGTTTATTTTCTACTCTTTCAAAATTTATTATATAAATTAAATAATATTTAAAAATATTAAACATTACATTATCTTTCATCCAATAAATTTACACGAATATATAAAAGGTAGTAGATTGAAAGGTAAGAATACATTTATGTTAAAATAATAAAGGTTAAAATAAAAGAAAAAATGACATTAAAAGCTACAAATTCAAAAATTATTTTAAATAGCTTTTGAGAAAATTCCAAAACTAATATAAAAAACTATAAGCTAAAAGTTAAATAACAGTTATCAAACAACATTTTTTTATTAATATGAGCTGAAAAATTAAAAAAAAAATTATGTTACCAAAAAGACTCTTAATTTATTCTTAATATACTCAAGTAAACATTTATCTATTTTATTTGAATTAGGTTGATTTTATTTAGTTTAATATAAAAATTTTATATATATATATATATATATATATATATATATATATATATATATATATATATATATATATATATATATATATATATATATATATATATATATAAAGAGATATTTAATGATAATGGATAAGTTATATAAAAATGTGAGAATGAATAAGAATTATAAAATTTAAAGAGAAAAGAGAAATCTTTAAAATATCTTTTAATTTCAACTTTTCTTTTTCAAATCGGATGATTCTTATTTATTCTTATGTTTTTATATAATTTATTTATTCTAACTAGATATGTCTCTATACACGCACTTGCTCAATAAAAAAATAATTTTATATTAAAAATAACAAATGTTTAGACTTTAAAAATAATCCGTATACAATTTTCAATGTTCAAATTATTCTGGAAGAAATTGATCGATGGTTAAACTTTTGAGATTTGAAAGTGTACTTTGGTTTCAAAATTGAATTATGATAATTGCTATTCCCTCTATAAGTACGCAACCTAAGTGTCCTGTTTAGAAAAAATATTTATCCTAAAATATTTGTTATTTTAACTTATCAATATAATTTTTATTGTAGCATTTAATTTTATTCAATTTAATTATTTATTAAATATAATATCTTTTTATTGTTTTCAAAGCAATTTAATTTTAGGTAGTTTTACTCAACTTTTTGTATTGAATAGATAAGAATTGAAATTGCATTAATGTTAATTTGAATATAATAATAATAATAATAATAACAATAATAATAATAATAATAATAATAATAATAATATGTTGAAATTATTATTATCTATTTCTTAAAATTATTATTCTTTATTTCATATATTAGGTTTTCTAATTGATATGAAAGTGTAAATATGAGTAATATTTTGAGATTGATAGAATAATAATTTTTATATTAAATATTTAAAAAATTATTAATTTATGTCTTAGTGCATAAGTTACATTTCTCTATTTTATTTAAATTAGGTTGATTTGACTCAATTTTATAAAAAAAATATTTTTTATGAGGATATTTCTTAGTATATATAGACACACACTTGGTCAGAAGCATACAACATTAACATTTTGGCAATCAATTTGAAACCAAAACAAGATGAGATATCAAAATATAACTTTTCTAGCCATTATTTTTCTCTTCCTAATGTTGTTCCGGTACACAAGTTATTTTTTTTCTCTTTCCTTATGAATAACATTGTCTTTAATCTTATTCATAAGATTATTATCTTCAATTTATTTATGCATCAATTTTACTTTATTTGTGCAGTGCAAATGGAGAGGTGACGACACCAAACGCAATATGTGACCCTGAAAAATGCAACAAGGAATGTATGGATTTAATTAAGTACATTGGATATTGTGCTCCTAATGGATCTTGTCAATGTATCCCAAGATCTGCACCTCCAAGACCTAAGTCCAATTATGTATCCAAATCTCTATCATAGTTTTATCTAGTATGAAATTTATTCTGAAAAATAAATTAAGGTGATCTTGTACTCATTATGGATCTTAAAGAATTAATAAATGTTTTCTTGTGAAAATGTCTAGATGGTTCAATGATTTTAATTTGCTACACTAAAAATATGGTAAATAAAAAATATATAAAATGTTGCGTTCATTAAATTATTTTTATAAAATATTCATATATTTAATATTAAAAAAATACAATGTATATATGTATAATTTTTTTTAGTTAAATTACTGTTTTGATCGTCCTATGAAATTAGTTCTTATATTTTAAAATCAAACAGTTTTATTTATCCTCTCACTTGTTTACAATATAAATCAATAAAATACCTATTTTTTAAATTATATTTTTTATTTATAATGTTTTACAAAAAGAATTTATATGATAATTTGTCAAGTTTCACAAGTGATGTATTATTTAAATATGGACAAATTATTAGTTTTAAGTGCAAATATGAGAAAGAGGGATTAAAACGATTTGATTTTGAAGTAAGAGAACTGATTTTGTAAATAAAAAAATAGAAGGACAAAAACTATAATTAAACCTTTTTTAATAGCATATACAGTATAATATATTAAAAAGGAAAAAAAAATCAACATACTACGATGTATCCACAAAATAGAAAAAGTGTTCGGAAATAGCTAAAGCTAAATAAAATGAAACAAAGAGAAAATAAACAATACAATCAACTAAAAAGTGTAAATAAAGATGGAACCACAAAAAAATAGATCTCAACTACTAAAGAATCATCTTGTTACTCACATGTTAGATCCTAAACCAGATCCATCATCAATAGATCACATTCTATCAAAAAAAGAATAAAAGATCCAATGGCACACTCTGAATTAAGGAGAACATTTAATCTGTTATCGGTAAAGATATACATGGGTCAATGTGAGTTAAGTTTTTATAAAAACCAAGACCGAACCCATACAGGGTACACTAACTTGGGTGAGATAAAATAATCGCCCAAACATCATTGGGCCAGTTTTGGGTAAAATCACAAAATTGTATGTTGGATTAGATTAAGTTGTGGATTACCCTTTTTTTTTTCTTTTTTTTTTATATAATTATAAATGATGTGTTATATTCTTTTTCTAAATAATACTCTAACTATTTTTTTTAAATAACATAGTATATTATCGCTAATTATTTAAGCATCAAATGTCAAAATACATGATAAAGTTTACCATAAACATATTTGCAAAAACCAAAGTCGTATTATGTTAGTATCAATAATTGCATAAAATACTTGTAACTTACAAGAATTAACGTCAAAACAATCAAAATGTGACATCCTAAATAAGTTAAAGTCATAACTCATAAAATATAAAATGTTCAAGATATTGTAATTGAAGCAATCAAGATTAAACACATCAAAGTCATCACCAATCAAATTACAAAAAAGAGCCAAAAATTAGTCACCCAATAATCCATGGGTTTCATTAACCAAGATAGCAAGAAAAAGAAACGAGTCAATTGATCACCTTGCTTTAATCCCTTTTGGATACTAATTTGATGGGTCAGCATGAGGGGAGAACCTACACATTAGGTGGTCAAACGCTCACCTAAAGGTCAAAGACTCACCCAAACAAGTGAGAGAGAGACACTACATATTCGCCCAAAACCTTAAGGTGATAGGTGTATGGATCCTCTTACTTATATGAGAGTCTCTCTCACTTTCTCTTAATCACTACCCTAGTGATCTATGCTTTAAACAAAATAAATATATTGAATTACAACTCAACTAACAATCAACCTTTATGACTTGAATATTCAGTTTAGGATTCTTTAGAGGTTTACAATAAACAACAAGAACAAAGACTCAAAGAACAAACCCTAACACACTAAATCTTTAATACTTACGCACATCCTCTTTGTTAGAAATGAGTTTTCCTATATATATAAATTAAAATTAAAATACCTATCACCACGGTTTTTAATGTCAACTGTTATGAAAGGCCTTACATTTCATCATGGTTTTTGAATACAATCCTGGTGAAATTTTTTACCCATATATAAGCGAATTAGCTCTCTCTTCTTAACAGTATCGTTGTATCTCTCACAGCAAAATTCTACCACATATTTTCTCTCTTCTTCTTTGTCATTAGCGTTCATATTCTACAGTATAACCTCAATCTTGTTCTTCATACATAAAGGTATTCTTATTCTTCCTTACTCTCTTATTTTCGTGTATGTTGTTGTTATGTTTCATATATGATTTCACATGATTTTCTTCTTGTTCAAGAGTTTACAGGTTTTTTTGTTGTTGTATGTTGTTATATGTTTCACATGATTTTCATATTATTTAATTCGGTTTCACATGTTTTATTGTTGTTTTGGATATGCTTTAGGTTTAGGTTTTGAAAAGGAGTTTTTCTTCCCTACAACCACTTTGACACCATCTAAATATATCCTACTCTCAAATTCCATATCTTTCTTTCAGATTCTAGATCTTTCTCTCAACATGAATAGTGGGAGCAAACTTGTCCATGAGATTGAGGCTTCAAAGGAGGTTATTGATATGCTGGAGTTATGGTTGAACAAAGCCAATAAATCTGAAGTTGTTAGGGATCACATGAAGGTTGTTTAACCGTCTGGTGGAACAAACTATAAGAAGATTCTTATCAAGAATCTTCACCCTGAAAAGATAAGGAAGGTAGAGGTTGTTATAAAAAACCTAATGAATTTGGATGCAACTGATTATGAATCAGATGAAGACCTTGAGAACTGCACGAATTCAACTAGGCATGAAGATTGAAGACCTTGTTATGTTTCACATGTTAACATGTTGATTTAATTTTTGTTGTATTACAATATACTTCTAGTTAACCTTTTTTAGATCACATGTTATCCTTGTATGTTGATAAATTTTTGTTGGATTACAATGTGCTGCTAGTTAACCTTTTGTTGGATTATAATGTACTGCTAGTTTATGTTAACATGTTTTTTTCATGGTGTTTGTAGGATTAAAATTGATTTGTGTTGCTATGAAAAAAAATATATAAGAGAGGATGAAGTTGAAGTGAAAGATGCAAACTTTTGTGATAGACCTAGAATGATATCCAGTCAAATTTAACACAAGTTTAAAGCTTTCGCCTCAGTTTCATCCTCCTTTTATTTTACAAGTTTGCATACTATATGTGGTTCACATGATAGTTTGTCTTAATTTTAAACAAATTTTTCAATTAAAGTATGTATGTTGTTGATAAATGTTGTTGCATGTTGTTGATATTGTTATTGATGTTATAGCTGGTAAGTGGTTATGGTTATTTACTTATCATTGATGCAGCTGGTTTTGTGAACATGGATCTAAGAGAGTTGCAAAGTTGTGTTCGCTGTGGAAATATTATATGAGTCTTTCAAATAATATTCCCATAATGAAAACATATTTTCTACTTTCCCTTCTACTTTATCCTCTTCATAGCTTCCAAGAACGGTTAGTTTTCAAGTTCTCCTAATCTATGTTAATTAATTAATTAATATTTTTGTTGATAAATGTTGTTAATGAGTTTTTTATATCATATGTGATTTCTTGTTTCACTAACCCCTCATTGAACTTGCATTCGCGTAAATAGACTTTTTATATAATAATTTGAAAAATTAAATTATTCTTAAAAATCAACTTAGACGGCTCAATGTTTATCGAATTGCATGCATCTTGTAATTCATTATTTTCTATTTAGCCTATAGAATTTGATTCAATGCCATAAATTCTTCAAAACAATGATGATAAATGGATGATAGTCTGAGTCTTTCACACAAAAGACGTTTGCATAAACTAGAGAGAGAAAAAAAGAGGAAATCAAATTTTGTGTGAAAGATTTAGAAGACATCCATTCATCATCATTACTTTGAAGAATTTGAGATTGAATCAAATTATAAAGGTTAATGAGAAAATCATGAAATAAGATGCATGTGATTCGAAGAACAATGGACCATTTGAGTTTTTTTTCAATAATAGTTTAATTTTTAAGATTATTGTCTCAAAAATATATTTTAATGGTTGTATATGGTTAATGAGGGACAGGGAAACACAAGCAATCCCATATTTTATAATAAACTCTTACACATGTCACCACGATTGGAACATATAATCGTGGTGAAATGTTAAAACACAAGAATGGTGTTGTTGGGATTCGAACCCGGGAACTATAAATTATTTCACAATGGTTGTTTTCTTTACCTGTTGTTATAAGATGTGTGCTACCTCAATTATAACCATGGTCACTCACCTATTATGGAAACCAGCATACATACAATCACATTCTACCTGATAACAGACGTGAAACCGTTATTATATGTGTTTCGCAACCGTCATTATATGTATTTTCCGTAGTAGTGATATGAGCACACAACTATTAATTATGGTATAAACAAATTTATGAGCACAAAGTAGCACACCACATCAGAACATACACAACAGCGGAAGTAGCACACATATCATATAACATGCACAGAGATATTAGGTGGTTACTAAACACAGAAATTTGAGATCAAGACAAGCTCATCTACACATGCACACATTTCTCACCCCTTTCTTTTTCCCATAATTTGGCAAAGGTATAGAAAAAGAAAACCAAAGAAAGTATAAAAGGAAAGAATCAAATATCGAAGTTGGATAGTCACGGTGCATAACTATTGACATTGTTAAGGAGCCATTATAGACTTAGGAACACAAAAATTAAAACATGCCCATATACAAGGGCCAAAATACAACACAACTAAAATAAATGAAAACAAACCAAGCATCCAACTCAATGGCCAGACCAACCTCCTGATGATAGCCAACTAACCTAGTATTCATTAGCATCTGAGTCAGAATCTCTTGTTTGAATAGGCTTTCTCTTCAAGGACTTCATCTTTGTCACAAACTTTTTTCTGTCACAGATGTTCCAACAAATGGTTCAAGATGTGTTTCAACCTATGTTTCATTCTTCTATAATTCATCCTTCTTTGACTCAGGAGCCCTAGATTTCATTGTTGTTCCTTCTTGACTTCAAGCACTATGACCCTATTATCATTTGTATCAAATTCCGTAGCCTGAGTTTCTTCAGATTTTTTACTCATTTTTGTAAGAAATTGAAGAACATGAGAGAAAAGAGAGTGAACAGTTTTGAGAGAGAGAGAGAGAGAGAGAGAGAGAGAGAGCGTTCTTGCTAGAAAAAAATGAAATAATTATAAGGATATTTTGAAATAGGAATAATCATACTTGTTTCATGTTCAACAATACCCATGAGAGAGAGAGAGAGAGAGTATCTTTCTATTATTTCACACCTCACATGAATTGATTGCTATAAATTCTCACATATACAAATACCAAGAGCACCCTTCAGCTTTTCAAACTGAGTTGCATCTAAAGCTTTAGTGAATATGCTCAAGCTTTATAATTTTATCTTCCATAAGTTTCTTTATGAAACGATGACGAATGTCAATGTGCTTGGTTCTACTATGTTGGACAAGATTCTTTAAAATATTAGTAGCACTTAAATTTTTGAAGTATAATATCATGACATCTTGTTCGACATTGTACTCCTTTAACATTTGTTTCATCCAAAGAAATTGGTTGTAAATACTCCCTTCAACAATGTACTCAGCTTCTATGGTAGATAAGGAGACACAATTCTGCTTCTTGCTGAACCATGATATTAAATTGTTTCCAAGAAGAAAAACATTCACCAGAAGTGATTTTTCTATCATCAACACTCCTATCCCAATCAACGTCTCAACACCCTATAAATATTGAGTTAGTATCATGAGAATAGAGAATACCATAATTGTAACACCATACTTCTCGACTCAACAAATAATTAAATATAACATGTATAA
This sequence comes from Lathyrus sativus, assembly GCA_963859935.3. Taxonomy (NCBI): domain Eukaryota; kingdom Viridiplantae; phylum Streptophyta; class Magnoliopsida; order Fabales; family Fabaceae; genus Lathyrus; species Lathyrus sativus. The sequence continues at coordinate 774,417,564 of OZ012735.1, forward strand.
AACATAAATCCTTCAAGTAGGATGCTACTCATACACCAAAAAAACATACATGAACTAAATAATTGAAAATTAAATGAGTTGATAAGCAGCGGAAATTATAAAATAGTTGGCATAAAAAGCCTCAACAATAATAAGTTTGAAAAGTGGTTCAACATCAAAATCAAAGGAAATATATGTAACATAAAACAAATAAAAGAACAGTTTGTTCCCATCGTGTTACATATCATAGCGACTCCAACTATAGACTCGATTGACATCTAACTAAAGAGGCACAAACGCCATCCTCTACTTCATACTCCTACTGAGGTACCTGGTTGTCTGTACTCTAAAGGAGCACAGACGCAACAACACAAAAAGGGAGTGAGAATATGTTCAAATGATAATCGGTGCATAAAACAATCAGGGTATATTCACACATCACAAAACGTATACATATCAAACATGCACCACAATCTCAAGTATTCATATTTCACCTACATCACGATCAATCACCAATCACAATGTTATTCATCACATATAAAATCACACAAATCCATATGAGAGTATTCAATAACACTCAAACATCATATATGTACAATCATTATGTAATGCAATGCAACATCGACTCGAGTCATGCATGTGATACCGACTCAACAAATGGTTCTTCATAAGAACTGGATCCCCTCTTTGAACCCCGAGCCCCCACTCTAATCTCCAATTCCCCACTCTGAGCTTGGGACAATTCATTAGTCCCCTCTCTGATCTCGTGACTCGTCTTTTTTACAACACAATAATATATGATGCATGGCATATAACAATGCAATGACAACAACACAACTAATGAATATAGCCTCACATATGACTGTAAAAAATCATGTAAAAGCAACATAACAATTAATATATCCCCACTTATTACTATAAAAAATCATACATACAATGCATCACCAGTAGTTCTCATTCCGAACTACTCATCCCATCAAATCATCAGTAAGCACGTACATAATTCACATAATTATACTTGCATTTCACAACATATATTCACACATTGAACATACATCCACATGACACTCAAACATATCATTTTCATCTCACGAGGCACTACCATAAGGTAGATTTTCACGTTAGCTTTCCAACCTTTCAAACTACACCTCATTCGGGCCTACGGAACTAAAGTTGTGGCAAAAACAATCGCATAAAAATATGATTTAGTTCAGTAACTTTTCAAAAATCAACTAGCTTCAATCGATTGAAATCAATCCTCATTACATTCTTCCTTTCCAATTTTTTACATTTTGGTTGATAGCAATCGATTGATTCAGGGAATCAATCGATTGTCATTATTTAACTATTCAGATATTTATAGTTTTACACGCATGCAATCAATTGACACGGAATGTCAATCAATTGACATCAACCGAAATTCAAGAAATCCCAGTTTTTCACATGTTAACTTCATCTTCCCCATTCCATATCCCTTATACACCAAACCAACTCTCATTATATCCTTCAAATACATCATATACATATCATCATATGATTAATACATCAATTACTCACTGATTAACATTTAATCCATCACTTTATCGTGAATTAACTCATTTATACTCATACCTCAAAACACCAAATTTCAACATAATTTCATCATTAAATCATTTAACTCATGAACACAAAGCACCATAGCATCAAGCACGAATTTCACATCAATTCATGACATAAAAATAGAATCGCACTCATCATTTATCATATTAAAATCAAACAAGAGAGAAAAGAGAACCATATTGAAGGTTAAGGGAAACCTCTATACTCTTTCATGATTAGCGCACCCTTAGATAAATAATCCCCTCTACCTTGTAAATTCATCAAGCAAAGTAAAAAATCTTCTATCGTCTTCTCTCATGAATTTCACATCAACTCATGACATAAAAATAGAATCACACTCATCATTTATCCTATTAAAATCAAACAAGAGATAAAAGAGAACTCTATTAAAGGTTAAGGGAAACCTCTATACTCTTTCATGATTAGGGCATCCTTAGATAAATAATCCCCTCTACCTTGTAAGTTTAACAAGCAGAGTAAGAAATCTTCTATGGTCTTCTCTCCTAAATTCCTACCTCTCCAAGACTCTTGCGCTCTTTTCTTCTTTTTTCACGTTTACAGCAAAACTCGCAAAAACTCTTATTTTTCTATTTCTCTTAAAATATATAGTAACCTAATTAAATTCCTTATAATTATAATTTTGGCTCAACTAAACATAAGTCTTTCTCCACTTAACCACCTAATTTCCATTATTTACACTGTAAGCCCAATTCTTACTATTCTCTTAATTTTTCATATTATAATTAATTAAATTTCACCAAAAATCTAATTAATCATGCACAATTCACAAGTGCTATCACTGGCCAACCACATTATAAATTACATAATTAATAAATAATTCAATAAACGACTAATTAAATCAGGGTGTTACAATAGTCATAAGTCCCATTTATGTAATTCATGATTCTCTTCACTTGAGTGAGATGACTAGCCTTGGGATTAGCTTGATATCTAGCATAAATACCCACATAAAATGTGATATCAAGTCTTATTGCTGTGAGATATAGCAAACTACCAATCATGCTTCTGTATAGAGTTTGATCAACATAACCACCATTGCCATCTTTGGATAATTTCACATATGTGGCAACAGGAGTTCTCTTATGACTTTCCTTTTCAAGCTCAATTATTCATTATACTTTCTGCATATTTTCTTTGAGAAATAAAGAAGATTTCTTCCATTTGGTTTACTTGTAGACCAGGAAAGTAGGTACATTCTCCTACAAGACTCATCTCAAATTCATATTGCATTTGTTAGACAAAATGTTCCACCATCTTGTCTGACATTCCACCAGAGACAATGTCAACATAAATTTGGGTTATCATGAGATTTTCTCTATCATTCTTCACAAATAGAGTTTTATCTATTCCATCTATATTGTATCCATTGTTGATCAGGAACTCAGTTAACCTTTCAAACCAAGCTCTTGGAGCTTGCTTTAATCCATAAAGATTTATCTTCAACTTGTACACATGATTTAGAAAGCTAGGATCAATGAATCTGTTTGCTTGCTCTACATAGACTTCTTCATTAAGATACACATTTAGAAAGGCACTTTTAACATCCATTTGATACAATCTGAATTTCATCATGCAAGAAATTCCCAGTATGAATATAATGGACTCAAGTTTAGCAACTGGAGGAAATGTCTCATTAAAATTAACTCCTTATATTTAAGTCTACCCTTGAGTAACTAAATGTGTCTTGCTTTTTGTCACATTGCCACTTTCATCAAATTTGTTCTTGAAAATCAATTTGGTACCAATGACATTCATATATTTAGGTCTAGGAACTAAATATCATACTTTGTTCCTTTGGAACTAGCACAATTCTTCTTGCGTAACATTGATCCAAAAATTATCAATCAAAGCTTTCTTGATGCTCTTAGGTTCAATCTTTGAAATAAGACAAGAGTTTGCAATCATCTTTCTGGGTATGGTGATAACTCCTTCATTCAAATTTCCTAGGACATTTTCAATTAGATGATCCTTCTGAATTATGATTGTTGGTCTCTTGTTGATTTGAGGATTTTTAGAATTTGTGCTTTCAGACTCAATTTTAGAAACCTTGGGTAGTACATCTACTAGGACGTTGGTCTGTTAAGGAGAAGCATCATCTTCATATTCAACTTATTTCTTATCATCAAGAGTATTATCAATGACAACATTTATTAATTCCATCATTGTCTTGGTATGTTTATCATATACTCTGTATGCTCTGATATTAATAGAATATAATAGAAAAATTCCCTCATCACTCTTGGGATCCATATTTCTTCTTTGATTAAGATCTTCCAAGATACAACACTTGTTACCAAATACATGAAAATATTTGACAGTTGGTTTTCTCCCTTTCCACAACTCATACTGAATTGCTTTGGCTCCATATTTTATGGTCACACGATTGTGAATGTGACAAGTTGTGTTCATTACTTCAACCCAAAAGTAATAAGGTAGGTTCTTGGCATGAAACATAACTCTACCTGATTCTTGCAAGGTCCTATTCTTTCTCTCAACCACTCCATTCTACTGAGGTGTGATAGGTGTTGAGAATTCATGACAAATCCCTTTAGAGGAACAAAACTCAAAGAATTTATACTTTTTAAACTCTTTTCCATGGTCACTTCTTATTTTCACTATCCCACTCCCTTTTTCTCTTTAGAGATGTTGACATAACTCTTTGAAGACACCAAAAGTGTCAGATTTTTCTTTAATAAATTTGACCCAAGTGTAACTTGAAAAATCATCCACACATACAAAGACATATATTTTCCCACCTAGACTTTCTACTTTCATAGGCCCCGTTATATCCATATGAAGTAACTCTAGAACTTTTGAGGTGGTAAGATGTCGGAGCTTCTTATGGGGCATCTTGGCCTGCTTGCCTATTTGGCACTCTCCATAGATTTTGCCTTCTTCAATCTTGAGCTTTATCAATCTCTTGATAGCATCTTTAGATATGATCTTTTTCATATTCTTGAGATTGAGATGACCAACTTTTTTGTGCCATAGCTTGGTCTGATCTACCTTGGATATCAAACATGTTGAGGAATGACTTTTATTTTGAGATACCTGTATATAACAGTTATCACTGATCCTTTCATTAACATTTCTTGATCTTTGCAGGAAACAAATCATTTTGATTTGTTGAAGCTCACATTCAGACCTTTATCACATACTTGACTTATACTGATTAAGTTTGTAGTCAATCCTTCTACCTGTAGCACATCATCAAGTCAAGGGAAATTTGGACAAAAAGGTTTGCCTATACCCTTGAGTAGGGTTTCAACTCTTCAAGATATTTCTTTTCTCCAGTCATGTGCCTGGAGAATTCACTATTAAACTACTAATTTATTCTTGAGGAAACTCTAAGAGATGTATGAGTTATGATACTTGTGATTGATACTTTGGATTTCCACACTTTCCTTGCTTGAGTTTTCTTTCCTTTATTTATGATGAGCCTTGGCGGATTATAAGACTGAAGATATCCATACAGTTTATAGCAATAGGGCCTTATATGGCTATGTCTTCCATATTGATGAAATTTCCACGGAGAATTCTTGTTTCCTCTGTACTAACGGTACATATGTCGAGTAGGATGTTGAAACATGTTATCTTCCATCAGAAAATTTGTTTTCTTCTTAGGGGGGACAAACTTCTTAGTGAAAACTTTGGTATCTTTGCTCATGGAAATGTATTCAAATCATATTCCCTTCACATTCCTAGACATTTTCCCAAGTTCTTGAAATTCATCCAGCATATTTGAGCCATTATTCAACATACAAACAAAGTTTGTCATATTTTCAAGTTTGAAATTTAACAAGGTGGCCTCCTCTTCTAGACCAGTGATGGTTGAAACAAGTTTCTCTTTTTTCCGAAGGAGGGCACTTATATTTTTCTTTTGTTTCTCTTCTACCATGCATGCTTCCTTCCACTGACTATACAAAAGCTTATATGTTTCAGATAACTTTTCATCACTAGACTCACTACCAGATTCATATTTTCCAGTGAAAGTCATCACCTTGTTAGATGTTTCTTCTTCACTCTCATCATCATAATTATACCAAAAGGTTGGCGTTCCCTTTTTCTATTTATTTAAAAATGTAGGCCATTCAATTTTAATGTGACCAAAACCTACACATTCATGAAATTTTATTCATTTGCATTTGTTGGGTTTTTCTTCATCTTTTCTCTTGTGTTGGGAACCAATACTCTTGAAGTTGTCTGACACTTTGTCTTTGACATTTGTCCTCCATCTTATGTCCATTATCTTCAAAGCTTTGTTGAAATTTCTACCAATAAGAGTTATAGCATCTGATAGACTTTCTTCAATATCCTTCTCACATTGATCTTCATCTTCTTCAGTGTTGTATACAAAGGTTATACTCTTATTCTTCTTTTTAGACCTGTCATTTATAGTCAACTCAAAGGTTTGTAGAGAGTCAATGAGTTAATCAGTTGTTGTTCCTATTAGAATGGCCCTTTAAATTGGTTGTATTTTAGCAAAACAGCAACTTGGAGAAGTGTCCAAGTGTTCAAGATTGGTATGGTTTACTAAAGTTGTATGAAGCTACTAAAGAGACACATGTTGGGCAATGATTTTCCAACATGTTGGTACAACATTTGGGCCTTGTGTAATAGCCGCCAGAATGTTGTATTTTGAAGTATGTTTTGCAGAAGATTTGTTAAAGATTTTATTGTTATTGATTTAACAATATGATTAGGTGATTTGTTTGACATTTGGATGAAGATTAATTTGGATTTGAATGAAGATTTGAATTTGAATTTAAATTACAACAAATCATATCTTGTTGAAGATATTCAAGGAGAAAATCAAGTATCTAACAGATTTTGCATTAATACTGGACGAATTTAAAGATATTATCCAAGGAGAAAAGCCCAAAGTTAATTTGTTATATAAGGAGCTCAAACCTACATTGGAAAGCAAGCCCAGTGTTATGTTTTGTGTCGTGTATTCCACGCTAATGCTCTAATACAATTAATGTATGGTCTTTATGTACACCTCTATGTTTCAGTAACTTGGCATTGATGGTTTATCTAGTTGAGTTATAATCATCATTGTATTTTCTTGTACCACAAAATTCTGAGACTTTTATATCTACACCAATAGAAAATGGTCATGATTCTTTATCTAATCTACTCCTGTTATGAGTAAGTAAATTTGTGAATCTGAGCCTACATTTTTGTGGAAAATAATGAGAATCCTGAAAACAATGATAATGATGATCTAATTGAAATGTCACAAAATAATGAGTCACTTCAAGAAAACATATTTGAATTAGGAAACAGGACTTGTGAAGGGAAGGTTTTTTGTGAAAAAGCGCCATAAAGGAAGAGAAGAGTCAACATCTCAACACTGTCAAGAATTTGAACCAGGGAATGATCAACCTCTTAACAAAAGGAAAGGTAAGTCTATCTTTGTTTCGGAGATTCGTATTTTGTATCATGATATAGATGATCATACTGCCATTAGAAAACTTGTTAGATCTTGCACTAAACACCCTATGTCCAATTTTATATCATATTCAAATTTGTCTTCATTTATGTATGTCTTCCCTACAAAATTGTTTAGTGTAGAAATTCCAAAAAGTGTATAGGTTGCTCTAGAATTTTCAAAGTGGATGGAAGTTGTACTTGAGGAGATGAAAACTCTTAAAAAGAATAAAACTTAGAGTCTTACGACACTACCAGATGGCAAGAAGACAGTTGGGTGCAAATTTGTGTTTACTGTGAAGTATAATTTAGATGGGCCAATTGAAAGGTACAAGGCTTGCTTGGTCGATAAATGCTTTACTCAAACTTATGATATAGACTACTCAGAGACATCTTCTCTTGTTGAAAAATAGAACACTGACAGAATTCTTTTATCTCTTGCTGTTAATCTGGATTGGCCCCTACATCAGTTAGATGTTAAGAATGTCTTTCATAATGGTGACCTAGAAGAAGAATTATATATGGACATTCCTCCTGACTTTAAAAAAAAATTGAATCAAATGTATGCAAACTAAATAAGTCTTTGTATGGATTTAAAGCAATCCCCTAGAGCTTGGTTAAAAACTCACTGACACCATGAAGAAACGAGGGTACATCCAAGGATAGACTGAACACACCTTGTTCACAAAGTTCTCCCATGATGGGAAAGTTGTTGCCTTGATGTTTTATGTTGATGATATTGTCCTTATTGGAGACAATACAGAGGAAATGCCAAGAGTAAAAGAGAAATTGGCAGTAAACTATAAAATCAAAGGCTTGGGATTCATGAGATATTTTCTAGGTATGGAGATTGCTCGGTCAAAGAATGTGGTTTCACAGCATAAATACATTCTAGACTTATTGAAAGAAACAAGAATGAGTGGATGTCGTCTTGCAGATACTCTTATGGATCCTAATGCTAAACTTCATGGATAAGGTGATGCTCCTGTTGATACTGAAAGATGTTAGACATTGATTAGGAAACTAATTTATTTGTCACACACCCTATCTGATATTGTTTTCTTAGTTAGTGTAGTAAGTCAGTTTATGCATTCTCCTTTAAAGGAACATCTTGAGGTTGTCTATAGGATACTGACATATTTGAAGGAAAATCCTGGAAAATGCTTATTTTCTAAGAAGACTAGTGAAAGAAATGTGTCTATCTACACCGATATTGATTGGGCAGGTTCAGTCACTGATAGAAGATAAACCTCTGGATACTATACATATATTTGGGGTAATCTTGTGACATGGAGGAGCAAAAAACAAGAAGTTGTAGAAAGAAGTACTGCAGAAGCCGAGTTTAGAGTTATGTCTCAAAGTATTTGTGAAGAATTATGGATCCTTAGAGTTCTAGAAGAACTTAAGATGAAAATTGAGTTTCCATTGAAATTGTACTCTGATAGTAAAGTTGCTACTATCATAGCTCATAATTCAGTTCAACATGACAGAACCAAACATATTGAGATTGATCGACACTTCATAAAGGAGAAGTTAGATGCTGAAATTATATGTCTACCTTTTGTGACTTCAAGTCAGCAAACTGCGGATATCATATTCAAAAGTTTGGTAAAACATACTTTTGAGCATTTAATAGACAAGTTGGGTGTGATAGATATCTATGCACCAACTTGATGAGGGGTGTTGAAAAATATTTTATTTTCCGACTTTATTGTTTTCTTTAATTCTCCTTTTATTTTTCTTTATTCTTCATTAAAAAAAGAATTAATTGTAATAATTGTAAATCCGCTCTATTTTTCTTTATTCTTCCTTAAAAAAAGAATTAATTGTAATAATTGTACCTCTCCTATATAACTAACACTGAGGAATAAAACAGAACAAACCGAACAACTTTTCCTTATTTTCTTTAATACACTCTTATTAGCTTTAAGTGTTAGAATGTTTGTAGTTATATCTGCCATGGCTTTGGAAAATGTCATTGCCGCCAACACTATATTGCAACTATCTCTTATATACAGTTTAGATCGTTGACATCATTTGTGAGAAGAATGGCATGAGCAACATATAAGGCCAAACATACCATTAAGCTTATTAGCCTTATCTAGAGACTAATGTTCGAGTACACTAAAGAATCTTGTATTGTTCGAGTACACTAAGGTTGTTTGCAAATATTCACACTTTTGAATCTACTAAGAGCATCAATATCGTCTGATAGAAGAAGCGGCTACACGTTATCTAATAACATGCATCAATAACATTGCATCAAGAGAGTTGTAGATAATTTACAACAACGATGCTTCAATCCACTTTTTGACTTTTGAGTTATTTTTAAAAAAAAACTAATAGATATTAACACATAACCAATAATTATTATTTGGAGTATATTGGAAAGATTGGCATTCAATTTGAATATGTGCTTTTCGAATGCATAATCTAGTTTTTTTTCATTTTTGTTGCAAGAATTGGGTACCCCATGCACTCCTGGTCGATACAATTTTTGGCTTATAAAAAAGAGTTTTAAATGAGTAATGTGAATATTTGAAAATTATAATTGAGTTGTTGAAATGATTGAGAAGTATGAAGAAACACATTAGACCAAGTGATTGGATGACATAGATGTGTTTTTAAATAAGAACCACAGTGTCAGGACTTAACAAATGTCTAAATCAGACAATAGTTCAAAAAACAAACCGCATCAACTAGGTCAAAACGAATGTCTAAATCAGACAATAGTTCAAAAGACAAACCGCATCAACTAGGTCAAAACTGAAATCAAGTGGCAAAACAAAGTGTTTTAAAATGGCTTTGAATGACCATGGCCATTGTAAAGCATAGAACCAAAACTGATATCTTGATTTACTTGTCCACGACTTTGTACCCTAAGGAATGGTTACAACACTATGCGCTACTATCATTTATTCATTTGTTTCATGAACACATCTATTTTGTAAAAATCCGCTTTATAACCGTTCATAAACACTAATATTGTGTAACTATTATTCACATCATATGTTTGGTCTATTATAACCAGACACTAGACCTATTACACAGTTAAAAAGATCCTAAAAATCTCACATTAATTGGAGATAGTTTATATAGAGTGGCATCCCTCACCTTATCAACCGGTTTTGTAGGATTGTGTTACGCCTAACTCTAATACAGTATCAGAGCCTATCGATCGGACCTTGGGCAACCCACTGTTTAATCCACACACCAAGCCCAAAAAGAGTGATGGGCGTGAAGGGTGTGTTATGAAGATCCTAAAAGTCCCACATTAATTAGAGACAATGTAATAAAATAGTTTATATAGAGTGGCACCCCTCACCGATTCCTACTCTGTATTCATGCTCATTTAGTGGTAGTGCAAATTGGGACAAGCATATTAGTTTGCCAAATCTTACCAATGTAACCTACTTAGAGAGACTAAATGGGAAAAGATTCATGTATAAGGTCAATACAGACCTCAGAAAAAAGAACATAAATAATGGGAGAAAAAGACAAGAAAAATAGGTAACATGAATCAATTGATAATGTCATAAAAGTTCTGCCATGTTAATATTAGGTTTGAAGATAAATCATTAACCTTTAGTGTCTGTCCTAATGTTTCCTTGGCCTCCCTTATCAATGCTTTTCACATGCATCCTCCAAAAATAAAATATTTATCTTTTCTATGAAAGAGCTGCTATAATTTTCTATCTAATCCATCTTATGTTGTGTAACCACTGAGTCATTAGAAAATTCTTTCCTGTGGAACATAAATATGCATGTCACACCATCTTTTTGGTATGATCAACAAGCATATATTAGAACCAAGATGATAAAGAATCAGTTCATGTTTTTCTTTTGTTTCTTTATACATGATTATTATAAATATTTGGAACACATGAAATCAATTTTCTGCTAAATGAAATTGATTACAAAGTATCAGTACACTATTAGAGTGAAATTTGAGTCTCACTAGTTAGAAAATGTGTCCTAACAATAGGGAATGAGACCTACATAACATATTCACTCCATAATTGAGCAGGTTAGAAAGAGTGTATTGCTATGATTGCACAGTATCGTAACATATTCAGAAAATTGATGCAGAATTTCCCAAATGTTTATAAATGATGAACCATACAGTTTAATTTCATTCAAGATCTAAATGAGTGTAGCCGTTGATGAATTTTACTGACATAGATATTTAATTTCCTTTCTTGTTCAGTACAAGCCTAGAATGCGCTACATATTACTATAAATTGAAAAGACGTTTATCAAAAACGAAAAACTATTTACAGAAAAACAATGAGAGCAGGGAGACAATTGATTTCACACAGTAAAAAAATATGACATTAAGCAACAACCTTTCACCAACTTGAATCATTAGTTTTCCTTTGACATCTATATATTGTAATTCGTGTGAAAAGAGAAACGCTACCTTATCCTTGACCAAAATTGCACACAATGTGTGACTTTTGCTCAACATCCAAACCCAGGGCCCGGTGGCAGGCCATATAGCAAAGGCAGGCATCACCAATTTAAGAAAGATTGAATCAGCAGTCCCTCAACCAAAACTATTGCCATGAAGCACTATGTCCACTCGGCATGGCTCGAGCTTCGGCCAGAGAGACAGCCATAGCCAGCATCATTTGCTCCTCAAAACTCTCGGGAACAATGGGGTCGGTGGCACTTTGAAGGCTTTCATCAATGTCATTAGGTTGTGACATAGACGACAGTTCGCCACGATCTTCTACTTCAACAGAGTTTGTATAGCTAGTTGCCGTTTCAGCTACCTGTGATCCATGATCTATGCTCCATTGACCATGACTCCTAGACATTGCCATGGCATCATCTGGTGGCACCTCATTCAGGTTTTCTGTGGGTGAATAACTAACCATATCTCTACCAAGCCTGTTATAAAACCTCCTGGAGCCCGGTGGCATGTTGAACGATGGTGTACTTTCGTTGTTGGAGCTTACAGATGATTCCCCGGACATTTGCTGACGCTCAGCAAGAGCTGCAATGGCACTAGCGAGACCCCCCGACGGGGAAGAGGATGATCCTGTCTGTTGAACCATGGGAGATGAAGCATAGCGATCATCGGTTACGTAGTGACCAGAAGTAGCATCAGTAAAAGGTGAATTTCGCTGCCTTCCATTCTCCTGTATGCATATATTGAGTCAATCCAGTCATCATCAATATGAACATGCAAGCAAACTTAATGGATAAAATTAAGCATGAATTACCTTTTTGAGCTAATAATAATAATGAGATTCAACAAGACAAAAACTGAAGCTTAGCAATTTCAAAATTAATTGATAATAGACATCGAACAATAGATTGTATGGTACATTGTTCAGCAAGATTGTGAATTAAATTGCGAGCATAATCAAACAAAATTCTTTACCTGAATAGAAAGCCAGATTGCTTCCATGACCATAATGTCTTCAAGATCAACATCAAATTCATCATCTCTGCAGTTTACAGCATTTTAGCAAAAAATGTAAGGTATGTCCAGAAAGTATAGCTTCGAAAATGCAATATACAAAAGACCCATGCACTCATGGCCTTAAGCGAACACTATTTACTGCTTATTTAACAAGAAATTGACTTAAATGGACAAACAAAAATTGGCGGGGCTCCACCTATGGTGTTGTGTGCATATTTACCATCACAAATTAGAGAGAAAAGTTTTCTCTTCATTTGGATTTTTTAAAATATGTGATAGAGTAACAATGAAGGCTTCAATTTGGATGCCATTAGCCTTGCATTAGTCATTGGAGATGCCATAGGAGAGACAAGCCAGTTTTTAAATGGTTTATGGATAGTAATAGCACAACAAAAACATAGTAGTAGTTAAGTGCTGATCTAAAAGAACAAATCTTGAATTCTTCTTTCAAAAAGCTAATCGCTTGTAATTTCTATAAATGTGACCCATCATTTCTTGCATGTCTAACCATATCCATCCATAGAATCAACACTTCAGGAGTAGCATCAGCTGAAGTTGAGTGACTGAACCAAAACAAAGGAATCAACTAATAATTGATGATACCAATTTCCCTCTTCGGTATTTTGTTACGTAAACAATTACAAAATCAGACTTCCATTAACAAATAATCAACGGAATTAAAGTTGAAGTTAAACTAGAATGAAGTTTCTGTAGATTTAATTATTACAACATATTCTGCTGAGACCATAGAAGCAGGCCAATGTTCAGATGTTGGATTACAGTGTCAGAAAATAAAAAGAATTTTCTATGAATATTTCCACTCTGTTGTGATTTAAAAATCAAATGCACATTGTCTTTCTTACTCAACATGAATATCACTTAACATTTGCCACAGTATTATATATTATGTACCTCAGGATCATTCAGTCTCCTTCATACGGACTTGTGCGCTTCAATTCAAATAATTAAATTTAGTCGTGTTATAAGTATAGTAATCCTTGTAACATTATTGGTTGAAAGGATTGCATGAGCATTAGTACAAGAACATTGATGCTTGACTATTTACATTAGAGCGAGAAGAATACTTCTGCCTCATTTCGTGGTAAACTCAAAATTTGATAATGTACACAATATGATAAATAACATATTTTAAACAGATCAACTATCCATAAGTAGGTAGAAAAACAATGGATGCATAAATGCTAAGAGACATAATAAGAAAATTGAAGGGGATTGGTAAAGAAAATAAGTGAAGGCGATCATACCTATTGGCCCTAGTGGCAGGAGGTGGTCTAACCATTGGTGTGGCACACGAGTCTTGAGAAGAGACGATTTCATCGTGTTCAACGGCAGACATTGAAGATTCCGCCACTGCAGAAAAAAGAACAAAATAATTTATGCAACTATGATTTGTCATGTAGACACATTGCATGCACATACAGACAAAATATGAAACTGTATTTGAAGACTACCTGCATTTGAATTGTATTCGACATCTGCAACAGCCACATTTACATTTGAAGAGCTTACTTCTAGTCTTTTATGCATTCTTTCCTCTTCATCCTGAAGTTCCTGCTGCCGCATCCTAATTTTTGCTTCAATAACACGCTGCTCCTCCTGAATAATTATGAGTATGCATGCAAAACTTTATTCACTATTAACTGTTTTTTAAAGATGCACTCTAAAAGACAATATTCATAGAAGATAACAACTTACTATTTGTTCCAATCCCTTCTCCTCTTTTGATTTTACACCACGATACTCCACAGCATAATTTGCCGTTTTACAAAAGGGACATCTGATGCTGTTAAGGCAAACAACTATCCTAATACTAAAGCACCAAGAAAGTTGCTAGACTTTCAATTTTAAGTTACATATTCATATTGAAGACAAACAATTTGTAATGCAGGATACTGTGTAGGCCGAGTTGAATTTGGAACTTTCATCTGCAAAAAGCACTCTGATAAAAGGAAATTAATCAGGTTGTTTATAAATGCTAATGACAGAACATATAAATGATAAAAGGAAATTAATCAGGTTGTATACCTGTACAAATGCTTTTTGTGCAACATCTTGATCGGTTTAGACTTGGATAATACTAAAATAAGGGGGGAAACAAAGCACAACCGAGATGGTATGATTAGAGAAGGCATATCTGAAGATCGCGTTTTAGAACAGATTTCAAAGAAACAAGGAATAAAAACAATCCACATATGCTTAATGTTACATCCATTCATATAAGAAAGCATGTGTAAAAGTGCTAAAAGTTATAACTGAATAGGTGGGAAAAAATAAATATTAGAGGCATATTATAGAAACCATACCAGAAAGCAAATTGGGCACTCTTCACGATCGCATGCAGTTTCTTCATCTCCAGGAAAGCAAGGTGCAAGCTTTGATTCAAGAATTAGCTTCCTCAGCTTCTTCTGATCAACATCCTTATGATTATACAATCCTTGCGGCCGTGTATATTTTTCATCCACCACTTGTCTCCTCCTCCCGAGTTTATTACCCATCCAACAAAACTCAGTTCTTCTCACCTACCAATTACGTTTTGAATTCTTCAACAAGAAAAAACAGAACAAAAGTAACAAAAGTAACAAAACTATAACATCCTGTATAAAAACACTCTCAATGTTCCATATCACCAAAGTACACACTAATACCAAACTATATTGTAGTACATCATCACATACTAAATCAGCCTAATCCCCAATATATAATACAATCAAAAGACGAAATAAAAAGCACCTCTCTCGTCAATCTATTAACATTGTTGCACAAACACACTCCAAAAGCCCTGCAGACAAAGTCACCTAGAAGAAGTAAACAAGGGGCAAACAAAATCCCAAAGAAAACCCAAAACTACACACTTAGCAAATTGCAATAGAATCACTCAAAGACTCAAACTTTCTACAAATTCCCAAAATTCACCACCAAAAATCACTACTTCCACAACACTCAACAATACAGAATAAAAAAATCCCAAATACAGAAAACAATTATCATAATTTCAATGCAGTTAATCAAGTCAAACCAAATTCACTCACAATTTGAGAGCAAACAACAAAGTCTCATTCGAAAACAAATTGAATTGACAATCAAAATCAATAACAATAAAAACACCAAGAACCCTAATCAAAGCTACAATGAACTCCAATTGAGGAAGCAAACACGCAATGTCAAAATAAAAACAAGCCAAATAATAAAACGAGTACCAATTTGTGTCTCGTCGCAAAGTTGAGAATGGTAGAAGTAGAAGAACAAATAAAGTTTTTCAAACAAGTTTGAGAGAAGTTGAAAAGATTTGAACAGTGAGCGAAAAACACGTAAAAAAACCAGATAGAAGAAAAAAGGAAGAAAAGACAAAGAAATTGGGAATCGGAAAACGAACCTTAAATGGGTTTTGTAGAGAGAGAAAGAGAGGGTTTTGTAGAGAGAGAAAGACGAGGAGAGGGAAGAAAGGAAGGAGTAATAGAGGAGAAAAGAATCATTCTATTTCCATTTTTACCATTGTTACTCTACTCACCTGCTTTCACGCGCTCTTCTATTAGGTGCTTTTCACACGCCATATGCTTTTTGAATTATTTTTTATAATTGTTTAAAACATATTAATTAAAGGATTTGCTTGGGATTTAAAAAAAATAAATTTAAAAAAAGTTATTTTTTACTTTACATTTTAAAAAATGAAAAGTAATTTTAAAATAATTTAATTTAATTTAAATCATATTTTATAAATTAAAAAAATATTTTTGACATCTAATAACATAAATATATATTATTAAAAATTAAAACATAGTCAAAATAGTATAATTTTTCAAAAAATATTTTTATGAAAATCAATTTATAATAGTTTTAAATTTAAATAATTTTTTAAAATATTCAAAAAATTATAACAAAAGAAAGAAATACTTAAAATAAACTTTTTAAAAAGTTATTTAAACTAATTTTATATTTAAAGGTTTTTAAAGAAAAATCTTTGTAAATATTTTAAACAAAAATATCTAATAATATAAAAGTTGTTTTTTTGGGAACCACAAGTGGATGTTCTACTTTCACGAGGGAAGTAGAATGAGAGATGGATAATTTAGATCTTGAACGGTGACTCTAATCTCCTTTACGGTGGCGTGGATTAAACCTGCATGATTATCACTCTAACACCCAAGTCAGTTCAATATTCAAGATGATTCAGTAAAATTGGATATCAGAGATTGTTTACCTTCTCATATCATGTGAACTATTTTTATATTTTGGGTCGAGTGGAGTGGGCTTGAGACAGATTGAGTCTGGGTTCATTGGGCCTTTGGCCAGTCCATAACAGTTGCTCCCAAGGCTTTACTGAGCATTGAAAGAGTTGGGGAAGTCTTAAGTATTTTTTACTGACATCCATGTCGTATTCTGGTGTGGAATAGAACCGAATCGCTTGGGGTCAATTTTTCAAAACAATTAATGGGGGAACACAAACATTTAATGTGGTTCTATCATTGAGGCACTTTGTCACTCATTCCTGACATGTGTGATGGTGTGACCAGCTAGGGTGTGACACAGTTCATAGAGTGCTAAAGTACATTTGAGTTTGGTGTATTTCCATGAGTGGGATTTTATTCGTTGATCTTGTGATCTCTATTCATAGTTGATCTTGATCATTCATCTGTCATTGCTTATAAAGAGTGAGTTAAATATTTTGAAGTTTTAGAAACCTTTTGACTTTCATGCTTACATTTACTACGTTGGGGAAACGTCTTTGTTCCTTCTTCGTTGATAATATCACTAGAAATGATTCAAAGCTTTGCTTAAATCTTTCGCCTTTTTCATTCTTATTGCTTCATTAATCTTTCTTAATGAGGTACCCTTCTAAATTCAACTTTATCTTCAACATTTATTATCTCCTTAATTAGGACTAGCGATAACATTGTTGATTTAATGAGTGATTCTGAAGTGGAAGTTTCATATGGATTGTCCCATGATTCTCATCATCCTACCCTTAGTAGCGATTACGTAAGACCATAAATCATATCCCTATCTAACAATTATGGGTCAGAAGGGACGCCCGAGACTTCCTTAGAGGAAGAAACTTCTTCTTTTAGGTCGTTAGATGCCTTTATATCAAATGTTGGTGGAAGAATATTCCACGTCTAGGTTCCAATGCCCCCTCATATCATGTCGGAAAAAAAAAGGTATGATTAATTTGCAAAGGAGGGAACATGTTAGAGATTTTGTTCTAACTCACCTGCGAACTGTAGGTTGTGAGTCTAGCAACACTAAGGTGCTGAAGCATTTAAGTCTTCAACGTCGGTTGAATGTGTCGATATATTATTGTGTAGATGCAAAGGTAGCAAGTTCTTCCTCGACTTTAAGCACTGCGACAGCCCTTGGCGAGGCTAACATTGTGGTCGGTGACCCTTCATAGTGGTTTATCCTTCCGATTTCGGAGGAAAAGAGGATATGCAACTCTTTCGATGACAGTAAGGTCTCGTTTTATGAGTGATTGTTTACAATAATAGAACTTTGGGTGCCCTTTTCTAAATCTAAGTTATTTGTCCTACGACATTTAAAGATTGCCCATTCCTAGCTTCATTAGGGGTCATGGGCATATATAAGGGTCTTCCAACTGTGTTTTGAACACACGTCTTGGAAGCCATCTCTTAATTTATTCTTAAATATTTTCCACCTGAGGCGTACTTCCCCAGATAACTTTCACAATTGGGGCTCATTTACTTCCATCTGGGACTTTTTTTTATTGGTGAAACCCCTCACTTTCGCAACTATTCTTCTTTTTGTTACCTTCATATTGATCCTCCCCTCCCTTGTTGGGCTATGTAGCCAAAATATTGGTCCAATCTTCACTTTAACCAATCTACTTTCTCCTATTGTACCAAGTCGGACTGTATTTCTCCAAATGAGGTGACAGTGAAGGAGGGAAACACAATCCTGATTTCAAAGGCTTGGTTAAGAAGACTGGCTCAGCCCTAGTGAGGTGCATTCTTCCAATGTGAGGAAGAGGCGAATTGATACTCATGTTATCTTGAGTGCAATTGAATTTGAGGAGATGAGAAAAATCTTTGGTGAAAGCAAAGTCTTAATGCGTTTTTTACATGCGTGATTGCACTTTGCAAATAGAATGGATAAAATAAGAAAACTGAACATGTTCTACAATATTGTTGGTGCTCAAGGTATTCGGGTTGTGTTGAGTACTAAAAAAATTTCTTCTATCCTCGCTCCTGCTCTGGCCCTTTCTCCTACATCGGTCATGGAAGCTTCGACTCCTATGCTCGAGGTGAATCATCTTATAGATGTTGTGGCAACTTTGTCGGTGAGGAAACCAACCTTGCCTTTGGCTTTAGTAAAGAGGGATTAGGAGGAGGAACATCAGTCTTTTCGAACTGAGTATTCTCTGAAACAGACTCAGGTTGTTGAGGAAGATGCTTATGGGGAGGTGACTCCCTTCTTAAAGATACCAAATATTTTCTCTTCCTAACTTCCACGCACTTCTAAGGAGATTGATGTTATTATATCAATGTCGATTTATCCTTCATCCAGAATCTCCCTGAGGGGGGATAAGATGGAAATTACTTCAGAGCTTTCTCGCATCATGTTCAAATTTGCTTATATTTTTTTCTCGTCTCTATTGGACTGGATGATATTTTTCTCAGGTTATTCCTTTAAGTAAAGGGATACATGGAAGGGAAAGTTTGAAGCTATGGAGTATAAGTGTATCAATCTTCAGAAGGAGCTAGTTGCGTTACAGGAAGAAGTTAACGTTGTTAACTATTTGTAAAAGGCCATGAAAGCACATGACTTCTCTTCTTCTTTGGTGGTTCGCGTGACTAAACTGAAGGATTCCCTCTAGGATGCAGAGAAGCGATACAAGGCTACTTCTGATTCCATAAAAGAAAAGGTTCGCCAGGTGGAAAAGTACCGAAAATATGCAGAGGCCTTGAAATCTCGTTAGGACGATGTGGACAACCTGAGGCAGACGCTTCAAGATGCCTTTCATCAGGAAATGCAGGACATGCTCAGAGCTCAAGAACGAGTTATGGAGCATGCAAGGAAATTTTACCTTGGTGTTGTGATATTTGTTGAGGCATTTGACCCATGTAGTTCGCTCCTAGGTTGAATCGGGAAGGTGATCTTAATGCCTCGACTAAAAATGTTTCAGCTTGATTTTCCTTTTGCTTGTATTGCTTATTTCCTACATCTTTTTCCAAGCTTTTGTGCCTTTGTTGTACTAAATTTTAAATTTTAATGAAATATTTTACATTGATGTTTCAAGTATTGTTAGCTTTAGAGCCTTGTTGTTTACTGGTACTTTTAGTAAATAATCACGAGTTTGGTTCACTTAAGAGATTAAACTCAAAAAAATATTGAGGATAATTTGTGTGGAAATATGCAGCAAAAAAATGTGTGTGATTGAATCCTAAATGTTTGAATGTTGATAAACCGAATCTAAGTTCTAACAACAATAAGCTTTGGATGAATATAATAAACAAAAAGCATGATAAAAGTCATTAAAGTAAAAATTATTTGATTAAATAAAATACTTGAAGAAGTTAAAGAGTGGACGCAATATCATACATTAACTCACAAATTGTTTCTCTCTATGACTTGGGAACTTTAGTTTATAGATACTATATGAAATTTGCAACCCTGATCATATACAATAAGATCGACTTATATACTAATACAATAGTAACCATGGGCAACTGATAGATCCCCAGAATCTGACACATATCTCACTACTTGGGATTCAATGCTCTAACTTGCTTTCATGCGTCTACAATGATAAAATTGCTGAAAACTAAACATCATGTTGATAACTGCTTTGAGCCTCTTAACTGCCTCTGCCGAGATTCTTTGGTCAACTCCTATTATGTTGTTGATACATATTCACGTCATCTAATCTTTGGACTTAAGAATATCTTAAGTCCCCAACATCTTATGAATGTGTCGAACTCGACCCCTATTGAAGTGGTCATTTATGTAATCCCTTTCAGGATTCTGAACATATTTGAAGAGAGGTTGATCCTAATATTATAGATCTATTCCTAAGACTCCTCTAAACCAGTTTTCATGGGCATTATAACACCTTATATTTTGACTCATCTTATAGGTTAGTCAACCATCTTAGTTGACATAATTAGTATGTCGAAGCCTTTCTTTGAGTCTTTTATACTTAGCATTTCCCAACATGATTATTATCATTCCTTGTTCACTTCTTTAGCTGAAATTTCCAAGCTAACAGATGCCTCCAAAAAATGTTACTTTTAATCATATGTATTAGATGGAAGAAAGGTGACGTTTTTAGTAACTGCTCGACACTAATCATGAAAACTTGCTCACACCATAATCATCATGACTACTTTTTACCAAACCGCCACGTAAAGGACGTGCTTGTAGATTGTCATCGTCACTTTGATTTTCTAGGACAATTATGGGCCATGAAATAAAATGATATTAAAAGAAATAGTTTAATTTATTTTTTTCCCTATAAATTAAATGCCACATGTCCATTTCGAAACGCCACTTATCCAATTTTTTAGAGGGAAAATGAAAAGTTTTTCCTCTTTGTGGCTATATAAACGCCTCTTCAACATTTATTTTGCTTTTTTCATCATCTTCTTCCTCATAACCCTTTAAATTTCTTTAAATTCCCTCCATTTTTTGCTCTCATATTTCATCAAAGAAACTCTTTTTTTTTCCTCAAAAAGCTCTCAAGAAACAACAATGGCTTCCAATTCTCTTCATAAGTGTTCACCACAAGTCCTTTCTACTACTAAACTCCTAGGTCTATTCTCAGGGATGATCACACCTATGTCCCAGAGTCTCCCGTGCAAGAGGAAAAGACTGCCATCTCATTTTCTCAAGTATTAATCTCTTACTCCCTTACATGTACTACTCATGCTTTCGTGGGTCCTCTACCTAGACTAACCGAGAATCCCTATAACTAGAAAATTTCTTCCCTAGTTTCTCATCGTGTGAACCCCTGGTGTTTAAGGACGGGCCTTTTGATTTCATTTTCTTGAGGAACCGTGTGTTTCATGTAGTTTTATGTCCCTATTTTAATCAGGGAGAGCATTTTATATTCGTTTATTTTGTTGCTTGTCTTATTGTTTTCATCTTTGATTTTATGTTGATTCTTTAAGTCTCCTTTATGGTTGCACTTCTCGAAATCCAGTTTGAAAAGATTTATTTTAGCATGCATAAAACTTTAGTTATATCTGATCTTGATCATGATGTTCTTTGATCAATAGCATATGTTAGTGAAACGAAAACATTTTGTGTCTTGCTTAAGTTTGATTCAAAGGTAAAATCTCAAAGTACTTCTGAAAATTTGAAAATTGAGATTTTACAAGATTAATTCAAATAATTCAGTTTTACACTTCATTTTTTATCCTGGTAAAATTAGACAGAATTGGAACCCTGTCATTTGATTCAAATTAAATTTTACACTTGATCCGAATCATTTTCCTGGAGACAGATTTTGTTTGATTTGATTCAAATCAAACTTTGTACATGACTCAAATCAGTCTCTTTTAAATATATATATATATATATATATATATATATATATATATATATATATATATATATATATATATATATATATATATATATATATATATATATATATATATATATATATATATATATATATATATATATATATATATATATATATATATATATATATATATATATATATATATATATATATATATATATATATATTGTCAGATCGATGGCATTTGATTCAAATCAACATTTACACCTGATTCGAATCATGTGGTATTTGACTCGAATCACCCCTTGCTTTATTCAAATCAACTGGTAGTTTTCAAAAAATATGTTATTTCTTTTATTCCATCACACTTGCGCATTTGATTCAATTCATAGATTGCTCTTGATTCGAATCTAACTGGTTTTTTCAACCATTTTTTATACTTAATCATAAGCACATATAAAATCTTTTTGTCATCATTTATCAATATATTATCTATCATTTTGATCATGATTTTCAGTGTGATTTAGTGAAAAATAAATTTCCTTTATTTTTACTGTTCAAAGTCTTGCTACAAAATTATTGCATCTTTAACATCAATTGAATTCAGATCTTGACAACGAGAGTTATATAGTTGATTGAAGAAGGTGCATACTTGAAACTGTTTGTTCTTGGAGATCTCGTTGAGTTTTTTAAGTTGTTAGCAAGATTGAGGGATCATCAATAGTGGTTAAAATTTTCATTGAAAAGAAGTAGGGTTTTCTCTCCAAAATTGCCTTAGTAGTGACCTTGTGGAAGGCTACAGATAAGACGACATTCTTCTCAGATCTTCAGACAATTTCACCGTTCAAGGAATCAATAGGATTAAGGGATTGATATCTACATGTGAAGTCTTGGAGTAGAATTGGTGTTATTGGAATATTTAAGAAACATATTCGAGTAGAGATTATATGGAAGAGTTTGGCAAGTGTGTTGTATATAAGTCAAGATCCAAATTAGGAGATTTATTTTCTCATTTGTATTATGGAATGGTAATTGTATGAACTCTTGGAAATATTTTTCAAATGACAAAGAGCTATGTAGATTCCAATGGGAAACCATTGAATAATGCACCCAGGAAAAGCGAGGACGAACGTCGAAACACTATAAATCTCGGTGCCATATTTCTCTCTCTCTCTCTCTCTCTCTCACACACACACACATTTATTTTTCATAGTGATTGCATGCTTATGTTTTCAATTTATTTGTATGATATTGTATGTTCATTGATAGCGATTTATTACTTAAGCATTAGGTTTTATTGGAATTGGATAACTAGTTAAGCTAGTCTTATGATTGATAATCTAAAAACAAATTGAACCTGGAACTCCATCAATTGAATCATTGTGTAAACACTTTTCATGCATTACACAATTGAATCAATTTATATCAAGCGTTTCAATCATACTAATCTTGTATATTTGTGAAACGATGCGTGTTGAGTTGATTCAATCATACATTTCATCTAATCTTTCCAAGCAAAGTCTGAGAAGATTGTTCTGGATTCAAACATGAGGTCACAATTATTCAAGAAGTTATACAACTTGAATTTACTGTGCTCTATTGGTTTTTCGTACAATATTCAAAGAAAAGAAATGGAATTATATGATGAAAAGCTATCTAACGGATTATCTTTCATAAAGCCTATTGAAGGATACTTCCTATGGAATGTCTGATGATGAGGAATTAACCTTCACAATTAGAAGACTTCTTTAACTAGCTGAATGAAATGTGACATCTGATGATAGAAGAGTAACTTTAAAGGCTTCTGAAATATTAGTATTTCAACTAATTTCCCAAATCTGAAAGCAAGGGGAAACACTGTCAGAACCTAGTGTCAGAAGGTCTTCAATGCTTATTCATTTGAAGTTGACATTATTGCAGGATTCAGATAAAAGAGTAATTTGGCTCTGCTAGTTATTACTGCTTCTAAAGAAGCATCTGAGTCCTAAAATAAAAATCAAGTATTGAAGAGAAAGAGATTATGCCAAATCTATCTTGATTCAATATTTGATAATAAGGAGTTTATTATTTAAGATGATATTTTAAAAGACTCCGTTGCTCCTTAATTGAGGGTCATCACATAATTTGTATTAAAGGACAGGTCTATGAGAAACCTTTAATTCTTCTTCATGTTCTGCAAGCAATTACATGATAGTGTTTTGATTTTTTTTATGCCATTCTCTAATAGCTAATATCATTTGGTTTTTTTCTTATTAAAGATTTCAAAGTCTTAATCCAAGACAATGAAATTAATGATTATGCTAAGAACAAGATCTTGTTCATATCATGACTTATCCTAGATTGATACTCTGGAATGAATCATGCTACTACTATTAGAATGTGGCATAATGCAAAGGAAAGTCTGTCTAGACTTTTATGTATGGTCTCATAGGAATACGAGTATCATCATTCAAATGTATTTGCTACAGATATTAAAGAAAGGAGCAGAGGCATCTTCCATGGTACTTATCAAAGGTTGTTTACAACATTTTATATAAGAAGAGCCTACATCCCAAACTCAAGTGTTATAGGTATTGAGTTTAGTGAAAGAAGTGGAGTCAATGGTTTAACAACCATTGAATCAAAATCCACTTAAAATGGTGTTTAGACTCTATGGTCAAGTCTGAATACCGATACGAGTCTGTCCAAGAAAATAAAAAAAAAGGGGTTATGTTCTTTTCTAGCTTGTTTCTTGATTCAATGAGATATTTTTGTATATGTAAATACAAAGTCTCTGTTAGATTTCTAGAGAAGTTCTTTTGATGAAAGAGTCTTTAGAAGTCTTTAAGAACAAACTATGTTGTATTTATCTGTATTGATTATTTCATTAGCTAGATAATGATCATATTTATGGAAATAGTTTCCTCACTTTTTGTGATGTTATTGCTGCTTGTTAGTTGTCAAAGGAAATAATTCAATATTCTTTAATCACTTATGACTATTGCTTCAAGAGGAAATGTTGGTTTTGAATAGAATCTTGGATACTGATGACTGACAGAAGATATCTCTCTCTAAGTCTAGATCTACTAGACTCTGATGGGTGATAGCTTCTAAAAATTATCAGACTCTGAGATTCAGAAGAAGATTCTTTATTTATGATAAAGCAGTTTAAATAAAAGGTTTTTTTAAAACTTTTTATTACTTAAATTTTATAAGGCTAAGAATCATCTAGTGGATTCAGGAGATCTGTTGGATAAGAACCTTTGGGTAATGATGCTTTCTTTTTATATATTTGTTGTCACTATCCCCTGTCTTGTGAAACATCATTTTGTGTCATTTTTCTGACAAGATTCTTATTCATTTAGAATCTTGTTCAATTCTTTTTTTTTGTTTATCAAGCCAAACTTGAGATAAACTCTCTAGTCAATTCTTCTTTGAATCAACTAGTTGTCATTAATAAAAAGTTTATAGATTTTGATGAGTTGCTTAAGTTAAGTATTAACTTCTAGAAGACTGTGTTTGAACAAAGTTGGAATGTATACTTTTAAATGCTCTATAGTTTCACTTATCCAGATCTTGTCAAAGAGTTTTGGATTAATGCCTCCATTATTAAGCTGAATTATGAGTGTGTTATTCTTTCTAAGGTGACTGGTATTTTTATAACATTAACCTCTAAAGTGATTGCTAATGTGATCAATTGTGAGTATATTAGAGAAATTCCAGGAACTCTTGTTTAGGAACATTATCTTCCTACTTGGTGTATCTTTGTAGATTCATTTAATACATCATTGGTTTCAAATCTCCGTCCTGATGCAATTGCTTAGAATCAGATTCTGAACATAAAACTGCTGCCTAAGGATAAGGATTTAGACCTCGAGGATCCTATTGAAAATGATATGCTACTACTTCTCAATTTAGACTTGCAGATTGAACTTCCTTAAGTTATGTTTGACTATTTGAAGAGGACTCTTTCTTCTTTTCATAAGGGAAATATTTTCTTCATTTCTTATGGATGAGTTCTTTCATAAATACTTGTCC
Organism: Lathyrus sativus; assembly: GCA_963859935.3. NCBI lineage: Eukaryota > Viridiplantae > Streptophyta > Magnoliopsida > Fabales > Fabaceae > Lathyrus > Lathyrus sativus. The sequence goes on from OZ012735.1 coordinate 774,443,546, forward strand.
AGCAGGGAGTTATCATAAATTCAGAGGTTGATTCCTCTAAATTCTAGAGAGACAAGTTTGAGGCTATCTATGAAAGATTTTGATGTTAGATTTCTACACAGTTATGCCTTGTAATTGTTAGAACATATGTATTAAGCAATCTTATTATTAATTCAAGTTTGTTCATGTTGTTGTGCAGTTTAACTGTTATATATATATATATATATATATATATATATATATATATATATATATATATATATATATATATATATATATATATATATATATATATATATATATATATATATATATATATATATATATATTGTTGTTCAAAAGGATAAAATAAATGGGATTAAGAACTCAAAACGTGCAACAATTCTCATTAATAAAATGGAAGATATTATAAATTAGGCTTAAATAGTCTGTTGGTCCCTGTAAGTTAGCGAGTTTTTGAGTTTGGTCCCTATAATTTATTTATTTTTGTCTGAGTCCCTCTTTTTGCTTGTGGTCCGCAGATTTTCTGCGGATTTTCCTTAAGATTTTCCTAAGGATTTTGGCTTTAGGGGCTAAAACGCATGCAAAAAGTGAGAGATAAGGACTCAGACAAAAAAACATTACAGGGACTAAACCCAAATACTCTCTAACTTATAGGGACCAAAAGTGCATTTAAACCTGCAAATTATTTAGACTTTCTAGTATGTTGGATTTTTCCTAAGGTATTCCATATGATTATCTAGCATGTCTAGATTATATAAATAATCTTGCTATTCTTCCTTGGAAAAATTCAAAGCCTCCTGTCATACTCCAAATTTTACTCTTAGATTTCATTATCATTTTCATAACATTCTAGGTCAGTCACTCATGCATAGCTAACCAATTATCAAGACATTGCTTTGTTTTGTTTTATCTGTGGATTAGGGTTTGCCCTGAGAGGTTCAAAGAATTGATCAGTCAATGTTTTAGATGAATCATCAGTCAATCAAGTTCTCATACATTAACAAAATCTCCCTCCATCAATAATCAAGTGCAATATGGCTTTATTACAAGTTCTTCAAGATTCAAATTCATCTGGTGAAGAATTAGGGTTTTTCAACCAAAGTTAACTGCATATTTGACTTTTGATCAAGAAATGATTTCAAAACTTGGGACATGATTCAAGACACTCAATTACATCCTTAGATTCCTCCCATGGTGTTAAAATAGCTCAAGGGATTGAATTATTTGAATATCAAGAAGTGAAAGTTCATCTGGTACACAAGTCATTCACTACAAAGTCAAACCTTTGACTTTAGGGTTTTTGATCAAGTATGAGATTATCAAGTCAATTTCTATTGGAAATATGTTTGATGGTTGATTTTGATCAAGAAAAATCAAGATAACTGAAGTTACTTCCAAAAAGGGCAACATGGAAGAAATTGAATTTTTTTCAAAGTTATGGATGCACAATGATTTTTGTCCAACTTGCCAAGGTCATAACTTCCAATCCAAGCATCCATTTTCTTTGCTCCAAAGATCAATTTGAAGAGCTCATTAAATACTACTACTTTGTCCTTAAGGATTAATTACCAAAAAGTTCTTAAGTTTCAAGTTATGAGGCCATGAAGTTAGTGTTTCATTCAAGTGTGAATTCCAACACTTAGAATTTTTTTAATGCAAATCGGCCTTGTAAAAGTAACCAACTAGAGTGCCATTTTTCATAATGATCCACTTTGGTTCAAGGAAAATCCAAACATGAAAGTTATAGATCATGTTTCAAGCTTTCCAAATAGTCCAAGTGTTGCACCCTAAAATTTGACCAACCGATTCTCCTATCTGACTCGTGGTTTAAATTCTTATTCGCAAACCAGACGCATGATATTTGTGCTCGGACAGAGGATATCAGAGTTACAGCTTGGGTTTCATTTACTAGATATGGCAGACCCAGTCCAGATCATCAGGGTTTTATTTTCGGAAAATCGTGCACTCCTTGGTGATTTTCAGCTTGCATGGTGGTTTTCGGGATATTTCTGATACCGGGGGTTTACTGTGCGATTTGATCTGGTCTCGAGCTATCTTTTATATTAGTCATTTGCAGTTGTCTGCATTTGTTAGGGTTTAATAGACTGTTGTGGATTTTAAATAGGCTTTTAATCATTTTTTTAGGATTTAAATAGATTTTTAACATTGTTTAAATAGTTTAAATCTTTTTCTAGAGCTTTATAGATTTTTTAGAATTTAAATAGGTTTTAATATTTTTTATAGCTTTTAAATGTTTTTTAGAGTAATATAGAAAATATTATAGATTTTTCTTTTATGTTAATAGGGATTTTAATAGTTTTTTTAAATAGAAATAAATAAAGTTTGTTTTAATATAGTTTTTCTTTTAAATACATATTATAAATAAATGGTATAGACTTTTATAAAATTTTAATAGAAATTATATAGAAGTTAATTAGAGGTTAATTCGTCTTTTAGATTTAATTAGGGTAATTAGTTTAGTATAGAATTTAGTTAGGTGTTAATTCTGCTTTTTAGGAATAATAGGGATAATTAGGATTTTAATCTTGTTTAGGGTCTTATTAGGGTTTATCAAGATTAATTAGGATAGATTAATTTTCAGTTAGTTGCAATGTTAATTTGTAGTTAATTGGGTTTAAGTTTGGATTAGTTTTAATTAGATAATTTCTTTTCTTTATTATTTCAGTTTTTTTTTGGGTTCATTACAGTCTGTTTCGTGGGCCCAATTAGGGTTTTGAAGCCCAATCAGTTTCAGTCCATCTGTTTTGTCCTGAATTCAGCAAAAAGTGACACTTGTCACTATAAAAGGGGCGCCACGCGTTGCACCCAGACCCCACCAACGCACAACTCAGAATCCCCAGAGTCTGCCACCTGCCCCACTACCTCTCCACTCTCTCTCCACGCACGCCACGCGTCCTCCATGCAGAATCCCCACTGAGACATTTGTCTCCACTTCACACATCGCCGGAGAAGCCACCGGCGGCCATGCATCCGCCTTAACCAACTCCCGCCGGCAGCCCCAACCGTCACCGGACCACCGCAACCATCGCCGGAATTAATTTTCTGCCCAGAATCCCCAGAAATCTTTCATTCTTATCCGATCTTCCTCCATCCACCTTCATCTATACCTTACCGGAGAACTCAACGTCGCCGGAAACTTCATCACCTCGCCCAGATTCATCCATCGATCTTCAAAGAAATCTCCAGAAAACCCAGAAATTCTTCAAGTCTTCGTTGTTCTTCATCTCCTCCAAGAACCTTCAAATAATCTCCAGCAACACCTTCAATCTTCCCTCCGTTTCCAGATCATGAGGACACTCGAGATTCCCAAAACTTCTCCAAGATCTTCAGAACGCTTCAAACGCAATCTTCCCAGAACAAGGTCAAACCTTCATTGTTCTTCCAGAATTTTCCAGTGGCCTTTAACTTTCAGTTTTTTCCAGAACAATCTCCTAGTATCTTCTCAAGATCGTTCGAACAAGCCACCTCTAGAGGACCTCCAGATCTTCGTCTCTCCCGCGGCGATTTCCTTTGAAGCTTCAAGAACTCCAAGAACTGGTTCTTGATTCGTCTCCAGGTACGCATCTTGTAAAGCTTGAAGCTGGTTTTGCCTGATAGAAAGAATGTTGATTAGGTCATTTCGCTGGGATTTAGATTTCATAGGGTTGGCTTGTTTGTTTTTTGGAGAAGGATCTTGAGATTAGGTTAGAGGAGTTGCAGAGAGACGATGAGGGAACGACTAGGGTTAGTGTGGGGATGAACAGTGATCAGGGAATTGGGGATTGAGATAGGTTTTGTTGTTAGTGTTTGGACTAGGGTTTCAGATTGGGTCAAAGCCCAATCTCGTTTGCTGAAGCTCACCACCTAGTTTACTCGTTAAACCCCTCCCTGCGTGTGAGATTAATGAGAGATTGGATTGGGCTTAGGCCCTTAATGCTAAACGCACCCCCCTTGTGCGTAAGCCCAATTAAAACCAACTAGGACTTACTCGTTCTGCACCCTCATGCGTTTTTTTCTCTTTTTTTAGTTGATTTCTGATTCCCTTGGGCCTGCGCCTTTTGCTAGGCGCACCACCCCACTCTGGCCCACTTAGGATTAGAACTGGGGGCATGTGCTGTTTGAACCCCCCTCCCATTTTATTCCAAGTTTGAATTTTAATTTTTTTTAATATTTTCTTGCATCTTGTAAAATTCATAATAAAAGGAAAATAATTGATTTTTAATTTCTTGTTTTTTCTACCACCTCATATAAATGTCTAGAAAATTATATAAAAATAAAAATGCCATTTTATTCTTGTTTGCTATTTTTAGCATATTTTCCATTTAAATGACTTTTTAAATATCTTTTAGTTCATGCATATTATTAGAAAATTCATAAAAAAATGGTAGGTTTGATCAAATAATTCCATTCTTTTTTCTGTAGACTCGTAATTCAATGTAAAATTTTACAGTACAAAAACATTAGCTTAATCATGCATTTTCATTTTAATTGCATTTTGTGCATTGTTATTGATATTGAATAATTGGTTTGTGGCACGTCTATCTTGTTGATTTTAGTTCTTTCATCTGGTAATGAATTTTGCTCTGATTTTTTAGTATGTTGTACTAGACTAATGCATGTTCCTCATAGATTTTTCATAGATTTTTTAGAGGTTGATTGATATTGTTTTAGGGTTAGAGAATAGAGACCTTATAACTTGTTGGTAACCCTTGACCATTCATATATTAGGGATTGTTTAGTAGTCTTAGAAGTTGACTTAGGCTTTGAGATTTGATCTTGGGATCATAGAGCCATGTAGGTTTCACCTAGATTTTTGATAGATTGTTGTAGGATGTTCTGATATGTTTTGGTCTGAGCTTGAGGATAGGAGAAGTCTTGATGGCTTCTGACTTTGAAGTTCAACTGTGGTTGAACTTCAGAGATAGTTTCTTGTGGTTTGATGGCCTGTGGTTTCTTCTCGAAGATGGAGGCTGGTTGGAGTCTTATTGGAGCTTGCAAGGATGCAGTGGATTGAGGCCTGGTCTAGGAGCTTGTTCTCTGTTGGTGAGGTTCGAGATCCTGAAGTTTGAAGGGAGTTTATGGTACTTTCCTGAGGAAGGCACCATGAATGACTTTCATTCTTTCTTCTCACCTCTTTCTTAAGTATCCAATGATGTTGGAGCCTTCATGTGAGTTTAATTTCTCCTGAGGAGGAATGTAAACTAACCATAGTTGTTGAGCCACATGGGATACAATTCCTAAGTGGAAGCCTCTTAGTACTTTCCTGAGGAAGGTCCTATGGGTCTGCTCACTTAGTTCCTCTAGTTCATCTAGGATTTCTCAAGTATCCAATGATGTCGGAGCCTTCATGTGAGTTTAATTTCTCCTGAGGAGGAATGTAAACTGATCACAGTTGTTGAGCCACATAGGATATGATTCCTAAGTGGAAGCCTCTTAGTACTTTCCTGAGGAAGGCACTATGGGACTGTTCACTTAGTTCCCTTAGTTCAGATAGGATTTCTCAAATATCCAATGATGCTGGAGCCTTCGTGTGAGTTTAGTTTCTCCTGAGGAGGAATGTAAACCGATCACAGTTGTCGAGCCGCATAGGATATGACTCCTGAGTGGTAACCTCCTGGTACTTTCCCGAGGAAGGCACTATGAGTTTGTCTGCTTAGCTCCCTTTCTTTGGTAAGCTTGTTCTGAAGCTTGGAGATTGGGATTGATTCCTCTTGCTTAGGGTTTTGATTAGAGTTTTGCTTAGATGTTTGCCTTGATTAGGGTTTTGCTTAGAGTTTTGCTTAGGGTTTGCATAGGGCTTTGCTCAGAGATAGATTAGGGGTTTGTTTTAGGGTTGTTAAGGGTCTTGCTCAGGGCTTCTGTTTAAGCTTTGGATAGAGGTTTGTCAGGCTGGTTCGCCTTCTCTTTGTGTTGTTTGACTTGTGTGGTGTTGTGCTGCATTAGACTTAGGTGTTCATCTAGATATTTCTGAGATAGGTGCATTTTAGAAATAGGCTTTGTGTGCATGAGAAGTTGAGGTGGTCCTCCTTCTGCTTGTTTGTTATTGAGTGGCTTTGCTTGTTGGTATTTGGTAGAGCTGAGCTCCCTTACCTCTGTGGTTTGCGGCCTTTGCGCCTCATTTGTTTAGTTGTTGCATTCATGCATATTTCCAGTATTTCTTTACTTTGCAGTTGATTCCTGTTTGCTGTTTAGTCCTGCTGCCATGATCCCTTAGGAGCTCTAACTTCTCCGCTGCGGAGTCGTTATGATAGACATTAGGATGGTCAACCAGCCATGATAACAGTAGGTAGATTCCCTTCTTTTTCAGCTATAGTTTTAGGGTGCCTTTTCCCTTCCCTTTCAGTAGGAGCTCTTGAGTAGCTTGTGTCGTAGTTAGCTGAACTACAGCTGCTCTAATTTCTCGTACCAGACGAGAATATGTAGGCATAGGATGCGATATCCTAGCGAGCACACTAACAACTAACCTTTTGTTCTCTCGCGGCGGTGCGATCGAGACCTTCCCGCTGACGATTGATTGTTACCCTTTTCTCTTGCCTTAGTGCATTTGAGACCAGATCGTAGTTGTAGGTCCCCAAACCTTCGAAACCAGTTTAGTTTCTCGCTGCTGTGTGAGAACCCCAGATTAGCCGTAGGTAGTCGAACTACGTTGACCCTGACTTTCCCATTGCACGAGGGAATACGTAGGCCCAGGACACCGTATGTTCTGTCGAGTCCTGTCCTTTCATTTTCTTTTCAGACTGGCCATTAGCGTAGATAGATAAACACACCCTTTTCCTTATAAGCACCAAGCGTGGATCCCATCGAGTACGTTGGACGTGAGGGGTGCTAATACCTTCCCCTTTCGTAACCGACTCCCGAATCCAGGTTTTGGTTGCGATGACCATACCTTTCCCCGTCTTTGCGAGGTTTACTTCGAGCGTTCCCTTTCCCTCCTTTGGGATAAATAACGCACGGTGGCGACTCTCCTGTAAAGCCGGCGCCGATTTTCGCAGTAGCGACAGCTGGCGACTCTGCTGGGGACTTATAGAATCTAGGGACTTTTCCCATCCCTTATGCTGGGACCGTTTCCCATCCCCTACGCGAGTCAATCCTAGCGCTTGGGTGTTTATTTGTTGGGTGTTGTGCATATGTGTTTTACCTTTCTGCACTTTACTTTTCCGTACCTTTACCTTTCCGCATTTATTTTCCAGCATTATATTATTGTGATTATTGCTGTGGGCAAGGGAGGTTACTGTGAGTGAGAAGCCGGACCTGGGCTTGAGTATGCACCTAGATATAGTTGTGGAGAGTAGTAGACGAACCTGTCTGCTGAGCAGGCACAGTTCCCTACGAAATCTGCGCTCAGACGAGGTTCTCACAGAGGTGCTCCTTTCTGGTCCTGAGGATCTGAGGGGAGTCCAGACGTGGGGATTGTCGACTCTGGGGACCGATCATTTGGAAGTCAGCTAAGTGAGGCCTCTTCATGACTCGATGATGCCACTCCTTCTGGGAATCGTATCGTCATTCATGAAAGTCTGTGACGCTGATGACCGCATAGGATGCCGTACCTTTGTCCGTGGATTAGGTTCATCATACCTGTGAGGGGGATTAGGTTATTGCAGGAAAACTGGACTTCAGAAACCATGATTCAGTACCTTTATCAGACGGTGTTCTTAATTAATCTCCAGGTGTGTTGTTTGGATCAGATGGGTTTCTTATCTGGGGTTGATACTATTATCAGATGGTTTTCTCGTCAGATACAGAGGTTCAGATGGATTTCTTACCAGGGGATTGATATTTTGAGTATCAGATGATAGTTAGTGTCATGAGATTCTGGTGACTGTGGTGGTTTTCTGTTCTTGATCACAAAGATGTTCCTCTTCAGGCTACGACATAGCCCTTGTGTTCGCAGATGCATTATTTATCATACTGCATCATTGCATTACCATTTGCATTCCACTAACGTGTGTGTATTGCAGGTACATATTTTCCCTCCCAGTTCTGGTGTTTGTTTCCTAGCAAGACATGGAAACCCTGAAGAGAGTGTTGCCCTACAAATTCCCGTCTCCAGATATCAGTCTGTTGTTAGAGTTGATTACTATTGCTAAGAAGAGGGTAATGGGTGACTTTAGAAAGATATATGGGAGGATTCTGACCTATGTTTATCAGCCATCGGCCTATGAGATCAGCGGCATTTATACCCTGTTACAGTTTTATGATGCGGAGCTCAGGTGTTTCGTATTTCCTGACTTTGTTTTGGCTCCTACCCTGGAGGAGTATTCTGCACTCTTGGATATACCTATCCGCGAGCAGATGCCTTTCTATCGTACGGACGCTAAGCCTAATCTGGCTGAGCTTTCTGCCATCCTGTACCTAAGAGAGTCTGAGCTGACAGGGAAGATGATCAGAAGAGGAGATATGTGGGGATTTCCGTTGGATGTCTTAGTGGAGAAGGCTCGGGAGTATGCCAAGGAAGGTGGCTGGGTTGTTTTTGACGCCATCCTTGCTGTGTGCGTGTATGGCATCGTATTGTTCCCGAACATTCCTGATTTTGTTGACTCAGATGCTTTCTATATTTTGGCTGCGAAGAACCCAGTTCCTACCTTGATGGGAGATATCCACCACTCAACTCACTACCAAAACGAAAAGCGGCAAGGAAGGAATGTTTCTTGCTGTGTACCTCTCCTGTGCAGATGGTTCACCAGTCATATGCCCAAGTCAGGCCCTTTTGTCGCCTCTATTGACTCTTTAGGATGGCCCGAGCGCTTGATGGGGTTGACTGCCGAGAATGTGGTGTGGGTCAACGAAGAGGTATTCGGAGTTGAGGTCATACTCAAATGCGAAGGATTCCCGAATGTTCCGTTAATAGGAAGGAAAGGGTGTGTCAATTACAACCTTTCCTTATTAATCAGGCAATTTGGGTATGTACCTCAGGGAGCGCCGAAGCCCGAGGAGATACAGGAATCTTTGTATCTCACTGGGGCAATAGGGAAAGAGATGTTGACCAAGCTTGAGAAGGCATGGAAGAACCTGCACAAGAGAGGGAAGCCTTCAGGTAGCAGAGGGGATACTCGAGTTCCTGGCCCGTATGTGGAATGGATTCGTGAGCGAGCTACGAAATTCCTTATGCCTTATCCAGCGGTTCAGCCATTGCATCCTTCTCCGGTGGAGGAGCCTGCCACTATAGACGTACAGGTATACAAGCAGCTGATGGCGGAGAAAGAAGAGCTAGCAAAGGCTAAAGAGGCTTTAGAGAAAGAGAATGCCCAGCTTCGTCATGAAAAGGTTGAAACAGGATATTTTTCCAAGCAACAGGCCGAAACTCTGAAACATCTGAAGACTACGTTATTGGAGTTGACTGAAACCAAGAAGCGTCTGGAGTTAGATGTAGACTCAGTTAGCAGTGTATTGGCTACTAAGAAACAAGAGCTGGAAAGGGCCTACACGAAGCTAGCTAAGTTCAGAGAGCACTGGGATCTCACTATGGCCAAACGCAAAGGACGGGAAGAAGAGCTAAAGACACAGGTTGCTCAGTTAGAAGAACAGGTCAAAGTGAAGGCTGAAGAGCTTGAAGAAGAAGCATGCCGCCGATATGAGGCCGAGCGCAAACTGATTGATGCCATGAAGAATTTGGAAGATTTTCAGCATAGAGCAGACGCCAAGAGACCCAAACCTGGGAATGGTGCCCATGATAAGGCTTGGGAAGACTTTGTCAGAGATATCCAGGGAACGGTCAGAAAAAGGGATCAATTGATAGAAGGCTTGATTTATCGACCGGATCACGCAGAGACAAAGAAGCTGGTTGAGGATTTCCGCGGCCGTACCCGCACTTGATTTCTCTCTTGTATTCTGTTGTGTTGGGATCACCACCAGGCATGTTGGCTGGGATCCTCCTTTATCATATCAGTTGTATGGAGCATAGCTATGTAACATCATGACAAGACTGTTATTCCAATAAATATATGAGGGTTTGCTAAATATTATCTTTATGGTTTATCTCGTCTTGCTACTACTGACACTGGAACTGGAGGGGAAATATCTCCAATGCACACATGCACGTTAGCATTTTTATTTCTGTCTGCATAAATCATATTGCATAGCATTACTCTAGCAGGCCAGAGCACTTATCCAGCCTTTGTTTTCACCAGAGGGTGATCCTCGGGGATTGTTCGAGGCAAAAGTGGGGTGTTGAAGACGACAAAGGGGCTGAAGCAGATTTGAGCGGAATCAAGCAGTGTAGTCAGTCACAGGTAATCGGTAGCTATGTCTGAAGGCAATTTCCAGGCTCCTAACACCTTGACAGGGTTTATTATGACGTCCAACCATCGGTATGACTCTATGGAAGACTTCCCGAACAACCTTACGGCAGACCAAGTCGTACAGCCTACTGCTGAGAACCGAGATCGACATGAGCAGTTTGTTGCCCGAAATGAACTTCATCCTCCTGTTAACAATCAAGGTGTTGCTTTCCCTGTGATGAATTACCGGAGAGATATTCCAATGGCCGGGATGGTAGATCCAAGAGCTCTCGAAAAGGATAGAAGACTCCGAGCGTTGGAAGAAGGAATAAAAGCCTTGAAAGTGAAAGATGCTGTTAACCTGGATGCTGTAGACATGTGTTTGGTTCCTGACCTGGTGTTGCCTTATAAGTTCAAAGTGCCGGAATTTGAAAAGTACACGGGAGATAGCTGTCCGAAGCTGCATTTGATGATGTTCTGTCGAAGGATGACTTCGTTTGTGCGAAATGACAAATTGATGATCCATTGCTTTCAGTATAGCCTGACTGGGGCATCCTTGAGATGGTATGTGCAGTTAGAAAATAATCAGATTCGATCATGGGTGGATTTAGCCAGAGCTTTCCTGAAGCAGTATGATTACAACCTGGATTTGGCTCCTAGTCTCGTACATCTGCAAGAATTATCTCAGGCAGAGAATGAATCATTCAAAGGGTATTTGCAAAGATGGAAAGAATTAGCCGCTAGTGTTCAGCCACCGCTTCCGGAAAGAGAAATGGTTGACGTATTCTCGGGTACTCTGAAAGGCCATTATTTTGACAAATTGTTCGGTTGCACAAGCTTTGTGGGCCTGATGAGAATGGGAGAGCTTGTTGAGAGAGGACTCAAGAGTGGAAAGCTTCGAGATGTTCCTTACGTCCCAGTTGACAAGAATGAGTCAGTTATCAGTTCTCAAGAAGAGTGGGAAGAAGGAAATGACATCGTCTCAGAATCTCTAGCATCTCAGGATCGGTTTTCAGACACTTCAAGTCAGCGGTCATCCTATCGCCGATCGCGTCAGCATGCCCCACGAAGACCAAGGAAACCTGAAAGGCAGTTTACTCAGCTACCGGTGTCGTACAGCCAGTTGTTGCCAGATCTGATCAGGAGCGGATTGATAGTGCCGAAAGAGACTAAGCCGGTGATTCCACCGTATCCTCCAGGTTTTGATGCCACCGCCCGCTGTGAGTACCATGCTGGGGCACAGGGGCATTCAACAAATGATTGTAAAGTGCTTAGAAGCCAGATTCAGGATCTGTTAGACTCTCACCGGATTTTCATCGCGCCTCAGGGTTTTGTTCAGATTAACGATTCTCCGTCATCCAGGTGTGTGGGTTCATCAGTTAATGTCATGGAAGACTCCACGGGAAGTGTGTGTTCTGAAGAATGTCAATCGGAGAGTTCAGTTGAATATGGGAAAAGTTTCTAGAGGTTCCTGTGCCGGGTGTCGCATCTGTTTTCTCTGCCTAACCTGTTTAGCTTTTGTGCATCAGTATTTGCTGACCACCACCAGGATTGTTGGCTGGGGTCATGGTATTCGTACTCATTTGTGCTTACGTGCTGCTTTTGTTGGTTGTACATATGTGGGAGATGTTCGTCTGTGTGCTTGTAACTTGAGTTTCTCTTTGTCTTGTTATGAATATGTGTTTGCTTTTTGCATTGCGTTATCATTTAACAGGTACATCAGAACCGTGGGTCTTATTTCCTCATCGTCCAGTTTGTTGCAGGAATTCCTTCAGAGATATGGAACAGAATCAGTTTGAATTGATTGAAGTCCGAAGCCAGCTGGGGCAGATGATGCAAGATATGCAAGAGATGCGTTTGGAGCAGAAGATTCTCAAATAGGAGAACAGTCAGCTGAAGACCCAAATGAGCTTGATCATGGAAGTAGTCAAGAATGTGCTTAGGAGAGAGGATGATCAGCTATTTGAAGCCGCAATGAAGAAGCTCGTGCCGTCTGTGCCTGTGGAACCTGAGCAGCAGCAGCAGAGGGTGCATGTGGCTCAACGGAGGATCCAGGAAGGGAAGCCAAAGAGAATATTTGAGGCGCCGCCTACAACATATGCTGAGCTCTTGCAGACTTTATTGAGGTTTAATCTGGTTGAAAAGAGAACGCTGGAACCACCAGCAGGAGCGCTTCCTCATGGGTACGATGCCAGTAAGCAATGCGAGTTTCATTCTGGGGCACTCGGACACGACATCGAGGGTTGTCATGCTTTTAAGCACAATGTTCAAGACCTGATTGACTCGCGCGATATTGAATTCACGCCGAGCGGCGTAGCTGTACGTATTGCTCCTATCCCAGTTGATGCTAAGATGGTGAATGTTTCTAAAGTTGCAGTAGGTCAGAAACGTATCCTGGACTCCATGGTGTCAGAATCTCCATGCCCACAACTGTTGCCTATTCCTGGGGCAAATCTGAGAAAGAAAATGGCTAAGCATAAGGATTGCCTTGATCAGTACAGTGAAGGTCAAGAAACCGATGTTGTATTTGCTACGAAGGGTGTACAGCAGTCAACCTGGTACCAGCAACAACAGCAACGATCTCAACAGTGGAAAAGGCAGCAGCCTCCCAATCAGCGAAAAGCTCAAAATCAGAGGCCATTGAGGGTATTTAAGGTGCCTCCGATGCCGTATGCCGAACTTCTTCAGATGTTGCTACGATTGCAGTTGGTTGAGAAGAGGAAGTTAGCTCCACTAACAGGTACACCTCCAGCAGGTTATGATAACAAGGAGCGTTGTGATTTCCATTCAGGAGCACAGGGGCACAGCATTGAAGATTGTCTGGCCTTCAAGCACAAAGTGCAGGACTTACTTGATAGTGCAGCAATCAGCTTCGGGCAGGAAGGTCCCAAAATCATCTGAATGAAGGAGAAGGGGCGCTATAATTTGGTTGAGTCGTTGAAAACAGATCAGGACAGCATCGAATTGTCTCTAATAACTGATTGTGAAGATAACTGATTCAGCAGCAGGACAAATGTGAAAGCCCGATTCTCGGAAGCTAGCATTTTTCTTTGTTTTATCTTGTCATTTCTTTACGCTTGTAGTTTCTTCCCTGTTTAAAATGCAATCTTGTTTGTAAAACTTGTTGTTTTCATTCAATTGATGATAATGAAATAAATATGCACGTTTTGATTAAATCCATTCGTGTTCACTAAATGTTTTTACAAACGTCCAACGCCTAGTTAAGAGGAATCTGGGGAGGATGACGAAGATGAACGACGTGCAAAATTCCGATTGTATGCTTTTGAAATAAAACCTGCTGATGATGTACAGGCATTGTTCCAAATCCCTAAACACCAGAGATATAAGGAAGATAATCCCTTGTTAAACCCTTTGAGCCTAGTAGTAGGAGTTCTTTCTGTGAATGAAAAACCCTCAATCTTTAACCTGGGGCAGGGTAGGTGTTAGCTAATTTGGCCGAGCGTTCAAATTGCAAAAGGAGTGTCCGTTCGAGGATCAATCACACCTCTAGAGGTCGTGCCTAAAAAAAACCACAATGTTTAAATCAAGAGTGAGACAGTCACATTATTCTCCAATGAGTCAAGCAATCAGTGTCACACGACTCGTTCGAAAAAAGAGAAAGCGAAGAAAAAAGAAAGAATCAAAAGCCCGCTAAGTCGAAACTTCAAAATAAATGACTTAGGCAAAAATGAGGGCATCCCGCTGGACTTAAAGAATCAAAAGAAACTCAAAAGGAGTCAGTCCAGGCAAAAGTTAGGGATATGAAAAGAAAAAGATGAAAAGGATCAAAAGAAAAATCCTCAAAGGAAATACGAGTCAGGCGACCTCAAGTGTCAAAGACGAAAGGTGCGTGGCTGTCACTCTAAAATCCAAAAGTTTCTCGAACTATCACTCCTATCTTTCGGCCTCTGAGAGGCGATTGCTAAGGTTGAATTAGCTGAACATAGGATCGGAGAACATCAAGGAGAGCGGGTGGGTTAAAATAAACTTTGAGCCTTTATCCTTTCTTTCAAAACCGTGAACCTGACCACGTTACAACCTTCAAAAGTCCTAATTGAAGCAGGTTGTTTCGAAAGCACACTCCGATAAAGGTCGCATCAACTCTGATTCCTAAAAGGGTTCCTCTTACCATGTTGGTACTGATGCTGATAAATGTTTTGTGCATTTTATGCCACAAACTGTTTTTTTTCTTTTTCCCAGTGAACGGATTGGATGTCAAAGCTGTCATATGTGTTGCATTAATATATCTTTTACGCAGAACAACTTGTTTTACTTGCGAGTAAGCGCTTGACAGCAGGAAAGTTTTCTACCATGGAAGGAATGGTCAGGTTAGAACGCAGAACGCCCGAATGTTCCGAGAGCAGGGGCAAGCTATTATTGTGATCCCCGGTCAAGTCAGCCTTTCGATGTCAGTTATCCTGGGACAATCAGGTTGAGATTCAGTGAATATCTCGTAGTCAGGGGCACTACTTTGAATCAGATAATCAGGGGCAAAGCCATTGCGATCAGGGGCAGGCCATCTTAAGAGCGTAGAGGTTGTTCTTTATTCGAGGAGCATTCGATGTGAAGCATCTCTCCGAAGTTCAGAATATTGGGGCATCTCATATCAGACCATCAGGGAATAGATTTGCTGATTTCCTTTCGAGGACTATCCCCACAGAGGCCCCATAGGCTGAGGCATATCAGGAGCAAAAGGATTGCTTTTCTCCGTATTAGCAGGGTCATTCAGAATTATTCGAGCAGATTCAGTCGATTTTCGAGAGCAAGACGAATGCGGGAAGTCGTGTCACTATCCCTTGACTCTTCCACCAGGAGACTGTGTATTCAGGCAGAATGTTTCCCAGCGTCAGTTGTACCTGACCCATCACAGATAGCCTAAAAGACCAAATCCATGTTGGTGATCACTGTGAGGCCCATCCGTGTTGGCGCATCAGCTTCCAGATCCGATCTTCATCAGTACGCAGGAAGACTCCATCTATTTTTTCTCCAGCAAAGTCCAATTTTTCATTGGTATGGGTCAGCTATCCCCAGAGGAGTCCAATCATGCTTGGCACATCTGCTATTCCCCAGCAGAGTTATATTCCCCAGCAGGGTATTACTTCGTCGAGGTGTTCGGTTAAGTTCCCAATATCCCCAGCGGAGTGGATTTCACTCTCCCAGCATTTATTTTGCTGGGATAATCTTGTGATATCCGGTTTATCCCCCAGCGAAGTTGGCTTCGTCTTCAGCATTTATGTTGCCGAAGTGGTTTTCTGTACCCAGCTTTCTCCGGCAGCTCGAGCCTGCATTAGCATATTGCATGCATTATCATATTTGCATCATACTTGCATGTCATTTTCAAAATGCGTAGCATTTCCATCCTGAATGGAGCATTACGCCATAGAAAGATTCGAACATATGCATATGCATACGAAGCATAAGTCAGGTTTTCTACCAGTCTCATATGGCGCGTGAATTACTCTGTGATCAGTTCAGGGGCATTTATCCAGCGGCAGTGTTCAGACAGTTCAGCAGATTATTCGTATTTCAGATTATGCAATAATTATGCTTTGATCAATCAGTCATCTGGTATCGGCAGGCTTTTCTTCCCGTCAATTCATATTGACAATGTGTTCCTCCAATAAGTGGATTTCTCCGTCTATCATTAGACGTCTTGAGTTCGAATGTGGTCTTCTTTCCGTCTATCAGTAGACGATGTGAAGTGGCAGGTGATTTTTCAGCGGGTTTCTTATCGTCGGACTACAGATGGTGTGTTTCCCCAACGAGTCTGCTCCGGATATCTTTAGATGTTGAGGGAGTCCAAGGCGATATTTCGGATAGTGGTTTTCGTTTTGTTATTTGGATGAGATGACGTTTCAAGAGGGACTTTTCTGACCATCAATCCTTATTGATGTCGAGGCTCTTCGAAGAATGTTCAGTTTTCGTGATTGTCGATTCGTATTGACAACATGGCTCTTTGAAGGTGGTTTTCTTCCCATCGGTCCATACTGATGATGTGGCCCCTTTAAGGGTATTATTCTTTCCATCAATCCCAGTAGAAGAGAGGATTCTGCAATTTGAGGGATGGTGTTGAATTGAATCAATCAGGATGTCTTTCCGTCTATCATTAGACGATGTGAGCATGAAGCAGGGTGTCTTTCCGTCTACCCTTAGACGATGTGAATGTTGATCAGGATGATTCTGTCTATCTTTAGACGATGTGAATATTGATTTGCTTCATCAATCAGGATGTCTTTCCGTCTATCATTAGACGATGTGAGCATGAAGCAGGGTGTCTTTCCGTCTACCCTTAGACGATGTGAATGTTGATCAGGATGATTCCGTCTATCTTTAGACGATGTGAATATTAATTTGCTTCATCAATCAGGATGATTCCGTCTATCTTTAGACGATGTGAGTATTCGATCAGGGGTCTTTCCGTCTATCCTTAGACGATGTGAGTATGGAGATTATGAATGTCTTTCTGTCTATCCTTAGACGATGTGAGTATGGCGATCAGGCTTTCTTCCCGTCTATCCTTAGGCGATGTGAATATCGAATTTTCTTTTTGGGGATTAATGGTGTCTTTCCGTCTATCCTTAGACGATGTGAGTATGGCGATCAGGCTTCCTTTCCGTCTACCCTTAGACGATGTGAGTATGGAGATTAATGGCGTCTTGCCGTCTACCCTTATACGATGTGAGTATTGGTGTTTCCTCCATTCAGGGTGTCTTTCCGTCCATCTTTGGACGATGTGAGTGTATTTCTCTTCCTGCCTATCAGTAGGCAATGTGAAAGGATCAGGTGTTTTGTGGCAACCCTCGGGTTTGTTATATGGGGTATCACCGGTAATTGGCATTCAAATCCGGAGTTCTTCATCAGATGATTGATCAGTTTTGTTGCCGTGGCGGCTAGGCTCGTTTCAGGATTTTATTCCCCAAGCAGTTTACAGTATATTCTCACGGTTGGCAAATTTTCGGGTTTTATTTGTATTCAACCGTCTCGTACCTCTGAAGGTTTGAAGGCTGAGCGCTCTTCAATCTTTCAGGTCCAAGTCGCTTGAATAGGGGCAGCTGTTGCACCCTAAAATTTGACCAACCGATTCTCCTATATGACTCGTGGTTTAAATTCATATTCGCAAGCCAGACGCATGATATTTGTGCCCGGACAGAGGATATCAGAGTTACAGCTTGGGTTTCATTTACTAGATATGGCAGACCCAGTCCAGATCATCAGGGTTTTATTTTCGGGAAATCGTGCGCTCCTTGGTGATTTTCAGCTTGCATGGTGGTTTTCGGGATATTTCTGATACCGGGGGTTTACTGTGCGATTTGATCTGGTCTCGAGCTATCTTTTATATTAGTCATTTGCATTTGTCTGCATTTGTTAGGGTTTAATAGACTGTTGTGGATTTTAAATAGGCTTTTAATCATTTTTTTAGGATTTAAATAGATTTTTAACATTGTTTAAATAGTTTAAATCTTTTTCTAGAGCTTTATAGATTTTTAAGAATTTAAATAGGTTTTAATATTTTTTATAGCTTTTAAATGTTTTTTAGAGTAATATAGAAAATATTATAGATTTTTCTTTTATGTTAATAGGGATTTTAATAGTTTTTTAAATAGAAATAAATAAAGTTTGTTTTAATATAGTTTTTCTTTTAAATAGATATTATAAATAAATGGTATAGACTTTTATAGAATTTTAATAGAAATTATATAGAAGTTAATTAGAGGTTAATTCGTCTTTTAGATTTAATTAGGGTAATTAGTTTAGTATAGAATTTAGTTAGGTGTTAATTCTGCTTTTTAGGAATAATAGGGATAATTAGGATTTTAATCTTGTTTAGGGTCTTATTAGGGTTTATCAAGATTAATTAGGATAGATTAATTTTCAGTTAGTTGCAATGTTAATTTGTAGTTAATTGGGTTTAAGTTTGGATTAGTTTTAATTAGATAATTTCTTTTCTTTATTATTTCAGTTTTTTTTTTGGGTTCATTACAGTCTGTTTCGTGGGCCCAATTAGGGTTTTGAAGCCCAATCAGTTTCAGTCCATCTGTTTTGTCCTGAATTCAGCAAAAAGTGACACTTGTCACTATAAAAGGGGCGCCACGCGTTGCACCCAGACCCCACCAATGCACAACTCAGAATCCCCAGAGTCTGCCACCTGCCCCACTACCTCTCCACTCTCTTTCCATGCACGCCACGCGTCCTCCATGCAGAATCCCCACTGAGACATTTGTCTCCACTTCACACATCGCCGGAGAAGCCACCAGCGGCCATGCATCCGCCTTAACCAACTCCCGCCGGCAGCCCCAACCGTCACCGGACCACCGCAACCATCGCCGAAATTAATTTTCTGCCCAGAATCCCCAGAAATCTTTCATTCTTATCCGATCTTCCTCCATCCACCTTCATCTATACCTCACCGGAGAACTCAACGTCGCTGGAAACTTCATCACCTCGCCCAGATTCATCCATCGATCTTCAAAGAAATCTCCAGAAAACCCAGAAATTCTTCAAGTCTTCGTTGTTCTTCATCTCCTCCAAGAACCTTCAAATAATCTCCAGCAACACCTTCAATCTTCCCTCCGTTTCCAGATCGTGAGGACACTCGAGATTCCCAAAACTTCTCCAAGATCTTCAGAACGCTTCAAACGCAATCTTCCCAGAACAAGGTCAAACCTTCATTGTTCTTCCAGAATTTTCCAGTGGCCTTCAACTTTCAGTTTTTTCCAGAACAATCTCCTAGTATCTTCTCAAGATCGTTCGAACAAGCCACCTCTAGAGGACCTCCAGATCTTCGTCTCTCCCGCGGCGATTTCCTTTGAAGCTTCAAGAACTCCAAGAACTGGTTCTTGATTCGTCTCCAGGTACGCATCTTGTAAAGCTTGAAGCTGGTTTTGCCTGATAGAAAGAATGTTGATTAGGTCATTTCGCTGGGATTTAGATTTCATAGGGTTGGCTTGTTTGTTTTTTGGAGAAGGATCTTGAGATTAGGTTAGAGGAGTTGCAGAGAGACGATGAGGGAACGGCTAGGGTTAGTGTGGGGATGAACAGTGATCAGGGAATTGGGGATTGAGATAGGTTTTGTTGTTAGTGTTTGGACTAGGGTTTCAGATTGGGTCAAAGCCCAATCTCGTTTGCTGAAGCTCACCACCTAGTTTACTCGTTAAACCCCTCCCTGCGTGTGAGATTAATGAGAGATTGGATTGGGCTTAGGCCCTTAATGCTAAACGCACCCCCCTTGTGCGTAAGCCCAATTAAAACCAACTAGGACTTACTCGTTCTGCACCCCCATGCGTTTTTTTCTCTTTTTTTAGTTGATTTCTGATTCCCTTGGGCCTGCGCCTTTTGCTAGGCGCACCACCCCACTCTGGCCCACTTAGGATTAGAACTGGGGGCATGTGCTGTTTGAACCCCCCTCCCATTTTATTCCAAGTTTGAATTTTAATTTTTTTTAATATTTTCTTGCATCTTGTAAAATTCATAATAAAAGGAAAATAATTGATTTTTAATTTCTTGTTTTTTCTACCACCTCATATAAATGTCTAGAAAATTATATAAAAATAAAAATGCCATTTTATTCTTGTTTGCTATTTTTAGCATATTTTCCATTTAAATGACTTTTTTAATATCTTTTAGTTCATGCATATTATTAGAAAATTCATAAAAAATGGTAGGTTTGATCAAATAATTCCATTCTTTTTTCTGTAGACTCGTAATTCAATGTAGAATTTTACAGTACAAAAACATTAGCTTAATCATGCATTTTCATTTTAATTGCATTTTGTGCATTGTTATTGATATTGAATAATTGGTTTGTGGCACGTCTATCTTGTTGATTTTAGTTCTTTCATCTGGTAATGAATTTTGCTCTGATTTTTTAGTATGTTGTACTAGACTAATGCATGTTCCTCATAGATTTTTCATAGATTTTTTAGAGGTTGATTGATATTGTTTTAGGGTTAGAGAATAGAGACCTTATAACTTGTTGGTAACCCTTGACCATTCATATATTAGGGATTGTTTAGTAGTCTTAGAAGTTGACTTAGGCTTTGAGATTTGATCTTGGGATCATAGAGCCATGTAGGTTTCCCCTAGATTTTTGATAGATTGTTGTAGGATGTTCTGATATGTTTTGGTCTGAGCTTGAGGATAGGAGAAGTCTTGATGGCTTCTGACTTTGAAGTTCAACTGTGGTTGAACTTCAGAGATAGTTTCTTGTGGTTTGATGGCCTGTGGTTTCTTCTCGAAGATGGAGGCTGGTTGGAGTCTTGTTGGAGCTTGCAAGGATGCAGTGGATTGAGGCCTGGTCTAGGAGCTTGTTCTCTGTTGGTGAGGTTCGAGATCCTGAAGTTTGAAGGGAGTTTATGGTACTTTCCTGAGGAAGGCACCATGAATGACTTTCATTCTTTCTTCTCACCTCTTTCTTAAGTATCCAATGATGTTGGAGCCTTCATGTGAGTTTAATTTCTCCTGAGGAGGAATGTAAACTAACCACAGTTGTTGAGCCACATGGGATACAATTCCTAAGTGGAAGCCTCTTAGTACTTTCCTGAGGAAGGTCCTATGGGTCTGCTCACTTAGTTCCTCTAGTTCATCTAGGATTTCTCAAGTATCCAATGATGTCGGAGCCTTCATGTGAGTTTAATTTCTCCTGAGGAGGAATGTAAACTGATCACAGTTGTTGAGCCACATAGGATATGATTCCTAAGTGGAAGCCTCTTAGTACTTTCCTGAGGAAGGCACTATGGGACTGTTCACTTAGTTCCCTTAGTTCAGATAGGATTTCTCAAATATCCAATGACGCTGGAGCCTTCGTGTGAGTTTAGTTTCTCCTGAGGAGGAATGTAAACCGATCACAGTTGTCGAGCCGCATAGGATATGACTCCTGAGTGGTAACCTCCTGGTACTTTCCCGAGGAAGGCACTATGAGTTTGTCTGCTTAGCTCCCTTTCTTTGGTAAGCTTGTTCTGAAGCTTGGAGACTGGGATTGATTCCTCTTGCTTAGGGTTTTGATTAGAGTTTTGCTTAGATGTTTGCCTTGATTAGGGTTTTGCTTAGAGTTTTACTTAGGGTTTGCTTAGGGCTTTGCTCAGAGATAGATTAGGGGTTTGTTTTAGGGTTGTTAAGGGTCTTGCTCAGGGCTTCTGTTTAAGCTTTGGATAGAGGTTTGTCAGGCTGGTTCGCCTTCTCTTTGTGTTGTTTGACTTGTGTGGTGTTGTGCTGCATTAGACTTAGGTGTTCATCTAGATATTTCTGAGATAGGTGCATTTTAGAAATAGGCTTTGTGTGCATGAGAAGTTGAGGTGGTCCTCCTTCTGCTTGTTTGTTATTGAGTGGCTTTGCTTGTTGGTATTTGGTAGAGCTGAGCTCCCTTACCTCTGTGGTTTGCGGCCTTTGCGCCTCATTTGTTTAGTTGTTGCATTCATGCATATTTCCAGTATTTCTTTACTTTGCAGTTGATTCCTGTTTGCTGTTTAGTCCTGCTGCCATGATCCCTTAGGAGCTCTAACTTCTCCGCTGCGGAGTCGTTATGATAGACATTAGGATGGTCAACCAGGCATGATAACAGTAGGTAGATTCCATTCTTTTTCAGCTATAGTTTTAGGGTGCCTTTTCCCTTCCCTTTCAGTAGGAGCTCTTGAGTAGCTTGTGTCGTAGTTAGCTGAACTACAGTTGCTCTGATTTCTCATACCAGACGAGAATATGTAGGCATAGGATGCGATATCCTAGCGAGCACACTAACAACTAACCTTTTGTTCTCTCGCGGCGGTGCGATCGAGACCTTCCCGCTGACGACTGATTGTTACCCTTTTCTCTTGCCCGAGTGCATTTGAGACCAGATCGTAGTTGTAGGTCCCCAAACCTTCGAAACCAGTTTAGTTTCTCGCTGCTGTGTGAGAACCCCAGATTAGCCGTAGGTAGTCGAACTACGTTGACCCTGACTTTCCCATTGCACGAGGGAATACGTAGGCCCAGGACACCGTATGTTCTGTCGAGTCCTGTCCTTTCATTTTCTTTTCAGACTGGCCATTAGCGTAGATAGATAAACACACCCTTTTCCTTATAAGCACCAAGCATGGATCCCATCGAGTACGATGGACGTGAGGGGTGCTAATACCTTCCCCTTTCGTAACCGACTCCCGAATCCAGGTTTTGGTTGCGATGACCATACCTTTCCCCGTCTTTGCGAGGTTTACTTCGAGCGTTCCCTTTCCCTCCTTTGGGATAAATAACGCACGGTGGCGACTCTCCTGTCAAGCCGGTGCCGATTTTCGCAGTAGCGACACCAAGAACTCATTTTTTCCATGCTTGAGCTAGGAGATTCGAAGAGGTAAAGTTGACCATCCAAACTTGAACTTTAGGTCATTTTTCATGTCAAGAACTTGAGCAAATCCAATCCAAATCTACTCAATCTTGCTTTGCATAACCTTTTGCTTTTAAATCTACCTTTGATCAGAAGTTTGTACTAGTTTTTGAGGCACTACACAAAGGTTTGGCACTAATCCAAAGTTTCATTCCATTTATGGAGGCTTTGGCCATAAAGATCACAATACCACTCTTGAAAAGAAAATTTAATCACAAAGCCAGCTTGCCCTGAGTCCACAACTTTTTTCTTCTGCAGAAGCAAGATCTAAAAGATTCTAACCACTCAAGGTATCTTTGTACTTTGCATTGGGACTATGAAAACCATGACACTACCAAGTTGAAATCCAACCAAACCATGAAATCATCAAGTTACAATTCTACATAATTTGATCCTCTTTCTTACCCTATTAATAGAGGCTTATTTCTTTCTTCAAGATAACAACAAGAACATTCTGAAAACACATTAGAGCAAACACCATAACATAATTTGCATCAAGATTATCACTTTGAACCAAAAACACCATTTTGCACAAACCTAGCCAAATTCATTTCCACTCATAAAATATCTAAACCAACTACCTAAACACATCATAAAACACCTCATAAACGTGTTCAGGCTCTCATCTCCCCCATAATACCTCAGCTCTATAAAGTCAACTCTCAACCTATCACATAATTGACTTTCTGTATTTTTCAACCTAAAACCATATTCTGACCATTTCGAAAACATCTCAGCATTTCAATACATTCCATAAATTACCCTTGAGCTATCTCAAGTGCTAGTTGTCGTACCTCAAAAAAAGCACGATCCTCTGTGAAGCACAATCACACACTCGCGGGACCGACTAACAGAGTCGCCGCCGAACTTTATTTATTCCCATAAAGAGAAATGGAAAATAACAATAAAATCCCTAAACAAAAGGAGAAGACATGATCATCGCAACCAAAAGTCTGAGCTTGGGATTTAGTTACGTGAGGGGAAGGTATTAGCACCCCCTCATGTTCGTTATACTCAACGAGAACCATTAGGTTAGGTGTGTATGTTAATGTTGCTTCTAAGTGTTAGGCTTCTCAAGTTATTAGGAAGGGAAGAGAATAGGGACTAGATGGTTTATTTCCTAGGGTGCTCGCCAAGATCGTCGCAATCTCGTGCCTATGTATCCTCATAGTGCAATGAGGAAGTCAGAGAATCATAGTTCGGGGAACTACGGTGAAAAAAGTGAAAAGAAAAAAGGTTGCTCGCCAAGGATTGGGGCCCTTGTGCCTACATATTCTCATTGAAAAATGAGAAATCAGAGTGTTCGTAGTTCTAACTACTACAGTCCGTTGGTTAATTTTAGGATGGTGAAAGCTCGAGTCACGAAATCTACTTCTCAGATCCTCACTCTCGGGGAGATGTTGACTACACCTCGCTCCTTTTTCACCTTTGATTAAAAAGTACTCAATAGTTATTAAGTGTTTTAATTTGATTTAGAAAATTCCACTTGATGTTAGATCAAGGGTTTATTCAAGGTGTAAGGGTTTAACTAAAGGAAAAGAGGTCCTAAGGGTAAAGGGTGATATCAATAGCGATGCACAAGGCAATTAACTTACAAAAAGGAGGGAGCCATTTGATGTTGGATCAAGGGCTTGCGGGAGGTGAGATTAATCTTAGTTCTTAAGGGTGCTCCTAGTGAATGAAACCACAAAGAAAAGGTGCAAGTGTGTGCATTAGGTTGATGGCAATTGTCGTACCCCAAATTTTACCCTTAGATCCATTGATCTTTCGCATATCATACTAAGTCCATCATCCATGCATAACTAACCGTTTAAACCTGTTTTGTTTGTTTTGTTTCATAAAATTAGGTTTACCGCAGAGGATTCAAAAGCCATAAAGACTGTATGTATGAGTCTTTCGTCGCCTGTAAGTCGGTTTGAATTTTTGTAGAAGCATGCACCCTCAGGCTCAAATAAGCGTTTGCTCCCCAAGATGCCTCAGAAGTTTCCCAAGGAAGTTTAAGGGCCTATGGTCTATTGGGTTTTCAAAGACAATGATTCAAGGAAATCAATATACTTTAAAACGGTGGAGTATTAGATATACTTAGGGATTAGACTTTAGCAAGGGTTTCCTAAGAAGAAATTCAAAGAGCATGTTCTTTACAAAACTTCAATTTGATTCATTTTTTTGCTGAAAATCAAAATCATGACACTTGGGAAGTGGTCCATATAAAAAAGGATTTGCATCGCTCCTATTTCATGTGGTTTGCATCCAACTTTTAAATCTCAAGAAAGCTGAGTTCAAGTAGGAAAAATGAAATATTAAAAGGTTTTATTTACAAATTCTTTTCTCCAGAATTAAAGCTCATTTTAAGCTCGAGGGGGTTCAAATGTTTTAATATTAAAAGGAATTAATCCCATGATTTAAAGTTAAAGATTCACATTTTACACCAAGTTCTTGAAGAATCACTCTTGTTTTGATTTTGGTTCCAAATTCAAGGCACAAAGCTAGTATCATATATCACCATTCAAGGAAGTACACCAAAGTTCAAGTCTTGTTTCAAAGTTAATGAAGATCCAAACTTTCAAGAATTACAAGGTAAAAATTTAAGAGTTCAAAGGTTCAAGGGTCTTCACAAAGTCAAGTTGATCATGATTAGAAAATTTCAAGGTTGAGTTCATATCCAAGCCATAATTTTCAAGAGAATTTTCGCCACAGATGAAATCTACCAAGCGCGGGATTCATTGTTCCCTTTTACATTAATCAAAGTACAAAATTCACATTTTTCTCGCAAGCATGTGGTTCACACTTTTCCTCACTATCAAAATATTCAGGATTAACAAATTCAGGGGAAGATGTACAAATTTCCTTTACAATACAAATTACAGTTGTTCCATACTGGATAATCATAATGAACAAAATAGGATTCATGGCCAAAGAGCCTTTACAAAGTAGCAAATTTGCGAAAATTTACATATAATCCTGATGTTACAAATCCACCACGAGTTGAAGTCATGATTATAAAATATAAGACTTCAATTTTATATTTGCTAAAGGAAGGCCGTGAACATGAAATCACGCGAAGAAGGTGAACTGTCTCCAGAAGATATGAGTAACAGGCTGAATTTGGTAAACCTGCCAATCATCTAGCATATTCAAATGATTCAGACTATGATAGAGATGTGAGTCCTAGAAGGAGCCCGACAAGAATCCTAGAGGGTTGAACTAAGGTCATGCTCTATCAGCTAGCTTTGATAAGAATTCCAGGAACCTGTTGCAGCTGCCTTCAAACATGGTCGACCTTTACCAAATGATATCATACTCCATCGCCCAAGCCAAAAGACCTGCATAATAAAAACGCCAAATCCTTAGTCAAAATATATCGAGATACACAACATTCGTGAGACGATTGATTTCTTTTATATAATGACAACAATGGTATTTTGACGGAAATAAGAATTAAGGAATTTGGCTCGAGTAATCCTTTTCATGGCCAACGTTGGATATGTATAGGTTTAAGGAAGTTCTCAATTGCTCTCATAAAGCTTCCTTTTGGCCGTCGTTCACCGCTTAATGACATAATTTTCTTGCTGCTCTCGTTGGTTCCACAAACAAATATCGACACCAAACTTATTGAAAGAAGTTTAATTTGAGATTAGAAATAAGAGCCAAACATTTCCAACATACTTCTAAAACAAAGGTCATAGAAAGCATTACCATCTATAGGCATCGAATACACACATGCCTAGATCCTGGTTAGTAAACAAATCACGACAACCATGCTACGGCCTGTCCACTAGTGCCCCACCTAGGCTTCTCTAGTACTAGTAACCTTCAAGAAGAAAGCGAACACGACTTCAGAAACCCACCTGCAAAGAAAATTACCATAGAATAAAATCAGAAGTTGGTAGCAGTTACTCAATGTCTTTACACAACTCAAGTTTATCCCAAATCAAAATAATCTCAAAGTGACATTTCAAATACACAAATTTTAGTAACAAAGGAAGAAATTCCTAACATGTTACATACCACCTTACATTTCTAAATCACAAGTTATCACAAAGACGGTGGAAATGTTAGCATCCCAAACAGCTACACCTTGTCATTGAATTTTCCTTGTTTAATACGACAACCGTCGTTATACGGGTGCTGGACAAGAGTGACCATAGTGTTGCAAATATACTCTTGGTGCAATCTCTAAAAATGCATCACCGAAGGGTTGTTCCACCAAGGTCGTCCCAAGCATCGCCACCTGAAAAGAAGAGAATGGATCGATTAATAAAACATTACAGCTCTATTTCCTTCAAGTACCCAAACAAGAAAAGGAGAAGAGGATCAGTATGAATAATGCGGAAAATACTTGGCCATTTGAGGTTTTAGCAGTAACCCCGTTGAGTTTCCGAAAGAACTGATGGTCGCACTACCAACAACCATTAGACGGTGGTGATAACATTCTGATACACACAATAGATCTTCATCACGCCACGATTGAAAATCATCTTTAGCCTGTCCGAAACAAAGTCCAATACATTCAAAGAAAAAGGGTATCAATCTCCAAAAACACACTGAAGATGGAAAATGAATGTTCTAAAGAAGAATTAAGAAGATAGTAAAAATGTTTCTAAACACCATAAAGATAAATATGGAAGGTTAATCATGAAAAAGAACATGTTGTCCAAGCACGAAACTGTGTTTTAATAGCAACATTATCTGGTTTCCAAACCAATACACCTGTGTTGAATACAAAAGGAAAGAAGTCAAGTTGTCGGAACATGTCTAAGGCATAAATAAAGAGGTATTCATTCAGTGAATTTGTGTGTTCAGAGTAATATAATAGTTCATAACAACGTTTCCATAACAATTGGTGAACATGTCGGCATAAATTTGGAAATGCATTCATCGTGAAATTACACTAGAAGCAGCAACAATTGGAAAGTGAGAATTGGTGAGCCTATAAAAGCAGGGATAAGGCATTCACAGGACATCCAAGAAAAAATTCACGAACAAATTACATAGAAACCCTAACACATAGCCACGACAGATTCACAATACAGAACGAGCAAGATTCATTCACACAAATTCATACAAACACATACGAAAACAAAAAACCCTAAGCAAGAGGATCGAAACTCATATTTAAGAAGCCGCCGTCTCTTCCCTCCCGCCGACAAATCCCTTGCCGTGAAACTTCCACTCGCTGCTAGACCCTCATCGAACCACCATTCCTGTATCATTCTGGGTAAAGTCTTTGATTAATCCATTATTTTTTTTACTTGTGAATTTTTGCTTCTTAGGTCGGAGAAGAGGAAGAATAGGTCGGAGAAAAGAGAAGGAAGAAAGAAAGAGAAGGCGGGTAGAAGAAAGAAGCAGAGAGGGTGAAGAAAGAAGAAGAAGAAAGCGCCGTTTGAAGGAGGAGAATTAGGGTTCCGCGGAAACCCCTCCCTTTCGTTTGATCAGTTTGAGTCGGGTCGGGTCTGGGGCCTGACCACCCAGCCCGACCCAAATCCGTTTTTATTTGCCTTTTTTTTTTGTTTATATTTTGTAATATGTAATTAATTAATACTAAACTAACATAACAACTAACCACTAACTTAATTAGAAATAAATAATTAAATTTGAAAATATTTTTATTAATAATAAATAATATAAAAAAACAAATCTTGATCTTAAAATAATAAAAAAGGGATTTTTTTAGAAATAACTCTAGAGTTCTTTTTATAATAAAAATATAAAAATACAATTTTATTCTAGTAATTTAATTTAATTTCCATTTTTCATAAATAAAAAATATAGCAAAAAATGTTCAATTTAATTTAGTTTAAATCTTATTTTCATAATAAATATAAAAATAACAAAAATAAAATATGTCATTCTAATTAAAAATATTTTAAAAAAAGAATTAAAAGAATAATAAAATTTTTAGATTTAACAAGTAGTTTAAATTTCTTTAAAAATAATAATAATAATAATAATAATAATAATAATAAAACACATTTTAATTTCCTTTATCATTTAACTAATTTTAATAATTCAAACAATTTAGGTTTCAATTTAATTTGAACTTAGAATAATTTAGAATAATTTAGTTCTTCTAGAATTCTAATTCTACTAATTAACCTCTATTTAATTTTAATCATTTCTAAACAAATACACAAATAATTAAAACTTAACTTATTTTTATTTCTTAATATTTGGTCTTTTCTAGAAATTTAACCATTTCGAATTAATTTGAATTTAATCTTTTTCTAAATCTAATATTTTCAAAATAATTAAAAGCAATTAATTCCTAACTTCTCAACAAGACATTTTCACTTTGCTAATATCACTAATGTTGCACCCCAAAATTTGACCAACCGGGTCTCGTATCTGGCTCGATGTTTCGACGCATAATCGCATTCGCATCTGCATATTGCATACAGTGCATTTTTCATCTGTTTTGATTTTATCGGGATCACAGCTCTCGTCTCGTGTTTCAGGTATCTTTTAATCAGTTTAGATAGGTAGAATCGTATTTTTGGGATATTTCGGTGCCCGTTTATTTTTACCGGCTATTTTGGTGCGCTCTTGCGGTGTTATGTGTCGTTCGGTGCTTATTTTGTTCCTCTGGGAATTATTGTGATTTTTCTGGATTTTATTGGCCATTTTTAGGGTTTAAATAGATTTTTAATCATTTTAGGATAATATAGAATTTTATAGAAATAATAGCTTTTAGCATTTTTTAGAATATTAATAGGTTTTTAACATTTTAATAGTTTTAATCTTTTTTAGAATTTGCTAGAAATTAAATGGCTTCGTTAAAAATAAATAGGCTTCACTTTTAATAATAGGATAAATAAATAATAGATTTTTCTTTTAATGGATTTTCTTTTAATTAGTTTAATAAGAATTTAGATGTATTAGCTATTAATGTAGATTTTATAGATTTTAAATAGTTTTTTAAAAAAATAGTTTTAATAGCTTTTTGATCATTTTAATAGATAATATAGTTTTTCTTTTATTAATCATAGATTCTCTTTTAAATAAATAATATAGGATTGATAGAAATTTAATAGAGTTTAATAAAAGTTTAGATTTTTTAGATTAGGAGATTTAATAGAAGTTTAATTAGGGGGTTTATTAGAATTTTTTTAGAGTTAATGGGAGTTAATAGAGTTCTTTTCTTTTTTAGATTTAATTCAGAATTAATTAGATTAATTAGGTTTTGGTTAATTAGTGTTAATCCATTTTTATTAATCATGTTAATGCAATTTTTGTTTTTTGATGGCATTTTCGTTGGGCCTTATTACCCATTTCGCAGAAGCCCAAAATCAGTCCACAAAGTCCAGAAATGTCCAGCAATCTCCAGCAAGTTCTAGAACAATCCGGAAATTCTCAGGGTATAAAGTCAAGTAAGCCACGTGTAAGACTGAGGGAGGACCCACGTTATTCCACACTGCCACGCCACCTCACCATTCAGAGCTTCCCTCTCACTCTGCCACGCCCACGCCACGTGGAGGCCATGCACCGTCCTCCCCCACTATCTCTGCCACGCCTCACCACACGTGGAGGCCATGCACTCTCTTCCTCCACCAGCCACAACCACGCGTCACACCACCAGCACCTCGCCTGAAACACCCACCGGCCGGCATGCATGGCCGGCGACCACCGCCTAACTCACCAGAAAACCTCCGAAAACCCAGATTCTGATCAACCTCCTCCTTCAAGCTTCATCCTCTCCGGTCCTCCTCCATCTCCTCCGATCACCATCAACAACTTTTCCGGCGAGTTCTTCATCCAGATTCACGATCATCAAAATCATCACCAGAAATCGCTCCTAACACCGATCCCCTTCATCGTTTCCACACCGATCATCAACAACCACCATCGGTGTTCATTTCGTTTCCAGAAATCGTTCAATGTTCATGCATGTATCAAGAACACCTTCAAGAACAAATCTCCAGAAATTCAACCGTTCAACAAACTTCAAGCATCCAACCTCAACCATCAATCCTCGTCTTCGTCGTCTCTCCGATCAAAGCATTTCCAGAACCAGAGTCTCCAATCATCATCATCCAGAAAACCATCAGTGAAGAACACGCAAGAAATCTCTAGACATTTACCAGGATTGATGGATATTCATCAGATCTTCAAGTATTCAACTCATCTTCAAGAAGGTCAACAGTAGTTTTCCAGATCTTTGTCTTCGACGCTCCTCACCAGAAACGCACAAGAAGTTTCATGTTCTTCATCTGGACGCCTATGAGTTCTTCACCAGTCTTTGAAGATCATCTTCATCAACCGTTCAAATCTCCAGAAGACCGCGCTCAGTTCATCAGTATTCCTCAAACTTCTTCAAGTTCATCGCGCCTCCATAATCTTCATCAGTGTTTGAAGGTTGAAGGGAAATACGAGGGAGGATGATTCATCAATGTCTGAAGGTTGAAGGAAGATACGAGAAGGGAAGAATATTGAGAGACAGAAGAGGATCTGAGAGAGGGAGAAGGAGAGGAAGATGGCGGCGCCGTGAGAAGAAGGAAGAGAAACCTAGGGTTTCAGAGAGGAAGCTGAGAGAGTGGGGGAGGAGATAGGCTGGGTTAGGGATTGGGCCTCGGGGCCCAACTACTTTTTTTTTGGATTTTTCCCCCATCCGTTTTTGGGCAAACACCCCCCTCCGTGTGTTTTTTTGGACTCTGGGCCTGAGCCCACATGACAATTGCCAGACACACCTCTCGTTTCAGCATACACCCCTTCTTTTTTTTTTCCTGGCTGAGGCCAGTTATTGGGCTGGGCCCAATTTATTTTTATGTTTTCTGCTTATCAACCCCCCAGCTGGGCTGTGCACCCCCCTCCTTTTTTTTTTTTGTATTTTTTCTTTATTCTTTTATTATTTTGAGACTTTAAAAATAGAAAAAGAATATGAAAAGAAATGTTGAGGAAAAAATATGAAAGATGGAAAGAATTGTTGAGAAAAAAATAGAAAAAAGAAGATGAAAAGAAAGAATGTGAAAAATATAGTGAAAGAAATATGAAAAAATACATAGAAAAATATGGAAAAATATTTTGAAAGAAAAAGAAGAAAATAGTTGGAAAATAGCAAAAAATATTAGATGTAATATTTTTAGGATTTATTTGTTTTAGAGGTAATTTTAGAAGTCCACTTGTTAGGGGACTCTTTTCCATTCGATTTTTTCAGGATAGGATAGGATAGTATTTCCTAGGAGATTATTTTTCAGTATTCACTCATTGTAACCATTTTTCAGAATGTTAATAAAACGAGATTTGAGCTGTGGTCCCGAAGTAGCCGAACTACAGCTGCTCTGATTTCTCGTACCAGACGAGAATATGTAGGCATAGGATGCGATATCCTAGCGAGCACACTAACAACTGACTTTCTGTTCTCTCGCTGCTGTGCGATCGAGACTTTCCCGCTGACGATTGATTGTTACCCTTTTTCTCTCTTGCTCGAGGGCATTTGAGACCAAGCCGTAGTCTTGCCCATAGGTTCCCGACCTTTGAAGCCAGTTTATTTTTCTCACTGCTGTGTGAGAATCGTTTGTTTAGTCGTAGTTAGCCTGAACTACGTAAAGCTCTGATCTTCCATGCAGTGTGGAGGTACGTAGGCATAAGACGCGAGGTCTTGGCGAGCCATTTTTCCCTGTAGTCCCGAACTACGTTGACTCTGACTTTCTCTCTTGAGAATACGTAGGCATAGAGTGCGACGCTCTATCGAGTCAATTCTTTCCGTTTAGATTTAGCAGCCGTAGATAGATTGTTTTGCATCCTTTAGACAACCCAAGCAAGCGTGGATCCCATCGAGTACGATGGACGTGAGGGGTGTTAATACCTTCCCCTTGCGTAACCGACTCCCGAATCCAGGTTTTGGTTGCGACGACCATACCTTTCCCGTTTTTTGCGAGGTTTACTCTGAGCGTTTCCTTTCCCTCCCGTGGGATAAATAACGCACGGTGGCGACTCTTTTGTCAGCCGGCGCCGATTTTCGCAGTAGCGACAGCTGGCGACTCTGCTGGGGATCCAACGTCCCCTAAGAAAGAGTCAATCCTAGCGCTTGTTTGCTTGTCTATTTGGTGCTTATTTATCAATATTATCTGTTGCTGTTGGGGTGTTACGGGTGTTCTATGATTGAGTGAGAAGCCGGACATGGGCTTGAGTGCACTATAGACTTAGAGTGGAAATTAGTGGGCGCGTGCTTGCTTTGCAGGCACTAGTGTCTCATGAAATCCACGCTCAGACGAGGTTCATCCGGTTGGTTTCACTTTCAACCCTTTGGGTTGAGACGGTTGCTGGTTTGGTGGATTGTCGACTCTGGGAACCGATCATTTGGAAGTTATCTAAGTGAGGCCTCTTCAAGATTTGATGATGCCACTCCTTCTGGGAATCGTATCGTCAGTTTTGAAAGTCAGTGACGCTGACGACCGCATAGGATGTCGTACCTTGTCAGATATAGGTCCATACCTGTGAGTGAGGGGTTTTTTATGCAGGAAACTTAACTTCCAACCTACCCATTATTTTGGTCTTCTCTTCAGAGCAAACGTACTCCGTCAGCAGTGCAGCAGTATTTAGATTGTGTGGGGGCTATGATCCCGTGTTTGTTGCATTGCATTGCATTTGCATAGGCATCTTCGCATCATATTGCATACCATTCGCCAGCTAGTCAGAGCTCTTATCCAGCCATTATTTTTCTGAAGGTGAATATTGAAGACGACCAAGAGGTTGAAGCAGAGTTAAAGCAGATTTGATTAGAGTCAAGCAGTGAAGTCAGCTGACAGTTGTTGGTAGCTATGTCAGAGAGCAGCTTCCAGTTTGTTGATACCTTGTCAGGTTTCACCGTGACGTCCAATCCTCTGTATGGATCTCCGCACGACGAAGACTTTCCGCAAGTGAACAATCTTACTGCAGTTCAGCTTGTGCAGCCATCTGTTGAAGACCAAGGTCGGCGTGAGCAGTTTGTTGTCCGAGGTGAACATTCTCCTTCTGTTGATGTCTCAGACTATCAAGGTTTTGCCTTCCCTGTGCCAAAGCCCCGAAGAGAGGTCCCGACAGCAAAGAATGAAGACCCATTAGCTCCCGTGTATGCTGAAAGGTTTCGTGCATTAGATGAGAGATTCAAAGCCTTGAAAGGTAAAGACGCTGTTACTCCTAGTGCTGCAGATATGTGTCTGGTTCCTGGCCTAGTGTTACCTCCGAAGTTCAGAATGCCGAGGTTTGAAAGGTACAAAGGAGATAGTTGCCCGAAGCAACATTTGGTGATGTTCTGCCGAAGAATGACTTCATTTGTGCACAACGACAAGCTGATGATTCATTTCTTTCAAGATAGTCTGACTAGGGCACCTCTGAGTTGGTATATGCAGTTAGAGCGTGATCAGATCCGATCCTGGATGGACTTAGCCAATGCCTTTCTGAAGCAGTACGACTATAATCTTGACGAAGCTCCTACTCGCGTGCAACTGCAAGAATTGTCTCAAGGGAACAATGAATCTTTCAGAAAGTATGTTCAGAGATGGAGAGAATTTGCTGGTAGAGTGCAACCACCGCTCCTAGACCAAGAGCTGAAAGGAACGTTCGTAAACTCCTTGCAGAGCCCGTACTTCGAAAGAATGTTTGAAACCGCACCAAATTTCTCTGAGTTGGTAAGGACGGGAGAGCGCATCGAGTATGGTGTAAAGACTGGAAGAATCCCGAATGTTTCAAGAGGTCAGGCCAGTGAAACTGAATCTCTCTATAGCTCTCAATCTGAAGATGAAACTATGATCAATGCGGTCCTGACAGATGTTGGATATCCTCAAGTCGAATCGGTGAAATCTGTTGGTTCTCCGTCTTCTCAGCGGTCAGTATCTTCTGTGTCTCGTTATTCTGGACAGACAACTGTGCCTGGGGCACCCCATCGGGAACCTTATGTCGCTCCTCTTGCAAGTCCACGAGCCCGTGGCCGGGGTTATCAGAATCAGCGTCAGAACCAGAACCGACCTCGTAACAACTTGGAACGAAGGAACGCTCCTTTCCATCCAGTACCTGTGCCGTATAGCCAGATTCTTCCACTGTTGATTCAGAATTCCTTGGTGGAACCGAAAGCTCTCAAGCCCGTGCCAGAGCCTTACCCTCCAGGATACAATCCCCACGCTCAGTGTGGTTATCATGGTGGATCTCCAGGGCATTCAACTGAAGATTGCAAAGCTTTCCAGGCGAAAGTGCAGCAGTTAATCGACAAAGGGTGCATTTCCTTTCCAGATGGAGTTTTGGTTGTGCATGACAACCCCTCAGCCGTCTGAGCTTGCAGATTCAGAAGGGTTATTTCCAAAAGCCAGTGATCCAGACAGGCAGACGTCCTCAGCATTGGCAGTCCTCGGACTTTTTATCATTTGCATTTGTAGTTTCTTTTCTGTTAGTTACTACTTGCTGTTAAACATTGTATGTTTCGAATGGTGATATTAATAAAGTGACTATGCATTTTTCTGAATTAATCATGTCGTTGTCTGCATTGTACTGACACTTGCATTTTATTCACTCCACTTTATCACTATGATTAGCAATGAGTGGAGGGAGGATGATGAAAATGAATACTCATAACCGATGATCGTATACTTTCAGATAAAACCTTGCCGATGACGTACAAGGCATTGTTTCAAATCCCCTAAACACCGGAGAAATAAGGAAGAGAATCCCTTGTTAACCACTTCGAGCCGAGGAGTAGGAGTTTCTTTCGGACTTTTTAACCCTCGTATCGTAACCCGGGGCAGGGTAGTCGTCAGTTAGCTTGATCGAGCGTTTAAGTCTTATAGAGGGGTGTTGTCCTACGAGGACCAATCACATCATATTCTTCTCCAGAGGTCGTACCTCATCAACCACAATGGTTAAACCTCACCAATCAGGAGCGAGACAGTTACAAGCCTATCGGATGAATCCAGACAGCCAGTGTCGCACGACTCGTTTAAAAAAAAAAGGGAATAAGAAAGCCCGCTAAGTAAAAAGGAAAAAGCTAGAAAGCTAATACTTAGGCAAAAATCAGGGCATCCCGCTGGACTTCAAAAGAAAGCGAAAAAACGAAAGAACTCAAAATGAGTCAGTCCAGGCAAAAATTAGGGAATCAAAAGAATGAAAAAGAGGGATAAAAATTTTCCCCCAGCAAGTCACAAAGTCGTGTACACAGACACCGAAAGCGAAGAAGGAGTAACTGTCACTCCAAAACCTTGTGAATTCCTCAGCTGTGGTTCTTACCAGTCAACATACCTCTCGAAGAGGCGAGCGCTTGTGCCAAGTTAGCTGAACTTTAGGATCGGAGATCATCACGTAGAAGGGGTGGGTACAAATCATAATTTGAGCCAAATATCCTTTGTTTCACGAACCGTGAACCCGACCACGATACAACCCTTAAAAGACCTAATTGAGGCAGGGTTTATTCTGAAAGCGCATTACGATAAGGTCGAGTAACCTGACTCCTTCTTGACTTGATAGTCACATCCTTGTTTGTATTTTTCACTGATCACGTAAGCACTACGTTTGAACTTTGGTTCATTCGTCACTCAATCATGCATGTAAATGAGTGACAACTCAAATTTTTTCAAAATCTGCATGAACACTGCATTAAAGTTACCATTCGTGAATAAACAATCTTAATTGCAGGTTAGTAGCTGATGCAGAATAACTTCAGCAGGGAATAGTCAATCAGGACTGAATCGTCAGAAGTCTGGATCAGAACGGTATGTTGTGAAACCCTGTGAATCTGGGGCATTGACTTCCTGTGAGTTTGGAATCAGTTTGTCTGAGGACAAGTCCCGGAGCATCAGTTGATTATGGGGCAGTTTATGCAAGAAGCAGTTGATCGGAAGTGAATCTTCTCGAGACCCAATCAGGGGCAGTTATCCAGAATTCTTGCGATTTGAGGGCAGATCCCTTCAGTGTTCAATCAGAGCATGTTGAGTCGCTCATCGCTCGTTCAGGGGCAAACTACTTCAGAGATATTGAAGCCAACCATGTCGAGAGTTGATTAGGGGAGGATGAATCCTTCCGTTGTACCGATATTGGGGCAAGCCATCTGAAGATTGTTTTGTTGCCAGCTGTTCTCTGTTCAGAATGAATTCTCCCAAGAGTCGAATTGGGGCAAGTTGAATTGCACTGGGACAAGTTGTTCAAATAAGTTTGTTCACTCCAGCAGGAGTTGAGTGTCGGGGAATCGTGTCATTACCTTGCCAAAAACCTGAGCCTTCTAAAGAAGCCTTGCTGTCATTGGATCGTCATCCTACAGCCTAATCTATTACTTGGCTGAACCTAGTAACCAAATCGTCGTAAAGTCCAGCTCTCGTCTGGCAAGCCGGAGATCAGTCCTCGTCTGAAATCCAAACCAGGAACCAGTCCTGTCGGGTCACCTTTTCTGTAACCCATTGTTTAACCAGTTCTCGTCTGGCCAACACAGTTTTAAAGTCCAGTTCTCGCCTGGCAAACCAGAAATCAATTCCCGTCTGATATCCAGAACCCGTAAGTCAGTTCTCGTTTGACAACCTAACATGTTTCGCTATCAGCTCTCGTTTGGTAGTCCACCCTGAATGCTAGTCCTCGTCTAGTATGTCCCTTTCAAATCCACCTCTGTTGGTAACCAGAAATGGGTCCCTATCACCATAAACCTATCCCTAAACCAGAAAAAGCCTAAATACCTGGCCCGATGATTCCTAGTAACTCGTTTGTTGTCACGTTCCCCGACACAAGGCTCGAGTGATCCCAGCTTCATGATTG
This sequence comes from Lathyrus sativus, assembly GCA_963859935.3. Lineage (NCBI taxonomy): Eukaryota > Viridiplantae > Streptophyta > Magnoliopsida > Fabales > Fabaceae > Lathyrus > Lathyrus sativus. The sequence goes on from OZ012735.1 coordinate 774,480,800, forward strand.
GTATTCTGTATTCCCTGTGTTGATGTTGTTGAATCAGGGTTGGTTTCTCAGCAGAGACGTACAATTGAGATTGTTTCCCCTGAGCAGTTTGACACTGCAGCAAGTTGAGATGTCATTCATCCCTTATCAGAATAGGATCAGGATTATCCTCAGTAGGTTTGGTTGATATTCTCGACAGAGTATGGCCATCCTAAGCATTGAAAGTTGATTAGCCTGATGTGCTATTTCCCAAGTGGGTTGAGGCTGAAGCTTTTCCTGACCGGCGGATGTGGGTTTATTTCCCCAGTAGTGGGACTGATGCAATGTTGTATCTCCACAGAGTCCGAGTGTGACTCCCTTTCCCTCCGATTCTAGGTCATTGACTCATTCCTCAAGCAGAGGTCGACGGTGATTCCCTTATTGAGTAATCTCTAGACGGGTAGATTTTGACGTCAGCCAGAGAAGAGGTATTTCTCAGCAGATTGCTTCGTACCCTATAAGGACTTAGGGTGTTCAAAGAAGACCGTTCAGGGTTGTTTTCCTCGGTGAAGTGAGATTCAATTTCAGTGATCGATTGTTATCTGCCGCAGACGTCAGAGGTATTTCCTTGATAGGATCAGTACAGCTCCATCAGAGTGAATAATGAGTAGCTAAGGATTGATATCCCCGAAGCAGGGCGAGCCCTCCTTCTCCAGCAGCGTTCAGTGGTCTCTCCTCCGCAGAATCTGAACGCAGAATGGTGAGCATTGATATGTCTCCCCACGCAGAGATGATTCTCTTCCCCAAGCAGACGCACCCTGAAGGAACGTCATTTTCTCAGCTGAGTCGCTCGCCGGAGCTCATTTCCCCAGCACCGGGTCACAAGTGCAGATTTCATAGAAATGTTCGGGTGCCGAAGCTCGTGTTTTCCCCAGTAAAGTCGCCGAAGCAGGTGTCTCCCCCGCACCGGGTCACAAGTGCAAGTCTTGTAAGAAGCTGTTCGTATGCCGAAGTATGCAGTAACTGATGGTGCCAGACTGAAGTCTCCAGCGGAATTGAGATTCCCCACCAGAGCCGTATTCTCTCTTGAAGTCGGAGGATTCCCTCTTCCCCAGTAGAGCGTTGGAACAGCTGACGCCGTATTCCCCTGCAGAGTTGCACTCTCCCCCGAAGTCAGATGATTCTTTCTTCCCTAGCAGATGTTGAGCAGCTGATGCTGCATTTCCCCCAGAGTTGCATTCTCTCCAGCGAAGCAGAATGATTTCTCTTTCCTCAGCCGAGTTTGCAGATGTCCAAGAGAGTCGAGTCCTTGGAAGTTGATCAAATCAGGATTGGTTTTTCCCCAGTGGAGTGTCGAGCAGCTGAAGTTGTTTCCCCACTGAGTGGTGATCCCCAGAAGGGTAGCTTAGACGGCCGCGCAGTTCATTCTCGCGATTGATATCAGCAGGTCCAGGTTCTCGTAGAGCTTCGTTCCCCCGCAGCAGATCAATTGAAGTTGTTTTCCATGCAGCAGTCCGCGGAAGATCAATTCCCCAGATAGAGTCCGATTGATATTGGCGTGTCCACGTTCTCCTCAGCAGGATGATTCCTCTATCTGAGTAGTTCTTTCTCCTTGACAGGAGAATCTCCCCTCGGCATTTATTTTGATGACGGGATCGCATCATTATGCATGACTGCATAGCATTTAACACTGCATAGCATTTAACACTGCATAGCATTTAACATTGCATAGCATTGTACATGATTGCATGGCATTTAGCATAAACGCATAGCATTCCCACCGTGTGGGGCATAGCACAGAAGCATACGCGTCATAAGCATGATCTAGGTTACTATCATTCTTGTCTTACAGGTGTTCCACCTAAGGACCAGTTGCTCAGGATGATTCCTGATATTCTCCCCAACAAGGTTGTTTTTTTAGATGATTCTTAAGACCCCGGTGTAATCCCCACAGTCGCTCGCTCAAGATGATTTTTGAGACCCCCAACGGAGTCTTCAGCTCAAGACGATTCTTGAATTCCTCAGCAGGGCCGGTTGCTTAAGATGATTCTTAAGACCTCAGCGCAGTTTCCCGAGTTGTTTGCTTAGGACGATTCTTGAGCTCCCCAATGGCGTCCCCAGCAAAAGTTGCCCAGGAGGATTCCTGGAATACCCAGCAGAATGTTCGCTCCAGAAAGGTCATCAGTTCGAGATGATTCTTGAAGGTGCCCGACGGATTTGTGTGTTCAAGATGGTTCTTGAAGTCCTTAGCAGCGTGATATGTTTGCTCCAACAGTGACGTCTAATCTGAAGATTGACTTCGTAAACGCCTGAAGGCGGTATCAGAGGTTCCTGTGAATTTAGATTTCCTTGTTGATGAGTCAACGTGGGGATGAAGACAAAGTTCAAAAGTTTGTAGGTGCAGCTTTTGTATGCAAAGTGAGTCGTGTTGGCCTGAAGACCAAGTCAGTTGTCCTGAGGTGATGATTGATTGCGATCAAGTGAATAGTGTTTCTTCTGACTGAAGTCACGGATACTCTATAGCAGAGGCGGAGTTGTCTGAAGGCAGATTCATGCATCCTTGAAGGCCAAGGATCCGTTCTTCAGACCGAAATCGAAGATACCTCCTGCAGAGTTGCCATCCTTGAAGGCCAAGGATGCTTATCTTCAGAAGTACTTGAAGATTTTTCTAGCTGAAGCTGGAAGTGGCCAGGACTACGTAAAGCTCTGATCTTCCATGCAGTGTGGAGGTACGTAGGCATAAGACGCGAGGTCTTGGCGAGCCGTTTTTCCCTGTAGTCCCGAACTACGTTGACTCTGACTTTCTCTCTTGAGAATACGTAGGCATAGAGTGCGACGCTCTATCGAGTCAATTCCTTCCGTTTAGATTTAGCAGCCGTAGATAGATTGTTTTGCATCCTTTAGACAACCCAAGCAAGCGTGGATCCCATCGAGTACGATGGACGTGAGGGGTGCTAATACCTTCCCCTTGCGTAACCGACTCCCGAATCCAGGTTTTGGTTGCGACGACCATACCTTTCCCGTTTTTTGCGAGGTTTACTCTGAGCGTTTCCTTTCCCTCCCGTGGGATAAATAACGCACGGTGGCGACTCTTCTGTCAGCCGGCGCCGATTTTCGCAGTAGCGACAGCTAAATCATGTTTCGCTTCTAAATAGCAGTCTCATTGCTACCAGCACACACTCCCTTAACATCTCCCTTAAGCCCTAGGATCCGAGTCGCCGTACTCATGGTTAAGCGTCCCGCTGTGGACATCCATCCCTTCATCCTAGCCTTAGGATTAGGAGTTGCCGCACTCCATATAAGTTTCCCACCGTGGAATACTTATTTCACACCCTTTAATTCAACTTTAACATAGAAATCGGAGTCACCGCACTCCAAAGTAAGCGTTTCCTTATGAACACTTACTTCCCCAGGAACCTTGACCACAGTCAAGAATTTCCTCTTTCACCCTCATTGAGGGTAATTACGATTACTCTGATTCCATCCCCTACCCAGGATATGTAGGCACAAGATGCGAGTCTTGGCGAGTAAACTTAGGACTAACCCTTTAGGTCTTTCTCTTAACCTTTAACCCTTAGCATTAACCCTTAAGTAGATAACATAGCAATAACACGTTTTAAAACAAGAGGTTCCTGTAGAGTACTACAGAGGTTTAAGATGTTAATACCTTCCCTAAGCTTAACCAACCCCCGAACCCTAGATCTCTCTCCGCGTTGTGTTTACGATGCAAAATAGGTTTTCCCTTTTCTCTAACCTTTCCTTCGGATAAATCAAAGACCGGTTGTAAATGAATTAAGATTCAAGTTAATCAATAGCTTGACATCTAAATTTCACCGCAACAGAAAATGGCGACTTCACTGGGGAAAGTTTTATCTTTTGAGGGTTATCCCCATTTTGTTTTTATGCTTGCTTTTGCTTATTATCTGCTTATATATAATTGTTGTACCTTGCTTGGGGTTTATGTTGTTGTTTTAAGACAAAGTCCTACACCCAGACTTGAGTGAACTTAAGATAGGATAATGATATGTTCGACGAGGCTTATAGGGGGTTGAATCCCGACCAAGCTGACTTGAAAATCATGCTCAATTGAGGCCCTCTCGAAAGTTGTACTGTTGAACGAGTTTTAATCGTGAAAACATACACTATTTTCGATGTTGGAGCCTATGATATTGAGGACCGTAGTTACCTTAACCCCACTTTGGCCTTTATTAGGACGTAGTGCGAGGACTATGAGGGAGTACTCCCAAAATAGTTGCTACGCGATACTACACTCAAAAGAGGTTCTCTTGAGAATATTATTAACCACAGTGTAATCGGGAAATTGATAATATCCGAAAGATGGGCTAATGACTTTGGGCACCTCTTTAGAACCTTGTTCTGCAGGTACAATTAACCCATAGAACTCACCTTTCAGGATGGGTAGACCTTGGCTCCGCTCATGTTCCTCTAACCTAGGACCTTTGTATGCTTTGTGTGTTTGTGCATAGCATCCAACATCACAACATTCCTGGTTTCAAGGAATTCAATTGTCCTTATGCAAACTCAAAAAATCCTACATTTCAAAGCCTAAAACTTTTTCAAGATTTCCGCGAAAATATTTACAATCAACCGTTGAAATCCTTGAAACCATTGCATTGCATCCTGCTTATTAGGGATTTCCAGAACTTGCCCCTAGCCTGGGGCAGAGCCAGCTTGAACAACAGCTTGAGCTTCCTTGAAGGAAGAGAGATTCATCTCAGGTTTCTCGATCATCACCGAAATCGCATCCTTGACCCTGACGGTCTCAAATGCCTGGCACAAAGTTTCGTGGATCTCGCCATCCATCTCGAGATATTTAAAAGATGACAAATGGCTCACCATTATGTCCTCTTCTCTACAAACGGTCACGATACTGCCCCCCACAACATACTTCAGCTTCTGGTGCAATGTGGAAGTCACTGCGCCCGCAGAATGGATCCAAGGTCGGCCCAACAGGCAGCTATAGGCAGGCATGATATCTATGATATAGAAGACCGCATCAAAGGTCTCTGGCCCAACTTGAATGGGTAGAGTTACCTCTCCAAAGACGGTCCGCTTAATTCCATCAAAAGCTTTTACCACCAAATCACTGAGTATACAAATCAGCCCTCTCGTATCCAACCTCATCAGAGCTTTCTTAGGGAGAACATTTAAAGATGATCCCGTGTCCACCAACACATGGGACATAACCGTTCCTCGACATTCTATCGAGATATGCAAGGCGCTATTGTGGTTCCTTCCCTTCGGTGTCAGCTCTAGGTCAGTAAACTCTAATCCATTCCCAGCATTCACATGAGCAACTACTCCCTCTAGCTGGTTGACGGAGATCTCTTATGGTACATACGCTGCATTCAAAACCTTCAACAGAGCGTTGCAGTGTGCCTCGGAGCATAACAACAGATTCAGAATAGAGATCTTAGACGGCGTCTGATGAAGATTATCAACGATCTTATAATCACTTTTCTTGATCAATCTCATAAATTATTCGGCGTCTTTCACAAGCAGGTCTTTCCCTACCTCGCAGGAGGTTTCTCCAACGACCTTACTTTTACCTCTGTCAGTCTTCTCAGCCTTGTCAGCTTTGTCCACCATAATCTCTGGTGGAGCGAACACTCTTCCACTACGTGTTATTCCCCCAGTCCCAAATAGGTTGTCAACAGATTGCCCGGATGGCTCCAACTCTAATTTTTGTCCATTGCAATAGACATTTGCCCCATAGTGCCGTGGAACAACATTAGTACTCTCGAATGGTATAGGTCCAGCCTTTGTGATGGTAATCGTAGGTGGCCTTGAGGCAGAGATGATAATTTTTTACGAGGGATGGTGATAGTGGCAACCTCATCCTTCTGCTTCAGCATTACTTCCCCTGATCTATTCTCAGCCCTCCAACTAAACTGCAGAATTCCTTCGTTCATCAAACTCTGAATCCCTGCTATCAACTGATCACAACCGTCTGAATGATTCGCACAATCCATACATAACTTCCCACAGCCTGTGAAAATACCTTTCTTCATCAACTTGGCTTTAACAAAACCAAGTGGTGTTTTCAAGTCTTTGACATCAGTCAATAAATCCGAATCTTCTTCTTCAATGATGGCGGTAACCCCATCTTTCCCATGGTTAGGCATAGGGTTCTTTGTAACATTCGGAGCATTATCAGAAAAGTTGATTATCTTGGCGTCAACCATATCATGTACTTTGTGCTTGAATGCCTTACAGTTGTCAATCGAGTGACCAGGTGCCCCGGAATAAAACTCACATCTTGCATTCACATCATAGCCCGACGGAGGTGTCCATGTCAAGGGAGCCAAAGTTCTCTTCTGAACTAGCTATAACTGAAGCAAAGTCTGCAAAAGTTGGGCGTATGACATAGGTGGGGTCTCAAGATGACGACTTGACAAATGTGCTTTATTCTGGTGCCTCTGGTACCCCTGCTGGTTCTGCTGCTGCTGCTGCTGAGGTTGCTGGACAGCAGGAATGGTAATGCTAGCGACCTACTGGCGCTGGCCTTTTCCTTTTCCCTGCGCATTAGACACTGAGATTGTCTCACCTTCACATCTCTTACCACTGTAAGGTTTCTTTCCCCCTCCAGTTGAGGATACATCTACACCCTGAATCTTTCCATGTTTGATGCTATTTTCTACATGTTCTCTAGTGATTATGAGGTCGGAGAAGCTTCCCGACATACCACTGACAAGCTTCTCATAATAAACTCCTAGAAGAGTAGCCACGAACATCTCGACAAGTTCTCGCTCAACCATCGATGGTTGAACTCTTGCTGCCAGTTCACGCCACCTCTGGGCGTACTCTTTAAATCCTTCGTTGTTCTTCTGAGACAAATTTTGTAGCTGAACCCGGTTGGGAGCCAGATCGTTGTTATACTGATAATGGCGTACGAATGCTTCAACAAGGTCTTTCCATGTACATACACTGGTGGGTTCCAAACCCATATACCACTCCAGCGAGGGGCCTGACAGGCTGTCCTGAAAGAAGTGCATCAGCAACTTCTCATCTTCAGAATGTGCGGACATCTTTCGGTAATACGACCTCAGATGGACACGGGGGCAAGTGGTGCCCTTATACTTCTCGAAGTCGGGTACCTTAAACTTGGGAGGCACCTTGAAGTCTGAGATCAGTCCCAGCTTGGTCATGTCAACACCCATAGTATTCAAGTTCTCAAAACTCTTCATCTTGTCTTCAAGTGCTTTGAACCTTCAACGGGCTTCAGAATTCAGTTCTCCCTCATCTCCCTTCATTGATAATAATTCTTCTTGACGATCCTCATGCCAAGGTTGATGGCCATTGCCAACAGCAAACCTAGCAGCATCAAGACCATACAGATTACCAGCACCAACGTTCCCAGCGTTACCAGTTCCTCCAGTATTACCATTGCCTATACCAGCGTTACCATTGGCCTCAAAGTTGCCATTTTCGACTCCAGTCGTATTCCCATTAGCTCTGATATTAGTAACAACATTACCATTGCCACTTCCATTCCCTCCAGCCACAGGGATGCCAACATGAGGGGTCTCAACAAGCAGAGGGTTCACCATATTCCCACCATGTAGCATGTCGTTGCTGTCGACGCGTGCAATCAGAGGTTGCACCAGAGTTTTGAGCTGTTCCTGCCCATTAGCGACCACTTGCACGAGATCCATAAAACGATCCATCCTCTCTCTGAGCTCTTGAATGTCAGTCTGAACCTATTCCATTACTCTGACTTGATTTGCTCTGGTAGAATACCGATGAATCTGTCTTCGTTCAATCCTGAAATAACCTGAAAAGACAAGGGGTTAGAAAAATAGCTCAAGGTACCTGTTATGTAAATGATTCATGCAAATGCAAACGTGTGTCTGTGCCTTGGGGAGATCTCCCCCCCCCCGATCCTAGTTTCCAAGACAAATAAAGTCCAACATCCAATCATGGAAAGAAATCCTCATATATTTATCTGAAAAACCCGCACGGGCAGCGTACAACTGTGATCACATACAACTGAAGCAAAAGGCGTGACCCTAACCAACAAGCCTGGCCGTGATCAACATATCAATGCATAAAACATACAAAGAAATACAAAGAAATCAAGTGCGGCTACGGGCACAGAAATTCTCTAATAACTTCTTCGTAGTGGGATGATCAGGCTGGGTGAGCAGACCTTGGATCAGTAGATCCCTCTGCCTGATGGTATCCTAGAAATCCTCGGCAACATCCCCACAATCACCTTCTTCAGAACGGTTTTCCACTCTACACCTCTTAGCATCAACTCTGAGTTGACAATCCTGTAGATTTGCCTTGGTTTCAAACAATCGGTACTGGACGTCTCGTCGAAGTGAGGCACCAGCCTCTATTTTTTGGTCCTAGATCTCAATCTAGACCTCTAGCTCAGCTATTCGCTGCTTCAACTTTTCCTCTTGCTCTTTGTACTTGGCTAGGGTGTTGCGTTACAACGTCTCGTACTTGGATAACTTCCGGTACACCCTATCCAGATCTTGCTTCTTGGTAGTCAACACACTGTGAACTGCCTTCAGGTCTAACCCAAATCGCTCTCTAGAATCAGTCTCCTTGGTCAAATTAGCGCCCAAGTGGTTGATCAATTCCATCTACTTCTTGCAGGTGTATACAACTTCATTTTTCTCACTCCAGAGTTGAGCAATCTCTTTTTCCATCTCTTCGTTGGCTTTTCATAGCTCTTCCTTCTCTCGGAGAACCTGGTTGAACTTCTGAATATCATCTGTGGTGGGTTCTTTGAACACGGGAGGACACAATGGTTCCGCTGCAGGAAATGGCATGAGAAACTTGGCGACTCTTTCTCGGATCCAGGCCACATAGGGATCAAAGGCCTTGTTGTTGCTTTTTCCTAGCAAAACTTTTCCCTTTCTATGAATTTTCCTCCAAGCATTCTCTACCTTGTCCAAAGTGTCACCTTCAAGCAACCCCGTGAGATATAGTGATTCCTGTATCTCTTCCTCTTCAGGAGGACCTCGTAGTGCATACCCAAATTGTCGTACCAGCAGAGAGGGATTATAATTAATACATCCATTCATTCCGACCAGGGGGGCGTTAGGAAAGCCACAACAGCTATACACAATCTCTTTGCCCAGTAGATCTCTATCAAACCAGATAATATTGTCAGCAGACAAACCCATCAAACATGCAGACAAGGGTGAAGACTCATCAGAATCAATGAACGGACCCGTCTTAGGAAGATGGTTGGAAAACCACTTATACAGTAAAGGAGCACAACATGCCACATTCTTCCCCTTTCTGTTTTCATTCTTGCTGTGAACTGAATGATAAACGTCTCCGAGGAGAGTAGGCACTGGATTCCCGGAAGCGAATATGTGGCAGGCATCCATACTTATGAAGTCTGGATGGCTTGGGAATAGCACGATCCCATAAATGCAAAGGTCTAAGATGGAATTGAATACAACCCAGCAACCCTTCTTGGCAAACTTTCGGGCCTTTTCCATCAGGAAAGGCAAGGAGAAACCATAAACTCCAATCTTTCTGAACAACATCCCCTTCAACTCTGAATCATCTACATGAAGAGCAGTAGCCAACTTACCCAAGTCAGGTTCACCATCAATACGGTAATAAGGTATCTGATTCAACAAAGGTACCCCCAGCAAGTCAAAATACTCTTCCAAGGTCGGAGCTAGGACATAGTCTGGAAAAATAAAGCATCTGAGCTACGGGTCGTAAAACTGCAAAAGAGCGTAGAGGCCGTTCAACTCGTACGTAGAAAGCTTACACACAATACCCAGAAGTCTCCCATAACTCTTTCTGAAATCATCCATTACTGTCTTATCAGCCAAAGAAATCAAAGCCCGTAACTCTCGGATGTCAGGTGTTGGTAGCTTGTAAGCCACAATCTTCTTTAGAGATGCCATGTCAGCCATGAGGATCAAGATCACTAGAACCAGGGAGAAATTAGCACCTGCAACACAGACACACGTTAATGATATGCAAATGAAGATGCAAACAATGCAAAATGCAATCATGCAGCAGGAGATCAAGATGACTGTGCTGTTGAGGAGAAGGACCCAAAACTCTGCTCTGTCAAGAACAAACACATCTCTGATGATAAGAACCCTCTGATACCCACAATACTGATTCACTGTCAAGAAAACCAGGTTGTCTGAAGGTTAAGTTTCCTGCAATAACCCGACCCTGCTCACAGGTATAAACCTAATCACGGAAAAGGTTCGGCATCCTATGCGTTTCCCAGCGTCACAGACTTTCACGAAATGATGATATGTTCACCATTTCTGGTTTGGCATCATCACTCCCTAAAGAGGCCTCACTTAGCTGAGTCACAAATGATCGGTCCCCAAAGTCGACAATCCTCAGATCCAAAATCCCCTCGAGTCCAAAGGACCGATAGGAAGTCATCAAAGAGAACCTCGTCTGAGTGTGGATTACATGGGAACTTATGCAAGCAAAGCAAGCACGACCGCCACTAATCCACTATAATACTATGTATATGCTCTCAAGCCTGGGTCTAGCTTATCACTTATCAAAGCCCCCCTCCCACAATAGCACAGTACATAATCATATTATACTGAAAATAAAATGCGGGAAAGTAAAATGCGATAAATAATTCTAAACCCAACAGATAAACACGCAAGCGCTAGGATTAACTCGCATAGGGGATGGGAAACGATCCCAACATAGGGGATGGGAAAAGTCCCCAGCAACTATATCTCCCCAGAAGAGTCTCCAGCTGTCGCTACCGCGAAAATAAGGTGCCGGCAAAATAGAAGAGTCGCCACCTTTCGTTATTTATCCCACAGAAAGGGAAAGGAAACGATCGAAAAAACCTGACAAAAAGGTATAAGACAAGGTCATCGCAACCATGTCTGGGTTCGGGAGTCGGTTACGCAAGGGGAAGGTATTAGCACCCCTCACGTCCGTTGTACTCAACGGGATCCACGCTTGTTGCGTTTATCTGACGGGTTGGTTTATCTATCTACCTATCAAGGCTGGTCTGAAAAGAAAAGAAAAATGACTCGGCAAAGCGTCACGCTTCGTGCCTACGTATTCTCGTCAGAGAACGAGAAATCAGAGTCAACGTAGTTCGGCTAACTACGGATAACGGATGGGGGAAGGTGCCTCGCCAATACGTCAGTATTGTGCGTATGTAGTCTTAACCGATGTGAGAGATCAGAGCTTACGTAGTTCGGGATATTACGACTTACGAGATCAAATTCATCTGTTTTTCCGAGTAGGGTTAACAAACAGTTCCAGCTGTTTGGTGTATGCAGCTCGCTCGTCAGAGACTCGTGCGTTACCGTTTGCGGTAGAACTGAGAGTTAACAACACTCTTTTCTTCATAAAAGTTTTCGTTGAGTTATGGGCCCACGGGGCAAAAAGATTTGAAGTTTGTTTTCTGTCTTTTACGGAAGAAGTGTTTTTTATGGTTATGTAGTTCGTACAGCCCTAGAGACTATGACCTGGGAACGAATGCGTCACATATCGTCCAAATGACGTATACTAAACACTCTAGACGATTGAGAGGAGACCGCTCAATTATCATTACCTAAGTAGCTTAAGGCTCGTAACACGCTTGTACCAACTCACATTTATTACGTTTTTTACTGTTGTTTTTAGATGAGAAGAGAACAAACTCTATGGGAAACTGTCAAGCCCTAATGTTATCATACCAAGGATTCATCCTATGATTGAGTTTGAAACAGGGAACTCCTAGATGTTATCATGCCAAGGTTTCAACCTAAAGTTTTATCATCACTTCCTTATCAAAGGAAGTGAGACTCCTAGGGGATCATGTCAATGGGAAACAGAAAATAACTGCAAAAATCATTAAACAGATAAAACAGAAGAAAATAGTAAAGATGCACAAGCAATGCAACAATACAAGCAGAGGGAGACTCACTCAACCTCTAAGCAATCAAGCAAAGAAAACACACAAAACAGACAAGCAAAGGGAGCTCAGCTCAACCTTTCAATGCAAACACACAGAAAAAGAAAAAAAACAACACACAAGCAAGGGGAGGATCACCTCAACCCTTAATGCAAACAAGCAGAGGGAGACTCACTCAACCTCTCAATGCAGTCATGCTCCTAGCCTAAAATATTCTATATATGAACCTATTCTAATGCATCAAGCAATATCAAACAAGGAAGGGAAATAAAACCAAAATGAGTAACAGGGAAGTCATCCCAGGCTACATCAGGTTGGAGGTTTATCAACACTAGAGTCCATCATGGGCTCAACCTCTTGAGGAATGCACAGAATCCAACCAAAGGAAGGATTAGGCTCTCCCAAGAGGGATCCTATGTGAATAGGATAGAAACCTGGGTATTGGTCCTAGATATCAATATAAGGTATCTGATTATAGTGTATCAACATAGAATGTCCATCTCAGGCTCAACCTGTTGAGGAATGCACAAAATCCAACCAAGGGAAGGATTAGGCTCTCCCAAGAGGGATCCTAAGAAAATGACTTGGAGATGGATGACAGTATATAAACCAAGGGAATATACCATGCCAAGAATTTCAATCCAAGGCTCAACCTCCTGAGGAATGCACAAGATCCATTTAAAGGAAGGATTAGGCTCTCCCAGGAGGGCTCCTCATCAAGACTTGAAGGAGAAAGATAGTGCAGACTAAAGGAATGTACTATACTGATGAATGTCAATTCAAGGCTCAACCTCCTGAGGAATGCATCGAATCCAACCAAAGGAAGGATTAGGCTCTCCCAGGAGGGCTCCTCTTCAAGACTTGGAGAAAGAGGGTAGGGCAAAGCCCAGGGAATAAATCACATAGGGGAAAGAAGGCACTACAACAACTTCTAAGAAACCCTAAAGACTAGCTACAAGGATCACCTAGACTAGGGGAATCAAAAAGCTCTATCAAGGCTTCAACAAGGTTCTAATAAGGTATCTACCTAAGTTTTATTCTATCAAGAAAGGATATGAAACTTAAAATCATCTAATGGTCACTTAAAAGACTAATCTATGAAGTTATCCTAGTTAGGGTCACCTAAACCATAAGCATATTGCAAAATGGGGGAATAATAGAAAATCAATTCTAAAAATCTTAACGAAAATCCTATATTATCCTACATGGATTAAGAATCTATGATACAAAAACCAGGGGCAAAACCTACTCCTAAAGGTTCTAATAAAATCTAAATTCAAAGGGTGTGCTAAAGGGGATCCATCAAGGAATGCTCCTAAAGTTCTATCTCAAACTCCTACTTAGAATCATCTAAAAAATACACCAAAACTCACCCAAACCTATCAAGGAGTCTATAATAAACATGCAAAATTTCAGCATCAAATTCCAAAACATGAGCTAGTAATAAAATCAGCAAGTAAACTACTCATTTTATGCATTTTTAATCAACTATTAAAAATAGAAAAATGGACATTAAATTGAAAACAACACCAAAATAAAATCCAAAAGCGTAGAAAAATCAGGAATTAATCAAGGATCACTCACATATTTTTTCCATAATTTTTTGATCAATATTCTAATTAATATGAATTTTAGATGAAGAAATCAATTAAAAGAAATGGAAAATGATTAAAAGAAAATACAAGAATCCAGAAAATATCACAGCTGTTGGATCTATGTTTCAGTCCACTCATCTAAAGGACTAGCGCGCGCCACCTCATTTAATTAAACAATACGTTTTGACCATGGGCACAGTGTGGTTCAGTTGACTTAAGCATACGGTATGGACTAATCACATGTGTTGGCTGGAAAAGTAAGCTAATCCTATGCTTCAGAGTGTGACACCTAAGCTAGTCAAAGTCAAGGCTTCCAAGAATGAATATCACACACACGATCTGGTGACTTAGTCAGCTAATCAAACCAATCCAACGGCCATAGGCTCGTCTTCTAACTTTTGAACTGAGAAAAAGAGAGGGAAGGGGGACGGTGGCCGGAGAAGAGCTCCACCGTCTTCTCCGGCGAGAGCAACAATGCTCTGGACTCATCCTCAACTAAACTTAACGAAAATTACATGAATCCACTCGCCTCCTCACCCTGAGCATCATGATCTACTTTATTCTCACTGATTCTCCATGAATAATCAAACACGATGATAAACAGAAAAATCATCAATTCCACAAGTGTCATCAAACTCCAAATTAACTACACAAATGTCTTCCTCACCTCTCAAGGATCAAAAACATGTATCTAATTCTTGAAATCCATCAAGATTCAAGCCTAACCGTGCCTCTAAGCAAATCACTCATCATCAAGAATCATCTCGAAAACTTACCAAATCATACCTAAATCCACCTAGGGTTCATCTATAACCTAACCACATGCCAAATTGATTCTAAATCAGCCTAGAACTAGAGGAATTTTGAAGTGAACAAACCTGAAAAGAAGCTTGAAATTGCAGGTGCTAGCGTGCGAATCTTGATGCCAAAATGTGCAGAAACCTTAAATGAAGCTTGCTGGTGCTATGGAAATCCTCAATTCTTCTTGAAATGCTTTGGATTGGAAAAACGATTTCTCACTTTGGAAGCTTCAAACTCAAACTGCCATAACCGTTATCTTCACCAAATGCCAACCAAAAACGACCTGAAATGGATCCTGAACTTATATATGATGTGTTTGGATAATTATCAGGCCCATTGGAAGCCCAATTTGATCAATCCAAATTTCAATTTTTTCTTCCAAACTCCTTCATGGCAGTCGTGATTCCCACTATGTTTCAGCTTCATCCTTGCTCCAATAGCTTGTATAACATCTCATGAATGTGAATGGATCAGATTGAAAGCTTGATTTCATCCTATGGTGTAGATTGGTGGTGTTACTTCAATTCCAAGTAACCTTTGAAATGTCCATGAATTCAACCTTAACTCAAAAATGTGAGAATGCCAAAATGCTCCAATGTTTTCTACCTTCAAAAAATGCACAAACTTGCCAAGTTTTGCACAAACATGAATTGTTTTGGATTTTCTTTTTTTTATGCCTTTTAATTATCTTTTTTTCAAAATTCCTTCATACACTTCCATATTCAATCCATATCAATGAATGTTTAGGTCAGGGTTGGACAAATAACACCATTTTGAACAACTTTTAAGTTGATAAAAAGTCCATTTGAGATGTCTAAGTTGATGAAATTGACCCATAACCAAAAATGACCTGTAATTCCAAATTCCCAAAATACCCTTATCTTGGAAAGCTTGTAACTTGAGTTCTATAAATACAGTCATGGACTTATAGTACTTTCTAGAAAGCTAAGAAGATAAGGAACAACATTCATGTTGGCCAAAAGTTCATGAGAATCATCCTTCTAGGGCAAAAGTGTCATGCAAGTTGGTTGACTTTTAAGTTCCAAATTCACATTCATCTGATGACCTGTAACTTGTCTGACTCATAACTTGAGTTCCATAAACCCTATCAAGGACTTCTAGTACTCAAATTAAAGCTATGCTCATGCTCTACAACACTCATGTTGGGGTAAAGGTGAGATGAAAATCACATCTTGAGTTATGTGGTCTTGAAGTTAGGCACCAAACCAGGGGATTTTACACTGTCAAGCATAGCAACCCTAGCCTAGGAACTCCTCACACTCTTGATTCATGATGAGTTGACCTTGGAATCATCCCTTAGGCATCTTAATACATCAATCCATGATCAAATGGCCTTGGGGTTAGGTTTCAACCTTCTTCAAATCATCAGTTAGCCTAAGGTTGACCAGATGAAACCTTAGTTGCATCCATCTTGGTTGTAACTTCATATCCTTCACCTGATGACCTGTCTAAGCTTCAAAATGAATCTCAATACTCCTCATGATCTCTCTCAAGATCTCAAGTCCAACTTCATGGCTTCAGAATCATCTGAGGATCTCCCCACAACCCTCAAGTTAGGAGATATACACACTTGACTTCAACCACTCGCTCTGAGGATCTTTGGCTTTTCTGGTGAGGATATCAACCCTTGAACACTTGAATAAACCTCTTGGTTAGCTTTATAGTCTTGTGTAGCTCTTTGTTAGTAGTCATACCTCTTGATCTCCTGCACACATGTCAATGGAATGCAGATGAAATGTTAAAATGAATGCAATGAAACACAAGCTAGGTACAAAAATGGTTAGGCAAATTTTGGGGTGCAACAGCTGCCCCTATTCAAACGGCTTGGACCTGACTGGGTGAGAAGTGAACGGTTCTCAAACAATCAAGGTAAAAGACGGTTGAATACCAATAAACCTGGAAATTTGCCAACCGCACAAGTAAATGATAATCTGATGGGGACAAATCTTCGGAAACTGAAATGATAGTTGCATGGCAACTAGCTGGAGAATCACTGATCTGACGTATCTGATATCACTGCGTCCTCAAATCATCGAGGGATCACTGGTTACACGGTAACTGGTGAAGGATAGATGATATTGATAGTTGCATGGCAACTCACTGGTGGATGATTAACTCCAAATCTCCGTCAGGATGATCATCTACGTCCTCGAGTCATCAAGGGATCGCCGGTTACACGGTAACAGGTGATTTGCCAACCGCACAGGTAAACGATACTCTGATTGGTAGGAACATCTTCGAAATTGGAAATGACAGTTGCACGACAACTTGCTGGGGAATTGGTTACACGGTAACCGGAAATTTTCCAACCGCACAAGTAAACGATACTCTGATTGGCAGGACAATCTTCGAAGTCTGAAATGGCAGTTTCACGAAAACTGGCCCAAATCTCCGTCAGGATGATCATCAGATTTCACTGCAGCTTCTTCCTCGAGTCATCAAGGGATCACTGGTTACACGGTAACTGGTGATACACAGCTGATATTGCCGTCAGGCATTCTGCGGCACGACAGCAAAAGAATTCCTCGGGACTCAACGGGCCATTAGGAACTTTTGACAATCAAGTTAATTATGTCGTTGGGCATTCAAAGAAATTCTCGGGCGTCAGCCGGACTTCGTTAGTAAGTTGGAAATAGAATCCTCAATCAATCATAAACCAATAGGGATATCGAAACTTCTGCCGTCAGGCACTCCTCGTCAGCTAGGAGAACTGCTTTCGACATCGCAGTTGGACTTCATCAGTAAGTCTTCAAGGGAAATTTCAAATTCTCTGTTTAAAACCTGTTGGGGATGACACATCTCCGCTGGGGATTCTGGAGAACTATCAAGTAACTCTGCTTCGGGGATTCAGAAATCATTCTGGACGAGTAAACTCTGCTGAGGAACTCAAGAATCATCATGAACAAACAACTCCGCCGGGGACTCTAAGAATCATCTTGAGCAAACAACTCTAGCGACTTCACTGGGGATTTTAAGAATCATCTTAAGCAAGCAACTTTTCTGAGGAACTCAAGAATCATCCTGAACAAACAACTCTTCTGAGGAACTCCTGCAAAACAAGAATGGTAACAACCTAGCTCATGTTTCATATGCATATGTTTGACAATGGCGTAATGCTCCACACGGTGGAAATGCTACGTGTTTTAGGGTAGATGCTATGCAATCATGCAAAATGTTATGACCCCATCAGCAAAATAAATGTTGAAGGGAACACCCTTCTGTCAAGGAGCCATTCTGATGGGGAGAAGGAATCATCCTGCTGTGGAGAAGAAATCACAACAATATCAATTAGACTTAACCTAGGGAAACGAACTTTAGACGACTTCCTGCAGGGGACAGAGTTCTATGAGAACCTGTACGTGCTCAACTAGGTATACCAACCACAAACTGCTGAGGAAACAATGTCAATCGCAGAAATAAAATTGCACGGCCTTCGCAGGTAGAATCTTCCTGGAGACACGGACTCCGATAGGGAAGTACAACAACAACTATTCAACACTCTCCTGGGGAAGACTAATAATGCCCTGAACAGCTTCCAAGGACTCGACTCTCTTGGAGAACTGCCAACTCGGCTGAGGATATGTAACCAGACAATGGAATCACTCCTACCTGCCGGGGAGAATACAACTCTGTGGGGAATTTCAATTCCACGGGAGACTTCAGTCTGAACTATCGGGAGCTGAACACTTGCGAATAGTCTTCTATGAGAAAACTGCACATTGACCCAGTGCTGGGAATGAATATACACTTCTGCGTATGACTCAGCTGGGGAAATGATGATCCTTCCTAGGATGCATCTGGTTGGGGAGAATCTATCTCTGCTTGGGGAGACATATCAATGCTTACAATCTCATGTTCAGACTCCATGGGGAGGCACTGCTGAACTTGCTGAGGAAGAAGGAATCATCCTGCTTGGAAAACATCTGGCGTACTGCCTGGAGGGTGACGTCCCTGCAACAAAATGAACAAACAGACAAGACACCCTTCACAAAGGGACCTATCAAGGTTATCATCCTGTGACAATGTTCTGGTAATTCAATGTTTCAACAATTATCGGCCTAGGCTAGCAAGTTTATGTATGCGCATTTTATCAAAAACATCGGGTGTTCTTTTTTGCAAATAAAACAGATAAAAGCTAAACAAACAAACAGAAATATTGAATAGATACATTTATTGATGAATGAGCCCCTAAATAGGCAAAATGTTTTACAACAGATGCAAGCTCCTAAAATGAGGAAGCTGCGCAAGTATAATAACATAAATATACATCAGTATACACAAATGTCGGCAATGCGGCGTAGACGAACACCATGAGTTGATCCCTCTATGACCCACTCGACTTCGATACTTCTTCGACGCTTCAGCTTCAGAAGAGATTGATTCAGATAAACGGCCCTCAGGTCTTCCCAAACCACTAAACAATGAGAGTCCATACGTGGAACGCAGTCATTTGCTTTCTTTAATCCCTAACTTTTGCCTGAATCTCCCTTTCGGGTTTTCGATTCACCGAGATACCCTTTTTTTTGCCAAAGTCACCCTTTCAGGTTTTCGACTTTGCGGGTGTACATTTTTCGTTTATATCCCTAATTTTTGCCCGAACCTTTTCCTTTTTCTGGTTCGCCGAGATGCCCCATTTTTGCCTGGATATTCTTTTTTCTTTCCAGCAGGTCATTTTAAGCAAAGTATTTTTTAATTGCGTCCGCGTTCACAGGGGATGCAAAATCTTCGCCATCCATCGTGGATAACAACAAGGCTCCTCCCGAGAAGACCTTGCTGACGACGTACGGACCTTCGTAGTTAGGAGTCCACTTGCCCTTGTGATCGGAATATGGTGGAAGAATCTTCTTCAGGACGAGATCACCCGTCTGAAAGCTTTTAGGACGCACCTTCTTATCATAAGCTTTCTTCATTCGGCTCTGGTACAGACGACCATATGCAATCGATGCTAATCTCTTCTCATCCATCAGGCTGAGTTTATTTAATCGGTTCTTAATCCATTCTGCCTCATCAAGTTTCACGTCAACCAAAACTCGCAAAGAAGGAATCTCAACTTCCAACGGTAGGACAGCTTCCATACCGTACACTAGTGAGAAAGGAGTTGCCCCGGTTGATGTGCGTACCATTGTATGATAACCGTGCAATGAAAATGGCAACATCTCATGCCAATCTTTGTAGGTCACAACCATCTTTTGTACTATCTTTTTAATGTTTTTGTTGGCCACTTCAACCGCACCATTCATCTTCGACCGGTAAAGTGATGAGTTGTGATGTTCAATCTTGAAGCTCTAGCATAACTCCTTCATCATCTTATTATTTAGATTCGAACCATTGTCAGTAATGATCCGCTCGGGAATTCCGTATTGACAGATGATGTCCTTCTTTATGAATCTAGCCACCACTTGCTTGGCCACGTTAGCATACGAGGCTTCCCCCACCCACTTGGTGAAGTACTCGATGGCTACCAAAATGAAGCGGTGACCGTTAGATGTAGTGGGCTCGATCTTGCCTATCATATCAATGCCCCACATGGAGAACGGCCACGGGGATGACACGGAATTCAACGGGCACGGCGGCACATGAATTTTATCAGCATAAATCTGACATTTATGACATCTCTTCGCGAATTTGAAGCAATCCGACTCCATCGTCAACCAGTAATATCCTGCTCGTAGGATTTTTCTCGTCATAGCATGTCCGCCGGCGTGCGTACCAAGTGTGCCCTCATGGACCTCTTCCATAAGCAAATTCACTTCTTTATCATCTACACATTTGAGTAGCACGAGATCGTGATTTCTCTTATATAGAACTCCATCAGGATTGAGATAGAAATTTTCAGACAGCCTCCTCAGAGTCTTCTTATCCTGGGTTGACGCTCCCGCAGGATACTCCTTAGTCATAAGGAAAGTCTGGATATCATGGAACCATGCCTTGCCATCAGAGGCTTCCTCAATTGCAAAAATGAATGCAGGTCTGTCAAGACGGGAAATGACAATTCTTGGAGCTTCATTCCAAAAATTGACTTTGTACATCGAAGCCAACGTGGCTAAGGCATCAGCCATCTGATTTTCAGCTCTGGGCACATGATGGAGTTCCACTTGATCAAAGAAAGGAAGCAGCCTTCTGTTGCACCCTAAAATTTGACCAAACGGTTCCCATATCTGGTTTATGTTTCGACGCATTTTGCATTCGCATTCGTATACTGCATGCATTGCATTTTTCTCAGTCAGATCGATTTTATTGGGACTGCAGCCCCTGGTGTTTCAGGCAGTTCAGGCCGGTTTGAATAAGCGGATTTTGAGAATTGGTGCTCGTTCCCTGTGTTTTCAGGCCATCTCGGGGCCCAGGTTTCGTTATGGTTGTGCAATCGTTTTATAATCGATTTAATCGGCCTCCTGGCAATTTTTAGGATTTTTCTTTTATTTTCTAGATTTTTAATGCATTTAATAGATTTTTTTACAGGGTTATTTGTTTGTTTTAGATAGTAAATAGGGTGGTATTTTGTTTATAGAATTTAATAGATTTTTTAATAATTTTTTAGGGTTTTAAATAGATATTCTTTCTTTTTAGGAATTTAGTAGATTTTTAAAATAATTTTTAGAGTTTTTAAAACAAATTTTCTTTTTTCTCTCTAGAGATTTAATAGATTTTAAATTTTTTTTAGATATTATTTTCCTTTTAATAGATTTTAAAAAAATAGATATAACTAGATTTCCTTTTTCGTTAATAAGAATAGATTTTTTAAATAGATATTCATACTTTTTTTAGATTTTATTTGTTTTTTTCAAATTTAATAAGAATAGATTTTTTAAAATAGAATTTAATGTTTTTTAGATTTTATTAAGTTTTAATTGATTTTTCAAAATTAATAGAATAGATTTTTTTTTTTAAAAATAGGATTAAATGTTTTTTAGATTTTTATTTGATTTTTTCAGATTTAATTAGATTTTTTTAAATAGTTTTAGATATTAAATAGTTTTCTGTTTTTTAATAGGATTAATTAGGTTTTATTATTAATTTTCGTTTTAGGATTAATTAGGGTTAATTAGGGATTTTAATTAGGTTATTAGTTAATTTTCGTTTTATGTTAATTAGATTTTTATTATTAAATTTTTGTTAGTTAATTAGTCTAATTTTCATTTTGGTTTAGTTAATTGGGTCATTAATCAAAGTTTAGCAACTGGGCCAATTATCCAAGTCAAAAAGCCCAAGTCAGAGGGTCCATTTTCGTGCCACATGTCCTATAAAGAGGAATGCCACGCGTGCAGCTCCACTTTCAGCCACCTCACTCTCACACTCTCTGAACCCGCCACCTAGCAGCCACGCGTCTCCTTCTCCTCTCTCTCCACTCCCACGTGTCCTTCCCTCCCTCCTCCCTCTGCCACGCGCTACCCGCCGGAATTCTCACCGCCGGCCATGCAAAGCTCCCGGTGACCACCCTAACCGTCACCGCCGGCCGCCGTAACACCCCTCTAACTGTCGTCGGAAAACCAATTTCGCCGGAAAACGCTAATCTTCATCTTCTCCGATCCAGATTCATCATCAAAATCATCAACCTCTCATGATTCGCCAGTGATTTTCCAGAAATCTTCAACAGGTGTTCGTTCGTCAACATCAATGTTCGTCTGAATTTTCCAGGAATCATCAATAGGCTCATCCACGAAGAACATTCATCGTTCGTTCATCACCTTTTCCCAGATCCACGGAGAACATTCATTGTTCGCCCAGAAATTCATCCAGATTACTCAAATCTCCAGTTTTCTGTTTAGATCTTCGCAATCTTCATATCTTCAACAAAGATCTTCAACGAACGAACAATCTTCAACCAGTTTTCCAGGTTTCGTCCGTGCTGCGTAGATCTTCATAGAGCCATCTCCAGAATCTTCAAGAAGTTCTTCCCAGAACCTCTGTCTTCATCATATTCTCCAGGTTCTTGTTCTTCTTTCTCTAACTTGTAAACATGCATGCGGTTTGTTTAGCTGGATTTAGTTTATCTTTTCGAGTGCTAGGTTGGACATGAGACTAGGGTAGATCTTGGTGTTAGGTGAATATCAGAGGTTTGTGAGGCGAGTAGGTTAGGGATTAACGTTGTGGCTGAGTTTCAAAGGGTTGATTGGTGATGGTGGTGAGAATGAAGGTTGATGTTGATTTGGGTTCAGAGGGTTTCAGTGAGAGAGATGGAGAAACGGCGCTAGGGTGGGAGAAGAGTGATGGTGAATAGTAACAATGGAATGGAAAATTAGAGGAGTTTTAGGGTTTTGGTTTTGCTGAGGTTGGATTGATTTGGGCTCGGGCATTAGGCCCAGTCGCGCAGATTGCTGAGCGTACTCCCTTGGTTTCCCATTAGCACCCTCCTCTCGCCTTTGTGTTGTATTATGGGCCTTAGGCAGATTTGCTGCTCACACCCCCCCGTTTGAGGCCCATCAGGAATAACAAAGCGAATTTCTCGCTATCTGCACCCCCCCTGGTTTATTGTTTTGTGTGGTTTTTTTCTGAATTAGCAGACTGGGCCTAGCGCGTGCTACCAGCACCCCCCCTCCTGGGCCCAATGTATTCTGCAGTGTAAATACTTGCTGTTGACGCCCCCCTGTTTTGTCAATTTTAATTGAATTTTCTTTTTCATATTATTTGCATATAGTTTACAAAATAAATCATAATAAATCCAAAAATAATCACTTTGACATGGGATTTTTTCCCTCATTTTAATAATTGTCTCAAGAAATTTTTAGAAAAATAAAAATATTATTTTAGGCACTTTTCCATTTATGGTGAATTTTCACACTTAATTGCTTGTTATTTTCATTTTGTTTGTACATATTATTTGGTGAATTTTGTTTAGTCATTTAAATTCATATTTTGATTCCATTCTTTTTGTATTAGTTAGATTAGAACATTAAGTTCCCCCTGGATTTATGTCACATTTTTGTGGATTAATTTTGTTTAGTCTTGGCTAAAGAACATTAGGGTGATAGTAGTAGGGTTCAAACTCAACATAGGTGCACTCTAACATTTTATTTTGGGGTTTTTAGCATGAATTAGGTTATGATACATATAGGGTATGTAGGGTAGATGTAGAAATTCCCTTAGAATTAATCTTAGAATTTTAAATACTATTTTACTATTTTTAGTATATTTTACAAATGGAGTGTTTGTTTGGTGTTCCCACTTGGGTTTTTATTTGTTTGCTTGGGCTTTTGGGCTTTTCTAGGGGGTATGGGGCTTGGTTTGAGCTTGTGGATCATGAAGAATTAAAGGTGCTAATTGAAGACAAAAGAATATCCTTGGGGCTTGGAGATTGAAGGTGTTGATTGAAGACATAGGGAATAATAGGAATAAGCAGAGCCTTAGAATAGACTGAATTGTTTGGTACAAACATGGATAGCTTCATGTGCTTCCATTCCTCTCTATGACATAAAGTCCCTCTATGGTATTCACCTCCCTCCTTTGGAGGGATAAGTGGCCTTACCTTAGAGGTATAACTTTGAGAGAACCACTCTTCTATAATGTTAAACTGTTTGTAGGCTTCCTTTGGTAGTCAATGAATTGTTTAACATTCAACTCATCTTGTTAAGTGACTATCATCTAGGGGAGCTTGCCTTGAATAAAGGAGCCATTGAAGATAGAGATGAGGATCAAAGATTGACAAAGATGAAGGTTATTCATGTCAACACTGTGCAGCTGTTAAAGCTAGGGTTTACTGCTATTTGGAGTTATCTGCTGTCTGATGCTGTCAACTGGTTAAGATTCTGTGCTTGCTTGAGCTTGGTGATTTCTTGGAGATGGAAGCTTATTGTAGCTTGGGTACCAGTGAAGTTTGACTTTGGGGTTCATTGGAAGATTGCTGTTTATCAACTGTCAGAGTTGGGTGTTTTTCATAGTTGCTGCTGTAGGAGCTGGTGTGCTGTCAGAGCTGGGTTTGGGGTTTATTTTTCTTTGCTGTATTGTTTGTTAATTTTCCCCTTAGGTTAGAAGTGAAGACGTTTCACTTTTCCTATTGTTTTCTCAGGTTCGAGGTTGAGTGGGACTCCCTTGCCTCGCTTGTACTGCTGCATTCATGCATTTTACCGCTTTACTGTATATATGTTGTTGCTTTTCCGTTTATCTCCTAGGATCTCTGTTTCTCTCTGTGCAAGAGAGAAATATGACAGACATTAGGTGTTAACCCATGCATGACAACATTAGGGTAGTTTTGGTTCCCATTTTAACCCTAGGTTTTAGAGTTCTTTCTCTTCTCATCTCAAAACAATAAAAAACACAGTAATAAGATTTCAAACATCAATAAAAGACAGTTCTTGCGTAAAAGACTGAAAACCAATCAAAGAGTCATTTTTGTCCGCTTGGACCCGTAATCAGGAGAAAGACCTTTTTCAGAAGGATAAAAACAATCAAGACAGACTTGCATCGTACGTGGCCCAAACTATGTTTGCTCTGATCTTTCATGCTGTATGAAAGTACGTAGGCATAAGATGCGATATCCTAGCGAGCAACCTTCCCCTCCTTTCCCGTAGGTAGGAGAACTACGTTGACTCAGATTTCTCGTTTCAGACGGGAATACGTAGGCATAAAGTGCGATACTTTGCCGAGTCATTTTATTTTCTTTTAACCCTTGACCTGTAGAATAGATAGAATAACAATCCATACTAGAAAACAAGCATGGATCCCATCGAGTACGACGGACGTGAGGGGTGCTAATACCTTCCCCTTGCGTAACCGACTCCCGAATCCAGGATTTGGTTGCGATGACCATTCCTTTCCCGTCTTTGCGGTAGGTTTACTTCGAGCGTTTCCTTTCCCTCCGTTGGGATAAATAACGCACGGTGGCGACTCTTCTGTTCAGCCGGCGCCGATTTTCGCAGTAGCGACACCTTCTGGCATAATTCATGTACGCGACCAAATTCGACTGACGATTCTCCCACTTCCCTTTAATTTGGTTAACCACGAGTGCTGAGTCACTGTATACATCCAGGTTTTTGATTCTCAAATCAATGGTTTCTTCTAAACCCATGATGCATGCCTCGTATTCCGCTTCGTTATTGGTGACTGGAAAAATCAATCTGGCAGTAAACGGGATGTGGGATCCCTGGGGAGTCGTAATGATTGCCCTAATACCACTTCCATACGAATTAACTGCACCGTAGAATATCAATTTCCGCTAGGACTTCCTATCTGGCCCTTCGTCAGGCAACGGTTCATCACAATCTTTCACTTTGAGAAACATGATATCCTCGTCAGGGAATTCAAATTTCATCGGCTGATAATCTTCGATAGGCTGTTCGACAAGATACTCAGACAATACACTTCCCTTGATGGCCTTCTGGGAAACGTATTGAATGTCATATTCCGTTAACACCATTTGCCACCTGGAAATCCTACCTGAAAGCGCTTGCTTCTCGAAGACGTACTTGATCAGATCCATCTTCGAAATTAGCATGGTTGTGTGATTGAGCATATACTGTCGTAAACGTTTGGCAGCCCACGCGAGTGCGCAACACATTTTTTCCAGCATTGAGTAACGGGACTCACAATCTGTGAACTTTTTACTCAAGCAATAAATGGCATGCTCCTTTCTGCCAGTCTCGTCGTGCTGACCGAGAACGCAATCCATGCTATTCTCAAGAACTGTCAAGTACATGATTAAGGGTTTTCCAGCCAGTGGGGGTATCAAAATTGGAGGTTCCTGCAGATACTATTTTATCTTATTGAATGCCTTCTGGCAATCCTCGTTCCAGATAATCTCCTGATCTTTTTTCAGTAGCTTGAACATCGGTTCACACGTGGCTGTGAGCTGAGATATAAACCTAGCAATGTAGTTTATTCTGCCCAGGAAACAACAAACTTCTTTTTCAGTTTTTGGCGCTGGCATATCTTGTATTGCTTTTATCTTAGCAGGATCAACCTCAATGCCTTTTTCACTCACAATAAACCCCAGTAGTTTTCCTGACCGTACTCCGAAAGTACACTTGTTAGGATTCAGCCTCAACCTGAACTTCCTAAGCCTCTCGAAAAGCTTCAGCAAATTGACCAGATGTCCCTCCTCCGTTTGGGACTTCGCAATCATGTCATCAACATAGTGTTGCACCCTAAATTTTAACCCCTTAGATTCTCATTATCATTTTAGGAGCATACTCATGAATTATCTAACCTTAACCCAGTGCAAGTTTATCTTTGTCAAATTACAGATGAATCAGGGTTTCGTGTAGTCAAAATTGAAGCTTCAGGGTTTGTGATTATTCAATGTTTTGGACTCATTCAATTAGGAAACAAGGTCAAAGGTATCATATAATGTCAATTGAGAAGCCAATTTGAGGTTGTTACCCCAGAATTCAGAGCAGTGCATTTCAGAGCACCCGATTAGGGTTTCTGACCAGTGAAAGTCAACTGTAGTTTGAATTTGATGTTGGAAGGTGTTTAAATGGTGGGATTAAGATTCATGAAGTTCATATAGCTTAATAAAGTTCATCCAAGAAGTTTCAAAGTCTCAGGAGGCCCAGAATGTCAACAGGCGACTCGGTAGTCACCGATCGGTCGTACGGTTGACCGAAAAGTCAACTCTCCAAATTTTAGGAATTGGACTTCAAGTTATAAAACAAAATTTCTCCTTATGTCATATTGTACTTGCATATCAAATTTCATGACCATTGGATCAAGGATGAAGGAGTAATCGAAAAATCGGGAAATTAGGGTTTTGAAAGGGGCTAAACCATAACTCCTTAACCACACATCCAATTGAGTTTGTTCAAAGCTCATTTGGAAGCTCTTGACAAGTCCTGCAAAAGTCCCTAAGTGGTCCATGATCAGAAAATGCATAGATTTGGAGTTATGATCAAATTCATTTCTAGAGGGAAAAAAAACTTAGAGAAATTTCACTTTTAAGTTCATTTTTTAGCAACTTTGGAAGACTTTTTGGCCAAGTTCCTTTGGGAAATTTAAACTCATAAAAACATGAATGTTTTAGAGCTATTTGAGGGCTTTCTAAAAAGTACTAGCACATCTCAAAAGGATTTGTGAGCTGAAAGTTATGGTCATGGCAAGTTGGTGGTTTTTCACTTTAGTCCCACATTGTCAAAATTCAAGAATTCATCCTTTCATCAAAATTGACCAATTCTAACTTGTGAATCCTATTGTATCTGATATGTAGAAGGTTTGTAACCCAAGAGAACCAAGGAAATGCAGAAATATGGAAAAAGACAAGCTTTGCAAGTAGCTTGCAAGTTGCCTTGCAACTTGCCTTCAAAAGTGAAAAGTAAGCATGAGGTGTAAAGCCAAGTTTGAAACAGCCATGATGCTACACTCTAGCCTGCATTTAGACACTTCAAATTCATCATTTTTCTTAACTATTGAGGCTTGCCTTGCAGCCAAGAAACCCACTTGAGGAGGTTTGATTTTAAAAATTCAAAACCTTTCTTCAAAGTGAAGAAACTTCAAATCTGCCCAAGCCACTTCATTTGCCTATAAATAGGACTATCCCTCACTTCATTTTGATCATCAACAATCTTTTAAAAACCAGAAGAAACCTCTGCCCTTGTGCACTTTGCCTCAAAACTTCAAAACCACAAAATCACCATTTCTACCAAAAACACCAAAAAAATCTGCCTTGCTACTAGGGCTGCCAAAACCATTTCTCACCATTCTAAACTTCTAAAAACCATCCACACAATCCACAAATGTTGTGTAGAAAGTGTTCAAGCTCTTAAACCATTCAAAATCATCATTTTCCAAAAAGTCAACTTTCAACCAAGGAAAGTTTGACTTCACATACAAAACCACACAAATCTTTACTCAGACCTGTTTTAAACATTCTTACCATCCACACACCTCAAATATAGGTTTTACTAACTATCTAAGACATCAAAATCTAGCTGCAACATCATTTATTGAAATTGTCATCAAGGGTCATTTATTCCTCCAAAAGGAAGTAACTTCATATTTCAAGAAATCAATTCAAGGGGAGCTATTCTGAGTTTGCATCAAGAGGGTTGATAAAATTCTCAAGGTATTCTCAACAAGACATCTTGAATACATTGGAAGTCTACAAGAGGTAGGTGGATTCTGACCTTGCTCTTTCTTTTGATATGCATTAGTTAGAATTTCCTAAACTCTAAGTTGTGTGCTTGTGATCATAATTGCCTATTTGTAGCTATCATGTGAAGTACATTTAAGTTTATGTTTATCACTCCCTTTGAAGTATATTATTGTTCATGTCTAGGTTCAGTTTTGATGTTTATGAATGAGACCTCAACATAGTATATATGTTTGTTGTTTGTTTGAAATATTTGAGGCTGCTAAGACACTCCAAGAGGACAGGTTTGTTTGGTTTCTGTTTGAACCAACTTGGGCTTGAGTAGGGATTCTGTGTGCACTTTGTGGTATGTGGCTGTTTGAAACTATGTGCATAACATTGAATGTTTGAGTAATCCAAAACTCAATCATGTGCCTGTTTGTGTTATTCAAAGCATGGTTATTAAGTGATGATTTGCTTCTGTCAAAGCATTGTTGGCATCCAACTCAAAACCAGTTTTCATTCTCTAGGATTTTAAGCAGGTATTTCTGTTGGAAATCACTTTACACCATATTTGAGGCATGTTCAGACCTTCAACAGTTTTAAATTCAACAACTTGAATCTCATTTGGTTATGCATCACACTGTTTTCATCATTTCATTCATTTTTGCAACATGATAATCATTTATTGATTTAGAATGACTTTGAACTGAATCTTTGGACAATGTTCATTGATATCAAACATGGAATGTGTATATGCACTCACTTGACCTTAACTTGTCTAGTTTGGAACCATAGCACTGAAAATGAAATTTCTCATATCCTTGTAATTTGTCAACTGTTTTGTGAATCAGTATTGAAATTGACCCTTTTTACATGAGTACACATTTCCTTTCCATGTGCAAAATTGAAATCTGTTTGAGCTGATCTTGAAGTAATCAAAAAACCTTCACTTGCATGATATTTGAGTTTGGCTTGGTTGTAACTGTCTAGAATTCCATTGTGGACAACATGTGCATTCCATATGACAGTTGGTTTTTTGGCTTGTATATGGTCCTTTAAATGTGTAAACACATTGTATATGATGTTTAGAGTATGTTTGAGCTTTTACTTTGGTTGTAGCATGTCTTGAATTGGTCATTGGTTTTCAAACTGCACATCTGCACACTCACACATTCTTTTTTGCTCTGGTACTGTTTTGACTAAATTTGCCATTAGAATTCATCAGAAATTACATGTATAATATGCTCATACCCTCACTTAGACATGTAGGCATCTATATTGTTCATTAGTTTCAAAAGTGCATTCTCTTGCAAAATCATCTCAATTCATGCTGGCTTCTAAATATTTGTGTTGGTCATCAATTAGATTTTTAAGTTGTACATCGTGTCTTGAGTGAGATAGGAAGGTGGTGAGATTTGGATGTATGAGGCTGTAAAGTAAGTTGGCACAGATTTGTTACTTTGTTTCAAGACTGCATCTGCCCTTTGATTACTTCCTTTTTTTTTAGTTTCATTTTACTTACTGCAATTTGTGTATGTGTGCAAGTCAGTCACTGTTACAAATATAATCAAATGTTGTTTTGAACTTTGGTTGGATACAAGGCTGTTTCAAAACTATTTCTTCAAGTTTCAATTAGATGATCAATTTTTGATTCAGTATGAATTGAAGATTTTCTTTGTGAGCTTAACCTTAAGTGACATGTTTGAAAAGTGTGCATGACTGTTTTTTGAGTTTGTTCATATCAAGTTTTCACACATAACTTCAAATGCATGTTCTTTCACACACTTGCAACTCATGCATCAGATTTTGTTTTGATTCAAGTTTGAGCCTCAGTTCTGTTGGGACTGCTTGTATATGGTATTTAAAGTGTGTGCACACCTTTCTTTTGATCCAAGCATGTATAATTTGAACTTTAGCTTTGAAAATGCATTTTAACATCACATGTGCACTTGCAATCGTATTTTGAGCTGTGGAAATTTTCAAAGAAAACTAAGATTGCCATCATCTTCCTTGTAAAAAATACATGAGATAGACCCAAGATTTGCGAAATTTAATGTTGTTTTGACATAGTTTGAGTGTTCACGTTTTGTGGCATTTTGCATTTTGATCATCTTGCATTTACCATTGAATTTTTAGATGCAGACATTTTCAGAGAAAACCAACATCACCATCGTGTTCCTCATGTTTTTCTAGTCAAGATTGATATAAATTTCATCGCGTTTGGTTAAGAATCGAGAAAGTTACGAGTGAAAACGTAAACCACTTTTTGAGTGTTATTCTTGCCCAGCTTGCTTTGATTTTCACCCATATATATTTATGGGGTGGCACAAAAAAACGGATGTATAGCCACCCTAGTGGTAAGACCATTATGCCAAACACGCCTTGCACGCCTTGTACCTGAGTTCGACCCCCGAGGAGGGCAACTCTTTTATTATTTTTTGTCATTTTTCACTCCATTTTCAAAAATTCGTATCTCTCTCAATTTTAATTGTTTTTCACCCGTTATTTTTTCATTGTGTTCATCTTGATGTGTACTTTCATGTCATATTTTTTATTTTCATGTTTGACAAATTTTTCATCTCTTTAGACTTCGTGCAAGTTAAGTGCATTTTACGTTCGTTTATGCATGTGCAAATGAATTTTTCTTTGGTTATACTTGAATTTGTTTGTGATACTTGCTTGTATTTATATCCTTATATGTTAGTTAACATGATAGGATTTTATTTTTGATTGTTACCATGTTCCTTCTGTTGAATGTAATTAAACTCGATCTGTCGTCACAGTTCCTGATAATTCATCTGCTTTGATTGTCATCAATGTACCTTCATCTTTATCATTCCACATGTTTATTTAATGGTTGTCACCATGAATATACCCTTATCATGTTGTTTTTTCTCTTATTGTTTTATTTCCCCAAGTGATGAAGCTTGTTAGCTCTCATCCTGTTGCCTCCTCTGTCTACTTCCAAAGGAAAAGTCTGTCCATTTGACCCTCATGTCACGGATGCATCTCTTATCCCTCTCTTGACTTTGTTAAGTCACTTCAACCTTAATTTTGAAACCATTAGACTTTGCTTCAAGTCTAAGAAACCCACCCGTACTAGGAGTGTTCTTCAACTAGAACCCTAGGAAAGAGTTTGTCAACTCTGTGTAAGAATCATCGTCATGATTTCTTACTTCCCCTTTTGAATACTACAACTTAGATTAGGGAGTTTTGCCCAAATCCACACAAACATTGTCATGTTTGTTCCGCCTTGAACCTTGATCATAATCAAGTGTTCTTCTCCCCTTGTGAGGTGAACTACGATTGCTCTGATTCTATCCTAGTTAGGATACGTAGGCAGAAGATGCGTCGTCTTTGCGAGCAAAACTTAGAAAACCAATTAGGTCTTTGCTTATCTTTACACTCAACTCCCAATCCTAAATCCATAGTATATATTTCACACTTAGCAAGCAATCAAACAAAAGGTTCTTGTAGAGTACTACATATGCTTAGGGTGCTAACACCTTCCCTAGGTATAATCAACCCCCAATCCCCGAATCTCTTAAGCGTTGTCGTTACATCGCGAAAAAGGTTTTTTTCTTTCTTTAGACCTTTCCTTTGGATAAAATAAAGTCCGGTTGTAAAAGAATTAAGATTCAAGTTAATTTAATAGCTTGATATCCAATTTTCACCGCAACACATAGACTTCAATCTCATGGTGAATCATGTCATGAAACAAAGTGACCATCGCTCGCTGGTAAGTGGCCCCTGCATTCTTCAGACCGAAAGGCATTACCTTGTAGCAAAATGTTCCCCAAGGGGTAATGAACGTGGTTTTCTCCATGTCTTCCGGCGCCATCTTGATTTGGTTATAGCCGGACAAGCCATCCATGAAGGAACCACGAAAAATTGAGCTGTATTGTCGACCAACACATCAATATGAGGGAGCGGGAAATCATCTTTAGGGCTCGCCTTATTCAAATCCTGATAATCAACGCACATCCGCACCTTACCGTCCTTCTTCGGTACAGGTACTATGTTGGCGACCCACGGAGGGTAAGTAGTGACCACTAAAAATCCAGCATCCAGCTGCTGTTGTACTTCTTCTTTGATCTTAACGGCCATATCTGGTTGGGTCCTTCTAAGCTTCTACTTAACGGGAGGACAATCTTCTCGCATTGGTAGATGATGAACCACTATGTCAGTGTCGAGCCCGGGCATATCTTCATACGACCAAGCAAAGATGTCACTATACTCTCGAAGCATCTCGACCAATCTTCGCTTAACATTGCTCTGTAACGCGGCCCCTACTCGAACATTTCTGACAAGTTCCTCAGAACCCAGATTAACAATCTCAATCTCTTCCTCGTGAGGCAGAATGATCTTATCTTCTTGTTTCAATAAACGGGCCAACTCTTTGGGAAGGTCTTCATCCTCATCAATCTCTTCTTCAGCTTGATATATCGGGCAATCAAATTCGAAGTGAGTCATAGAAGGTTCAGAGTCAATGTCATTTGTAGTGTGAATCCTGCAATAACAAGGGTTAAGCTTAAGACGAGGATATGCAGGTTAGCACAAACCGTATTGCCATTTTATTGTTTTTCGAAACAAAAATAAAACGGGAATAACAGAGATCACAAAATTTGAATGCAAAGAAAACGCCCTTTGATTTATTGATAATATGTACATGCATAAGCAATCATGGCCCTGACAATAAAACCGTTATGCCCCGGGTAGAGCATAAGGTTATACAATAATTGGAAAAGACAAAGCATTACTCTTTGCGCGTCACTTGGATGACATTCTGAAAGGACCAGTTGTTGAGGCTCTAGCCTGGTTTGTGAAGGTGAGAAAATACTTAGAAGGGAGGGGGGGTTGAACAAGTATGACAAATAATCAAAGATTCAAACACAGTTATTTTTATCCTGGTTCGTTGAACTCAACTACTCCAGTCCACCCTCTCAAGAGTGATTTGCCTTTCTCAGTCAAGGACTTAATCCACTATTTAATCAAACAGATTACAATAGTAACACCTAAGAACAACTGTTCTTAGTCTTCTCAAGAGCTACTGATCCCAACTGGATCCTCTTAAGGAAACCTTTTACAATCAATGTAAAACTATTACAAGAGTAAGAATGCTTCTAAAAAGCTATTATCATAACTGTGATATTTCTCTTAAGTTTAAGAACAATGTTACAACAAATAGAATATAAGAGCTTTTGAGAGATTAGCTTTGATAAGTGATTTTTGCAAGAAATTCGTCTTTTAAAGAAGATGGAGTGGACTTCTTTATATAGGCACTTAGATCCATGAAGTCTTCTCAACGTTGGAGGTTGTGCTGAAAAAGCCTGGTGCCTTTTGTCTTTACGTTGGAGGCTGTGCTGAAAAAGCCTGGTGCCTTTTGTCTTCATGTTGCATTGTTTGCATATTGCATTGTTTGCATCATCATGTGCATATCATTAACGTGTGTCTGTGCTCCAGGTGCATTTTCATACTTCCCGATTCTAGTGCTCCAGACTTCTATCTGTTATTATGAGTACTTTGAGGAAGACTATTGCGTATAAGTTGCCTACCCCTGATGTGACTTCTCTTTTGGGTCTGATTTCCCTAGCTGACGATGATGTGAGGAGAAGCTTTAGGAAGAGTTATAGGAAGCTACTGAGTTTGGTTTGCAGACCAACGACATATGAGCTGAATGGGTTATACACATTGATGCAGTTATACGATCCCTCCTTGAGGTGTTTTATGTTCCAGGACTTCATTTTGGCTCCAACCATGGAGGAGTACGCTGAGTTTCTAGAGTTGCCAGTTCAGAACAGAGTGCCCTTCATTCACTTTGACGCTAAGCCTAAGCTGGAAGACTTAGCTGTTCCCTTGCATATGGATCCTGCAGAGCTGTTGTTGACTTCTTGGCATGGAGTTTCTGGGTTTTCTCTCAGGTTTTTGGTTGGCAAAGCTCAAGAATATGCCAAAAGCGGCTGCTAGATCGTGTTTAACGCTGTTCTTGCCTTGTGCATCTATGGGATTATACTGTTCCCTAATCTGTCTGAATTCGTTGATTTGGATGCATTCCACTTGTTTGCTGCAGGCAACCCGGTGCCTACATTGATTGGAAATTTCTATCATTCCTTGCATTATAAGAATGAAAACAAAAGGGGGAAAAATGTCCATTGTTGTGTACCTTTGCTGAATATGTGGTTTGAGAGCCATCTGCCCAAGAAGGGTCCTTTCGTTGAATCTGCAGATACAGCTGAATGGTCTAAGCGTCTGATGGGACTTTCTTCAGAAGACATTGTATGGTTTGACAGAGACTTGTTGGGGTCAGAGATTATCTTCAGTTGCGCCGAGTTTCCCAACGTTCCTCTAATTGGAAGGAAGGGATGTATCAATTGTAACCCATCTTTGTTGGTTCGACAGTTTGGGTATGCTTTGAAGAGTCCGCCGAAGGAAGAAGAAATACAGGAATCTCTGTATTTCACTGGTGACCTGAGTGGGGAATTATTGGCCAAGCTTCAGCACACTTGGAATCATATCTGCAGAAGAGGGAAACCATTGCTAGGCAAGAATGATTGTCAAGCCTATATGCCTTACAAGGTGTGGATTCAAGAGAGGGTAAGACAGGTGCAGATGCCTTTTCCAGCAGTATCACGTCCTGTTCCCATTCCAGTCGAGGAGCCCACTTATGTGGCTATTGAGGTCTATGAGCAGGTAGTAAAAGAAAAAGAAGACTTGATAAAGATCAATGAAGAGCTAGAGAAGGAATTGGCTCAAATCCGGAGTGAGAAGAACAAAGCTGTGTATTCCTTCCAACAGCAGACTGAGCTGGTAAACCGGCTAGGTGCCGAACTGACAGAAGAGACAAAGAAACGTGAACGCCTGGGAAAATAATTTAGAAGCTCTCATGATATGTTAGAGTCCAAGAAGAAGTCACTCGATGCCGCCTACCGGGAAATCGCTTCGTGCAACAGAACATGGAATGCTACGCTAACCAACAATAAAAAGAGGGAAGACAAATTGAAACAACAAATTTCTGAACTCGAAGATCAGTTGAAGGCTAGCAAGAGAAAGTATGAAGAGGAGGTTATGACAAGATATAGTCTTCAGAACTCATTGAACAAAGCCATCGAGTGCAAAAAGGAGGTTGTGTCTCAGAAACGGAAGTTAGATGACCACTTTGGAGAAGGGGCATGGGAGGAATCTATTGGTGATTTACGACGTGTTCTCAAGCGAAGAGATCTACTTGTCGAGGGTTTGCTTACTCAACCAAATCATCCCGAGACTAAGAGATTATTAGAGGAGTACCAGGCGTATGGTTGAACTTGACTATCTCATGTGTTGATGTGTATGCTTTATTTGCATTGTGCTGGCCATCACCAAGATTGTTGGTTGAGGTCATGCCTTCTTATTGTATGCTCATTAATATTATATTCCTGACTTGATGGGATTTTCTGCAATGTATGAGATGTTTCTCTATGATTGGGTTTCGAGCTTCTTATTGCTATCACTGTCACCGCACTGGCACATTGGCACTAGAATTGGGGAGTGATATTCCCTAATACACAGACACATGTTGCATTTGCATACACAGTCATATTGCATTACCAGGTAATTATTGAACCGTATCTCATTTCCTGCATCCCTCCAGGTTTTCCCAGGATTAAAAGTCAACGCCCGCACCGATATTCTACTCGTACCAACTGCAAAAGAGTCATGGACCAGATGCAAAACGAGATGCAGGAGATGCGTGAAAAGCTGGCGCTGTTCATGCAGACGATGGAGACAATTGTGAAAGGGCAGGAAAACTTGCAAACTCTGGTGCAACCATTGCTGGCGAGAATGTCGGGAATGGAAACGAAGACCACAATTCTGTACGTGTTGAAACCATTCATGGGGATGGTACTCCTACGCCTGTAGCTCCACCTATGGTGAATATACCTGTTGCGAATATGAACAATGGCGTTGGCGCCAGGAATGGTAATACAGGAATTGGTAATGAGACTGTCATTAACAATGTTGGGTTCGGAGACGCCAATCTGGGCGGTGATAACAATGGAGGTAATGGCTTTGGTAACAACGAACTCGGCTATAACGACCAGGGGTTTGATTATGTCAACCAGGATGGGAAGCTTGGCTTCAACGCTCAAGGTTTCGGATATGATGGATTTGGTAATGCTAATCAGGCCTATGGTGGATTCGGTAACGGAAATGGTGCTGGAATGATGTCTTTTGGACCTGCCGGGATCGCTCAAGGGTATGGTAACAGAGGACGGGGCCCTGTGATGAATCAGACTAGATTTGGTCGTAACAATGGGTATGATGGGTACGGAAATGAGAATGTTAATTGGGTGGAAGACCAACAAGAAGATGCCTTCTCTGGTAGGGGTATGGATGGACCTGTGGATCCTGTTCAGAGGATCAGAATGCTTGAGGAACAAATGAAGGGTGTAGTGAATTAGAATACTTCTGGTTTAGATATGACCACGATGGGATTGGTGCCTGGCCTAAGGGTACCGCTGAAGTTTAAAGCTCCCACCTTTGATAAATATAAGGGAGACACTTGTCCGAAGGTGCATGTTCGCTCTTACTATAGACGGATGTCCGCTTACTCGAATGATGAAAAAATGCTGATGCATTTCTTCCAAGACAGCTTATCTTGGACCGTCACTTGAGTGGTATATGGGGTTGGAGCCCACTCAGATCAAGACATGGAAGCAACTGGCTGAGGCGTTTGTGACTCATTACAAGTATAACAGTGACCTGGCACTGAACAGGGTCCAGCTGCAAGGTTTGTCACAGAAAACTGGGGAGAGTTTCAAAGAATATGCGCAAAGGTGGCGCGACATGGCGGCAAGAGTGCATCCTCCTCTAGTGGAGAAGGAAATGAACGATATGTTCATTGGAACATTCACGGGGATATTCTACGAGAAGTTGTTTCCTGTTGCGTTGGGCAGTTTCTCTGATCTGATCTTGATGGGTGAAATGACTGAGAATAGTATTAAGGTGGGAAGGTTCCAAGCTGGGGAGTCTACTTCGTCGGGAGGTAATAGAAAAGCATTTGGTGGTCGTCGTCAAGGCGACTCTAGTGCAGTGTTTGGTGGCCGGGGCAGAGGCAGAGGAAGACACCAGTATAATCAGCCGCAACAGATAGCTAGTGTCATAATTCCGATTCCTTAACAGAGACAACAACAACAACTGCATCAACAACAGCAGCAGCCACAGCAGCAGAGGGGCAGAATGCTGGCCAAAGAAGATTTCCGAATGCGAAGCCGAAAAGAGTGTTTGAAGCGCCTCCTTCCATGTACGCGAAACTCTTTCAGACACTATTGGGGCTGAATTTAGTTGAAAAGAGGACCTTGGCACCGCCCACGGGGCCAACCCTTCCTTATGGGTATGATGTTAACAAACATTGTGACTTCCACTCCGGGGCACCCGGGCATGACATAGAGGCCTGTCACGCGTTTAAACATAAGGTTCAGGATCTACTGGATAGCAAGGCCATAAATTTTGGACAAGCAGGTCCAAATATAGTGCAACAGCCTATGCCCAACCATGGGGCAAATGCTATTTTGACTGAGGAAGGTTTGAATCTGGTCATGAATGTTGATGAACTGAAAACGCCGTTGTGTGAAGTAAAGAGCAGGTTATTGAAAGGAGGTGTGTATCCGGGCTGCGATGAGTTTTGTCTAGAATGTCGGACCCAAGCTGGGGGTTGTGCTGAATTGAAGAAGGGTATTCAGACCTTGATAGATGAAGGCACGTTGCAATTTGACAGAACGGCAGTTGAGAAACCTGCAGAGGTGTTAGCTGATGAGCAAAGTGATGTTGCTACGGTAACAATTCCACGGAAAACGATAACTATAACGGCGCCAGCCAGGCGGCCGACGATCACTATTACAAAGGTAGGGCCAATCCCTTATGAGAGCACCAAGGCAGTCCCATGGACTTATGGGCTGGAAGCATATTGTGATGGGGAGAAAATTGATATCAGTAAACGACCAGCTGGGGTTGTGGACAATGTCTTCGGGACTGGAGGAATGAGAAGGAGCGGGAGAATTTTTATATCGCCTGAGGTAGGGGCTGAACGATTGGCAAAAGGTAAGGGGAAAGTGAATGAGAATGTTCCAGTGCAGAGGAATGAAAAAGAAACATCACTGAAAGATGTAGAAGAGTTTATGCGTCTTATCCGTAAGAGTGACTATAAAATTGTTGAGCACCTTCAACAGACGCCGTCGAAGATATCCATATTGTCGCTGTTATTGTGTTCCGAAGCTCATAGGAATGCGTTATTGAAAATTTTGGACACGTCGTTCGTACCCTAAGATGTTTCTGTGAATCAGTTGGAGGGGTGATGGCGCACGTGAATGCAGGCCATAGTTTGGGATTTACGGATTTTGATTTGACCCCGAGGGGAAGAGAGCATAATATGGCGTTGCACGTCTCAGTTGAATGCAGGGGCACGGTCATGTCCCATGTGCTGGTAGATACCGGGTCTTCCTTGAATGTGCTGCCGAAGAAAGCAATGATGAAGTTAGATATCAGGGGGATCATTTGTACGCCTAGTGACTTGGTGATCAGGGCATTTGATGGTACGCGAAGGTCAGTCTTTGGATCTATAACTTTGCCTCTGCAAGTGGGGCCAGAGGTTTTTGAAACGGAATTCTACATTATGGACATCCAGCCAGCGTATAGTTGTCTGCTTGGACGACCATGGATCCATGGTGCTGGGGCAGTCACATCTACCTTACACCAAAAGCTGAAGTACATGGTGGGGGACAGTGTGGTCACAGTTTGTGGAGAGGAGGATATACTGGTCAGCCATTTGTCATCATTCAAGTACGTGGAAGTCGACGGCGAAATCCATGAAACACCCTGTCAAGCCTTTGAGGGGTTGCGCATTAAGGACAAAGTTCCAGGGCCGAGTAAAGCATTAAAGGTGGCATTGTCGTCGTACAAAGAGGCTCAGGCTCTGGTGAAGACCGGTGAGACCAAGGGTTGGGGCAAGGTTTTGGATATTCCCGTGAAAATGGACAGATTTGGGCTTGGATATCAACCTTCTTCATCAACGCCTACTGCAGGGGCACACCGTTTCAAAGGACCAATAACAATTACGGTTGGTGGGGTATATCACGAGATCATCAACGCTGTTTCAGATTCTGAAGAGGGAGACAACGACTGCGACATGGACGCCTGGATTCAGCCAAGCGTGCCAGGACAAGGGCTTTGCAATTGGTATATTCAGGAGACTGTTCATGTGACAACTAAACAGTAATGCTTTGTTTTCTTAATTGTTGAACAATCCAGTGTCCTACCCGGGGCATCGTGATTTTGCTTAGGGCCATTCTGTTATGTACATTGCACTGTTTGATCGTTAAATAAAAGGCGTTTTTCATGTACAAATATTGCGATCTCTGTTTTTCCTGTTTTTATATTTACAATAAAATGGCAACGTGGTTATTCGCTTTATATGGGTTTTGAAGCATTTAACCATTTCCTTGCAGGGTTACTATTTCAGATGACATCTATGAACCGTCTATGACTCACTTCGACTTTGAGCACCCGATATTTCAGACTGAAGAAGAGATTGTTGAAGACGGCGATGTTCCAGAAGAGTTGTCTTGGTTGGTAAAACAAGAAGAAAGAATCATTCTGCCTCATGAGGAAGTCATTGAGATCGTCAATCTGGGGTCGGAAGGGGTCGAAAGGAATGTCCGTATAGGGGTCGGCTGCAGAGCGACATCAAACGAAGATTGGTTGAAATGCTCAAAGAGTACAGTGATATTTTTGCTTGGTCGTATGAGGATATGCCTGGGCTGGATACGGATATGGTTGTGCACCGTCTGCCGCTAAAAGAAGAATGCCCGCCGGTTAAGCAGAAGCTCTGAAGAACTAGACCGAACATGGCTGTGAAGATTAAGGAGGAGGTTCAAAAGTAGTGGGATGCTGGTTTCCTCGCCGTTACAAAATATCCCTCGTGGGTCGCTAATATTGTGCCAGTGCCAAAGAAAGACGGTAAAGTGAGAATGTGCGTAGATTACCGTGATTTGAACAAAGCGAGCCCGAAAGATGATTTCCCACTTCCTCACATCGATGTGCTGGTCGCTAACACCGCTCAATTCTCAGGATTCTCCTTCATGGATGGCTTCTCGGGCTATAATCAGATTAAAATGGCGCCAGAAGACATGGAGAAGACTACCTTCATTACGCCCTGGGGAACATTTTGTTACAAAGTGATGCCCTTCGGATTAAAGAATGTTGGGGCAACATATCAGCGTGCAATGACGACTCTCTTTCATGACATGATGCATAAAGAGATCGAGATTTATGTTGATGATATGATTGCCAAATCCCAGACGGAGGAGGAACATTTGGTGAATCTGCTGAAATTATTCAAGAGGCTTAGGAAGTTCAGGCTGAGACTGAACCCTAACAAGTGCACCTTCGGGGTGAGATCGGGTAAACTGCTGGGGTTTATTGTGAGCGAAAAAGGAATAGAGGTTGATCCTGCGAAAATAAAATCCATACAAGAAATGCCGACGCCTAAAACAGAAAAAGAAGTGCGCGGGTTTTTAGGGAGATTGAACTACATCGCTCGGTTCATATCTCACCTAACAGCTATGTGTGAGCCATTATTCAAGTTGTTGAAAAAAGACCAGGCTGTAACATGGAATGAAAATTGTCAAAAGGCGTTCGATAAAATAAAACAGTATTTGCAGGAGCCTCCTATTTTGATACCTTCAGTGGCAGGGAGACCCTTGATTATGTATTTGACGGTTCTTGAGGGGAGTATGGGTTGTGTTCTCGGTCAACTTGACGAGACAGGGCGTAAAGAGCATGCGATATACTACCTGAGTAAAAAGTTTACTGACTGTGAGTCTCGATACTCAATGCTCGAAAAAACTTGTTGTGCGCTAGCCTGGGCCGCCAAGCGTTTGAGGCAGTACATGCTAAATCATACAACCATGCTCATTTCGAAGATGGATCCTATCAAATACGTATTTGAAAAGCAGGCGCTATCTGGGAGAATTTCCCGTCGAGAGATGGTTTTGACCGAATATGACATCCAGTATGTTTCATAGAAGACTATAAAAGGGACCGTGTTATTGGAGTATCTTGCTGAGCAGCCTATTGAGGACTATCAATTGATGAGGTTTGATTTTACTGACGAGGATATCATGTACCTGAAGATGAAAGATTGGGAAGAACCATTGCCGGATGAAGGGCCAAAGACAGATTTCAAGTGGAAGTTGATCTTCGACGGAGCTGTGAATTCCTATGGTAGCGGAATAGGGGCAATCATCACTACTCCACATGGGTCGCACATCCCATTTACTGCCAGATTGACCTTTCCGGTTACCAATAATGAAGCTGAATACGAGACTTGCATCATGGGGCTTGAAGAAGCTATTGATTTGCGAATCAAAAATCTGGATGTATACGGAGACTCGGCTCTGGTGGTAAATCAAATAAAAGGAGAATGGGAGACACGTCAGCCCAATTTGATACCGTACATGAGTTATGCAAGGAGATTGTTGCCCTTCTTTGACAAGGTTGAATTGCATCATGTGGCGCGAGCAGAAAATCAGATGGCTGACGCCCTGGTTACATTGTCTTCCATGTATAAAGTTAACTTCTGGAACGAGGCTCCCAGGATTGTTATCTCTCGGCTTGATAGGCCCGCATTCGTATTTGCCATTGACGAAGCATCCGATGATAAGCCCTGGTACTTTGACATCCATAATTTCCTGAAGAACAAGGAGTATCCGGCTGGGGCATCCAGTCGAGATCAGAAGACTCTCAGGAGATTGGCTAGTAATTTCTATCTAAATCCCGACGGTGTCCTATACAAAAGGAATCACGACTTGGTGTTGCTACGTTGTGTAGACGAGAAAGAGGCGAAATTGCTCATGGAGGAAATACATGAGGGTACATTTGGTACACATGCTGGGGGGCATGCTATGACCAGAAAGCTGCTGCGGGCAGGTTATTACTGGCTAACTATGGAAACTGACTGTTTCAAGTTTGCGAAGAGGTGTCATAAGTGCCAGATTTATGCGGATAAGATCCATGTGCCTCCGAGTCCTTTGAACGTGATGTCATCACCGTGGCCATTCTCGATGTGGGGAATTGATATGATTGGAAAGATTGAGCCGACGGCATCTAACGGACACCGGTTCATTTTGGTAGCAATCGATTATTTTACCAAATGGGTGGAAGCGGCATCATATGCTAATGTGACCAAGCAGGTAGTAGCCAGGTTTATCAAGCGAGATATCATTTGCAGATATGGAATCCCTGAGCGGATTATTACCGATAACGGTTCGAAATTAAATAGCAAGATGATGAAGGAGCTGTGTCAGAA
Organism: Lathyrus sativus; assembly: GCA_963859935.3. Taxonomy (NCBI): domain Eukaryota; kingdom Viridiplantae; phylum Streptophyta; class Magnoliopsida; order Fabales; family Fabaceae; genus Lathyrus; species Lathyrus sativus. The sequence goes on from OZ012735.1 coordinate 774,523,411, forward strand.
TTTTAAGATTGAACATCACAACTCTTCTCCTTACCGACCCAATATGAATGGCGCTGTTGAAGCGGCCAATAAGAATATAAAGAAGATTGTTCAGAAGATGGTGGTGACCTATAAGGACTGGCATTAGATGCTACCTTTCGCTTTGCACGGTTATCGTACGACGGTACACACATCAACCGGGGCAACCCCGTTCTCGTTGGTATACGGCATGGAAGCGGTGATACCACTGGAAGTTGAGATTCCTTCCCTGAGGGTATTACGAGATGTCCAACTTGACGAGGCAGAATGGGTGAAAGACAGGTTGAATCAGCTGAGTTTAATGGATGAGAAGAAGATACATCCTCGGAGCTTTCAGACGGGCGACCTTGTGCTGAAAAGGATTCTCCCGCCACAAACAGATCACAGGGGCAAGTGGACCCCCAATTACGAAGGGCCGTACGTTGTCAAAAAAGTCTTTTCAGGAGGAGCTTTGTTGCTGTCCACCATGGACGGTGAAGACTTTACGTCGCCTGTGAATTCGGACGCAGTTAAAAAATACTTTGCTTAAAATTGACCCGCTGGACAGAAAAAAGAGAGTCCAGGCAAAAATGGGGCATCCCGGCGAACCAAAAATAGAATAAAAGGTTCGGGCAAAAATTAGGGATAAAATTCAAAAGATGTACACCCGCGGAGTCGAAAACCTACACTGGGCGGCTTCGGCAAAAAAGGGTATCCCGGTGAACTGAAAACCCACAAAGTGCGGTTCACGCAAAAGTTAGGGATTTAAAAAGCAAATGACTGCGGTCCGCATTTGATGCTGCATAGCTTGGCGGTTGGGAGAATACTTTGGGGGTTCGAATATTAGATACAATCTCTTCAGAAAGTTGAATACCGGGAAAGCGCCAGAGTCAGGCGAATCATAGGAGGATCAACTCATGATGATTGTCTGCACCCCGTTGCCGACATATGCGCAAATTTGATTTGTCATTGTATTTATGCTTCCTGTGCATACTTGTATATTTGTTGTGCGTAACTTCCTCTTTTCAGGAGTTACATCCAGTGTACAAAACTCTGCCTATTTAGGGGCCTAATCAATAAAACATGTCATTCAGTATTTGATGCTTGTTCTTTACTGTTTTTTGTGTGAAAAATGCCAATGTTTTGATAAAACTAGTAGTTGCATAACGTTGCTGGCCCTTGCCAATAATTACTAAAACTTCGAATTGATTGAAAATGATGTCGCTAACGCTAACTTGACTAGATTTGATTGTATAGACTTGTTTTGTCTCGTTTGTGGTGTTGCAGGGTTCTTGCCCATGTGAAGTGGACGATCAGAAAATTGTAGTCCTAACTAGAGGCTCGTGACAAAAAGACTTGATCATTATGAAAAGTGAATCCCCACGCAGGTCGCGCTTCATTCCCTGAAGCTGAGGTGACACTGGTCTTTACTGAAGAAGGATCAAATTCCCCAGCTAGTCGAAGCTTATCCAAAGGATATTCTCCAGCAGGTCAAGGTTAATGCTCGCCATAGGATGTCTATCCTCAGTCCCGAGTTTGTAAACTGTGGCCAGATGGTTTACTTTTCTCAGCAGGGCCTTTTACCCTCAACAGGGTTTGATAACTTTAAAAGTTTGTAAGCTGTATTCAGACAGTGGTGGTTCTCCAAAAGGTTTCCTTATCCTCAGCGGAGTCGTTTAGTTTTCAGTGAGTTGTAAACTGTGCCCAGACAGTTCATTACCCCCAGTAGGGTTGCTTATTCTCCCCCAGCGGAGTCACTCCCTGTTTCCAGCGAAGTTGGCTAATATCCCCCGAGAGAGTCGTTTCTTCCCCAGCAGAGTGTTCTCTCCCCAGCAAGTGTTTTCTTTCCTCCCCGTGGAAATTGAAGGTCTAAAGCTCTCCCCGACAGAGTTGGTTGTATGTCCTGGCATTTATTTTTCCAGAATACTTGGTGATACCCGTTCATTCCCTAGCAGGGTGGTATTCATCCTCAGCATCCGTGATGAAGCAAGCTTATCAGAGCTTTTCCCAGCAGTCTGAACCTGCATTTGCATTGGCATGCATTATCATATTTGCATCTACCCAAACGCGTAGCATTTCCCTGCTGTATGGAGCATTACGCCATTGTCAAACATGCGCATTTTGAAACATAAGTCAGGTTGGTTAACCTTTTGCTTTCAGGCATTTCTCAGCAAGAGTATGGAGTTCTAAAGCCCAGATGTCTTTTCAGACAATCAAGGTCTTGCCGTGAGACATATGATGATGTGATTCAGTTTATTATCATCCCTAAAGAGTTACTGATTGAGGTTTTCTCGTATCCGACCAGCGGACTGTTTTGTCAAGTTTATTGCTGCAGTAGCATTTCAGGGTTCCATGTATCAAAATTTCAGAAGTGGTCGCTTGTTGTCAGAACGGGTGTCGGTCATTGGTTTTCAGAATACCCCCAGCTATGTTGACAGAGTTTATTCGTGTTGACGAATCATTGCTCTGTGTTGATGGAATATGGAGTCCTGATGAGGAAAATTTATGACTATGTTGATAGGATTGTGTCGTGTTGACGAATCGATGTCTCCGTGGTGACGGAATATGGAGTCCTGTTGAGGACGAAGTTTGCTTTCTCCGTGTTGACGGAATGTGCATCCTGATGAGGATAGTTTATGCCTATGTTGATAGGATTTATTCGTGTTGACGAATTACTCTCTCCGTGTTGACGGAATATGGAGTCCTGTTGAGGACCAAGATTGATCTCTCCGTGGTGACGGAATATGGAGTCCTGTTGAGGATGATGCTTTCTCCGTGTTGACGGAATAGGGAGTCCTGATGAGGACAATTTATGCCTATGTTGATAGGATGTTGACGAATTACTCTCTCCGTGTTGACGGAATGTGCGCCCTGATGAGGACAATTTATGCTTATGTGGATAGGATTTCTTCGTGTTGACGAAATGTGAGTTCAGATATGTACAAGAGTGGTATTCCTATGATGATAGGATTTATTCGTGTTGATGAATCTATGTTTTCCTTGTGTTGATAAGACGTAAATAAGACTTTATTGCCTATGCTAATAGGATCTCCTTGTGTTGACAAGATGCGGACAACTCATCCCCAGTGAAGTCGCCAAGTTTTATTTCTCCATGTTGATGGAATATGGAGTCCTGATGAGGACAAGTTTGAAAAGTCCTAATGAGGGCAAATGTTATTCCTATGATGATAGGATTTCTTCGTGATGACGAATTTATGGCTTTTTGTGTTGACGAAATTTAAGGGCAATCGTGTACAAGGTTTTTCCTGTGATGATGGGATCTCTACTCATGTTGACAAATTTGTTCCTCTTCTTGTATTGACAAGGTTAGTCCAGTTGTGGACATAGGTGTTTTTGCAAAGAAAGTTCAGTACCTGTGGTGTTACATGGGTGGTGGGAGTCAAAATCAGAGTTATTCTCCGACGAATGATCGGTTGTTACCGTAACAATCAGGATCACTCGACGAATGTCGTTCCCCAAGCAGTGGTGCAGTTTATTTCTGCGGTTGGCAAATTTCAGGATTTCTTTGGTATTCAACCGTCTCGTACCTCGAATGTTGGAAGGTCGTTCGCTCTTCACCCAGTCGGGTCCAAGCCGCTTGAATAGGGGCAGCTGTTGCACCCTAAAATTTGACCAACCGGTTCCCATATCTAGTTTATGTTTCGACGCATTTTGCATTTTGCATTCGCATTCGTATACTGCATGCATTGCATTTTTCTCAGTCAGATCGATTTTATTGGGACTGCATCCCCTGGTGTTTCAGGCAGTTCAGGCCGGTTTGAATAAGCGGATTTTGAGAATTGGTGCTCGTTCCCTGTGTTTTCAGGCCATCTCGGGGCCCGGGTTTCGTTATGGTTGTGCAATCGTTTTATAATCGATTTAATCGGCCTCCTGGCAATTTTTAGGATTTTTCTTTTATTTTCTAGATTTTTAATGCATTTAATAGATTTTTTTACAGGGTTATTTGTTTGTTTTAGATAGTAAATAGGGTGGTATTTTGTTTCAAGAATTTAATAGATTTTTTAATAATTTTTTAGGGTTTTAAATAGATATTCTTTCTTTTTAGGAATTTAATAGATTTTTTAAATAATTTTTAGAGTTTTTAAAACAAATTTTCTTTTTTTTTTCTCTAGAGATTTAATAGATTTTAATTTTTTTTTAGATATTATTTTCCTTTTAATAGATTTTAAAAAAATAGATATAACTAGATTTCATTTTTCTTTAATAAGAATAGATTTTTTAAATAGATATTCATGTTTTTTTAGATTTTATTATTTTATTTGTTTTTTTCAAATTTAATAAGAATAGATTTTTTAAAATAGAATTTAATGTTTTTTAGATTTTATTAAGTTTTAATTGATTTTTCAAAATTAATAGAATAGATTTTTTTAAAAAAAAATAGGATTAAATGTTTTTTAGATTTTTATTTGATTTTTTCAGATTTAATTAGATTTTTTAAAATAGTTTTAGATATTAAATAGTTTTCTGTTTTTTTAATAGGATTAATTATGTTTTATTGTTAATTTTCGTTTTAGGATTAATTAGGGTTAATTAGGGATTTTAATTAGGTTATTAGTTAATTTTCGTTTTATGTTAATTAGATTTTTATTATTAAATTTTTGTTAGTTAATTAGTCTAATTTTCATTTTGGTTTAGTTAATTGGGTCATTAATCAGAGTTTAGCAACTGGGCCAATTATCCAAGTCAGAAAGCCCAAGTCAGAGGGTCCATTTTCGTGCCACATGTCCTATAAAGAGGAATGCCACGCGTGCAGCTCCACTTTCAGCCACCTCACTCTCACACTCTCTGAACCCGCCACCTAGCAGCCACGCGTCTCCTTCTCCTCTCTCTCCACTCCCACGTGTCCTTCCCTCCCTCCTCCCTCTGCCACGCGTCTACCCGCCGGAATTCTCACCGCCGGCCATGCAAAGCTCCTGGTGACCACCCTAACCGTCACCGCCGGCCGCCGTAACACCCCTCTAACCGTCGCCGGAAAACCAATTTCGCCGGAAAACGCTAATCTTCTTCTTCTCCGATCCAGATTCATCATCAGAATCATCAACCTCTCATGATTCGCCAGTGATTTTCCAGAAATCTTCAACAGGTGTTCGTTCGTCAACATCAATGTTCGTCTGAATTTTCCAGGAATCATCAATAGGCTCATCCACGAAGAACATTCATCTTTCGTTCATCACCTTTTCCCAGATCCACAAAGAACATTCATCGTTCGTTCATCACCTTTTCCCAGATCCACGAAGAACATTCATTGTTCGCCCAAAAATTCATCCAGATTACTCAAATCTCCAGTTTTCTGTTTAGATCTTTGCAGATCTTCATATCTTCAACAAAGATCTTCAACGAACGAACAATCTTCAACCAGTTTTCCAGGTTTCGTCCGTGCTGCGTAGATCTTCATAGAGCCATCTCCAGAATCTTCAAGAAGTTCTTCCCAGAACCTCCGTCTTCATCAGATTCTCCAGGTTCTTGTTCTTCTTTCTCTAACTTGTAAACATGCATGCGGTTTGTTTAGCTGGATTTAGTTTATCTTTTCGAGTGCTAGGTTGGACATGAGACTAGGGTAGATCTTGGTGTTAGGTGAATATCAGAGGTTTGTGAGGCGAGTAGGTTAGGGATTAGCGTTGTGGGCTGAGTTTTGAAGGGTTGATTGGTGATGGCGTTGAGAACGAAGGTTGATGTTGATTTGGGTTCAGAGGGTTTCAGTGAGAGAGATGGAGAAACGGCGCTAGGGTGGGAGAAGAGTGATGGTGAACAGTAACAATGGAATGGAAAATTAGAGGAGTTTTAGGGTTTTGGTTTTGCTGAGGTTGGATTGATTTGGGCTCGGGCATTAGGCCCAGTCGCGCAGATTGCTGAGCGTACTCCCTTGGTTTCCCATTAGCACCCCCCTCTCCCCTTTGAGTTGTATTCTGGGCCTTAGGCAGATTTGCTGCTCACACCCCCCCGTTTGAGGCCCATCAGGAATAACAAAGCGAATTTCTCGCTATCTGCACCCCCCCTAGTTTATTGTTTTGTGTGGTTTTTTTCTGAATTAGCAGACTGGGCCCAGCACGTGCTACCAGCACCCCCCTCCTGGGCCCAATGTATTCTGCAGTGTAAATACTTGCTGTTGACGCCCCCCTGTTTTGTCAATTTTAATTGAATTTTCTTTTTCATATTATTTGCATATAGTATACAAAATAAATCATAATAAATCCAAAAATAATCACTTTGACATGAGATTTTTTCCCTCATTTTAATAATTGTCTCAAGAAATTTTTAGAAAAATAAAAATATTATTTTAGGCACTTTTCCATTTATGGTGAATTTTCACACTTAATTGCTTGTTATTTTCATTTTGTTTGTACATATTATTTGGTGAATTTTTTTTAGTCATTTAAATTCATATTTTGATTCCATTATTTTTTTATTAGTTAGATTAGAACATTAAGTTCCCCCTGGATTTATGCCACATTTTTGTGGATTAATTTTGTTTAGTCTTGGCTAAAGAACATTAGGGTGATAGTAGTAGGGTTCAAACTCAACATAGGTGCATTCTAACATTTTATTTTGGGGTTTTTAGCATGAATTAGGTTATGGGACATATAGGGTATGTAGGGTAGATGTAGAAATTCCCTTAGAATTAATCTTAGAATTTTAAATACTATTTTACTATTTTTAGTATATTTTACAAATGGAGTGTTTGTTTGGTGTTCCCACTTGGGTTTTTATTTGTTTGCTTGGGCTTTTGGGCTTTTCTATGGGGTATGGGGCTTGGTTTGAGCTTGTGGATCATGAAGAATCAAAGGTGCTAATTGAAGACAAAAGAAGATCCTTGGGGCTTGGAGATTGAAGGTGTTGATTGAAGACATAGGGAATAATAGGAATAAGCAGAGCCTTAGAATAGATTGAATTGTTTGGTACAAACATGGATAGCTTCATGTGCTTCCATTCCTCTCTATGACATAAAGTCCCTCTATGGTATTCACCTCCCTCCTTTGGAGGGATAAGTGGCCTTACCTTAGAGGTAGAACTTTGAGAGAACCACTCTTCTATAATGTTAAACTGTTTGTAGGCTTCCTTTGGTAGTCAATGAACTGTTTAACATTCAACTCATCTTTTTAAGTGACTATCATCTAGGGGAGCTTGCCTTGAAGAAAGGAGCCATTGAAGATAGAGATGAGGATCAAAGATTGACAAAGATGAAGGTTATTCATGTCAACATTGTGCAGCTGTTAAAGCTAGGGTTTACTGCTGTTTGGAGTTATCTGCTGTCTGATGCTGTCAACTGGTTAAGATTCTGTGCTTGCTTGACCTTGGTGATTTCTTGGAGATGGAAGCTTATTGTAGCTTGGGTACCAGTGAAGTTTGACTTTGGGGTTCATTGGAAGATTGCTGTTTATCAACTGTCAGACTTGGGTGTTTTTCATAGTTGCTGTTGTAGGAGCTGGTGTGCTGTCAGAGCTGGGTTTGGGGTTTATTTTCCTTTGCTGTATTGTTTGTTAATTTTCCCCTTAGGTTTGAAGCGAAGCCGTTTCACTTTTCCTATTGTTTTCTCAGGTTCGAGGTTGAGTGAGACTCCCTTGCCTCGCTTGTACTGCTGCATTTATGCATTTTACCGCTTTACTGTATATATGCTGTTACTTTTCCGTTTATCCCCTAGGATCTCTGTTTCTCTCTACGCAAGAGAGAAATATGACAGACATTAGGTGTTAACCCATGCATGACAACATTAGGGTAGTTTTGGTTCCCATTTTAACCCTAGGTTTTAGAGTTCTTTCTCTTCTCATCTCAAAACAATAAAAAACGCAGTAATAAGATTTCAAACATCAATAAAAGACAGTTCTTGCGTAAAAGACTGAAAACCAATCAAAGAGTCATTTTTGTCCGCTTGGACCCGTAATCAGGAGAAAGACCTTTTTCAGAAGGATAAAAACAATCAAGACAGACTTGCGTCGTACGTGGCCCGAACTACGTTTGCTCTGATCTTTCATGCTGTATGAAAGTACGTAGGCATAGGATGCGATATCCTAGCGAGCAACCTTCCCCTCCTTTCCCGTAGGTAGGCGAACTACGTTGACTCTGATTTCTCGTTTCAGACGGGAATAGGTAGGTATAAAGTGTGATACTTTGCCGAGTCATTTTATTTTCTTTTAACCCTTGACCTGTAGAATAGATAGAATAACAATCCGTACTAGAAAACAAGCGTGGATCCCGTCGAGTACGACGGACGTGAGGGGTGCTAATACCTTCCCCTTGCGTAACCGACTCCCGAATCCAGGATTTGGTTGCGATGACCATTCCTTTCCCGTCTTTGCGGTAGGTTTACTTCGAGCGTTTCCTTTCCCTCCGTTGGGATAAATAACGCACGGTGGCGACTCTTCTGTTCAGCCGACGCCGATTTTCGCAGTAGCGACACCTTCTGGCATAATTCATGTACGCGACCAAATTCGACTGACGATTCTCCCACTTCCCTTTAATTTGGTTAACCACGAGTGCTGAGTCATTGTATACATCCATGTTTTTGATTCTCAAATCAATGGCTTCTTCTAAACCCATGATGCATGCCTCGTATTCCGCTTTGTTATTGGTGACTGGAAAAGTCAATCTGGCAGTAAACGGGATGTGGGATCTCTGGGGAGTCGTAATGATTGCCCTAATACCACTTCCATACGAATTAACTGCACCGTCAAATATCAATTTCCACTAGGACTTCCTATCTGGCCCTTCGTCAGGCAACGGTTCATCACAATCTTTCACTTTGAGAAACATGATATCCTCGTCAGGGAATTCAAATTTCATCGGCTGATAATCTTCGATAGGTTGTTCGGCAAGGTACTCAGACAATACACTTCCCTTGATGGCCTTTTGGGAAACATATTGAATGTCATATTCCATTAACACCATTTGCCACCTGGAAATCCTACCTGAAAGCGCTTGCTTCTCGAAGATGTACTTGATCAGATCCATCTTCGAAATTAGCATGGTTGTGTGATTGAGCATATACTGTCGTAAACGTTTGGCAGCCCACGCGAGTGCGCAACACGTTTTTTCCAGCATTGAGTAACGAGACTCACAATCTGTGAACTTTTTACTCAAGTAATAAATGGCATGCTCCTTTCTGCCAGTCTCGTCGTGCTGACCGAGAACGCAACCCATGCTATTCTCAAGAACTGTCAAGTACATGATTAAGGGTTTTCCAACCACTGGGGTATCAAAATTGGAGGTTCCTGCAGATACTGTTTTATCTTATCGAATGCTTTCTGGAAATCCTCGTTCCAGATAATCTCCTGATCTTTTTTTAGTAGCTTGAACATCGGTTCACACGTGGCCGTGAGCTGAGATATAAACCTAGCAATGTAGTTTATTCTGCCCAGGAAACCATAAACTTCTTTTTCAGTTTTTGGCGCTGACATATCTTGTATTGCTTTTATCTTAGAAGGATCAACCTCAATGCCTTTTTCACTCACAATAAACCCCAGTAGTTTTCCCGACCGTACTCCGGAAGTACACTTGTAAGGATTCAGCCTCAACCTGAACTTCCTAAGCCTCTCGAAAAGCTTCAGCAAATTGACCAGATGTCCCTCCTCCGTTTGGGACTTCGCAATCATGTCATCAACATAGTGTTGCACCCTAAATTTTAACCCCTTAGATTCTCATTATCATTTTAGGAGCATACTCATGAATTATCTAACCTTAACCCAGTGCAAGTTTATCTTTGTCAAATTACAAATGAATCAGGGTTTCGTGCAGTCAAAATTGAAGCTTCAGGGTTTGTGATTAGTCAATGTTTTGGACTCATTCAATTAGGAAACAAGGTCAAAGGTATCATATAATGTCAATTGAGAAGCCAATTTGAGGTTGTTACCCCAGAATTCAGAGCAGTGCATTTCAGAGCACCCAATTAGGGTTTCTGACCAGTGAAAGTCAACTGTAGTTTGAATTTGATGTTGGAAGGTTTTTAAATGGTGGGATTACGATTCATGAAGTTCATATAGCTTAATAAAGTTCATCCAAGAAGTTTCAAAGTCTCAGGAGGCCCAAAATGTCAACAGGCGACTCGGTAGTCACCGATCGGTCGTACGGTTGACCGAAAAGTCAACTCTCCAAATTTTAGGAATTGGACTTCAAGTTATAAAACAAAATTTCTCCTTATGTCATATTGGACTTGCATATCAAATTTCATGACCATTGGATCAAGGATGAAGGAGTAATCGAAAAATCGGGAAATTAGGGTTTTGAAAGGGGCTAAACCATAACTCCTTAACCACACATCCAATTGAGTTGGTTCAAAGCTCATTTGGAAGCTCTTGACAAATCCTATAAAAGTCCCTAAGTGGTCCATGATCAGAAAATGCATAGATTTAGAGTTATGATCAAATTCATTTGTAGAGGGAAAAAAGACTTAGAAATTTCACTTTTAAGTTCATTTTTTAGCAACTTTGGAAGGCTTTTTGGCCAAGTTCCTTTGGGAAATTTAAACTCATAAAAACATGAATGTTTTAGAGCTATTTGAGGGTTTTCTAAAAAGTACTAGCACATCTCAAAAGGATTTGTGAGCTGAAAGTTATGGTCATGGCAAGTTGGTGGTTTTTCACTTTAGTCCCACATTGTCAAAATTCAAGAATTCATCCTTTCATCAAAATTGACCAATTCTAACTTGTGAATCCTATTGTATCTGATATGTAGAAGGTTTGTAACCCAAGAGAACCAAGGAAATGCAGAAATATGGAAAAAGACAAGCTTTGCAAGTAGCTTGCAACTTGCCTTCAAAAGTGAAAAGTAAGCATGAGGTGTAAAGCCAAGTCTGAAACAGCCATGATGCTACACTCTAGCCTGCATTTAGACACTTCAAATTCATAATTTTTCTTAACTATTGAGGCTTGCCTTGCAGCCAAGGAAACCCACTTGAGGAGGTTTGATTTTAAAAATTCAAAACCTTTCTTCAAAGTGAAGAAACTTCAAATCTGCCCAAGCCACTTCATTTGCCTATAAATAGGACTCTCCCTCACTTCATTTTGATCATCAACAATCTTCTAAAAACCAGAAGAAACCTCTGCCCTTGTGCACTTTGCCTCAAAACTTCAAAACCACAAAATCACCATTTCCACCAAAAACACCAAAAAAATCTGCCTTGCTACTAGGGCTGCCAAAACCATTTCTCACCATTCTAAACTTCTAAAAACCATCCACACAATCCACAAATATTGTGTAGAAAGTGTTCAAGCTCTTAAACCACTCAAAATCATCATTTTCCAAAAAGTCAACTTTCAACCAAGGAAAGTTTGACTTCACATACAAAACCACACAAATCTTTACTCAGTCCTGTTTTAAACATTCTTACCATCCACACACCTCAAATATAGGTTGTACTAACTATCTAAGACATCAAAATCTAGCTGCAACATCATTTATTGAAACTGTCATCAAGGGTCATTTATTCCTCCAAAAGGAAGCAACTTCATCTTGCAAGAAATCAATTCAAGGGGAGCTATTCTGAGTTTGCATCAAGAGGGTGGATAAAATTCTCGAGGTATTCTCAACAAGACATCTTGCATACATTGGAAGTCTACAAGAGGTAGGTGGATTCTGACCTTGCTCTTTCTTTTGATATGCATTAGTTAGAATTTCCTAAACTCTAAGTTGTGTGCTTGTGCTCATAATTGCCTATTTGTAGCTATCATGTGAAGTACATTTAAGTTTATGTTTATCACTCCCTTTGAAGTATATTATTGTTCATGTCTAGGTTCAGTTTTGATGTTTATGAATGAGACCTCAACATAGTGTATATGTTTGTTGTTTGTTTGAAATATTTGAGGCTGCTAAGACACTCTAAGAGGACAAGTTTGTTTGGTTTCTGTTTGAACCAACTTGGGCTTGAGTAGGGATTCTGTATGCACTTTGTGGTATGTGGCTGTTTGAAACTATGTGCATAACATTGAATGTTTGAGTAATCCAAAACTCAGTTATGTGCCTGTTTGTGTTATTCAAATCATGGTTATTAAGTGACGATTTACTTCTGTCAAAGCATTGTTGGCATCCAACTCAAAACCAGTTTTCATTCTCTAGGATTTTAAGCAGGTATTTCTGTTGGAAATCACTTTACACCATATTTGAGGCATGTTCAGACCTTCAACAGTTTTAAATTCAACAACTTGAATCTCATTTGGTTATGCATCATATTATTTTCATCATTTCATTCATTTTTGCAACATGATAATCATTTATTGATTTAGAATGACTTTGAACTGAATCTTTGGACAATATTCATTTATATCAAACATGGAATGTGTATATGCACTCACTTGACCTTAACTTGTCTGGTTTGGAACCATAGCACTGAAAATGAAATTTCTCATATCCTTGTAATTTGTCAACTGTTTTGTGAATCAGTATTGAAATTGACCCTTTTTACATGAGTACACATTTCCTTTCCATGTGCAAAATTGAAATCTGTTTGAGCTGATCTTGAAGTAATCAAAAAACCTTCACTTGCATGATATTTGAGTTTGGCTTGGTTGTAACTGTCTTGAATTCCATTGTGGACAGCATGTGCATTCCATATGACAGTTGGTTTTTTGGCTTGTATATGGTCCTTTAAATGTGTGAACACATTGTATATGATGTTTAGAGTATGTTTGAGCTTTTACTTTGGTTGTAGCATGTCTTGAATTGGTCATTGGTTTTCAAACTGCACATCTGCACACTCACACATTCTTTTTTGCTCTGGTACTGTTTTGACTAAATTTGCCATTAGAATTCATCAGAAATTACATGTATAATATGCTCATACCCTCACTTAGACATGTAGGCATCTATATTGTTCATTAGTTTCAAAAGTGCATTCTCTTGCAAAATCATCTCAATTCATGCTGGCTTCTAAATATTTGTGTTGGTCATCAATTGGATTTTTAAGTTGTACATCATGTCTTGAGTGAGATAGGAAGGTGGTGAGATTTGGATGTATGAGGTTGTAAAGTAAGTTGGCACAAATTTGTTACTTTGTTTCAAGACTGCATCTGCCCTTTGATTACTTCCTTTTTTTTTTGAGTTTCATTTTACTTACTGCAATTTGTGTATGTGTGCAAGTCAGTCACTGTTACAAATATAATCAAATGTTATTTTGAACTTTGGTTGGATACAAGGCTGTTTCAAAACTATTTCTTCAAGTTGCAATTAGATGATCAATTTTTGATTCAGTATAAATTGAAGATTTTCTTTGTGAGCTTAACCTTAAGTGACATGTTTGAAAAGTGTGCATGACTGTTTTTTGAGTTTGTTCATATCAAGTTTTCACACATAACTTCAAATGCATGTTCTTTCACACACTTGCAACTCATGCATCAGATTTTGTTTTGATTCAAGTTTGAGCCTCATTTCTGTTGGGACTGCTTGTATATGGTATTTAAAGTGTGTGCACACCTTTCTTTTGATCCAAGCTTTAGCTTTGAAAATGCATTTTAACATCACATGTGCACTTGCAATCGTGTTTTGAGCTGTGGACATTTTCAAAGAAAACTAAGATTGCCATCATCTTCCTTGTAAAAAATACATGAGATAGACCCAAGATTTGCGAAATTTAATGTTGTTTTGACATAGTTTGAGTGTTCACGTTTTGTGGTATTTTGCATTTTGATCATCTTGCATTTACCATTGAATTTTTAGATGCAGACATTTTCAGAGAAAACCAACATCACCATCGTGTTCCTCATGTTTTTCTAGTCAAGATTGATATAAATTTCATCGCGTTTGGTTAAGAATCGAGAAAGTTACGAGTGAAAACGTAAACCACTTTTTGAGTGTTATTCTTGCCCAGCTTGCTTTGATTTTCACCCATATATTTTTATGGGGTGGCACATACAAACGGATGTATAGCCACCCTAGTGGTAAGACCATTATGCCAAACACGCCTTGCACGCCTTGTACTTGAGTTCGACCCCCGAGGAGGGCAACTCTTTTATTATTTTTTGTCATTTTTCACTCCATTTTCAAAAATTCGTATCTCTCTCAATTTTAATTTTTTTTCACCCGTTATTTTTTCATTGTGTTCATCTTGATGTGTACTTTCATGTCATATTTTTTATTTTCATGTTTGACAAATTTTTCATCTCTTTAGACTTCGTGCAAGTTAAGTTCATTTTACGTTCGTTTATGCATGTGCAAATGAATTTTTCTTTGGTTATACTTGAATTTGTTTGTGATACTTGCTTGTATTTATATCCTTATATGTTAGTTAACATGATAGGATTTTATTTTTGATTGTTACCATGTTCCTTCTGTTGAATGTAATTAAACTCGATATGTCGTCACAGTTCCTGATAATTCATCTGCTTTGATTGTCATCAATGTACCTTCATCTTTATCATTCCACATGTTTATTTAATGGTTGTCACCATGAATATACCCTTATCATGTTATTTTTTCTCTTATTGTTTTCTTTCCCCAAGTGATGAAGCTTGTTAGCTCTCATCCTGTTGCCTCCCCTGTCTACTTCCAAAGGAAAAGTCTGTCCATTTGACCCTCATGTCACAGATGCATCTCTTATCCCTCTCTTAACTTTGTTAAGTCACTTCAACCTTAATTTTGAAACCATTAGACTTTTCTTCAAGTCTAAGAAACCCACCCGTACTAGGAGTGTTCTTTAACTAGAACCCTAGGAAAGAGTTTGTCAACTCTGTGTAAGAATCATCGTCATGATTTCTTACTTCCCCTTTTGAATATTACAACTTAGATTAGGGAGTTTTGTCAAACTCCACACAAACATTGTCATGTTTGTTCCCCCTTGAACCTTGATCATAATCAAGTGTTCTTCTCCCCTTGTGAGGTGAACTACGATTGCTCTGATTCTATCCTAGTTAGGATACGTAGGCAGAAGATGCGTCGTCTTTGCGAGCAAACTTAGAAAACCAATTAGGTCTTTGCTTATCTTTACACTCAACTCCCAATCCTAAATCCATAGTACATATTTCACACTTAGCAAGCAATCAAACAAAAGGTTCTTGTAGAGTACTACATATGCTTAGAGTGCTAACACCTTCCTTAGGTATAATCAACCCCCAATCCCCGAATCTCTTAAGCGTTGTCGTTACATCGCGAAAAAGGTTTTTTTCTTTCTTTAGACCTTTCCTTTGGATAAAATAAAGTCCGATTGTAAAAGAATTAAGATTCAAGTTAATTTAATAGCTTGATATCCAATTTTCACCGCAACACATAGACTTCAATCTCATGGTGAATCATGTCATGAAACAAAGTGACCATCGCTCGCTGGTAAGTGGCCCCTGCGTTCTTCAGACCGAAAGGCATTACCTTGTAGCAAAACGTTCCCCAAGGGGTAATGAACGTGGTTTTCTCCATGTCTTCCGGCGCCATCTTGATTTGGTTATAGCCAGACAAGCCATCCATGAAGGAACCACGGAAAATTGAGCTGTATTGTCGACCAACACATCAATATGAGGGAGCGGGAAATCATCTTTAGGGCTCGCCTTATTCAAATCCTGATAATCAACGCACATCCGCACCTTATCGTCCTTCTTCGGTACAGGTACTATGTTGGCGACCCACGGAGGGTAAGTAGTGACCACTAAAAATCCAGCATCCAGCTGCTGTTGTACTTCTTCTTTGATCTTAACGGCCATATCTGGTTGGGTCCTTCTAAGCTTCTACTTAACGGGAGGACAATCTTCTCGCATTGGTAGATGATGAACCACTATGTCAGTGTCGAGCCCGGGCATATCTTCATACGACCAAGCAAAGATGTCACTATACTCTCGAAGCATCTCGACCAATCTTCGCTTAACATTGCTCTGTAACGCGGCCCCTACTCGAACATTTCTGACAAGTTCCTCAGAACCCAGATTAACAATCTCAATCTCTTCCTCGTGAGGCAGAATGATCTTATCTTCTTGTTTCAACAAACATGCCAACTCTTTGGGAAGGTCTTCATCCTCATCAATCTCTTCTTCAGCTTGATATATCGGGCAATCAAATTCGAAGTGAGTCGTAGAAGGTTCAGAGTCAATGTCATTTGTAGTGTGAATCCTGCAATAACAAGGGTTAAGCTTAAGAAGAGGATATGCAGGTTAGCACAAACCGTATTGCCATTTTATTGTTTTTCGAAACAAAAATAAAACGGGAATAACAAAGATCACAAAATTTGAATGCAAAGAAAACGCCCTTTGATTTATTGATAATATGTACATGCATAAGCAATCATGGCCCTGACAATAAAACCGTTATGCCCCGGGTAGAGCATAAGGTTGTACAATAATTGGAAAAGACAAAGCATTACTCTTTGCGCGTCACTTGGATGACATTCTGAAAGGACCAGTTGTTGAGGCTCTAGCCTGGTTTGTGAAGGGGATAAAATACTTAGAAGGGAGGGGGGGTTGAACAAGTATGACAAATAATCAAAGATTCAAACACAGTTATTTTTATCCTAGTTCGTTGAACTCAACTACTCCAGTCCACCCTCTCAAGAGTGATTTGCCTTTCTCAGTCAAGGACTTAATCCACTATTTAATCAAACAGATTACAATAGTAACACCTAAGAACAACTGTTCTTAGTCTTCTCAAGAGCTACTGATCCCAACTGGATCCTCTTAAGGAAACCTTTTACAATCAATGTAAAACTATTACAAGAGTAAGAATGCTTCTAAAAAGCTATTATCACAACTATGATATTTCTCTTAAGTTTAAGAACAATGTTACAGCAAATAGAATATAAGAGCTTTTGAGAGATTAGCTTTGATAAGTGATTTTTGCAAGAAATTCGTCTTTTAAAGAAGATGGAGTGGACTTCTTTATATAGGCACTTAGATCCATGAAGTCTTCTCAACGTTGGAGGCTGTGCTGAAAAAGCCTGGTGCCTTTTGTCTTTACGTTGGAGGCTGTGCTGAAAAAGCCTGGTGCCTTTTGTCTTCACGTTGCAGAAACTTTCCTTAGAATGGAATGCACAGATAAAACCTTTTTGTCTGTGTTCTTGTGTCTAGCATAAAAGAGGAAAGAGCTGTTGAGATATGCCAACGAACATATTCAAATCTTCTTCACTAAGTAAGTTCAGCTATCAACATCAGAGTCTGGATCTTCAGAATCTCCAGAGTATAGATCTTCTGGATCTTCAGAGTCTTGGGATGTTCTTCAGATTATGCTGAATCAGAGTATATGCAGCTTGTGTGCTTGAGCGTGTAGTTCTGTCAGAGCAAAGTCTTCTATATCAAATTTTCAATACTATGCAACGCAGTATCTTCAGAGTCTTCTGATGACTAAGCTTCTGAACTCTCAGAGTCTTCTATTCTTTAGAGGCTTCTGCTTCAAAATCTTCAGTAGACAGCACTCAGATTCTTCTGGAGACATCGTTCAGATCTTTATTTAAGATGCTCTTGAACCTTTGAAGCCTTTCATAATATCATTGTTCAGATCCAAATTTGCTCTTTAAGAATATTTTCTTTAGTATCTGTAGCAAACAGTCTAGAACAAATTTAGAGTACATAATTCTTGAATACAGAATTCATAAGTGTTATCATCAAAACATAGAGATATTACTAAGAAACAATCTGTGTTCTTACAGTTTGCTCGGCTGAATCCAGGAGTCCAGGTCACAGTCACTATCTTCGTCGTCTTCAGACACGGCGTTGACATTCTCAAATATCACCCCACCTCTTGTGAACTGAATCGGCCCTTTGACGCACGGCGCACAGCGAGAGGAGGAAGCATCAGCAGAAGGAGAATACCCTAACCCAAACTTATCCTGCTTGTTAGGGATTTCCAGAACTTGCCCCCAGCCTGGGGCAGAGCCAGCTTGAACAACAGCTTGAGCTTCCTTGAAGGAAGAGAGATTCATCTCAGGTTTCTCGATCATCACCGGAATCGCATCCTTGACCCTGACGGTCTCAAATGCCTGGCACAAAGTTTCGTGGATCTTTCCATCCACCTCGACATATTTAAAATATGATAAATGGATCACCATTATGTCCTCTTCTCCACAAACGATCACGATGCTGCCCCCCACAGCATACTTCAGCTTCTGGTGCAATGTGGAAGTCACTGCGCCTGCAGAATGGATCCAAGGCCGACTCAACAGGCAGCTATAGGCAGGCATTATATCCATGATATAGAAGACCGCGTCAAAGGTATCTGGCCCAACTTGAATGGGTAGAGTTACCTCTCCAAAGACGGTCTGCTTAGTTCCATCAAAAGCTTTTACCACCAGATCACTGGGTGTACAAATCAGCCCTCTCGTATCCAACCTCATCAGAGCTTTCTTAGGGAGAACATTTAAAGATGATCCCGTGTCCACCAACACATGGGACATAACCGTTCCTCGAAATTCTATCGAGATATGCAAGGCGCTATTGTGGTTCCTTCCCTTCGGCGTCAGCTCTAGGTCAGTAAACCTTAACCCATTCCCAGCATTCACATGAGCAACTACTCCCTCTAGCTGGTTAACGAAGATCTCTTGCGATACATATGCTGCATTCAAAACCTTCAACAGAGCATTGCGGTGTGCCTCGGAGCACAACAACAGATTCAGAATAGAGATCTTAGACGGCGTCTGATGAAGATGATCAACGATCTTATAATCACTTTTCTTGATCAGTCTCATAAATTCTTCGGCGTCTTTCACAAGCAGGTCTTTCCCTACCTCGCGGGAGGTTTCTTCAACGAACTTACCTTTACCTCTGTCAGTCTTCTCAGCCTTGTCAGCTTTGTCAACCACAATCTCTGATGGAGGGAACACTCTTCCACTACGTGTTATTCCCCCAGTCCCAACTAGGTTGTCAACAGATTGCCCGGATGGCTCCAACTCTAATTTCTGTCTATTGCAATAGACATCTGCCCCATAGTGCCATGGAACAACATTAGTACTCTCGAATGGTATAGGTTCAGCCTTCGTGATGATGATCATAGGTGGCCTTGACACAGAGATGGTAATTGTTTTACGAGGGATGGTGATAGTGGCAACCTCATCCTTCTGATTCAGCATTACTTCCCCTGATATGTTCTCAGCCCTCCGACTAAACTGCAGAATTCCTTTGTTCATTAAACTCTGAATCCCTGCTATCAACTGATCACAGCCGTCTGAATGATTTGCACAATCCATACACAACTTCCCACAGCCTGAGAAAATACCTTTCTTCATCAACTTGGCTTTAACGAAACCAAGTGATGTTTTCAGGTCTTTGACATCAGTCAATAAATCCGAATCTTCTTCTTCAATGATGGCGCTAACCCCATCTCCCCCATGGTTAGGCATAGGGTTCTTTGTAACATTCGGAGCATTATCAGAAAAGTTGATTATCTTGGCGTCAACCATATCTTGTACTTTGTGCTTGCATGCCTTACAGTTTCAATCGAGTGGCCAGGTGCCCCCGAATGAAACTCACATCTTGCATTCGCATCGTAGCCCGGTGGAGGTGTCCCTGTCAAGGGAGCCAAAGTTCTCTTCTGAACTAGCTGTAACTGAAGCAAAGTTTGCAAAAGCTGGGCGTATGACATATGTGGGGTCTCAAGATGACGACTTGATAGAGGTGCTTTATTCTGGTACCTCCGGTACCCCTGCTGGTTCTGTTGCTGCTGCTGAGGTTGCTGGACAGCAGGAATAGTAATGCTAGCGACCTGCTGGCACTAGCCTTTTCCTTTTCCCCGCGCATTAGACACTGAGCTTGTCTCACCTTAACGTCTCTTACCACTGTAAGGTTTCTTTCCCCCTCCAGCTGAGGATACATCTACACCCTGAATCTTTCCAAGTTTGATGCCATTCTCTACATGTTCTCCAGTGATTATGAGGTCGGAGAAGCTTCCTGACATACCACTAACAAGCTTCTCATAATAAACTCCTAGGAGAGTAGCCACGAACATCTCGACAAGTTCTCGCTCAACCATCGATGGCTGAACTCTTGCTGCCAGTTCACGCCACCTCTGGGCGTACTCTTTAAATCCTTTGTTGTTCTTCTGAGACAAATTTTGTAGCTGAACCCGATTGGAAGCCAGATCGTTGTTATACTGATAATGGCGTACGAATGCTTCAGCAAGGTCTTTCCATGTACGTACACTGGTGGGTTCCAAACCCATATACCACTCCAGCGAGGGGCCTGACAGGCTGTCCTGGAAGAAGTGCATCAACAACTTCTCATCTTCAAAATGTGCGGACATCTTTCGGTAATACGACCTCAGATGGGCACGGGGGCAAGTGGTGCCCTTATACTTCTCGAAGTCGGGTACCTTAAACTTGGGAGGCACCTTGAAGTCTGAGATCAGTCCCAGCTTGGTCATGTCAACACCCATAGTATTCAAGTTCTCAAAACTCTTCATCTTGTCTTCGAGTGCTTTGAACCTTCAACGGGCTTTAGAATTCAGTTCTCCCTCAGCTCCCTTCATTGAGAATAAGTCTTCTTGACGATCCTCATGCCAAGGTTGATGGCCATTGCCAACAGCAAACCCAACAGCATCAAGACCATACAGATTACCAGCACCAGCGTTCCCAGCGTTACCAGTTCCTCCAGTATTGTCATTGCCTATACCAACATTACCATTGGCCTCAAAGTTGCCATTTCCGACTCCAGTCGTATTCCCATTAGCTCCGATATTAGTAACAACATTACCATTGCCACTTCCATTCCCTCCAGCCACAGGGATGCCAGCATGAGGGGTCTCAACAAGCGGAGGGTTCACCACATTCCCACCATGTAGCACGCCATTGCTGTCGACGCGTGCAATCAGAGGTTGCACCAGAGTTCTGAGCTGGTCCTGGCCATTAGCGACCACTTACAAGAGATCCATAAAACGATCCATCCTCTCTCTGAGCTCTTGAATGTCAGTCTGAACCTGTTCCATTACTCTGACTTGATTTTCTCTGCTAGAATACCAATGAATCTGTCTTCGTTCAATCCTGAAATAACCTGAAAAGACAAGGGGTTAGAAAAACAGCTCGAGGTACCTATTATGAAAATGATTCATGCAAATGCAAACGTGTGTCTGTGCCTTGGGGAGATTCCCCCCGATCCTAGTTTCCAAGACAAATAAAGTCCAACATCCAATCATGGAAAGAAATCCTCATATATTTATCTGAAAAACCCACGCGGGCAGCGTACAACTGTGATCACATACAACTGAAGCAAAAGGCGTGGCCCCAACCAACAAGCCTGGCGATGGTCAGCATATCAATGCATAAAATATACAAAGAAATACAAAGAAATCATGTGCGGCTACGGGCACGGAAATCCTCTAATAACTTCTTCGTAGTGGGATGATCAGGCTGGGTGAGCAGGCCCTGGATCAGTAGATCCCTCTGCCTGATGGTATCCTGGAAATCCTCGGCAACATCCCCACAAACACCTTCTTCAGAACGGTTTTCCACTCTACACCTCTTAGCATCAGCTCTGAGTTGACAATCATGTAGATTTGCCTTGGTTTCAACCAATCGGTACTGGACGTCTTGTCGAAGTGAGGCTTCAGCCTCTATTTTCTGGTCCTTGATCTCAATCTGGACCTCTAGCTCGGCTATTCGTTGCTTCAACTTTTCCTCTCGCTCTTTGTACTTGGCTAGGGTGTTGCTCCACAACGTCTTGTACTTGGATAACTTCCGGTACACCCTATCCAGATCTTGCTTCTTGGTAGTCAACATACTATGAACTGCCTTCAGGTCTAACCAGAGTCGCTCTCTAGAATCAGTCTCCTTGGTCAAATTAACGCCCAAGTGGTTGATCAATTCCATCTGCTTCTTGCAGGTGTATACGACTTTATTTTTCTCACTCCGGAGTTGAGCAATCTCTTTTTCCATCTCTTCGTTGGCTTTTCATAGCTCTTCCATCTCTCGGAGAACCTGGTTGAACTTCTGAATATCAACTGTGGTGGGTTCTTTGAACATGGGAGGATACAATGGTTCCACTGCAGGTAATGGCATCAAAAACTTGGCGGCTCTTTCTCGGATCCAGGCCACATAGGGATCAAAGGCCTTGTTGTTGCTTTTTCCTAGCAAAACTTTTCCCTTTCTACGGATTTTGCTCCAAGCATTCTCTACCTTAGCCAAAGTGTCACCTTCAAGCAACCCCGTGAGATACAGTGATTCCTGTATCTCTTCCTCTTCAGGAGGACCTCGTAGTGCATACCCAAATTGTCGTACCAGCAGAGAGGGATTGTAATTAATACATCCATTCCTTCCGACCGGAGGGACATTAGGAAAGCCACAACAGCTATACACAATCTCTTTGCCCAATAGATCTCTATCAAACCAGATAATATTGTCAGCAGACAAACCCATCAAACATGCAGACCAGGGTGAAGACTCATCAGAATCAATGAACGGACCCGTCTTAGGAAGATGGCTGGAAAACCACTTATACAGTAAAGGAGCACAACATGTCACATTCTTCCCCTTTCTGTTTTCATTCTTGTTGTGAGCTGAATGATAAACGTCTCCGAGGAGAGTGGGCACTGGATTCTCGGAAGCGAATATGTGGCAGGCATCCATACCTATGAAGTCTGGATGGCTTGGGAATAGCACGATCCCATAAATGCAAAGGGCTAAGATGGCATTGAATACAGCCCAGCAACCCTTCTTGGCAAACTTTCGGGCCATTTCCATCAGGAAAGGCAAAGAGAAACCATAAACTCCAATCTTTCTGAACAACATCCCCTTCAACTCTGAATCATCTACATGAAGAGCAGTAGCCAACTTACCCAAGTCAGGTTCACCATCAATACGGTAATAAGGTATCTGATTCAACAAAGGTACCCCCAGCAAGTCAGAATACTCTTCCAAGGTCGGAGCTAGGACATAGTCTGGAAAAACAAAGCATCTGAGCTGCGGGTCGTAAAATTGCAAAAGAGCGTAGAGGTCGTTCAACTCGTACATAGAAAGCTTACACACAATACCCAGAAGTCTCCTATAACTCTTTCTGAAATCATCCATTACTGTCTTATCAGCCAAAGAAATCAAAGCCCGTAACTCTCGGATGTCAGGTGTTGGTAGCTTGTAAGCCACAGTCTTCTTTAGAGATGCCATGTCAGCCATGAGGATCAAGATCACTAGAACCAGGGGAGAAATAAGCACCTGCAACACAGACACACGTTAATGATATGCAAATGAAGATGCAAACAATGCAAAATGCAATCATGCAGCAGGAGATCAAGATGACTGTGCTGTTGAGGAGAAGGACCCAAAACTCTGCTCTGTCAAGAACAAACACATCTCTGATGATAAGAACCCTCTGGTACCCATAATACTGATTCACTGTCAAGAAAACTAGGTTATCTGAAGGTTAAGTTTCCTGCAATGACCCGACCCTGCTCATAGGTATGGATCCTATCCACTGACAAGGTATGACATCCTATGCGTTTCCCAACATCACAGACTTTCACGAAATGATGATACGTTCACCATTTCTGGTTTGGCATCATCACTCCCTGAAGAGGCCTCACTTAGCTGAGTCATAAATGATTGGTCCTCAGAGTCGACAATCCTCAGATCCAAAATCCCCTCGAGTCCAAAGGACCGATAGGAAGTCATCAAAGAGAACCTCGTCTGAGTGTGGATTACATGGGAACTGATGCAAGAAAAGCAAGCACGTCCGCCACTAATCCACTCTAATACTATGTATATGCTCTCAAGCCTGGGTCTGGCTTATCACTCATCAGAGCCCCCCTTCCACAACAACACAGTAAATAATCATATTATACTGAAAATAAAATGCGGGAAAGTAAAATGCGAAAAATAAATGCAAACCCAACAGATAAACACACAAGCGCTAGGATTGACTCGCATAGGGGATGGGAAATGGTCCCAGCATAGGGGATGGGAAAAGTCCCCAGCAGCTATATCTCCCCAGCAGAGTCGCCAGCTGTCGCTACCGCGAAAATAAGGTGTCGGCAAAACAGAAGAGTCGCCACCTTTCGTTATTTATCCCATAGAAAGGGAAAGAAAACGATCGGAAAAACCTGACAAAAAGGTATAAGACAAGGTCATTGCAACCATGTATGGGTTTGGGAGTCGGTTACACAAGGGGAAGGTATTAGCACCCCTCACGTCCGTTGTACTCAACGGGATCCACGCTTGTTGCGTTTATCTGACGGGTTGGTTTATCTATCTACCTATCAAGGTTGGTTTGAAAAGAAAAGAAAAATGACTCGGAAAAGAGACGCGCTTCGTGGCTACGTATTCTCGTCAGAGAACGAGAAATCAGAGTCAACGTAGTTCGGCTAACTACGGGTAACGGATGGGGGAAGGTGGCTCGCCAATACGTCAGTATTGTGCCTACGTACTCTCAACCGATGTGAGAGATCAGAGCTTACGTAGTTCGGGATATTACGGCTTACGGGATCAGATTCATCTGTTTTTCTGAGTAGGGTTAACAAACAGTTCCAGCAGTTTGGTGTATGCAGCTCGCTCGTTAGAGACTCGTGCGTTACCGTTTGCGGTAGAACTGAGAGTTAACGACACTCTTTTCTTCAGAAAAGTTTTCCTTGAGTTATGGGCCCACGGGGCAAAAAGATTTGAAGTTTGTTTTCTGTCTTTTATGGAAGAAGTGTTTTTTATGGTTCTGTAGTTCG
Organism: Lathyrus sativus; assembly: GCA_963859935.3. Lineage (NCBI taxonomy): Eukaryota > Viridiplantae > Streptophyta > Magnoliopsida > Fabales > Fabaceae > Lathyrus > Lathyrus sativus. The sequence goes on from OZ012735.1 coordinate 774,547,951, forward strand.
TACAGCCCTAGAGACTATGACCTGGGAACGAATGCGTCGCATATCGTTCAAAGGACGTATACTAAACACTCTAGACGATTGAGAGGAGACCGCTCAATTATCATTACCCAAGTCGCTTAAGGCTCGTAACGTGCTTGTACCAACTCGCCTTTATTACGTTTTTTACTGTTGTTTTTAGATGATAAGAGAACGAACTCTACGGGGAAACTGTCAAGCCCTAATGTTGTCATGCCAAGGATTCATCCTATGGTTGAGTTTGAAACAGGGAACTCCTAGATGTTATCATGCCAAGGTTTCAACCTAAAGTTCTATCATCACTTCCTTATCAAAGGAAGTGAGACTCCTAGGGGATCATGTCAATGGGAAACAGAAAATAACTGCAAAAATCATTAAACAGATAAAACAGAAGAAAATAGTAAAGATGCACATGCAATGCAACAATACAAGCAAAGGGAGACTCACTCAACCTCTAAGCAATCAAGCAAAGAAAACACACAAAACAGACAAGCAAAGGAAGCTCAACTCAACCTTTCAATGCAAACACACAGAAAAAGAAAAAAACAACACACAAGCAAGGGGAGGATCACCTCAACCCTTAATGCAAACAAGCAGAGAGAGACTCCCTCAACCTCTCAATGAACTCATGCTCCTAGCCTAAAATATTCTATATATGAACCTATTCTAATGCATCAAGCAATGTCAAACGAGGAAGGGAAATAAAACCAAAATGAGCAACAGGGAATTCATCCCAGGCTACATCAAGTTGGAGGTGTATCAACACCAGAGTCCATCATGGGCTCAACCTCTTGAGGAATTCACAGAATCCAACCAATGGAAGGATTAGGCTCTCCCGAGAGGGATCCTATGTCAATAGGACAGAAAACTGGGTATTGGTCCTAGATATCAATCTCTGATTACAGTGTACCAACACAGAATGTCCATCTCAGGCTCAACCTATTGAGGAATGCACAGAATCCAACCAAGGGAAGAATTAGGCTTTCCCAAGAGGGATCCTAAGAAAATGACTTGGAGATGGATGACAATATATAAACCAAGGGAATATACCATGCCAAGAATGTCAATCCAAGGCTCAACCTCCTGAGAAATGCACATAATCCATTTAAAGGAAGGATTAGGCTCTCCCAAGAGGGCTCCTCATCAAGACTTGAAAGAGAAAGATAGTGCAGACCAAAGAAATGTACTATACTGATGAATGTCAATTCAAGGCTCAACCTTCTGAGGAATGCACCGAATCCAACCAAAGGAAGGATTAGGATCTCCCAGGAGGGCTCCTCTTCAAGACTTGGAGAAAGAGGGTAGGGCAAAGCCCAGGGAATAAATCACATAGGGGAAAGAAGGCACTACAACAACTTCTAAGAAACCCTAAAGACTAGCTACAAGGATCACCTATACTAGGGGAATCAAAAAGCTCTATCAAGGCTTCAACAAGGTTCTAATGAGGTATCTACCTAAGTTTTATTATATCAAGAAAGGATATGAAACTTAGAATCATCTAATGGTCACTTAAAAGACTAATCTATGAAGTTATCCTAGTTAGGGTCACCTAAACCATAAGCAACTTGCAAAATAGGGGAATAATAGAAAATCAATTCTAAAAATCTTAAGGAAAATCCTATGTTATCCTACATGGATTAAGAATCTATGGTACAAAAACCAGGGGCAAAACCTACTCCTAAAGGTTCTAATAAAATCTAAATTCAAAGGGTGTGCTAAAGGGGATTCATCAAGGAATGCTCCTAAAGATCTATCTGAAACTCCTACTTAGAATCATCTAAAAAATACAACAAAAATCACCCAAACCTATCAAGGAGTTTATAACAAACATGCAAAATTTCAGCATCAAATTCCAAAACATGAGCTAGTAATAAAATCAGCAAGTAAACTACTCATTTTATGCATTTTTAATCAACTATTAAAAATAGAAAAATGGACATTAAATTGAAAACAACACCAAAATAAAATCCAAAAGCGTAGAAAATTACACGAATCCACTCGCCTCTTCACCCTGAGCATCATGATCTACTCTATTCTCACTGATTCTCCATGAATAATCAAACACGATGATGAACAGAAAAATCATCAATTCCACAAGTGTCATCAAACTCCAAATTAACTACACAAATGTCTTACTCACGTCTCAAGGATCAAAAACATGTATCCAATTCTTGAAATCCATCAAGATTCAAGCCTAACCGTGCCTCTAAGAAAATCACTCATCATCAAGAATCATCTCGAAACCTTACCAAATCATACCTAAATCCACCTAGGGTTCGTCTATAACCTCACCACATGCCAAATTCATTCTAAATCAGCCTAGAACTAGAGGAATTTTGAAGTGAACAAACCTGAAAAGAAGCTTGAAATTGCAGGTGCTAGTGTGCGAATCTTGATGCCAAAATGTGCAGAAACCTTCAATGAAGCTTGTTGGTGCTATGGAAATCCTCAATTCTTCTTGAAATGCTCTGGATTGGAAAAACGATTTCTCACTTTGGAAGCTTCAAACTCAAACTTCCATAACCGTTTTCTTCACCAAATGCCAACCAAAAACGATCTGAAATAGATCCTGAACTTATATATGATGTGTTTGGATAATTATCAGGCCCATTGGAAGCCCAATTTGATCAATCCAAAATTCAATTTTTTCTTCCAAACTCCTTCATGGCAGTCGTGATTCCTACTCTGTTTCAGCTTCATCCTTTCTCCAATAGCTTGCATAACATCTCATGAATGTGAATGGATCAGATTGAAAGCTTGATTTCATCCTATGGTGTGGATTGGTGGTGTTACTTCAATTCCAAGTAACCTTTGAAATGTCCATGAATTCAACCTTAACTCAAAAATGTGAGAATGCCAAAATGCTCCAAATGTTTTCTACCTTCAAAAAATGCACAAACTTGCCAACTTTTGCACAAACATGAATTGTTTTGGATTTTCTCTTTTTTATGCCTTTTAATTATCTTTTTTTCAAAATTCCTTCATACACTTCCATATTCAATCCATATCAATGAATGTTTTTGTCATGGTTGGACAAATAACACCATTTTGAACAACTTTCAAGTTTATCAAAAGTCTATTTGAGATGTCTAAGTTGATGAAATTGACCCATAACCAAAAATGACCTGTAATTCCAAATTCCCAAAATACCCTTATCTTGGAAAGCTTGTAACTTGAGTTCTATAAATCCAATCATGGACTTCTAGTACTTTCTAGAAAGCTAAGAAGATAAGGAACAACATTCATGTTGGAAAAAATTTCATGAGAATCATACTTCTAGGGAAAAAGTGTCATGCAAGTTGGTTGACTTTCAAGTTCCAAATTCACATTCATCTGATGACCTGTAACTTGTTTGGCTCATAACTTGAGTTCCATAAACCCTATCAAGGACTTCTAGTACTCAAATTAAAGCTATGCTCATGCTCTACAACAATCATGTTAGGGTCAAGGTGAGATGAAAATCACATCTTGAGTTATGTGGTCTTGAAGTTAAGCACCAAACTAGGGGATTTTACACTGTCAAGCATAGCAACCCTAGCCTAGGAACTCCTCACACTCTTGATTCATGATGAGTTGACCTTGGAATCATCCGTTAGGCATCTTAATACATCAATCCATGATCACATGGCCTTGGGGTTAGGTTTCAACCTTCTTCAAATCATCAGTTAGCCTAGGGTTGACCAGATGAAACCCTAGTTGCATCCATCTTGGTTGTAACTTCATATCCTTCACCTGATGACCTGTCTAGGCTTCAAAATGAATCTCAATACTCCTCATAAGCTCTCCCAAGATCTCAAGTCAAACTTCATGGCTTCAGAATCATCTGAGGATCTCCCCACAACCCTCAAGTTAGGATATATACACACTTGGCTTCAACCACACTCTCTGAGGATCTTTGGCTTCTCTGGTGAGGATATCAACCCTTGAGCACTTGAATAAACCTCTTGGTTAGCTTCATAGTCTTGTGTAGCTCTTTGTTGGTAGTCATACCTCTTGATCTCCTGCACACATGGCAATGCAATGCAGATGAAATGTTAAAATGAATGCAATGAAACACAAGCTAGGTACAAAAAAGGTTAGGCAAATTTTGGGGTGCAACAGAAGGATGACGAAGATGAGCGACATGAGAAGCTGCATGAGAATGTTGAAATCATTGATAAAAGGCTGAGAATAATGGAAGGTGACCAAATCTTTGGTGCTGCTGCCAGAGATGTATGTTTGGTATCTGGACTGGTTATCCCCCAAAAGTTCAAAACTCCGAGCTTTGACCTATATGAAGGTGCTACTTGTCCGAAAAGCCATTTAATAATGTACTACAGTAAAATGGAAGCTCACGTTGAGAATGATAAGCTAATGATACATTGTTTCCAGGATAGTCTAAAGGGTGCTGCCTCAAAATGGTACCTAACTTTAGATCAGTCCCGTATCAAATGTTTTCAAGATCTGTCTGACGCCTTCATTAAACACTACAAGTATAATATGAATCTGGATCCAGATCAAATATAGCTGCTCAGTATGTCCCAGAAGAACTTAGAATCATTCAAACAGTATGCTCAGAGGTGGAGAGAGATTGCTTCACAAATGGAACCTCCTCTGACTGAGAAGGAATTAACCGATTGGTTTGTTGACACGGTGCGCCCAGAATTCTACGAGAGAATGGTTGGTAGTGTAACTTCTAATTTTTCTGACATTGTTGCTGTTGGAGTAAAAGTGGAATTGGGTTTGAAAAGTGGCAGAATGTCAAGTGCTGCTGGTAGTTCAAGCTCCAAAGATCATGCCAAGAAACCTTCGTTCAGTTCTCAGAAGAAGAAAAAGGGTGAAACTAATGTTGTATCTACAGGCAGACGAAGAAATCAGCCTTATCAACATCAGCCGAATTATGTTCAACGACAAGGTTATCCTGTGCAGTATGCTCAACAACCTTATATGGCTATTGTTACTCCCGCATTCAATCAGCAAATTCCTACATATCAGCTTGTGCAACCGGCCCCTGTTTATCAGCCTTCGGTATATCAACAACCTCCTAGTTATCAGCCTGCACAAGCTCCTGCCACCTATCAATGAGCGCCTAACGCTCCTGTATATTAGTCAAAGAATCAGGCACCTCGCCAGAATGGTCCCAACAAGAGACAATACGAGCAGTGTCCTCCCATTCCGATGACATACACCGAGTTGTACCCCTCACTAGTGCAACAAGGTTTGATCACTACCAGAGCTTTGGGTCCACCTCCTAATCCGCTACCAGCTAATTACAACGTTGCCGCTCATTGTTTATTTCATGAGGGTGCGTCAGGTCACGATCTAGAAGGTTGTTACACTCTCAAGCATCTTGTCAGAGAGTTAATGGAAAAGAAGATCCTGTCTTTTGATGATCCTCAGCCAAACGTCAAGAGCAACCCTCTGCCTAACCATGGGGCTGTTAATGCTATCGGTAATTCCTCTGATGAAAGCCTTATACTTGATGTTGCTCAGATCAAGACTCCTCTTCGGGTTTTCCATTCTAAGCTATTTGAAGCTGGTTTAGTGTCTACTTCTCATGTTGTTTGTACAAGTTGTGATGTCAGTATCAAGGGTTGTTTATGGGTTCAAAATGATATTCAGAAGTTGATCAATGATGGTTTCTTACAAGTGGTTAATAAAGATAAGAAGGATGAAGTTGTTGTGATTGAGCCCGTCTTCAATTTACCAGAGCCAAATACTAAAGTGCCAGTGTTTAATTTTCCAAGGTCGAGTGTTGCAAAGCCCGTGTTCAACGTACCAAAGCCTGTGACTCCTATGGTGAATCAACCGAAACCGGTGATTATTCAGAAGCCAAGTCCGTTTCATTTCAGTGATCCTAAAGTTGTACCCTGGAAATACAACGTGACCATGATTGACAAAGAATCTGGGAAAGTTATTCCGAGGGAAGAATTGAAGACTGCAAATGAAGATGTGACAAATATAGCTGGGGTAAGCAGGATGACTCGCAGCGGTCGTATCTATACTCCCTAATTCAACGAGGCTCAGCCAAAGGAAACCATTACTGCCACTATTCCTGCCAAAGACAAGGATAAATAAGCAGTCACTAATGATGAAGATGTTGAGTTTATGAAGATCATCAAAAAAAGTGACTACAAAGTTATTGATCAGCTTCATCAGACTCCTTCCAAGATCTCCATTTTATCTCTGCTGATGAATTCACCTGCTCACAAAACTGCTTTGCAGAATTTATTGGCTCAAGCTCATGTCGCTCAGGACATTACCACCGGACAATTTGATAGTGTGATTGCCAACATTACTGCCTGTAACACTCTTAGCTTTAGTAATGAAGAGTTACCGAGAGAAGGTCAGAATCACAACCGTGCTTTACATATATCAGTGAAATGTTTGGAGGATAACTTATCAAGGGTACTTGTGGATACCGGTTCATATTTGAACGTTCTACCCAAGAGAGTTCTCACTAAGTTGGCTTATAAAAATACTGTGATGAAGCCTACTTCTTTGATCGTCAAAGCCTTTGATGGTTCTCGCAGATCCGTGATCAGAGAAGTGGAGCTACCGATCCTGATTAGACCACATGTTTTCAACATCACTTTCCAAGTAATGGACATTAATCCCAATCATAGCTGTCTACTTGGAAGACCTTGGATCCACGCCGCTGGGGCAGTAACTTCAAATCTGCATCAGAAGATGAAGTTTGTGGTCGATGAAAAGCTGGTTATCATACATGGTGAAGAGGATCTGATGGTCAGCAACCTGTCTTCTTTCCGTTACATTGAGGCTGATGAAGACACTTTGGAAACTTCCTTCCAAGCACTTGAGGTCGCCAATGCTGTCTTATGGGAGGTTGAAGAAACAGTGGGCCAGAGTAATCCATCTTTTGCATCTTTCAAGAGCACCAGATCAACAATCGACAGGGGCATTCCTGAAGGTTGGGGAGAAGTGATCAACATCAAGACCAAGACTAATCGCCACGGGTTGGGTTACAAACCAACTCATGATAAAGCTTCCACAACTGTCAAAGGGCGTCCGAAGACTGTTCAAGAGGTGTTTATCAGTGGAGGTTTCCAAGTCAATGCTGTCAACGATGATGACGATGATGAAGACCTGAGAAACCTGGTATTTAAGAGCGATGCAGCTTTCAGCAACTGGGGAGCTATAGAGATCCCCGTGATTTTTCCTATTTCAAAGTAATTTAATGTTTTCATTTGTTGTTTTCAAAATTCCATAGCTATGCCCGAAGCTATTGGATAATTTGTAGGGCCTCCTTTTCACTTTTTAAAATGATATTAATAAGTGCATTTTGTTAAATCCTATTTGTTTCACTTGTGTTTTTTGCTTTCACTTTTAAAATGAAATTGGCAAACCTTTTCAAAAACTACAAAATATAAATTTAAAAGCATTTTCTTCCGCATTTTCCTTGTGCATTTAATAAAATAAGCCCAAACATTGCAGTGATATCCAAAACCTTGTTGAATCCAACGATCCTGCTTTCACTCCTGACTGGGATTCGCCCATTTATCAAGCTGAAGATGAGGGTGATGAAGATTTTGAAGTACGCGTTGAACTGGCAAAATTGGTTGAGTATGAGTACACCGAGCTTCAACTATACAAAGAGCAGGTAGATTTGATTAATCTTGGCACTGATGAAGATAAGAAAGAGGTCAAAATTGGTACAACACTTGGGGCCGAGGTCAAACAGAGATTGGTCAAGCTTCTAGAAGAATATTCTGATGTGTTTGCATGGTCGTATCAAGATATGCCTGGTTTAGACACTGATATTGTAGTTCACAAGCTGCCGCTTAAGCCAGAGTGTACACCTATCAAACAGAAACTTCGAAGAACAAGACCTGACATGGCTCTGAAAATTCGAGATGAGGTTAAGAAACAGCTTGATGTAGGTTTCCTTACAGTTGCGAAGTATCCTGATTGGGTAGCCAACATTGTTCCAGTGCTAAAAAAGGACGGTAGAGTCAGAGTGTGTGTAGACTACAGGGATTTGAACAAGGCGAGCCCAAAAGACGATTCCCCCTGCCGCATATTGATACACTTGTTGATAATACAACCAGTTTAGCAGTTTTCTCTTTTATGGATGGTTTCTCCAATTATAATCAGATCAAGATGGATCCCGCCGACAGAGAAAATACCACTTTCATTACTCCTTGGGGAACCTACTGCTACAAAGTTATGCCTTTCGGTTTGAAGAACGCAGGGGCAACATATCAAAGAGCTATGGTCGCTCTCTTTCACGACATGATGCATAAAGAGATCGAAGTTTATGTTGATGATATTATTGCCAAATCCCAAAACAAAGAGGACCATTTGGATCATTTGCTGAAACTGTTTGAACGACCGAGGAAGTACCAGTTGAAATTGAACCCTGCTAAGTGTACCTTTGGTGTTAGATCTGGAAAACTACTTGGTTTTATCGTCAGCTAACGAGGAATTGAAGTAGATCTCGATAAAGTTCGAGCCATTAAGGACATGCCTGCTCCGCAAACTGAAACACAAGTGAGATGTTTTCTTGGACAACTAAACTATATCTCCAGATTCATTTCTAATATGACTGCTACCTGTGAGTCGATCTTCAAATTACTATGCAAGGGTCACACTGTTGATTGGAATTCTAACTGTCAGCAAGCATTTGAGAAGATCAAGGGTTATCTTCAAGAACCTCCTATTCTGATTCCTCTGGCTCCCAGAAGACCACTGTTCATGTACCTTACTGTTCTTGAGAAGTCTATGGGTTGCGTATTGGGTCAACACGATGAGACTGGACGAAAAGAACATGCCATCTACTACTTGAGCAAGAATTTTACTGATTATAAAAGCAGATATTCACTTTTGGAGAAGACTTGTTGTGCATTAACATGGGCTGCTAGGCGTCTCAGGCAATACATGATTTGTCACACTACCTTGTTGATCTCGAAAATGGATCCAATAAAGTACATTTTTGAAAAGCCTGCTCAGACTAGAAGACTTACCCGTTGGCACATGTTGTTATCAGAATACGACATCCAGTATGTGACTCAGAAAGCTATTAAAGGTAGTATCTTGTCAAACTATCTTGCAGATCAACCAGTTGAAGACTATGAGCCTCTCAAGTTTGACTTTCCGGACGAAGACATTATGTTAGTAAAGGATTATGAAGAGCCAGGTCCTGATGAGGGTCTCGAGCCGGGTCTCTGTTGGAAGAGATGTTTGACGGTTCCTCTAATTACAGTAGGCATGGCATAAGCGTCGTTCTGATGAATCCAGAAGGTGGTTACACCCTATTTACAGCAAGGTTAGACTTTGAATGTACCAACAATATCGCCAAATATGAAGCATGCGTTCTTGGCCTTGAAGCAGCAATTGACCTCAGAATCAAAATTCTTGAAGTGAGTGGAGATTCAGCTTTGGTTATTTATCAAGTCACAGGTGAATGGGAAACTAGACATGAGAAGTTAATCCCATACAGAGCCTACATTGTTGAAATGATCAAGTACTTTGATGAGATCACTTTCAAGCATGTTCTGAGATCTGAAAGTCATATTGCCGATGCTCTAGCCATGTTAGCCTCAATGTGTAAAGTCCGATTCGTTAATGAGGCTACTCTTATTCGAATTGAACGCAAGACTGAGCCTGCCTACTGTCAGATGGTTGAAGAGGAAACTGATGATAAGTCGTGGTTTCATGACATTAAAAACTACCTGCTCAAACAAGAATATCTGGCCGACGCTACCAATCTCGACAAGAAAACTCTGAGAAGGTTAGCATACAAGTTTTTCATCAGCAATGATATGCTATACAAGAGAAACTACGACATGGTCCTGCTTAGATATGTTGACCAACGTGAAGCAGACATGTTACTTCAAGAGATTCATGAAGGAACCTTTGGAACTCATGCCAACAGTTATGCTATGTTTAAGAAGATTCTGAGAGTTGGATATTACTGGTTAACCATGGAATCCGATTGCATCTAGTATGCCAGGAAATGCCATAAGTTCTAAATCTATGCTGACAAGGTCCACGTACCTCCAACATCGTTAAATGTCTTATCGTCACCGTGACCTTTCTCAATGTGGGGCATTGACATGATTGGGGAAATTGAGCCGAAAGCTTCCAACGGTCACCGATTCATTCTAGTCGTTATCGACTACTTCACCAAATAGGTAGAAGCTACTTCCTACACCAACGTGACCAAGCAAGTGGTTGCCCGCTTCATCAGAAAAGAGATTATCTGCCGTTATGGAATTCCAAGTCGGATCATAACAGACAATGATACCAATTTGAACAACAAGACCATGAAGGAGATGTGCGAAAGTTTCAAGATTGCACATCATGATTCTTCTCCTTACCGCCCTAAGATGAATGGAGCTGTTGAAGCTGCGAACAAGAACATCAAAAAAATCCTGTAAAAGATGGTCAAGACTTACAAAGATTAGCATGAAATGTTACCATTTTCTTTGCATGGATACAGAACTTTGATGCAAACTTCAACAGGGGAAACCCCTTTTTCTTTGGTGTATGGAATGGACGCCGTCCTCCCCATCGAAGTTGAGTTACCTTCCTTACGGGTATTGAGGGAAACCAAGCTTGATGAGGCCGAATGGATTCAAGACATATTTGACCAGCTGAATCTCATCGATGAGAAGCGCATGACAACTATGTGCCATGGTCAGTTATACCAAAAACGGATGAAGAGAGCCTTTGACAAGAAAGTCCGAATCCACGAGTTCCATCAGGGAGAGCTCGTACTCAAGAAAATCCTGCCAGTTCACAAAGACATGCGCGGGAAGTGGATGCCCAACTACGAAGGCCCATTTGTTGTGAAGACAGTCTTCTCCGGAGGATCGCTAATTCTTACAACAATGGATGGAGAAGAGCTTGCACATCCTGTGAACTCTGATGCAGTCAGAAAATATTATGCCTAAAATAACCCGCTAAGTCGAAAACCTGGAAAGGCGACTTGGGCAACAATGGATATCCCGGTGGATCATAACCTATGAAGGAGATCCAGACAAAAATAAGGGATAAAAATACAAAAAAGTACATGGCTTGCTAAGCTGAAAACCTGAAAGGGCGACTTATGCAAAAATGAGCGTCCCGGTGGATTGAAAACCCGAAAGGGCGATCCAGGCAAAATTTAGGGACAAAGGCATTTCACTGCATTAGATGACGCTGATCATCAAAGAACATTTTACAGAAGATCAATTCCAATCCAATCGCTCTTGTCAGAAGCAGGATTTTGGGTAGTCTTAGTTATTAGGGTCAGTAGAGGTCGTTGGATTCAATGTAACCTTTCCCCATTTGCCAATTTCAATTGTAATTTTCCTTGGAGCTCTGCCCTTAGCAAGCTACCATTCTTTAATAAATTAAAACCCTTTGCAATTCAATTTTTGTCATTTATACTATCTCTATTTTCATTTTTGTTATGCAAATTGCTATTTGTTGATAATAATTTAGAAAGTGAAAAGCTTTCTAAACTTAAAACTGTTTTTGAAGACGCTTTTGGAACATATAAAGTTGCTTTGACTTGTGGAAATCTCTGAAGGATATCTTCCCTTCCCCAGTAAGTCTCATTGTTGCAGAAGCACTTTTAAACCATCACCTCAGAGCAGTCCCCAGCAAGACTATAAGCTAACAACACTTTCAGACAGATTCAGAAATATCCCCCAGGAGACTGCCATGCTCGCCCCAAAAAGTCGAGATACTTTCCCCAGGAAGCTGATGTTGCTTCCCCCAAGGAGTTGTCGTACTTTCCTAGGAGGTTGCTACTTTCTCCATGAAGCTGCCTAGCTCCACACTTCCCCAATGAAGCGGATATTTATTTTATCCCCAAAAGTCTCTATTCCTAAGATAACTCTCCCAGTGAACATGTCTTCTTTGATAAAAAATTTAGATTCATGATGGCAACCCTCCAGTGAAGTCATGTTATCTTGTCCCCAAGTGGAATTTTGTTCTCCCCAGAGAATTTGGAACTTTGAAGCAAGATTTTAGTTCCGCCATCAACTTTCCTATCCCTTGATAGATGTATTTTTGCAGAGGTCGTCGGGTATCCCCGTCGAGATGTTTATTTCATCTCCTGGTTCCTTCTCTGCTCGTCTGTTTTGTCAACATGTGTGTGAGCATAAGCATGAACATTTTGCATACTCATTTGCATTTTTTTTGCATTTTCATACGCACCAACATACGCATTAGCATCTGCGTGTTTACTTTCCTCCTTGTGTCTTTTGTCGTTACTTTGGCTGTGGTCTTTGCCAAGTAACTGGGTTTGTCCATTCTCTCCAAAATAGAGTCGTCAACCTTAAGCATAAAATACTTACTATGTTCAGTTTCCCCAGAGTTCAATCCTTGTGGATGATGGTTATTTCAGTTATCTTTTCCGCGCCAGGAATAGATAATTCCCATTTGAGTTCATTCCCTCAATGGAGTCTTGTTTGACAGTTTCTTTCTAGCTCAATCCTAGATTGAACTTCGGTCTCTGTCGGTCGCCGAACCTACCTGGACGTGCATTTATTTTGCACTATCTATCAAGAAGAGCCTTTTTACAACCTCCACAGATATGCGACAGTTCTCGCTTGAGAAGCTTATCACTACAAACAATGGTATGCGATAGTTCTCGCCTGAGAAGCTTACCCCTACATATCACTACATCAGCCATGTAACAGTTCTCGCCTGAGAAGTTTATCCCCATCTTTATTATGATTAGCAACAAGTGACCGTTACCTTAATACGTTGAGTCGCCGTACTCATTCTTAGGCGTCCCGCCGTGGACATTTCATTTCCTAAACCTTAAGACGTTGAGTCGCCGTACTCATTCTTAGGCGTCCCGCTGTGGACATATCCTTTCCTGAACCGTAAGACGTGGAGTCGCCGTACTCATTCTTGGACGTCCCGCTGTGGATAATTTTTACCCTTTTCAAGTAAAAGAAGAAATTGAGACCCGTTCATGGATACAAACCTTGAAGTATGGGGGAGGTTTATTTTAACCTTTAGTAAAAGAAGAAACGAAATCATCTCAGGGAGCAAGAGACCTTGAAAGGGAAGAAGTTTATTAACCCTTTCTAAATGAATCATTTAGTCAAAGAAGAAGCTAAATCATATTTTGATCATGGAAGCTTACCCTTTATCTTAGAGTACCATCCGGTCATGCCTGAACCTGTTGAGTCGTGCTCTCAAATATTCCCCAGTGGAGGCCGTCTCGCCGGTGCCTTCTTCATTGAGGATCTAGTTCCTAAAGTGTCAACTGGTCATGCCTGAACCTGTTGGTCCATCACTTTAGAGTGTCATCCGGTCATGCTTGAACCTGTTGAGTCTTTATCTTATTGCTTATTTCCCCAGTGGAGGCCGTCTTACCGGTGCCTTTTTCATTGAGGACCTCATGAAATTTTATTTTCATCAGATAAGCGACAGTCTCTTTATTTGAGAGCTTATCCATTTTAGCATGTAAGTCCCTTTCAGCGATAAGTGGCAGTCTCTCTCGAGAAGCTTATCAGGGCATTTCCCCTTTGAAGTCCATTTATTTTGGCATACAACAGGTTTTTACCCTGTATATTTTCTAATGAATTCTGAAGATCCTGTTCCCAAAAGCTCGGATGTTATTCTTGCTCAATGCTCCAGTATTCTGTTTACTTGATCCTACCCTAGAGTGTCAACCGGTCATGCTTGGACTTGTTGAGCAGCTACTCTCGGATATTTTCCCCAGTGGAGGCCGTCTCACCGGTGCCTTCTTCATTGAGGACCTCTTCTTGTTTTCTTTCTAAAGTGACAACTAGTCATGCTTGAACTTGTTGGTTTATCACTTTAGATTTCCCCAGTGTCGTGCTATTTCCCCAGTGCATCAGTTTCCCCAGTGTGTGTTTGCTCGTTGCGTCGTTCCCTTGTGTCGTCGTTTCGTCTGCATTCCTGCATCATTTGCCATCATATGCATCATATTAGATTCATAACATTGTCAGCATTGTCGTTTGTCCATAGCATTGCATATCACTGCATCTAACGGCAAAATTTTTGGTTATCTATATTTAAATCCCTCCACCATGATTTCCCGAGCCTCCGTCGCTCAAATCATCCGGCGAAGTTATTTAAATAGGGGAAATTGTCGTACCCCAAATTTTACCCTTAGATCCATTGATCTTTTGCATATCATACTAAGTCCATCATCCATGCATAACTAACCGTTTTAACCTGTTTTATTTGTTTTGTTTCATAAAATTAGGTTTACCTCAAAGGATTCAAAAGCCATAAAGACTGTATGTATGGGTCCTTCGTCGCCTACAAATCGGTTTAAATTTCTGTAGAAGCATGCACCCTCAGGCTCAAATAAGCGTTTGCTCCCCAAGATGCCTCAGAAGTTTCCCAAGGAAGATTAAGGGCCTATGGTGTGTTGGGTTTTCAAAGACAATGATTCAAGGAAATCAATATACTTTAAAATGGTGGAGTATTGGATATACTTAGGGATTAGACTTTAGCAAGGGTTTCCTAAGAAGAAATTCAAAGAGCATGTTCTTTACAAAACTTCAATTTGATTCATTTTGTTGCTGAAAATCAAAATCATGACACTTGGGAAGTGGTCCATATAAAAAAGGATTTACATCGCTCCTATTTCATGTGGTTTGCATTCAACTTTTAAATCTCAAGAAAGCCGAGTTCAAGTAGGAAAAATGAAATATTAAAAGGTTTTATTTACAAATTCTTTTCTCCAGAATTAAAGCTCATTTGAAGCTCGAGGGGGTTCAAATTTTTGAATATTAAAAGGAATTAATCCCATGATTTAAAGTTAAAGATTCACATTTTACACCAAGTTCTTGAAGAATCACTCTTGTTTTGATTTTGGTTCCAAATTCAAGGCACAAAGCTAGTATCATATATCACCATTCAAGGAAGTACACCAAAGTTCAAGTCTTGTTTCAAAGTTAATGAAGATCCAAACTTTCAAGAATTACAAGGTAAAAATTTAAGAGTTCAAAGGTTCAAGGGTCTTCACAAAGTCAAGTTGATCATGATTAGAAAATTTCAAGGTTGAGTTCATATCCAAGCCATAATTTTCAAGAGAATTTTCGCCACAGATGAAATCTACCAAGCGCGGGATTCATTGTTCCCTTTTACATTAATCAAAGTACAAAATTCAAATTTTTCTCGCAAGCATGTGGTTCACACTTTTCCTCACTATCAAAATATTCAGGATTAACAAATTCAGGGGAAGATGTACAAATTTCCTTTACAATACAAATTCCAGTTGTTCCATACTGGATAATCATAATGAACAAAATAGGATTCATGGTCAAAGAGCCTTTACAAAGTACCAATTTTGCGAAAATTTACATATAATCCTAATGTTACAAACCCACCACGAGTTGAAGTCATGATTATAAAATATAAGACTTCAATTTTCTATTTGCTAAAGGAAGGCCGTGAACATGAAATCACGCGAAGAAGGTGAACTGTCTCCAGAAGATATGTGTAACAAGCTGAATTTGGTAAACCTGCCAATCATCTAGCATATTCAAATGATTCAGGCCATGATAGAGATGTGAGTCCTAGAAGGAGTCCCGACAAGAATCCTAGAGGGTTGAACTAAGGTCATGCTCTATCAGCTAGCCTTGATAATAATCCCAGGAACCTGTTGTAGCTGCCTTCAAACATGGCCGACCTTTACCAAATGATATCATACTCCATCGCCCAAGCCAAAAGACCTGCATAATAAAAACGCCAAATCCTTAGTCAAAATATCTCGAGATACACAACATTCGTGAGACAATTAATTTCTTTTATATAATGACAACAATGGTATTTTGACGGAAATAAGAATTAAGGAATTTGGCTTGAGTAATCCTTTTCATGGCCAACGTTGGAGATGTAGAGGTTTAAGGAAGTTCTCAATTGCTCTCATAAAGCTTCCTTATGACCGTCGTTCACCGCTTAATGACATAATTTTCTTGCTGCTCTCGTTGGTTCCGCAAACAAATACTGGCACCAAACTTATTGAAAGAAGTTTAATTTGAGATTAGAAATAAGAGCCAAACATTTCCAACAAACTTCTAAAACAAAGGTCATAGAAAGCATTACCATCTATAGGCATCGAATACACACATGCCTAGATCCTGGTTAGTAAACAAATCCCGGCAACCATGCTACGGCTCGTCCACTAGTTCCCCACCTAGGCTTCTCTAATACCAACAACCTTCAAGAAGCAAGCGAACACGACTTCAGAAATCCACCTGCAAAGAAAATTACCATAGAATAAAATCAGAAGTTGGTAGCAGTTACTCAATGTCTTTACACAACTCAAGTTTATCCCAAATCAAAATGCTCTCAAAGTGACCTTTCAAATACACAAATTTTAGTAACAAAAGAAGCAATTCCTAACATGTTACATACCACCTTACATTTCTAAATCACAAGTTATCACAAAGACGGTGGAAATGTTAGCATCCCAAACAGCTACACCTTGTCATTGAATTTTCCTTGTTTAATACAACAGTCGTCGTTATATGGGTGCTGGACAAGAGTGACCATAATGTTGCAAATATACTCTTGGTGCAATCTCTAAAAATGCATCACCGAAGGGCTGTTCCACTAAGGTCGTCCCAAGCATCGCCACCTGAAAAGAAGAGAATGGATCGATTAATAAAACATTACAGCTCTATTTCCTTCAAGTACCCAAACAAGAAAAGGAGAAAAGGATCAGTATGAATAATGCGGAAAATACTTGGCCATTTGAGGTTTTAGCAGTAACCCCGTTGAGTTTCCGAAAGAACTGATGGTCGCACTGCCAACAACCATTAGACGGTGGTGATAGCATTCTGATGCACACAATAGATCTTCATCACGCCACGATTGAAAATCATCTTTAGCCTGTCCGAAACAAAGTCCAATACATTCAAAGAAAAAGGGTATCAATCTCCAAAAACACACCGAAGATGGAAAATGAATATTCTAAAGAAGAATTATGAAGATAGTAAAAATGTTTCCAAACACCATAAAGATAAATATGGAAGGTTAATCATGAAAAAGAACATGTTTTCCAAGCAAGAAACCGTGTTTTAATAGAAACATTATCTGGTTTCCAAACCAATACACCTATGCTGAATACAAAAGGAAAGAAGTCAAGTTGTCGGAACATGTCTAAGGCAGAAATAAAGAGGTATTCATTCAGTGAATTTGTGTGTTCAGAGTAATATAACAGTTCATAACAACGTTTCCATAACAATTAGTGAACATGCCGGCACAAATTTGGAAATGCATTCATCGTGAAATTACACTAGAAGCAGCAACAATTGGAAAGTGAGAATTGGTGAGCCTATAAAAGCAGGGATAAGGCATTCACAGGATATCCAAGAAAAAATTCACGAACAAATTACAGAGAAACCCTAGCACATAGCCACGACAGATTCACAATACAGAACGAGCAAGATTCATTCACACAGATTCATACAAACACATACGAAAACAAAAAACCCTAAGCAAGAGGATCGAAACTCATCTTTAAGAAGCCGCCGTCTCTTCCCTCCCGCCGATGAATCCCTTGCCGCAAAACTTCCACTCGCTGCTAAATCCTCATCGAACGACCATTCCTGTATCATTCTGGGTAAAGTCTTTGATTAATCCATTATTTTTTTTACTTGTGAATTTTTGCTTCTTAGGTCGGAAAAGAGGAAGAATAGGTCGGAGGAAAGAGAAGGAAGAAAGAAGGAGAAGGCGAGTAGAAGAAAGAAGCAGAGAGGGTGAAGAAAGAAGAAGAAGAAAGCGCCATTTGAAGGAGGAGAATTAGGGTTCTACGGTAACCCCCTCCCTTTCGTTTGATCAGTTTGAGTCGGGTCGGGTCTGGGGCCTGACCACCCAGCCCGACCCAAATTCGTTTTTATTTGCCTTTTTTTTTATTTTTTGTTTTTTTGTTTATATTTTGTAATATGTAATTAATTAATACTAAACTAACATAACAACTAACCACTAACTTAATTAGAAATAAATAATTAAATTTGAAAATATTTTTATTAATAGTAAATAATATAAAAAAACAAATCTTGATCTTAAAATAATAAAAAAGGTATTTTTTAGAAATAACTGTAGAGTTCTTTTTATAATAAAAATATAAAAATACAATTTCATTCTAGTAATTTAATTTAATTTCCATTTTTCATAAATAAAAATATAGTAAAAAATGTTCAGTTTAATTTAGTTTAAATCTCATTTTCATAATAAATATAAAAATAAAAAAAAATAAAATATGTCATTCTAATTAAAAATATTTAAAAAAAGAATTAAAAGGATAATAAAAATTTTAGATTTAACAAGTAGTTTAAATTTCTTTAAAAATAATAATAATAAAAAAAGACACATTTTAATTTCCTTTATCATTTAACTAATTTTAATAATTCAAACAATTTAGGTTTTAATTTAATTTGAACTTAGAATAATTTAGTTCTTCTAGAATTCTAATTCTACTAATTAACCTCTATTTACTTTTAATCATTTCTAAACAAAAACACAAATAATTAAAATTAACTTATTTTTATTTCTTAATATTTGGTCTTTTCTAGAAATTTAACCATTTCGAATTAATTTGAATTTAATCTTTTCTAAATCTAATATTCTCAAAATAATTAAAAGCAACTAATTCCTAACTTCTCAACAAGACATTTTCACTTTGCTAATATCACTAAATCATGTTTCGCTTCCAAATAGCAGTCCCATTGCTACCAGCACACACTCCCTTAACATCTCCCTTAAGCCCTAGGATCCGAGTCGCTGTACTCATGGTTAAGCATCCCACCGTGGACATCCACCCCTTCATCCTAGCCTTAGGATTAGGAGTTACCGCACTCCATATAAGTTTCCCACCGTGGAATACTTATTTCACACCCTTTAATTCAACTTTAACATAGAAATCAGAGTCGGCGCACTCCAAAGTAAGCGTTTCCTTATGAACACTTACTTCCCCAGGAACCTTGACCACAATCAAGAATTTCCTCTTTCACCCTCGTTGAGGGAAACTACGATTACTCTGATTCCATCCCCTACCCAGGATACGTAGGCACAAGATACGAGTCTTGGTGAGTAAACTTAGGACTAACCCTTTAGGTCTTTCTCTTAACCTTTAACCCTTAGCATTAACCCTCAAGCAGATAACATAGCAATAGCACGTTTTAAAACAAGAGGTTCTTGTAGAGTACTACAGAGGTATAAGATGCTAATACCTTCCCTAAGCTTAACCAACCCCCGAACCCTAGATCTCTCCCCGCGTTGTGTTTACGATGCAAAATAGGTTTTCCCCTTTATTTAACCTTTCCTTCGGATAAATCAAAGACCAGTTGTAAATGAATTAAGATTCAAGTTAATCAATAGTTTGACATCCAAATTTCACCGCAACAGCGATGCTAACAAGCAATCGACTTAAAAGGGTATTTTGAAAAGTGGCTCGATATCGAATCGAGAATTAGTTTAAAAATGGTTTAGTTTATGCTAGTCCTTAAGGGTGCTCCTAGAAAAACCACAACCAAAGAAAAGTAAAGAGCATACATTGAAAAGGGAATGGGGGTACATGTAAAGAGCATGCATCAAAAAGTAGCACCTTTGTTTCAGAACCTCTCTAAATCTCATCTCGTTCTGCTCCTACTTGTAGTTTGTGTTTGGTTATTGATTTGGTCTGAGATAGTTGTTGGAGGATGAATAATGAAGATGAAGCTTTGAGGTTGTTTAAGGTTGGAAGAGGATTTGCAGAAGTTGTGATGAAGAGTGAGGTTGGGTTTGAAGAGGTTTGAAAAAGGGTTGGAGCAGGTTTGTGGTATGAAGAGTGATTAAGAATTAGATTAGGTATTAACTTAGGATTATCTTTTTGAATAGGATTTAACTAATTAGCTTTAATTTTAGTTAATGGTTAACTTTAGAATTTAGATTTTAATCAACCTTAGAATTAGGACTTAATTAGATCTTAATTAATTTGGTTTTATATTTAGTTTAGAATTAGTTTTAGTAACTAGTTTAAAGATTAATTAAAATATTTAGTATTTAGAATATATTTAATTTATATTAGTTTAGATTTATCCTAGATTAATTTAGGTTTATCTTTTGTTTAGAACTTAATTTCGTTTAGAATTTAATTAGTTAGAATTAGTTTTTAATCTTTGACTATTTCTTCTCTTATTTTGGTTTTAGTTTCGGTTAATTCTTGAGCGCATTCGTGAATATTTTTCTGACACTTGTACATATTTTCTGTAAATATTAATTTAAGTTTAATATTTGACGTTGTCTGTGATTGCGTTGCTTCGTGTTTACTTGTTGTTTACTTCCTGTATTCGTATGATCCCTTAGGGTTCCTAGCTCGACTTAATTTCTGAAAAAGTTTGAGGTAGGGGAGACATTAGGCTTTCAATCCAAGTATGACAACATTAGGTAGGTTTCCCTCCTAATCCTGATCTTAGGGCCACTTTCCATGATAATAGTTAGGGTTCAGTTTTCCCTAGACCTTTCGTGTGTCTCTCTTTTCTCACCTCAAATTTCTTCAAGACACTTAATAAAGAACGATAAACATCATACACTACGAGCCTTAAGTACATGGGGAATGATAAGTGAGGGGTTTCTCCTCGCTTGTCTAGAGTGATTAGCGTATGCCCTTGGGGCAATATGCGACACATTCTCCCCCGTGTCATAGTCTTTAGTGCGACGTGAGTCTCAAACTAACTCAATCCACTTCACTAAAACTCACAAACACAATTCAAACCTTTTCATCCTTCAGAATTACTTTTCAACCTCATTTTCAGAAAAGAGTATGTTTCTTTTCCGTTCTACCCCAAATAGGCATCGTCCCTAACTACTGGAATGAGACTTAGTGTCACTCATAAAAAAAACACTAAACCAACTAGTGGTCTAGTTTTCCCGAACTATGTTTGCTCTGATTTCTCATACCAGACGAGGATACATAGTTTCTAGAGGAGAGCCACCTTAGAGGACCGTCATTCAGGAAGTTTCAAGTGTTGATCCACCTCCTGTTCAATTGCCACCATCTACTTGGCCAGAGTTTGGTTTACCTCCTAACTATTCTCCACCTCTTGCATCTACTGCTATGATTGGTCAGACTGTCAGACCGGTTTTTCAAGCTCCCATCCTTGCCAAGCCCAGACCTGTGGTCTACACTGTTAACCATATTGTCCAAGCTCCCTTTGAGAACCCCCTATGGATACAAAGTTGCCGAATCTTCTAATGATGCAAAGAAATCCTATGGGAATTTCCAGAAGAGGAAAGAGGATCAAACCAATGCTATCATGACTGAATCAAGAAGACCTCGCCATGGACCTCAATCTGCTGATCATCATGTTGGTGCTACTGTTACTGCTCCACAGCCAGATCAGACTCCTCAGCGTCCCGTTGTTAGACATAACCAGTATCGAAATAGGAATCAATTTGATCCTATTCCCATGACTTACACAAAACTATATCCTGACCTAGTTCGACAAGGGCTTATCACTACAAGGGCTTTACCACCTCCTCCTAATCCTCCTCCAACTGGATTTAGGGCTGATCTCCAGTGCGTTTTTCATGAGGGTGCCCTAGGCCACGACTTGGAGCATTATTTTGCACTGAAAGCTAGAGTGCGTGAGTTGGTTAGAGCTGGAATACTTGATTTTAAGGATAGTCATCCGAACGTCCAAAAAATCCTTTGCCAGTGCATCAAAAGTGAAGCTTCGGCCCGACCCCAACAGATTATTTTCCCAAATGCCAGTGCTTCAGACATGACGACTCAGCTTTGTACTGATTTAGTCACTAGGCCTTTTATTTCTTGCTGTTTGTACTTTCCTTATTTTTATATTAGTTGTTTGCCTTCAAATTATGTTTGTACTTTTATATTAATGAAATAAGCATTGCGACTTTTGATTCAATTCATTTTGTCTATTTGGTTACATCTTTATGCTTTATCTTTTAAAATATGCATTTTTGTTCAAATTTTTGATATGCAAAGATTGGAGGGAGGTTGACGAAAATGTTATACCCATAACTGCTGTCAATATGCTTTCAATCAAACTTTATTAACGATGTAAGGCATTGTTTCAATCCCCAAACACTGGAGAAATAAGGATGTCAGTCCCTTGTCAACCCCTTCGAGCCCAGAAGTTGGAGTTTCTTTCTTTACAAAAAACCCACAATCTTAACCTGGGGCATGGGTAGTTCTCAGTTAACTTAGTTGTGTGTTCCTGTAATACAACTTTCATGTGAAGGTTTCATTCACAAGTTTTCCTTCGCACACCACAAGCGAGTGTTGGAGATGTCTTTTAAGTCGATGATGGTTCATCATAATCATTAGAGCTAGGTTCACTTTCTTCCACACAAAAAAAAAATTAAAAGAAAAGCCGCTAAGTCAAAAACCTATGAAGGAGACTTAAGCAAAACTGGGGCATCCTGCTGACTGTGCGCTTTAAATCCTTACCCTGAAAATCCTCAATTCCAAAACAACCAAATGTTATAGGCAAGTATTGACTACCTTTTCATAGGTCCCTTGACCTCTGAACCATCATTGCTACCATCAGTGCAATTCCTAACCTATAGGAACCTGAATGCATAATATGAGTTAACTGAGCGTAGGACTGAAGATTATCACGTAGATTGGGTGGATACAAATAAATTTCGAGTCTTTATCCTTTGTTTCATAAACCGTGAACCAGGCCACGTTACAACCCTCAAAAGACTTAACTGAAGTAAGGTTATTTTGAAAGTGTACTACAGCAAGGTTGCGTAAGCTGACTCTAAAAGATCTTTGCGAATCATTTATTTTGGCAGTACACCTTTGTTTTAAACTTTGAGCGTCTTGAACCACCGTGTTCTGACCAGCGACTCATTTATTTTTCATCTTTCAAAAATGATTTTGGTTTCAAAAGTTGCATGAACTTTGCATTACCATGTTTGTATGAATATTTTTGTTTGCAAACTAGCTTTCCTCTAAGGAATTTTCAAACAATGAGAAACTTGGTCGGTGATCCTATCAGGAGCAAGTCCTTCTTGGATTTAGTTTATCCAGAAGATCCTTCAAGACTCATACTGGGGCAGACCTTCGAGGGGAATAATAGCGCAATCATCTACATAATCAGACAAGCTGAAGTAATTATCAGGTCATCTATAACAGACGGTTTAATCTGGGGCAGTTTACTTGGAGGACCATCAACTAGATACAGTTCAGAAGTGTGGCAGAGATGTGTTCAGCAGTAATATCTTTGGTCCCTAAGCAGAATGTTAGTGATCTCCGTGTTGAAGAATCAGTCTTCCAGTCTTGTCATCTCACCAAAGGAGTCGAGCCTTGTCGTCGGCGTCTGCATTTTCATAATTCATATCATATGCATATCATGAGTGTTTCATCTTCATTTGTATTTCTCCTGAGGTCGTGGTGTTATTCATGTCTCACCTTGTGGTCAAAGTCCAACTCACTTGGCACCTACCAAACAGTTTTGTCTTGACATATCTGTTGGTTTTTCAGATATTCCTTTTGATTCTGATGGTTTTCCAGAATCTTTCTGATGGTTTTCTGGATTTATCCCTCTTTCTGATGGTTTTCCAGATCGAGTCTTTGTTCTGATGTTCTTCCAGAACTTATTTGATAGTTTTCCAGATATTTCCTTTGATTCTGATGGTTTTCTAGAATCTATCCGATGGTTTTCCGGATATGTGTTCTCTTTCTGATGGTTTTCCAGATAGAGTCTTTGTTCTGATGTTCTTCCAAAACTTATCTGATGGTTTTCCAGATATTTTCCTTCGATTCTGACGGTTTTCCAGAATCTATCTGATGGTTTTCCGGATATGTCTTTTTCTGATGGTTTCCCAGATCGAGTCTTTGTTTTGATGTTCTTCCAGAACTTATTTGACGGTTTTCCAAATATTCTTTTTGATTCTGATGGTTTTCCAAAATCTATCCGATGGTTTTCCGGATACGTTTCTCTCTCTGATGTTTTTCCAGTTTGAGTTTTTTGTTCTGATGTGCTTCCAGAACCCCTTTGTTGCTTATCTGTTGTTCTTCCAGATATGTCTTCAAACTTGTCCCGTGCATTTATTGCTTTCTTAAATGTGTCGGATGTACCTTCAGAAACTTGTCTTCATTTCATGCTCTTATAGATGTTCTCATTTTGTTTCTTTGTCCCAGAGTTTATTTGATATTTTTCTGAGTATCTCTGGTGTGTTTCAGAGTTCATTCGATGTTCTTCTAGATGTTTCTGATGTTTGTTTTCTCTATGTATATTTTCTAATGATTCCTGAAGATCCCGTTCGATCTCTTCGTTTAAAGGAATGTTCCAAAAACTCCAGTACTTATCGTTTACCTGATCCTACCACCGTGTGGATCTTGTGTTACCGTTTCATCCTAAAGTGACAACTGGTCGTGCTTGCACCAGTTGGCCATCACTTTAGAATTCTCCAGTGTCGTGCCTTTCACCAGTGCATCGTTGTCCCCAGTGTGGTTTGTTCGTCGCGTCTGTCCCCTGTGGTATCGTGTCCTCTGCATCCTTGCATTTTTCAATTTCCACCATACACATCGTACTAGAATCATAACATTGTTAGCATTATAGTTCGTTTCATTTTGTCCATAGCACTGCATCTAAGGGCAAAAATTTTGGTTATCTGTATTTAAATCCCTTTCACCGTGATTTCTCGAGTCTCCGCTGCTCAAATCATTTGATGAAGCTATTTAAATAGGGGCAACTGTAATACCCCAAATTTCCCCCCGAAATTTTTAGGTTCATTTCGCACGTCATCTCATCATGCGTGGCATTTTTAACTAACTGCTAACCGGTTTGTTCAGTCTGTTGGTTTTTGCAGGAAAATGGATTATTTGCTTATCTGTTCAAGGCCATAATCACTGACTTTATTATTCGGTACGATCTGATGTGCGAAGGGAGTTTGTTTGAACTCAGTAGTTGCGGAGGATTTAAATCGGGCAAGATGATTAATTGTCGAATTCGGAGTTGGAACGTCACAGCTTAATCGGATAAATCTCATTGGATTAATTTTATTAAATAAATTTATTCGTGTAAGTTTAATCGGATGAATTAATCAGATGATTTTAATCGGAGAAATTTGATCAGAAAAATAAATTCAGAGTATTAAGAAAGAATTGAATTTATTTATTTAAATTCTATTTTTTATTATTACAAGGATAAGAATAATTACAAAATTAATTCCTAAGCTCTAAAATTCCTATTTTGTCTAAGTTTGTCTCGACATCCAAAATCTATAGATCCAAAGTGGATATCCAAATCCATCAAAGAAAAATGGATATCCAAGTTCAGAAACAACTTTCCCAAAATTTTAGCAAAACAAGGTCAAAGAGATCAACAAACAAACCATGAAAATTGCATCAACCAGCATGCCCAGGCCCAAGCAAACAAGTATTATATAAACAACAGCCTCACCATTAGTTCATAAGATAAAAATAAAATCCAGAAGGGGGAAGAAAAAGGAAAGTTCAATCAGCAGAAAAATAAGGAAAATGCGGCGAAAAAGAACCAACTCAAATCGCTTCAAACCTCGCGAAAAAGGTGAACAATTTTGATACTAACCAGTTTTTTATTTCACTTTGTGTTTTCAAAACTCTACCGGGAAGAGCAAGAATGGTGGCGGAGAAGAAGCAAAAGCTTCAAAGAAGGCAACAATGGAGGCCATCGGCGCCGCGTGTGGAAGGGAAAGAATTGGTCAAACCTTATTCCTTATTTTTTTTCTAATGTTGTAATTTAGTTTAATTAGGTTAAATTAAAACCTTTTCTAAAATTAAAACCTTTTCTAAAAATAAAACCTTTCATAAGGTTAAAACCTTTTTTATTATTTTTATTTTACAATTTAGTTTAATTAGGTTAAATTGAAACCCTTTTTAAAATTAAAACCCTTTTTAAAATTAAAATCTTTTTTAAAATTAAAACCTTTTCTAAAAGTAAAACCTTTTTTTAATTTTAAAACCTTTATTAAAACTAAATTTTTTAAAATAAATTAATACTAACATTTTTTAACACTAGACTTAAAATTATTTTCAGTTACTTACAAACCCTTTCATTCTAATTTCTAACATAAAAATTCAAAAGTAAAAATTCCTAACGTTATGTCATTATTCGTCTTGGTTATTGACTTCCTATTTTGCCGTATTTTATTTTTTATGGTTGTAACTTTATGCGAGGCTATCGTCGCTCTATTCTATTTTTTTTCATGGTTGTAATTTATGCGAGTGATCGTCGCTTTGCACTTTTTTTTAATGCTTTCATATTTTTGTATATTTTGATTCTGCCATGTAATAATTCATCATTTGCATTAATTCACCATTAAAACAACCCTCTGAAGGATTAGATCTAACTGTTTGACCGCCGAGTCAATAGCCTTAACCTTTGACCTTTTCAAAACCCTAATTTGCCTAGGTGTCCCGCCGTGGACGAAAATGCCCTTTACCCTAGCATTAGGTCAAGGAGTCGTCGTACTTTGTTTTAGGGTTTCCTGTCGTGGAACATTTAGTTTACCTTAGTTTTAAGTTCAACTTTTCAATGTAGAAATAGGAGTCGCCGAACTCCACGTAAGCATGTCCTTAAGAAATGCTTACTCCCCTTTAAAACCTTGACCACAGTCAAGAAGTTTCTAACCTCCCTTTCGAGGGGAACTACGATTACTCTGATTCCATTCCCTACCTAGGATACGTAGGCACAAGATGCGAGTCTTGGCGAGTAAACTTAGGACTAACCCTTAGGTCTTTCTTTAACTTTTAACCCTTAACATATACCCTTAAGCAATTAATTAAAGCAAAATAGTAAATTTAAATAAAAGGTTCTTGTAGAGTACTACAGAAGTTTAGGGTGTTAATACCTTCCCTAAGCTTAACCAACCCCTTACCTAGGTCTCTCCCCACATCGTTTACGATGTAAAAAATAGGTTTTCCTTCATTTGACCTTTTCCTTCGGATAAATCAAAGTCGGTTGTGAAGCAAAGATTTGCGATTCAAACTAATTAATAGTTTGATATCCTATTCTAACCGCAACAGAAAATGGCGACTTCACTGGGGACAAGTCGTATCTTTGTAAGGGTTACCCTTACCTTGTTATTATTTTTACTATTTGCTTCATTATTTGCTTGTGTATATATCTTGTACCTTGCTTGGGGTATCCTTGTTGTGAGATAAGTCCTACACCCGGACTTCAGTGCAATTATTATAGGAAGGTGATATATTCGACGAGGCTTATAGGGAGTGAGTCCCGACCAAGCTGACTAGAGAATCACCTCTCAGTTGAGACCCTCTTGAAAATTAGTACCGTTGTATGAGTATTTGTGAAAACACTTACTATTTTCGACTAGGAGCCTGTGATACTGGGGATCATAGTTACCTTAACCCCACTTTGGCCTTATCTAGGACGTAGTGCAGGGACTATGAGTGAGTATTCCCAAAATAGTTGCTACGCGATACTACACTCAAAAGAGATTCTCTTGAGAATATTATTAACCACCGAGTCTGTCGGGAAATTGATAATATCCGAAAGATGGAATGATGACTTTGGGTACTTCTTTAGAACCCTTGTTCTGCAGGTACAACTAACCTATAATACATACCTTTTTAGGAAGGGTAGACCTTGACTCCACTCATTGTTCCTCTAACCTAGGACTTTTGTGTGTATGTGTGTATTGCACCCATAAAGCATCACATTGCATTAGATTTCATGGAATTCAAACTTTATTTATGAACTTTGAAGGATACCATGGATTACAGTAGAAAAATACTTTGAAATATTCTTTTAAGGGTCTTAAATTGGATGACCTAAGGAAGTTAGAGCTTTGGTTCAAGATCAAGAGGGATTCAGAAAAAAGTTGGAAGGCTGTTATCCTTGTTGAAATTTCAAGTGGACGAAGGACCCTAAAAGAGCAAGACATTGATAGACCCTTATGTTTGAGGTTATCCGACATCAAGGGCATTATGATCACCAAAGGTAGAACTTTTGGGTTACCGTGCGCATGACAAGACATTAATCACCAACACTTGCAGAGACTTTTCTAGCGTACCCTTGCATGCTTTTAATGGAGGATTTATTTTCCTCTGACCCTCAATCTATCTTTTGAAGACAGACTCATCCTCGAAAAGGCCCAGCTAGAAGAGCAGAGCAAGGAGCAGAACATGAAGCTTCCTTAGGGTCTTATTAGCTTTTATTTAGCTATTATGTCAAGATTCTCTTTTAAGAATAGTCACCTGTAATCCATTTTCAAAAATAATAAATAAAGCTTTCATTGGTATTCTGCGATGTTCGTAACTATTTGAATTCCATGAAATCTTTTATCCGCATTCTGCATTGTAGCATCATGTTTTGCATATCGTATGTCTTTCCGGTAACTCATGTCCAGTTGTTTTTATCTTCCAGTGTCTCTTTGAGTCGTCAAGCTGATTCCTCGACACAAATATCGGACTAGAGCTAACTATAGACTCCAAATGTCAGAACAAGAGACATATAATGCGAAAATCCGAAAAAATATCGATGAGTTGAAATCAGGCATGACTAAGCTCATTGAGATGTTTCAAGTACTGATTTCCAGAGGAGAGCCACCTAAGAGGACCGTCATTCAAGAAGTTTCAAGTGCTGATCCACCTCCTGTTCAATTGCCACCATCTACTTGGCCAGAGTTTGGTTTACCTCCTAACTACTCTCCACCTATTGCATCTACTGTTATGATTGGTCATACTGTCAGACCAGTTTTTCAAGCTCCCGTCCTTGCCGAGCCCAGACCTGTGGTCCACACTGTTAACCAGACTGTCCAAGCTCCCTTTGAGAACCCTCCTTATGGATACAAAGTTGCCGAGTCTTTTAATGATGCAAAGAAATCCTATGGGAATTTCCAGAAGAGGAAAGAGGATCAAACCAATGCTATCATGACTGAATCAAGAAGGCCTCGCCATGGACCTCAATCTGTTGATCATCATGTTGGTGCTACTGTTACTGCTCCACAGCCAGATTAGACTCCTCAGCGTCCCGTTGTTAGACAAAACCAGTATCGGAATAGGAATTAATTTGATCCTATTCTCATGACTTACACAGAACTATATCCTGACCTAGTTCGACAAGGGTTGATCACTACAAGGGCTTTACCACCTCCTCTTAGTCCTCCTCCAGTTGGATTTAGAGCTGATCTCCAATGCGCTTTTCATGAGGGTGCCCTAGGCCACGACTTAGAGCATTGTTTTGCACTGAAAGCTAGAGTGCGTGAGTTGATTAGAGCTGGAATACTTGATTTTGAGGATAGTCATCAGAACATCCAGAAAAATCCTTTGCCAGTGCATCAAAAGTGAAGCTTCGGCCTGAACCCAGCGGATTATTTTCCCAAACGCCAGTGCTTTAGACAGGACGACTCAGCTTTGTACTGATTTAGTCACTAGGCCTTTTGTTTCTTGCTGTTTGTACTTTCCTTATTTTTATACTAGTTGTTTGCCTTCAAATTATGTTTGTACTTTTATATTAATGAAATAAGCATTGCGACTTTTGATTCAATTCATTTTGTCTATTTAGTTACATCTTTATGCTTTATCTTTTAAAATATGCATTTTTGTTCAAATTTTTGATATGCAAAGATTGGAGGGAGGTTGACGAAAATGTTATACCCATAACTGCTGTCAATACGCTTTTAATCAAACTTTATTAACGATGTAAGGCATTGTTTCAATCCCTAAACACTGGAGAAATAAGGAAGTCAGTCCCTTGTCAACCCCTTCGAGCCCAGAAGTTGGAGTTTCTTTCTTTACAAAAAACCCACAATCTTAACCTGGGGCATGGGTAGTTCTCAGTTAACTTAGTTGTGTGTTCCTGTAATACAACTTTCATGTGAAGGTTTCATTCACAAGTTTTCCTTCGCACACCACAAGCGAGTGTTGGAGATGTCTTTTAAGTTGATGATGGTTCACCGTAATCATTAGATCTAGGTTCACTTTCTTCCACATAAAAAAAACTCAAAAGAAAAGCCGCTAAGTCAAAAACCTATGAAGGAGACTTAGGCAAAACTGGGGCATCCCGCTGACTGTGCGCTTTACAAGAAACAGTTCAGGCAAAAGCTAGGGATAGTAAAAAGAGGAGATCTTTAAATCCTTACCCTGAAAATCCTCATGTCAAAACAACCAAATGTTATAGGCAAGTAGTGGCTGCCTTTTCATAGGTCCCTTGACCTCTGAACCATCATTGCTACCATCAGTGCAATTCCTAACCTATAGGAACCTGAATGCATAATATGAGTGAACTGAGCGTAGGAATGAAGATTATCACGTAGATTGGGTGGGTACAAATAAATTTTGAGTATTTATCCTTTGTTTCATAAACCGTGAACTAAGCCACGTTACAACCCTCAAAAGACCTAACTGAAGCAAGGTTATTTTGAAAGCGTACTACAACAAGGTTGCGTAAGCTGACTCCAAAAGATCTTTGCGAATCATTTATTTTGGCTGTACACCTTTGTTTTAAACTTTGAGCGTCTTGAACCACCGTGTTCTGACCAACGACTCATTTATGTTTCATCTTTAAAAAATGATTTTGGTTTCAAAAGTTGCATGAACTTTGCATTACCATGTTTGTATGAATATTTTTGTTTGCAAACTGGCTTTCCTCTAAGGAATTTTCAAACAATGAGAACCTTGATCGGTGATCCTATCAGGAGAAAGTCCTTCTCGGATTTAGTTTATCTAGAAGATCCTTCAAGACTTATACTGGGGCAGACCTTCGAGGGGCATAGTAGCGCAATCATCTACATAATCAGACAAGCTGAAGTAATTATCAGGTCATCTATAATAGACGGTTTAATCTGGGGCAGTTTACTTGGAGGACCATCAACTTGATACAATTTAGAAGTGTGGCAGAGATGTGTACAACAATAATATCTTTGGTCCCCAAGCAGAATGTTAGTGATCTCCGTGTTGAGGAATCAGTCTTCCAGTCTTGTCATCTCACCAAAGGAGTCGAGCCTTGCCGTCAGCGTCTGCATTTGCATAATTCATATCATATGCATATCATGAGTGTTTCATATTCATTTGTATTTCTCCTGAGGTCGTGGTGTTATTCATGTCTTACCTTGTGGTCAAAGTCCAACTCACTTGGCACCTACCAAACCATTTTGTCTTGACTTATCTGATGGTTTTCTAGATATTCCTTTTGATTCTGATGGTTTTCCAGAATCTTTCCGATGGTTTTCTGGATTTATCCCTCTTTATGATGGTTTTCTAGATCGAGTCTTCGTTCTGATGTTCTTCCAGAACTTATATGACGGTTTTCCAGATATTTCCTTTGATTCTGATGGTTTTCCAGAATCTATCTGATGGTTTTCCAGATATGTGTTCTCTTTCTGATGGGTTTCCAGATCGAGTCTTTGTTCTGATGTTCTTCCAAAACTTATCTGATGGTTTTCCAAATATTTTCTTTCCATTCTGATGGTTTTCCAGAATCTATCCGATGGTTTTCCGGATATGTCTTTTTCTGATGGTTTCCCAGATCGAGTCTTTGTTCTGATGTTCTTCCAGAACTTATCTGACGGTTTTCCAGATATTCTTTTTGATTCTGATGGTTTTCCAGAATCTATTCGATGGTTCTTCGGATACGTTTCTCTCTCTGATGTTTTTCCAGTTTGAGTTTTTTGTTCTGATGTGCTTCCAGAACCACTTTGTTGCTTATCTGATGTTCTTCCAGATATGTCTTCAAACTTGTCCCGTACATTTATTGTTTTCTTAAATGTGTCGGATGTACCTTCAGAAACTTGCCTTCATCTCATGCTCTTATAGATGTTCTCATTTTGTTTCTTTGTCCCAGAGTTTATTCGATGTTTTTCCGAGTATATCTGTTGTGTTTCAGAGTTCATTCGATGTTCTTCTAGATGTTTCTGATATTTGTTTTCTCTATGTATATTTTCTGACGATTCCTGAAGATCCCGCTCGATCTCTTCGTTTAAAGGAATGTTCCAAAAACTCCAGTACTTATCGTTTACCTGATCCTACCGCCGTGTGGATCCTGTGTTACTGTTTCATCCTAAAGTGACAATTGGTCGTGCTTGCACCAGTTGGCCATCACTTTAGAATTCTCCAGTGTCGTGCCTTTCACCAGTGCGTCGTTGTCCCCAGTGTGGTTTGTTCGTCGCGTTTGTCCCCTATGTCATCGTGTCGTCTGGATCCTTGCATTTATCAATTTCCATCATACGCATCATACTAGAATCATAACATTGTTAGCATTATAGTTCGTTTCATTTTGTCCATAGCACTGCGTCTAAGGGTAAAAAATTTTTGGTTATCTGTATTTAAATCCCTTTCACCGTGATTTCTCGAGTCTCCGCTTCTCAAATCATCTGATGAAGCTATTTAAATAGGGGCAACTGTAATACCCCAAAATTTGCCCCAAGATTTTTAGGTTCATTTTGCACGTCATCTCATCCTGCGTGGCATTTTTAACTAACTGCTAACCGGTTTGTTCAGTCTGTTGGTTTTTGTAGGAAAATGGATTCTTTGCTTATCTGTTCAAGGCCATATTCACTGACTTTATTATTCGGTACGATCTGATGTGCGAAGGGAGTTTGTTTGAACTCAGTAGTTGCGAAGGATTTAAATCGGGCAAGATGATTAATTGTCGAATTCAGAGTTGGAACGTCACAACTTAATCGGATAAATCTCATCGGATAAATTTAATTAAATGAATTTATTCGTGTAAGTTTAATCGAATGATTTTAGTCGGAGAAATTTAATCGGAAAAATAAATTTAGAGTATTAAGAAAGAATTGAATTTATTTATTTAAATTCTATTTTTTATTATTACAAGGATAAGAACAATTACAAAATTAATTCCTAAGCTCTAAAATTCCTATTTTGTCTAAGTTTGTCTCAACATCCAAAATCTATAGAACCAAAGTGGATATCCAAATCCATCAAGGAAAAATGGATATCCAAGATTAGAAACAACTTTCCCAAAATTTTAGCAAAACAAGGTTAAAGAGATCAACAAACCAGCCATGAAAATTGCAACAACCAGCATGCCCATGCCCAAGCAAACAAGTATTATATAAACAGCAGCCTCACCATCAGTTCATAAAATAAAAAGAACAGCCTCACCATCAGTTCATAAAATAAAAAGAAAATCCAGAAGGGGGAAGAAAAAGGAAAGTTCAATCAGCAGAAAAATAAGGAAAAGACGGCGAAAAAGAACCAACTCAAATCGCTTCAAACCTCGCAAAAAAGGTGAACAATTTTGATACTAACCTGTTTTTTATTTCAATTTGTGTTTTCAGAACCCTACTGGGAAGAGCAAGAATGGTGGCGGAGAAGAAGCAAAAGCTTCAAAGAAGGCAACAAAGGAGGCCAGCGGCGCCGCGTGTGGAAGGGAAAGAATTGGTCAAACCTTATTCCTTATTTTTTCTAATGTTGTAATTTAGTTTAATTAGGTTAAATTAAAACCTTTTCTAAAATTAAAACCTTTTCTAAAAATAAAACCTTTCATAAGGTTAAAACTTTTT
The DNA here is from genome assembly GCA_963859935.3 of Lathyrus sativus. Lineage (NCBI taxonomy): Eukaryota > Viridiplantae > Streptophyta > Magnoliopsida > Fabales > Fabaceae > Lathyrus > Lathyrus sativus. The sequence continues at coordinate 774,581,386 of OZ012735.1, forward strand.
TATTTATTTTTATTTTACAATTTAGTTTAATTAGGTTAAATTGAAACCCTTTTTAAAATTAAAACCCTTTTTACAATTAAAATCTTTTTTAAAATTAAATCCTTTTCTAAAAGTAAAACCTTTTTTAATTTTAAAACTAAAATTTTTAAAATAAATTAATACTAACATTTTTTAATAGTAGACTTAAAATTATTTTCAGTTACTTACAAACCCTTTCATTCTAATTTCTAACATAAAAATTCAAAAGTAAAAATTCCTAACGTTATATCATTATTCGTCTTAGTTATTGACTTTTTATTTTGCCGTATTTCATTTTTTATGGTTGTAACTTTATGCGAGGCTATCGTCGCTCTATTCTGTTTTTTTTCATGGTTGTAATTTACGCGAGTGATCGTCGCTTTGCACTTTTTTTTACTGCTTTCATATTTTCGTATATTTTGATTCTGCCATGTAATAATTCATCATTTGCATTAATTCACCATTAAAACGACCATCTGAAGGATTAGGTCTAACTGTTTGACCGCCGAGTCAATAGCTTTAACCTTTGACCTTTTCAAAATCTTAATTTGCCTAGGTGTCCCGCCGTGGACGAAAATGCCCTTTACACTAGCATTAGGTCAAGGAGTCGTCGTACTCCGTTTTAGGGTTTCCCGCCGTGGAACATTTAGTTTACCCTAGTTTTAAGTTCAACTTTTCAACTTAGAAATAGCAGTCGCCGAACTCCACGTAAGCACGTCCTTAAGAAACGCTTACTCCCCTTTGAAATCTTGACCACAGTCAAGAAGTTTCTAACCTCTCTTTTGAGGGGAACTACGATTACTCTGATTCCATCCCCTACCCAAGATACGTAGGCACAAGATGCGAGTCTTGGCGAGTAAACTTAGGACTAACCCTTAGGTCTTTCTTTAACTTTTAACCCTTAGTATATACCCTTAAGCAAATAATTAAAGCAAAATAGTAAATTTAAACAAAAGGTTCTTGTAGAGTACTATAGAAGTTTAGGGTGCTAATACCTTCCCTAAGTTTAACCAACTCCTTACCTAGGTCTCTCCCCGCATCGTTTACGATGCAAAAAATAGGTTTTCCTTCATTTGACCTTTTCCTTCGGATAAATCAAAGTCGGTTGTGAATCAAAGATTTGCGATTCAAACTAATTAATAGTTTGATATCCTATTCTAACTGCAACAATCCCAAACCTTCTTCATCACTAATATTATCATTTCAACCTTTCCATAACCTTATTCAAATAATCTTTACATACCCCGTCTTAAATTGAAACCAGAAACAGGGGAAGAAGTGAAATAGAAGGAGATCAAAACAAAATCATACTCACCAATTCGAATCTGAGCGAATCTGAACAGGAAGACGAGTGGAAGATGAATGTTTTTGCGCTGAAAGGTTGGATATGACACCGTTTTTTCTTGGAGATCATTTGCGTCGTGTCACGTTTTTATGTTATTCTGGTTTTGAATGGTAGAGTGAAGAACTCACTTCCTTTTTCAATCCTTTGTGGTTCTTAAGACAGAGGGCATTCATGGTGATTAGGGTCTGGAGTTTCTTGGGCCTTAGAGCCCGTGACCCTACCCGTCTCTTTTTTATTTTTATTATTTATTTTGTTTATATGAGCTGGTTACATTATGAGGAGGTGATGGGCCTATGGCCACTGTGATCCTCCTTTTGATTTACATACACACCCTTCTTTTTCTCACCCCCTGTCATTAACTTTTTTATATATTTTATTTTTTGTTTCAAGTTTTAAAAATCTTGTTAACAATTTTTAAATTTTATGTCTTTTTCTTAATATCTTATTTTTTTAATTGAAAATTGTTAATATTATTTTGTGTAGTTTCATAAGTTTCCTCAATTAATTTCTTCTTTTTATTTATTTATTTTATTTTGACATTTATTTTTGGTCGACGACGAGACCTCCGAAATTATTATCAGTCAAATTATTGATAGATAGTAATTAGTCCGAGACCACCCACTTTTTTCACTTTTCATTTTGTTTCTCATTCTCGACTTTATTACACTATTCGAATCGATGAAGTCTCTGATTCACAAACATTAGTTTTCGAGGTTGTTAAAACCTTCATTATTTCAAATATATAGAAATTGGTCATTTGGATCATTTTTCTATACTTTGGGATCGTGAGAGGTTCCCTTCAATTAATTAACATAAGGTTTGCGATTAAGATGAGATTTCACTTTATTTTCAATTTCATCTCGATTTTATTTTATTTTATTAGTCAGTGAAGTCTTTACATTCGTAAAAGTCGACTTATCGAAGTTGATAATCTTCACTATTTCAAATCTGTAGAAAATGATCATTTGGATCATTTTTCTATACTTTGGGATCGTGAGAGATTACCTTCAATTAATCGACACGAGTTTATGATTAAGACAAGATCCCACTCTTTTTTGTCCGTACTACACGATTAAATCAGAGAATGATCTTCAATCATTCCTTCTTGATTTTAATTCTTGTTCAATATACAATTGCTTTACTTTTCAGTCAAATATACCCTTGATTTAATTTCTGTTAATATATCACTGTTTTTTTTATATTTCTGCATATATTCTCTAATTATATTATTGTTGAATATTATCTTGTTTATCACCTTGCTCATCTTATCCTCATTTGTCCATATCTAATCATGTCATGTTATTCATATATTGTCATCTAACCCTTTTCTTATTTATCTCATTCAAAATACCAAAAACACAATAACCCTATTAAAATCCTAAAATTGTTTAATTGGAGGACTGTTGATCATTATCTTGGGTATTGAAGTTTAGACCTTGTACATAAACCCTAGTTTGGTTATTTTGTCTGAACTCTTTTCCCTTGTTTAGTTTAGGACACCTTGCACACACACACGACTTCCTCTTGGGCTACCTGACAATGAGACCATTTATTTCTCGCAATCCCTTGTACTTTATATATATCCCTCTTCTATTATAGTGTAATAGTTTAGTTCATTTTCACACTTTCTTGCTTACTTGCTAAGAAAGATAAAAGTGAATTAGGCTAGAACACGTTTTCAAAACAAAGAACAAATGAGGCTTGATCTAATGTCAAGTCATTTTCAAACTCATTTCAAATTGGATCACCTTAGGGTTTCCCCTTCTCATTTCATCCCTCTTCCATCAAATCACACCAACCTTGTATGTATTCAACCCTTGTAAGTCGATTGCTTCGCGTATCGCCATCAACCTACCATCCTCTATTTACTACCCTTTCTTTTCAAAACCTTTCTCTGTGAACCTAAAAACCTTTGTCTCGTACCAAGTGCATTTTCAAAAACTCTTTTCCTAATAAAACATGGATGGTTATGGAGTGGTTAGGCGAAGGCTTTGTCCTATCCCGAGTGCTTGACATTACCTTTAGGGTTCACTATCATAAAGCACTTACCATTCAAGATCAAAACATCTTTAATAAGAGAATGAAGTTCTCTTTGTATTAAACTAAAGAGAGAGAATTGAGTGCAGACTTCTTCCTCTCTGAGTGTCAGGATACTCACTTTAGAATGTGTGATCTCGATAATCGTCTTTCAATACAAAGACATGACTATATTAGCCATACCATTTTCACAATAAATCTTTTGAGATAAAGAATTGGGTACTACCCGCAAGGGGTTACTATCCGAGGACCTATTTCACCATTAAAAATAAATTCCACAAATCAAATGTGGCATCTTTCCTCGATGGCAAAAACTATCTCTTTTCAAAAGGATATGTTACGTCCGTTCTACCGCAAACAGGTAACACCTAAGACTCCACAAGCGAGCTGTAATACACCTAACTGCTAGAATACGCACGTTACCATTATTCACAAAAATACCAGTAAATTGTAGGCCGAACTACGGCTGCTCTGATTCTTCACTTCTTTTTAAGTGAAGATACGTAGGCACAAGGGCCCCAATCCTTGCCGAGCACGTCCCCGTCTTTTATCCGTAGTTCTCCGAACTACGTTGACTCTGACTTTCTCATGCCTGTTGAGAATATGTAGGCATAGGACCACGAGGTCCTACCGAGTCTCTTTTCTCTACTCCCAAACTTTCTCTCTCCCCTTAGAACATTCATTATAGCAATACCATTTAGCAAATACCTTCACGCATAGACAAACAAATGGTTCTCGTCGAGTACGATGGATGCAATGCGTGCTAATACCTTCCCTTCGCATAACCGGCTTCCGAACCCTTTCTCTTGGTTGCAAGACCATCTTATCCGTTCCTTCCTTAGGGTTTTATCGATGTTTTTCCTTCACCTTATGGAATAAATAAAGTTCGATGGTGACTCTTTTGTCCTTCCATTCTCGCTTCTCCGTCGTTGCATTTTCAAGTAGCAACAGCTTGGCGAATCTGCTGGGGATATGAGCGGGTCTAAACCTAGTTTGTTTGTCGCATATGTGATTTATCTGCTTTTATGGTTTTATTATGATGTGTTCCTCTTATCTGTTGGGTTTATTGGGATGGTTTGTAAGGATAAAAGCTTTCTACCCAAGCTTTCTATTATACACTAAGTTAGGAGGTGGTTTCTGATTTGCGAGACTTAGGACTCGTTGAGTTGGTTTGAATTCCACCGCTTAGATGAGGCCCCTTTGGGATGATTATGTCTTACGAGTAGTCGTAATGGTGTCTTTATTTCCGACTTGGGAGTCCGTGATTATGAGGACCTTTTTAGAACCCTATTCCAAAGGTTACTAAGACATAACTCTGTTCTCATCCTTTGAAGGGATTATCGTCTTACAAATCGTCGTTATGATGGAAAACTTTTGAAGGTTAGTGCGTGGGACATTGTTTGAAAACTCTTGGGATTCCCTGTTATAAACCAATAGATTACCCACCCGAGGTGAGAGATATCTCGTTGCGTTACCTTGCAGGACCTGTGACTTTGATCCTTGTGTTGCTTTCTCATATGCATTCATAAAAGCATTGCATTGCATATCATTATTACATATCAATGGACTTAAGAGACTGTGATTATCTCAGGTATTGCTGAACAATGACTGATCAAAGAAAAAGAAGCACAAATTCCTTGAAGTTCAGAGAACCAAAATTAAGACTGATCTAAGATCTTTTGATTGACGTGCCGAAGACTGTCAAAATCAACTTTAAAGGGAAGCATGGGAGACTACTTGATCACCTCTATTCTGAAGTGGACACTTGGACTTTGTTCGCTATGGCTCAATTCTATGATGTTCCACTCAGATGCTTTACCTTCCAAAATTATCAATTGGCTCCTACTCTTGAGGAATATTCTCACCTGCTGAATATCAAGATTAAGGACCAACCCATTTACACCGGTCTGGAAGAAGAACCGAAGCCTCTTGCCATTGCTCTTGCTCTCCATATAACTAAGGAAGAAGTTGAGGCTGGTCTAGCGAATAAGGGAGGTACTCAGGGTTTTCCTTTGAAGTTTCTGCTTGACAAAGCCGTCTAGTACACGACTAATAAGGATTAGGAAAGATTTGGTTTCGCTGTTGCTTTGATGATCTATGGGATTGTTCTCTTTCTAAACATAGACAATTTCATAAATATCACTACCATCACTCTCTTTATACAGAAGAACCCTATTCCTACCCTCCTTGTTGATACTTACCATTCCATTCATTGGAGGAGTGAGAATAAGACAGGGATGGTCCAATGTTGTTCTCATTTGTTGTTCAAATAGTATGCCTCCCATCTACCGAAGGAAGGACCGTTTGTGGAGAACAAAGAGAAGCTGAAATGGTCTAGGCGCATTATGTCTCTGGTAGTCGATGATATTGCTTGGTATTTCCATGAATACTATGACGTTGAGATTATTTTTAGTTGCGGAGAGTTGCATAATGTGCCTCTGATTGGGAGAGCTGGCTGCATTAACTACAACCTAGTCATAGCATTGCGTCAATTGGGTTATGCTATGGAAGACGAGTCTGAAGCGGAGAAAATCCAAAGCTTTTTCTTGCTCTCCAAAATAGAAGATCCTAGATTTTTCAGGAAAATTTCTAGGGCATGGACTAAAATCCATACAAAGGGAAGGAAAGAGCTGAAAGCGAAGAATTGTGTGGCTAAAGAGCCATACAACAGATGGTTGTTAGCTAGAGTGGCTGAAAAGTTACTACCATTTCCTCCAGAACCTCCCATGCAAGAGAAACCTTATACTCCCACTCATGTATCCATAGAAGAGTATGAGAGGCTCAAGCTAGTGGTAGAAAGTTTGACCAAAGAAAACCAAGACCTTCAGGATGAAATCCACCAAGCGGGTGTGGAAAATGGCCAATTCAAGAGAAAAATGGAGGTTGAGCAAGACCAAGTAGCTGAGAGCAGTAAACAGTTGAAGCTAGAGACATATCTGAGGTTCATGTATCAAAACGGTTTTGAAGGGGCCGATGCATCAGTAAAGACTCTCCGACAATGCTTGAAGGAAGCCAAGGTTTCTTGCAATAGAGCGTGGCATTTTTGTGAGCTAGCTTCTGCTGAAAAGAAAAAGACAAGGGAAAAACTTGAGGCTGACATTGATGACCTTGAAGAGCAGTTGAGAAGTGCCTTGACTCTAGCTGAAGATGAACACCAATTCAAGGAAGAAGCGTTAAGAGCTTCATATGTCACTCCTAGCATGTGGAACAAAAAGTTCTTAGAGTTGGAGATCGCTCAAGAAATAACCACTCTGTGGAAGGATCGTTTCGACGCTTTGAAAAGGGACAGTTCACAATGGCTCAAGAAAGAAGCTCAGCTCAACAAGTTGTTGGACACCCATGTGGATTCCCTCTGGTATTATCAGCCGACTCTAGACATGTACCGTGCTAAGTACAATGATCTAGTGGAGCATTGCAACCTCATGATCTGTGATATCCCATGGAGGTTGGAAAGTGTGATTCAAGACTTGGAAGGGAATAATGTCCCCTTCTTCAGTCCATCATTTCATCTAGCTCTACGATAAGACGGTTAGCAAATTCATGTTTGAGTCGAAGAAGATTGAAGAGCGCATCCGAAAGAAGACCTTTTAGTTGTTCAATTCTCTCTCTTATTGCACGAACTGTTGTATTCAGCTTGATGAGCAATCATTTGTATTGGATCTTTCCTTGAAATTAATGAAAAGTTGCTTTTTAGGTCTCAAAATCATGCATTTTTTACTGTTCATTCGCAGTTCTATAATACCGATGATAATCACAAGGTCTCGGAAGTCTCTTGAACATCATTTGAACATTGCATATACCTGCGCATCATTTTTGCATTCCCTGAAACCCGACCTCACACACCGCTTGCCCTTTATGTAGTAGAGCAAACTGACTTTTCGACATCCATACAATACAAGGAGTAATCAGAAGAAAATCATGGATCAGCTAGAACAAAATCAAGCTGCTATGAGGGAGGAGACGCAAAGCATGAAGACACAAATGAACCAAGTCATGGAGGTGATTCAGAACATGGCCAGAAGTCAATAAGAGATGAGGCTAGCAGTAGAAATAAATGCTAATCATACCCCTGTTGACGCGGTTCCAAATGCAGATGACGCAGTTTCAACCCCTGCTGGCGCAGTTCCAACCCCTGTTGGTGTAATTCCTACTTCTATTGGTGCAGTACCTATCCCTATTGGCACAGTTCATCCACTAGTTGGTGTAGTCCATCCTCCTGGCGGTACGCTTCCACCTCCAGTCCATTACGACGATCATGAGGGTTTCTATGAAGATTCAACAGTGGATGCATGTTGTTGCACCCCAAAATTTGCCTAACTTTTCTTTACCAAGCTTGTGTTTCATTGCATTCATTTTAGCATTTTCATCTACATTGCATTGACATGTGTGTAGGAGATCAAGAGGTATGACTACCAATTAAGGGCTACACAAGGTTATGAAGCTAGCTAAGAGGTTTATTCAAGTGTTCAAGGATTGATATCCTCATCAATGAAGTTAAATATCCTCAAAGGGAGGGTTGGATATAAGAGTGTATGCCTCCTAACTTGAAGGTTGTGATAGGTCATCAGATGATTTTAAACCCATGAGAGTTGGACTTGAGACCTTGAGAGAGCTCATGAGAATTATTGAAGTTCATCTTGAAGCCTAGACAGGTCATTATGCAAAGGATAAGAATCTACAACCAAGATGGGTGCAACTAGGGTTTCATTTGGTCAACCCTAGGTTAATTGAGGATTTGAAGAAGGTCGAGACCTAATTTCAAAGCCATGTGATCATGGATTGATGTATCAAGATGCTCAAGGGATGATTCAAAGGTCAACTCATCATGAATCAAGAGTGTGAGGAGTTCCTAGGCTAGGGTTGCTATGCTTGACAATGTAAAATCCTCTGGTTTGGTGCCTAACTTCAAGACCACATAACTCAAGATGTGATTTTCATCTCACCTTGACCCCAACATGATTGTTGTAGAGCATGATCATAGCTTTAATTTGAGTACTAGAAGTCCTTTATAGGGTTTATAGAACTCAAGTTATGAGCCAGACAAGTTATAGGTCATCAGAGGAATGTGAATTTGGAGCTTGAAAGTCAACCAACTTGCATGACACTTTTGACCTAGAAGGATGATTCTCATGAACTTTTGGCCAACATGAATGTTGTTCCTTATCTTCTTAACTTTCTAAAAAGTACTAGAAGTCCATGATTGGATTTGTAGAGCTCAAGATATGAGCTTTACAAGATAAGGGTATTTTGGAAATTTGGAATTATAGGTCATTTTTGGTTATGGGTCAATTTCATCAACTTAGACACCTCAAATGGACTTTTGATCAACTTGAAAGTTGTTCAAAATGGTGTTATATGTCCAACCATGACCCAAAGATTCATTGATATGGATTAAATACAAAAGTGTATGAAGGAATTTTCATGGAGGATAATTAAAAGGCATAAAAAAGAGAAAATTACAAAACAATTCATTTTTGTGCAAAACTTGGCAAGTTTGTGCATTTTTTTGAAGGTAGAAGGCATTTAGAGCACTTTGGCAACTTCAGAATTTTGGTTTGAGTCATAATTCATGGACATTTCAAAGGTTACTTGGAATTGAAGTAACATAACCAATGTGCACCATAGGATTGAACTGAGGATTCAATATGGTCCATCCATGCTCAAGGAGTGTTATGCAAGCTATTTGGATGAGAATGGAAGCTGCTAGAAGTAGAAATACACGACTGTCATGGAAGAATTTGGAGGAAAAACCAGAAAATTGAAATGGGTTGTGTGGGCTTCCAATGGGCCTAAAAAGTATCCAAACCTTCTCTATATGAACCCTAGATGAAGTTCAGATCAGGTTGGCTGGCATTTGGATGGAAGACAGTTAGAAACAGTTGGAGGTGTGGAGCTTTCAAGCAAGAATTGAATTTGGAGTTTGAGGAAGAATCAAGAAGCATTGAGCATTCAGATTGGTTCAGGATCATTCAGTGAAGAAATCTGCAGCATATGAAACAAAGCTGAGCACTCAAGAACACCTCAATTAGAGCTTCTGAACAAGTTTTTGTTTCTCAAAATTCCTCTTAATTTATGCACGTATTAGATGAATTTGGCATGTGGTTAGGTAGAGTTTGAACCCTAGATGGATTTAGGTATGGTTTGGAGAGGTTTTGAGATGATTCTTGATGACGAGTGAAATATTCAGAGGCACGGTTATGGCTGTATAGGGAGTGTTTTCAAGAATTGATTATAGATAATTAATCAGGGAGAAGAGTAGAGTAGATTAATGGCATTAATTTGAAGTTTGGTGATGATGATCTTGAGTGCACCATTTCTGTTTTTGTTCGTATTTGCTTGTATCTTGAGAGATAGGAAAAATGGAGAGTAGTCTCTAGCAAGCTTGACCTTTTGTCGATTTCCTTACTATCATCCTTTTGGTGATAGCTGAACCCGTCAGTTCAACCTAGCCTACATCCTTTTGATGTTAGTTTCCTTCAAGATTGGGAGGTTATTATCATCCCTTATGATGGTAGTAACTTATGAGTTTGCTCTATCATCCTTTTGGTGATGGGTTTGTCATCCTTTTGGTGCCAAATTATGTGAGTGTTCTCCATTATCCTTTTGGTAATGGGTTTCCGTCATCCTTTCAGTGTCGGGATTGTGAGTGTTTCACTTTGTCATCCTTTTGGTGTCGGAGGCGCATTAACTATCATCCTTTTAGTGATAGGCTTGTCATCCTTTTGGTGTCAAGTTTTTTCTCTGTTATCATCCTTTTGGTGATAACGACCTTCGCAAAATATCGAGTATTTCATTTCCCAAACAAGTTCTTTCTTTTTGGACAAATTCATGGTTTTCTTCATATCTAAGTGTCTCATACCTTGAAAGAAAGAACGCCTCAGCAGTTCATCTTAATCGGTTTAAGCCAATTAGATAGGGGAATCTGCCATACCCCAAATTCGTCCTACCTGCATATAACTTTCAATTTGTATATCTGTCCACCAACCATTAATTAGAAAAGCAAAAAAAAATATTGTTGCTTTGCTGACCAAAAACCAAGTTGTTGCTAGGATGGGTTGAGGTTCATTAATGGTTTGTTAAGTCAGGGTGTATCAATTCGAGTGGTGCTTATTTGAGGTTGCAGTTAGAGCTTGTGTGTTAATTCAAGACAATTATGCATGAATTAAGACACCAGTGCTTCATGATAAAAGAGTTACCAGAATTCGGGTAATTTTCCAATTAGAATTTGAGAAGTGAATTTTAGACTCATTTTTTCATGATTCCTGAGATGGTTCAAGGGATTCCATAGTGAGGATTGTGGTTAATCATGGTTCAAATGGTTAATCACGGTTAGTACATTTATGGATCCATTCCTCAAGATATCTTCTTTTGGATCATGACGTGGTCAAAGAATTGGAAAGTGCACAATTTAGTTCATGTTGAGTTTCCATTTGATCAGATGGCCCAAACCTTTGGTGTAAGAGTGATCATGAGTGTTCAAACTTGGAGTCAAATTTCTATCCGATTTTAAGTGGAGATTCAAGCCATAACTCTTATTGTCATGGCATTTTCATAATTTATGTTTCAAGACTATAATAAGATTGTGACTAAGGGTGACTCCTGATTGGATTAAGTGTGTGTAACGTGAAATTTTGTTTTAATTCATTTATCTTTTAGTGAAGGGATTATTAGTCAAAACTAAGGCGCAAATAACCGTGTTTGCTTAAAGCCCCTAGCATTTCTCATTTTGTTAAAATCCACTTGTTACAAAATTTCATTCCAAAAATTCATTGAAGGCCCATTGTCATTTTGCCTATTACAAGACCATATCACCATAGTATGAAAAAGCACAAATTCCATAAAAACCTCCCCAAGTTCATTTGTGCAAAACCTACAAAAAAAGTCCAAGCTTGAATCAACATTATATCTTTCCTCATGATTTTTGTTTTCACGTTAGACTACCTTCCATGACCCCACATAAGTGGTGCGACATGGACTCATTCACCAGCAGAAAAATTGAAACCACCTGTAGTAGCTTGAGAAAATGGAGGAAAGTATAGCAAGTCCTGCATAGAATCAAAATTCATGACTTAAATGCTAGCAAACAAAAATGGAATCGCAGCAAATCGTACGCACCAACAATACGCATTGCCAAATCACACCAAAATGCAAAACGAGGACCACGTCGCGAGCCTGTACGAAAGCACGGAGAAAGGGACCCAAAACGATAACGACAATTCTGAATTCCTCTACTCTCTGCTACAAGTACCACCATTTGCATCCATATAAGCAGCTCTTTTCCATCTAGCAACGAAAAAAAACACCATAGAGGTTTTCGATTCACCCATTTTATTCTCGCATAAACCCACACTCAAAGAGGGAACGACAAAAATATTATTTTTTCGACCCTTTAACCCAAACTCCTTGTAACTTTCTTCATTCACCTTCTCCAATCAAAACTTTTATACCCCTCCTGTTCACAATCAAACAACATAAACTTCTCATAAATCCCAAACCTTCTTCATCACTAATCTTATCATTTCAACCTTTCCATAACCTTCTTCAAACATTCTTCACATACCCCACCTTAAATCGAAACTGGAAACAGGGGAAGAAGTGAAATAAAAGGAGATCGAAAGGAAATCATACTCACCAATTCGAATCTGAGCGAATCGGAACAGGAAGGCGAGTGAAAGATGATTGTTTTTTGCCGAAAGGTTGGATATGACACTGTTTTTGCTTGGAGATCATTTGCACCGTGTCTCGTTTTTATGTTATTCTGGTTTTGAATGGTAGAGTGAAGAACTCACTTCCTTTTTCAATCGTTTGTGGTTCTTAGGACAGAGGGCATTCATGGTGATTAGGGTCTGGAGTTTGTTGGACCTTAGATCCCGTGACCCTACCCGTCGCTTTTTTATTTTTATTATTTATTTTGTTTATATGAGCTGGTTACATTATGAGGAGGTGATGGGCCTATGGCCACTGTGATCCTCCTTTTGATTTACACACACACCCTTCTTTTTCTCAGCCCCTGTCATTAACTTTTTTAAATATTTTATTTTGTGTTTCAAGTTTTAAAAATCTTGTTAACAATTTTTAAATTTTATGTCTTTTTCTTAATATCTTATTTCCTTTTTTTATTTATGGAAAATTGTTAATATGATTTTGCGTAGTTTCCTAAGTTTCCTCAATTAATTTCTTCTTTTTTATTTATTTATTTTATTTCAACATTTATTTTTGGTCGATGACAAGACCTCTGAAATTATTATCAGTCAAATTATTGATAGATAGTAATTAGTCTGAGACCATCCACTTTTTTCACTTTTTATTTTCTTTCTCATTCTCGACTTTATTACATTTTTCGAATCGATGAAGTCTCTGATTCACAAACGTTAGTTTTCGAGGTTGTTAAAACCTTCATTATTTCAAATCTATAAAAAATGATCATTTGGATCATTTTTCTATACTTTGGGATCGTGAGAGGTTCCCTTTGATTAATTAACATAAGGTTTGCGATTAAGACGAGATTTAACCTTATTTTCAATTTCATCTCGATTTTATTTTATTTTATTGGTAAGTGAAGTCTTTACATTCGTAAAAATCGACTTATCGAAGTCGATAATCTTCACTATTTCAAATCTGTAAAAAATGATCATTTGGATCATTTGTCTATACTTTGGGATCTTGAGAGATTACCTTCGATTAATCGCTACGAGTTTATGATTAAGACGAGATCCCACTCTTTTTGGTTCGTGCTACACGATTAAATCGGAGAATGATCTTCAATCATTACTTCTTGATTTTAATTCTTGTTCAATATACAATTGCTTTACTTTTCAGTCAAATATACCCTTGATTTAATTTCTATTAATATATCACTGTTTTTTTATATTTCTGCACATATTCTCTGATTATATTATTGTTGAATATTATCTTGTTTATTACCTTGCCCATCTTATCCTCATTTGTCCATATTTCATCATGTCATGTTATTCATATATTGTCATCTAATATGTTTCTTGTTTATCTCATTCAAAATACCAAAAACACAATAACACTATTAAAATCCTAAAATTGTTTAATTGGAGGACTGTTGATCATTATCTTGGGTATCGAAGTTTAGACCTTGTACATAAACCATAGTTTGGTTATTTTGCCTGAACTCTTTTCCCTTGTTCAGTTTAGGACACCTCGCGCGCACACGGCTTCCTCTTGGGCTACCTGACAATGATACCATTTATTTCTCGCAATCCCCTGTACTTTATATGTATCCCTCTCCCGTTACAGTGTAATAGTTTAATTTGTTTTCATGCTTGCTTTCTTACTTGTTAAGAAAGATAAAAGTGAATTAGGCTAGAACACATTTTCAAAACAAAGAACAAATGAGGCTTAATCCAACGTCAAGTCATTTTCAAACTCATTTCAAATTAGATCACCTTAGGGTTTCCTCTTCTCCCAACCTTTCTCTCTCCCCTTAGAACACTCTTTATAGCAATGCCCTTTAGAAAATACCTTCAAGCATAGAAAACCAAATGGTTCCCATCGAGTACGATGGATGCGAGGGGTGCTAATACCTTCCCTTCGCATAACCAGCTTCCGAACCCTTTCTCTTGGTTGCAAGACCATCTTATCCGTTCCTTTCTTAGGGTTTTCTCGATGTTTCCCCTTCCCCTTATGGGATAAATAAAGTTCAATGACAACTCTTCTGTCCTTCCGTTCTCGCCTCTCTGTCGTTGCATTTTTAAGTAGCGACAACTATTCGACACAATTTTTCACTATTCACAATTTTAGTTTTTGCTTTTGTACGATTGAATGGAGAACTAATTCCAATGATTAATCTACTGTAATCGGTTTCCACTGACACTTTGAGGTTCTTTTAATTTCTAATAAAATCTATTTCCTTTCAATCCTTCTCTGTGATATCTTGTTTGCTTAATTTTATTTATCTTAGGGTTGATTGATTTATTTCGATGATTGCATATTCTTATAATGTAATTGCGTTTGCTTAATTCACGTATGTTTCTCGTGTTTGCGTAATTCACGGTTGTTATATCTCATATGTTTGCTTAATTCGGAAATTAGGAACATGTATCATATAATATCAATTGCGCTTGTTTGATTATTATTATTATAAGCGAAAAGGGGATAGGATCCGCTTAGGAATTAAGAGTTATTTGGATCGATGAGAAGTTGGGAAACTAAAATAGCAGATTAACCGTTTCAGCTTATTTTGATTATTACTTATTTGTATTGTTTTTCTTTTAATCAAAATTTAAAACCCCCCATAAACCATTACTGTGTTGGTTAATAATTTTACAAGAATCCTTGTGAGAATGATACTCAAGTTGTCGTTACCGTTACTACTGTTTTAAAAAATACTCATTTTTTATCCGTGCACCACAACAAATCAAATTGGCGCACTTGCCAGGGATTCTTGTCGTTTTTAATCGTTAGTTGAGTCATAGGTATTGATTAGTGCATTTTAAACTTTCATTTTGCTGTTTTTCCGTTTTCGTGTCCAGACGCCCTGTCTCGTGTCCGATCTAGTAAAAAAATCGATTTTAGGAAAATCATCTCAGATTAGTCTGAGTCTTTTGCAATTCATTAGAAAATAATCAGGGATCAAAAGCCTCTATTTAGAAAAATTATTTTTCACCCTAAAAATCCATAATTCATCATTCATCTGTTTTTTATGATTTTTTTTACTGTTTTCATAGTTTTAGAAAAATTGGAAAAAATTCCCAAAATTCTTATTTTGCTTAATTAGATTAAATTTGTATTTTTTAATTTTATTTTAATCGTATTTTTTTGTGTGTTTTCTATCTATTTTGCTGTTTATGGACATTGCTGATATTTTCCTATTTGTTGTTGTTGGAAATTCACCTCACATCCTATGAAGAATTCCCTTCAATATTGATCTCAAGATTGATGAACAAACCCATAATATGATAGTAATGGTGATAACAAGTAAAGAGTTATCAAGAACAACAAAAGAGAAGAAGAATAACAAACTAACAAACAAACAAACAGCAAGAAGGTGAAGAATGAGAGAAGAAATATTTGGAGAAAATTGTGTTACCCACAAACTGTTGGATTTCTGATTACTATTGAACTTTCACTTGCTAAACTCTGCAAATTCGAAATCTGTTCTATGTTGAATACAAAGCAAGGCACCCTATTTATAGTTTTAGGTTTACAAAAGTCCAAAACATAAAAGGCCCAAAATATTCAAATCAAATCTAATCTAAATCATATCAAATCAAATCTGTTTCGACACACTATGAATTACATTTAACACACCACCTAATTCATTATGTCTAAACTGTCTACATTCATCATGGCTCTTAGTCTTCTGAAGGCTTCGAACTGCACTCCCTTCATCATGATATCTGCAATCTGATTCTCAGTTCTACAGTGTTCCAACTTCATCTTCTCTTCTGCTACCCGCTCTCAAAGATAATGGAACCTCATTTTGATGTGCTTGCTTCGACCATGAGCTATTGGATTCTTTGCCTTGTTTCACATACCCAGCTGGTTGTGCAACATAAACTTCTTCTTCTAAGGGGCCATTAAGGAATGCATACTTCACATCCATCTGACATGTGTGCCAGTTGTTCATATTTGCTAGACCAATAACTAACCTGATTGTTTCGATTCTAGCAACAGATGCGAATACTTCATCAAAGTCGATTCCTTCCTTCTGAAGAAATCCTTTCGCCACAAGTCTCGCCTTGTGTCGAGTTACTTCTCCTTTAGGATTTACCTTCACCTTGTAAACCCACTTCACATTAATTGCCTTCTTGCCTAGCGGCAATTCGACAAGTGACCAGGTATCATTGACTTCGATGGACTCCAACTCTTCAGTCATTGCTTTCACCCGCTTCGAATCTTTCAATGCCTCAACTGCATTGACTGGTTCGACATCTGCGTAGAAAGCATAATGTACCAGCTCACCTTCCTCATCGACTACATCATCTGATGTAATTACACATTCTTGCAACCTTGCAGGCATGTGTCTTGTTCGTCGAGGTCTGCTTGAACCTGCTTCATCTACAACTGGTTCCTGTCGAACTTCTATTTCGACTTCAGTGGCTGGTTCTTCATAAGAGATTCTCACTGAATCCTTCTTGGCATTCTCATTCCAATCCCATTCTTTAAGCTCATCTATGATCACATCCCTGCTGATCACTACCTGCTTATTCACTGGGTCGAACAGCTTGTAACCTCCTGTCGAATGATATCCTATCAAGATCATCTGATTCGACTTATCATCAAGCTTCCTTCTCAATTGATCTGGCACATGTCTATGTGCTATAGATCCAAACACCTTTAAGTGACTGAGACTAGGCTTGACACCAGACCAACATTCTTCTGGTGTGATTCCTTCAAGCTTCTTCGTTGGACATCTGTTCAATATATATGTTGCTGTCGAAACTGCTTCTCCCCATAATTCTTTAGGTAGATGCTTTCCATTCAACATACTTCTCACCATATTCATGATGGTTCTGTTCTTGCATTCTGCAATCCCATTTTGCTGTAGAGTGTAAGGTGGCACCACCTCATGCACAATCCCTTCTTTTACACATAGTGTATCGAACTCTTTTGATACATACTCTCCACCACCATCAGTCCTTATAATTTTCAGCTTTCGACCACTCTGTCTTTCGACCATTGACTTGAATCTGGAAAATACCTCAATCACATCACTTTTCTTCTTGATGAGGTAAGTCCATAGCTTTCTACTGTAATCATCTATAAACGTGACAAAGTATCTATTGCCACCAATCGAATCCACCTGGATTGGACCATATACATCATAGTATATGACTTCAAGTATTGCCTTCGACTTCCTTCCTGCAACCTTGCTGAAGCTATTATTGTGTTGTTTCTACTGAATACACTCCTCACAGACTTCACTTGGAATGTCGATTTCTGGTAATCCTGAAACAATATTTCTTCTCTTCAGTTCTCTGATGTCATTAAAGTTGAGATGACCTAGTCGAAAATGCCATAACCACTCATCTTTGCTGGCTGCAGTTGCTAGACACTTGTGTTCCATCATATTTAGTCCAATCTTGAAGGTCCTATTCTGAGACATTGGAGCCTTCAAGATTAATCTACCACCTGCATCGAGAACTCTCATCATCTTATCTTTGACAACTACCTTGTAGTTCTTTTCAACAAGTTGCCCTATACTGAGAAAATTACTCTTCATGCCTGGTATGTACAACACATTGGAAATTGTTGACCTTTTTCCATCTTTCCTTATAATTAGAGCATCACCAACACCTTTAGCTGCTAGAGTGTTGTCATTTGCAAACTTCATTATGTTCTTCGACGAGGGCTTCATGTTGATAAACCAATCTTTCCTTCCAGTCATGTGTAATGAGCATCCTGAGTCCAAGTACCACTGATCTTGGAATCTTTCTTCATCTTTTGTTGTGACCATTAGCAACGTTTCTTCTTCTTCATGTTTCGCCAGTTTTGCATCAGTATCTTGATTTCTCTTCCTTTCTGGACAATCACTAACATAATGACCATACTTTTGGCAATTGAAACATTGAATGTGGCTTTTGTCTGTCTTTCGATCATCACCTCTTCCTTTACCTGCATCACTACCTCTTTGGTTGCCTTGGTTCCAAGGTTTCTTCTGATTCGACTAGTTTCCTTCTTTGTTGCCATTCCAGCTACCTTTGCCTTTTCTTTCCTTTTCTGACTGCGCCTGTAAAGCCATATCTTTCGACTTTCCTGCAGCTCTCTCAGCCATCCTCTGTTCATGAGACTCAAGAGTCCTTGAAGTTCTTCATTCGTCAACACTGACAGATCTTTCGACTCTTCTATGGAAACTACCACGTGGTCGAATTTTGGAGCCAACGATCTCAAAATCTTTGAGACAACTGCTTTCGTCGTCAGCGCTTCTCCACATACTTTGATTTGATTCACCAACTTTGTAACTCTAATGAAGAAATCTGTAATGCTTTCATTGTCTTTCATCTGAAGCAACTCATAGTTCTCTTGTGAGTTTGTAACCTCACCTCTTTCACCTTCTCTGTGCCTCCAAACGACTTTTCAAGAATCTCCCATGCTTCTTTTGCTGAATCAACATCACTAACCTTTTCAAAGTTATCAGGATCAACATACTTATGAATTATAAAGAGTGCTTTGTAATCCTTCTTCTTCAATTCTTTGTGCGCAGCCTTTTCCACCTCCGATGCGTTCTCCCCAAGCGATGTTACTCCGTCCTTAACAAGATCCCAAAGATCTTGATAACAGAAAATCACCTTAATCTACTTGCAACAATTCTCATAATTGTCTTTCTTGAGAATTGGCAGGGTCGCCGGAAAGTTTCCGTTCGGATAGTTCATCTCCATCACTATCTTCCTTCCTTGAATCTCTCAGCCGGAGCTCTGATACCAGATGTTGGAAATTCACCTCACACCCTATGAAGAATTCCCTACAATCTTGATCTCAAGATTGATGAACAAACCCACAATATGATAGTAATGGTGATAACAAGTAAAGAGTTATCAAGAACAGCAAAAGAGAAGAAGAATAACAAACAAACAAACAAACAAACAAACAAACAACAAGAAAGAGAAGAATGAGAGAAGAAATATTTGGAGAAAATTGTGTTACCCACAAACTGTGGGATTTCTGATTACTATTGAACTTTCACTTACTAAACTCTGCAAATGTGAAATCTGTTCTATGTTGAATACAAAGCAAGGCACCCTATTTATAGTTTTAGGTTTACAAAAGTCCAAAACATAAAAGGCCCAAAATATTCAAATCAAATCTAATATAAATCATATCAAATCAAACCTGTTTCAACACACAATGAATTACATTTAACAGTTGTTGCATTGCAGATTCTTGTTCTTTCATAATTTGTTTGATTTTGATTTTAAGTTTCATTATCATAACATGAGTGAAAAAAGAACCCTAAGAGAACTTGTTGCACCCGATTCACTTTTTGCCGATTTCCCTTCTTTGTCTGATTTTGATGACAATTATATTTGTGACGTTTGTATTGAAACTCACTTATGTTCAATTTGTGCTTAAATTGAAGCTGTCTTATAGGTTGATATTTCTTATGAGATTTATACTGAAAAAGTTGATGTTGCAGATTTAAATGTAGTTTCTGCTTCCAAAATTTTTTCATCCATTGAGAAACCATATACTTTAGAGCTTAAGCCACTTCCTTCAAAATTTAAATATGCACCTTTAGAATTGGAAGAAAATTTGCATATAATAATTTTGTCTAAACTTAAATCTGAACAGGAACAAAAAATATTGCAGGTATTAAAGAAACATAAGAAGGCAATTGGATGGACCTTGACTGACATTCATAATAATAACCCATCCATGAGTATGCATAAGGTCTCACTTGAAGATGGAACAAAATTAGTGACACAACCCCTTAATCCTTTGGTTTTTGATATTGTGAAAAATGAGATCACGTTCACGTGCTCATTCGACACTTTAACTTATCGAAGGACCTTCTTTGATCCTGGAATAAAAGACGAAGGAATTACTAAAAATTTCAAAAATAATGGTCACTGCTCAAAGCTACTC